>JAGFBS010000023.1:0-600000 GCA_018397855.1 Boletus reticuloceps
GAAGAAAGGGAATAGCAATATCTTCTTATGCTTACGCCTCCTTACGTTTGGTGAGAGAGGTATTGCTCTCCTTTGACTTTGTGTTCGTCTGTTTCTTGGCCGCCCGTGCGCGGTCCATCTCGCGTTGGTTTCCTCCTGATCAAAGATCAGTGCGTCGATTCCGACGACGATGCTCAGTAGGAACATACGGGTCATGGGTGGTATAAGAGGGGCTGGTGATTACAGTCGGATTCGACGAGGCGGCTTTGCTCAGTGGGGGGCACGACGTTGAGATGTGGTGTACAAATATGAGCAAACAACAAGGGTTCATGAAACCGGTCAAATAATTTAGTCCGTTCGTGTGAAGGGATCTTGAGCGCTACAAGAAATCCTTCTGTCTGACAGGATCATGGATCTTCCCACCCTGCCCAAGGCCATCAGCCATCCCTTCATCGGCTATTCAGGTAGTCCGTTTCGGCCATGCTACATGGCGGCCTTGATCCTCCTGGATTGTTCACGGGTTCCCAGGAGGCGAGGCACACGGGACTCAGCTTTCCTGACAGGTGGTGCCGGTTGATCGATCTTCGGCCATGCTACATGGCGGCCTTGATCCTCCTGGATTGTTCACGGGTTCCCAGGAGGCGAGGCACACGGGACTCAGCTTTCCTGACAGGTGGTGCCGGTTGATCGATCTCCTTGAACGGAAACTACAATCTATCGCAGTCGACCTCGGTCTTTTTCCCCTGATGGCGCATCTTTTTCAGCTTGCACTGTTCTTTGCGGCTTTATCATTGGCTTGACGAGCAACCTTAATATTTCTCCATAGAGCAATATGTCTGGAACGCAAGGGCGTTTGTCCGCCTGTCCGCACCAGATATTAAGTTCCCTCGTGACAACCCCCGAGTCATACAGACATTTCAATTATGGAGGACGCTTGCTACGAAGAGTCTAGGACGAAGCAAGCACTTCGATCAGCGAGGCTCGGATTCGTTTTTTTTTTAGGACGACTCACGAAGTTCCTTTTTGATATCGGTCGTCCAATCAGCTCTCGCATGGTTTAGGGAAAAGATAACGTTACATCTATCTTCGCCCATGAAGAAGTTTGGTCAAAACAACGTGGGCCCGTCTGCCATGGATACTGACATTTCCCGCGGAGATCGTACATCCACCACTATTAATATGACCGTTGGTCTGCTCGGGTGCAGTGTTCCAAGCTGCGTCGTATCCCCATTACATGGTGGACGTCAATCTCCGACCTGCGACGAACAGTTGCCGAGCGATGCGCGCTGCGGGGCTTGCCAGCAATGTTTATACAGCAATGGACCCCAATTGGCTACACGAACACCTTCAGCCCTTTGGCGCCTCCTAAACGTCGACCCACAATTCCCGTGACTTGTGCAAGGAAGGATCCTGAACAAGCAAGCATGTATTCATTCCAATCAGCACTGCAAGGAAGTTGCGGCGGGGCCCCTTAATTTCCTTTTTTGCTAACCGCCGTCCGATCACAGCACTCAACGGCCTGTGGTAATAGAGTCGTCAAGGGATAACGTTACATACCGTCTTTGCAGTGAAGTTTTCCACATGGCATATCAGGGCGTATCACTGACCGTTTTAGGGAGCGATGCTGTCATGTCCGATATCCTCCGGTGTGGATGTTATTTGATACCGGGCCGGATAATCCTGACGATCCCTTCGCGAACGCGCCGAATTAGACAACTGTGCGGCTGAGGTTGCTCCGCATGGGGGGATATTATTACATAATCCATACCCAGTAGGGTTATCGATGACACCTAGTACCTAGGCGAAGGGTAATGGGTGATGGTGATCACAGGATCTCGGTGCGCCCAACGACGACTTTGCATCGCACCGACTGGAGCGGAACAGCCGCATTTCTGCCAGCAATCACGTTGGTTCATTCATTTGACGACCCTACCAACTCGCGCGGCCCATCGAGATTCGAGGCGGGCGCTGTACTTGCTTCGAAGTGCACTGTTCAAACTGGAACACACACGTCTTAATCAGGCTTGGCCTGACGTGCCCGGCTGTTATTTAAGCGTCTCGGAGCGAAAAAAAAATGGAAGCTGTAACCCAGAGTTGATGCTTACTTAATTGCATAACCAAACTACACCCACCAAGTTAGGCGAACGGTTGACAGCACCACACCCATCCAGGGCTCGATGCAGGTTCGACGGGGATTTGGCGAGGGTGCCGCATCACAATGTGGGCTGTATTCGGGATAGTCTGCAAGAGTTTGCCGCAAGTGATGGAAAGGTCCAGGGTGTCTCGGTCATAAGACCAGACAAGGGAGAACAATGCCACACAACTGTTCCCATGATTCCTTGTAAAACAAAGACAGCGTGCCGTATCGCAATACTCTATCTATCAAAATGGATGTTATGGTGGTGTGTGATCGCACGATAAAGTCCGCGCGTGGCTCTACTGGAGTGCAGGTTTGACTCGTGTTCGGTATGGCGGAGTGTAAAAAAAAAGGTTTCATTCGCCAACCTATTGCATGGTCTGTGGCTATGCCCAGTTCGCGATGAATTCCAGGACTGTCAGGGAGGGACACGTTACGCAGCGTTGATGGGGAGCGAGATCCAGATATCCACGGACCAGGGAGTGGGCTTGCGAATATATTTGCATTCTGATAGGGTAATTCATTCCATCAGGACTCACGTGATTGGGAGCGTTGGTTTTTATTCGGCCAGGAAAGGAATATAACTGGAACTTAGCATCGCGATCAGTCACCGGATGTGGAATAAGCGGACCCTGGAAACAGCTCGAGTGCCAATCGCGAGAAAGCGGTGGCCTAGACTGAGATATTTGATCAAAGGAAGCTTGAAACCGGTAGTTCGGTAGCCGCTCGATTGTCAGGAGGCGAAAGTTATCGCCTCCGAGATCTCACACTTGCCAGCAGATGGATCCGAAGGGTTCGCCGGCACTGAGCGCATTAGGATACAGCGAGTGAGGGCGGATGTACATAACGCCTAGGCCTCAGGGCAGGGCTGAAAGGAGTCCTTCGTGGCCACGAGTAGCAATGGAATTGAAGCGACGACTCGTGTGCCAGGCGGACTTCCTGTGATGATCCACGAAGGGATTCTAGAAGCGGGTGACGGGCGTCGGGCGTGGAGTTCATGGCGGTGTTGAAAAAGGGGTTGTCCGTTAAGCTCTTTAACTCACGGTCACATCCAGGATTGGATAAGCTTCCACGGGCCACATGCGTGCGCGGACATGTTGTGGCAGTTGAAAAAAAGTAGTAGCCGCGACGGGCAACGGCAACGTGGCCGTAAATAGAGCGAGCAGGAACGACAAGGATGTCGTGCTGAATCGGTGCATATTCAAATCAGACAACGCGAGATCTCAGATCCTCTTGATCGTCTTTGATCGTGCGACTGGGGTGCGAAAGGGCCCTGATCTCCTCTCCCTGCTGCGTTTTTCATATATATATCACCATCCTCCTCCATTTGACAGCTTTTCCCCTCCCCTCCTCGTCGCCTTCACAACTGGGTGCCATCCCCTTCCTCACGGCAGCCATGTCCCACCGACACGTACCCCGTCAGCCCGACCGGGACGTCCGCATGCACGAGCCATCTCACCCTCACCCCCACGCCCTCATCACACATCCTCCCCATCCAGCACCCGCGCACCCGCCCCATCTCAACGGCAGTTCTGGTAACCTCCCCTCAACTCCCGCTGCCATGTCAAACGGTTCCAACCACGCACATCCGCCCCCTAATCAGATCGTTTCTCCCGTCGTGGTACCCAACGCACCACCACCCAACGGTGTATCACCCGCTTCCTCGAGCGTGATTCATAAACTCGCTGTCGCTAATGAGCAGACGTGGCTTCTTATTGGTACGTCAACCTTTTTTTCTCCCGGGGCATGCCAACGCCTAAAGGCGTACTTGTTTCTCAGGCCGCGTTGCTGAGCAAATGGGTGATCTCGAACACGCCATCACCGCATATGAAAATGCCCTACGGCACAACCCGATATCCCTGTCAGGGCTGACCCAGGTTGCGGGAATTGCTCGGATCAAGGAAAACTATCCAAAGGTAGGTTTCTGTCAATCTTTTAAAACCCGAGGATGTCCGTCGCGGAGGCCGCCGCGACATCGCCATGTTCCCTTTTCTTGTTCTCTTTCTCAGATCTCGATCTCGACCCTCACGTGTTCAATTGCTGACGTCACTGGTATTCCATTTTAGGCAATCGATTATTTCCAACGCGTGCTTCAACTCCAAGAAGACAACGGCGAAGTTTGGAGTGCACTCGGTAAACACCCTTCTGTATTGTCTCACCACGACCACGCTGATTCCATCCCCGCTTTAGGTCACTGCTACCTCATGCAGGACGATCTCCAAAAGGCATACTCGGCCTATCAACAAGCGCTCTATTTGTTACCGAATCCAAAGGTACGACGCCCCATTCAGCTTACACGTCAACGTGTAACATGTTTTGCCGCGCAGGAGGATCCAAAGCTCTGGTACGGCATCGGAATACTCTACGACCGGTACGGTTCTTTGGATCATGCCGAGGAAGCCTTCGCCTCCGTCCTCAAGATGGACAAAGGTTGGTCTTTTCTTCTATCCCCTCTGGCACTTTTATGTACTCATTTAGCAGAATTAGATTTCGACAAGGCAAACGAGATTCTCTTCCGTCTTGGCATCATCTACAAACAGCAAGGCAAATACGACGAGTCGCTCTCTTGCTTCGACCGCATTCTCCGAAACCCTCCCAGCCCTCTCGCTCACGCCGATATCTGGTTCCAGATCGGCCACGTTTACGAACAACAAAAAGACGTAAGTCCGCTCTTCCTTGTTGCTTGGATCGTGATGGACACCTTTCCCCATCCAGCATGTCCGCGCTAAAGACGCATACGAGCGCGTCGTCGCTGATAATCCCGGCCATGCCAAAGTCCTTCAACAACTTGGTTGGCTCTATCACCAGGACGGTTCTTCCTTCCAGAATCAGGAGCTCGCCATCCAATATTTGACCAAAAGTCTCGAGGCCGGTAAGTTGTTGCCTTCGCACCATGCACTTTACTCATTGTTTTCCCTAGACCCGTCTGATGCCCAAAGCTGGTATCTCCTCGGTCGTGCTTACATGGCAGGGCAAAAATACAACAAAGCTTACGAAGCGTATCAACAGGCGGTCTATCGCGACGGACGCAACCCAACGTTCTGGTGTTCCATCGGGGTGCTGTACTTCCAGATCAACCAATTCCGCGATGCTCTGGACGCGTATTCGCGTGCCATCAGAATCAACCCATACATCTCCGAGGTCTGGTTCGATCTTGGCAGCCTCTACGAAAGTTGCAACAATCAGATCTCGGATGCCATCGATGCCTACGCCCGGGCTAGCGAGCTCGATCCAGGCAATCATGTGATATCACAGCGTTTGCAGTTGCTGAAGAACGCCCAAGCTACCGGTGGTCAGCTCCCTGCCGCCCCTGGGCCTCAAGATGTACATCCCACCGCTTATGCGAGTGCTGTCGTACCCCCTCCTGGTCTCACTGGGCCCCCTCTTCTCCTGCAGTCGACATCGACCTCGAGCGCTTCGCGGCCTCTGTTCAGATCAGATTCCCGTGGCCCGTCAAGCGGAGATAATGTCCATCTACCACCACCTCCCGCACCAGTTGGGGGTCGGTCCTCACCTGGGCCATTCAGAGGAGGTCCCCCACCGCCCGTCGTTCTTGACGAGTCCCGCCACATTCCCTCCCATACCCCATTGGCTCCGATGGATGTGGACCGCCCACTCCATCCGCGCGACTTCTCTGGGCCTCGCGAGCCCCCCACCCGCGGCCCGGCTGGACACCAGAATCTACTGTTGCATCACCCCATCCCGCAACCCCAGGTCCCAACTGAGGAGCTGCGTGCCTCCGCCGCCCGTGCGACTACTGGGCACAGCCAAGAGTATTTCAGTCGCCCCATGCGCGCACCGTCCACCTCTGCTTCCCCTCCACCCCCACCGCGCGCCCGCTCTCCTGGACCCGGGTTCCAGTCATATCCTCCCTCAAGTCGTCAACCGGTTGGGCCTGCCGCACCGACTGCCCCACGTTCTCCTTATCCACGCGAGTCCTTGCGCCAGGGCGAGCGTGACATGCCGTGGGAACGTCGAGCGCCGCCAGAGCATCATCGTGATTGGGATCGGGGCCGACCGGAGTACTCTGGTCACCATTCGCAGCAACCATACTACCCGTCTCGGTCCCCTGTGCCTCACCATCGTGGCGGGAGCCCAATGGAAACGTCCCCCCGTTCTGCCCACCCCGCCGCCCACCACTCGCGAGCGTTTTGGGAGTCGAAGCCGCCCAGCGGTCCTCATCCTCGCTCACCTCCTCCTGGACCTTCGGGACCGGGCGAGAATGGGCATTGGCGATATGACCCTGCGCGATTCGATGCGCGCGAGACCCCAAGGCAGACGGAAACGGCACCGGACCAACGCCAACAACTTATCGCGATGGCCACATCCCCGGAGGGTGTTCCGCGCGTTCCCCTTCATGTGAGCGGCACCAGCAGCATGCGCATGTCCGAGTCTCCCAACTCGACGCCTGCTCCTGACGGGAAGGATCGGAGGAGGAAACAAACCAAGGAAAAGGACTCGGACACGCAGAGCATGTCTGGATCAATCCCAGGGGACCTTTCGAAGAAGGAACGCAAGAAGCGTCAGCGTCGCTCGAAGGACGAGCAGTCCGCGAACGTGTCTGCTTCATTCAAAGTTGGGTCGTTTTCTGCTAAAGAAGCGCAAGATACGTCGAGTTCGAACGGTTCTGGTAGTCGTTCTCTGCAGCCTTCTCCGACTACTGTCACCCCTCGCCCCCCTTCGCGTGTGGTGGATGAAGACTATGACGAAGGTGTTGCGGATGCACTCGTCGTCCTGTCGCAGTCTCACATTGCGCCAATGCACTCACCCACGTTGTCGAACGGCAGCAGGCACACAGTGACCTCTCCACGGCCGGGAATCCTTCATCGCGGGTCGGTTTCAACGTCTGGTAGTCGACCTTCTCCCCCTGGTGGAGCTACTCTCAAACGCCCATTGAGTCCAGGTGTAGATGACCTAGACAACAAGCGCACGCGGGTGGATCCCGTCAAGCGTGGGCCGCCATCCCCTACCGGTCGACATACGCCCGTTCCCTCCTCCCGCCCCTCCCCGATTCCATTCCGGACGCAACCCGCTTCTCACTCTCCCGAGTCTCGTCAGCACGCTGACGCTGGACATGCGTATCTCCCCAGCCCGCCTACCATTTCGATGTCGTTGCCCCCTCACCCGCGTCCAATTGGTTCCGGTCATGCTTCTCACCCCAGCTCATCGACACCGATTGCGCTACCTCCTATTGCGACGTTGTCTCCCGCGTCAACCGCTCCCTCGCCCACAGACGACCGAATGGCGATTGATCGACGCTCGACAACCCCGCCGTCAAGGGGAAAGTTGGCCGACGTGATGAATCCAGCTGCGGGGTCTCCAACGGCCCGACCTATCGCATCACCACCGCGCTTACATGAGAAGAAGGACCCTTCGCCTGCCTAGTCTCGTGCTTTTGTTCTTGCCAACATGACCGCGGGACCTAGTTTTTTTCCGTATATGACGAATGACTCGATATGAAGTATTGTCAATTTGCACAGAGGCCTAAATCACCTATGTATTACCGCACATATGTACATGTAGTTCGTTTGCAATCGCCTGATAGAATCGATCGATTTTCTTTTGTCTATGGAAACTTTCGGATTGGTTCGGATCCAAGTGGGTTGGCTTGTGGCACTGCTTTTCCACCCTTGTTCTTACGAGACACCCATTCGGTCACGCTCATCTACTTTGCACATTTCGTGCACACGCACCGTACGCGACTCTTTTTTACTACGATTTGTCCACTCGAGTACGTTTGGCAACAAGTATCAAACGTATCACGTCGCTGATCGACTCTCAGTTCAGAAGCACTCCTCTTATGCGTCCCGCGCTGTCATGACATCTCTCGAACACGTGCCTGTCAAACATGCGTTGGATCGTTCACCGTCGTGGACTAGGGATGGTCATGGCCATGTCGCCGTAGCCGTGGCCGAGGTCCGGGACGAGGTCGAGGTCGAAGTAGAGGAGGTAGAAGAGGTAGGTGTTGGCGTGGCCGTGACTACGGTCGACGATGAGGGGCAAGACGTGGGTGTCGGTATCGCTGTGGACCGGGGTTCAATACGCGAGAGCGAGAGACAAGACGGGAACGGGAACGGGAGCGCCAATGCCAACGCCAACGGGGACGCAACTGCAACTGCAAACGCAAACGCACACGGGAACGGGAACGGGAACGAGCAACAAGACCAAGAAGTCGACGAGAGTGGGCGTTGCGGCCTAGTCACCGCTCGCCGACTGTCCAGAAGCATGTCGCCTCTCAGATGTGCATCTCATTCACGGTCACGGTCACGATCGCTGTCGCTGTCGGAGTCGCATTCACGTTCACATTCGCACTCGTTGACACATTCGCGGTCGCACTCGCGATTTTCGGTGAGAGGTCCGTTGGAGATGAATTCGTCTGTGGCGACGTCGTGGATGCAGGTGGATGTGGAGGGGGTTGGGATGGGACGGCTGGGTGGGCCGGACGGCGGGGATCCATGTCGATTGAGCGTGGGCCGATCGGAATTGGAGCAAGACAGCGTCGATGTAGGGACGGGGGAGGAGGCCAAGCCGCCGGAGGACGACACCGAGGTGGTGTCGCTGTCAAGGTTCTTGATCAAGGATAACAAGGATCGTGGGGATCTATCGCACAAGGAAGAGGTGCTTGTAGTGCAAGAAGAGGATATAGGTGAATCATGGCATCCGTTGCGACATGACAGCAAGGTGCAGTCGCAAGTGGACGGCGAGGGCGAGAAGGGAGTGGTGGAAGAGGACGTGGGCTCTGTGCACGCAGGGGGGAGCGCGCATGGCGCTGACCGTTCCTTGGAGATGGACGAGAAGGGGCGACGGCGGACGTTTGGGTCGTCTGGGCGTAACGCACGACATCTGCGGCTCGAATTCAAATCGCCGTCGCCGCAACCTTGGGACGAGGTCGATCCACCTACGGACAACAATGAGACGTATACATCCGACTATTACTCGACGCTCAACTCGAAAAAGTTTGAGACGATGCAAAAGTGGTGCGTCTGCGTGGATTCTGTTGGTATATTCCTGCTGATGTGATTTTTGTTTCAGCCGTCAACGTCCGTTGATTCCACATTCGTCGTATTATTTTGGACCGCCGCCGTCTGACGCGGCATATGGGACTGCTCCAGTCGGTCAGATAGGTGTTCACCATCCACGCGAGATAGTTCGCATCGAACGGGATTACGCGGGGGGTGAATTAACTCAGTTCTCCCCGATATTCCCCCTCGAATTAGAGGGACGGGTACGTTGTTCCAAGGTTGGTGTGTGCGATATGAGCTCACTATCGTTGGCAGATCACGCCGACGCAGTTCCATCAGACGATTAATAACATCAACGAGATTTTGATATCGGCTCATAGCATACGACATGGGTTCATAGACAACTGTTTAGCTGTGATCACGCTGCAGTTGTCGGTTCTCTTTGTGACGTCGCATTACACAAAGGTAGGTGGTAAGCGTAGTGATTGGGATGACACACCTGAGAGATATATTCTTGCAGCAACTGCGGCGGTTGAAGAAGAAGATCGAGGAGCTAAATACCCAGCTGTATAATCCAGTGGGGCTAAATATTCTCTGGCCGCAGAAGGTCGCTTTTCTCTTTGTGAGTGATGGGTTTTCAGTCGTCAAAGGATGACACTAAAAGTGATGTCTGCAGTTGGAGATTGAGTACTATGTGAGTTCCTGGAATCTCCTCTAGCCGTGGCAGGTTGCTTACTGACGTGATTCTTTGTTTCTAGTGATACCTGCTTTTTTTGTTCCAACACGCGTTGGATGAGACGTAATAAATCTTCTACCGATAATTTAGTTCTATATGAATACATCTTTCTCTCACTACTACTCGACACGTTTTTTTCTTCTTTTTCGTATGAATGTTATCCCGATGTCGTAGTACTATCGACTACATTGCAATTGGCACGGGGCGATCGCTCTCCTGCACACTGGGTGGATGCGTGGTCACGTCGAGTCATTCTCATAGTGATTGCGGGAGTTGAGAGGGCCAACGGGACAGATTTGAGCCCGAGCGACATGCCGTCGGCACACGCAACTGGCCGAGATTATTTATTTATTTACATATAGTAACAATATAATAAAATAAGATATGAGGGAACGAACGACAGGTCAGGAGTCGACCATGAACTATTCGACCATGAACTCGCTCTGGGACATATCTCAAGCACCCTCCCATTTCTCTCAGCTTCCAGACGACGACTTTCTCGCCCTCCTCCAGAAACAGTTCGCCACCACCGACAGCCCCGATCACAGCGTCAACACGCAGGACCAACGCCAGTCCCCCAGCTCGGACGATAGCAGTCCCAGCCCACCAAGCAATACCGATGCTGCGTCCAGGCGTCACTCTGTCAACGCCCGTTCCAACGATACCGATGACGCCCCCCTGAAACGCAAGGCCAGCGCTGACGACATGGAACCAGGTCCAAGCTCAAAGAATCAACACACCGGTATGTCGCATCCTCTCTCGATCTCTAGCCCCTCATTCACCTCATCAGCCGACGATTCAAACCCTGCCAAAAAGTCTCAACAGTTGAGACGCAGATCGACCGGTAACCCTCTGGTCAGTCTATCTCTATCCCCGCATCTTGTGCATTGGCCCTCATGGTTGCCATAGCAAGACGAATCCCGTCTTCTCAAGCGCAAGGAACAGAACAGAGCAGCACAACGTGCATTCCGAGAGCGCAAGGAGAAACATGTCAAGGATGTGAGTCTACTTGCACTGCCCCTGTCTCACCTGCCTCATCTCTTCCAGTTGGAAGACCAGGTGACCGCACTCGAAGAAAAAAACGAAGCTGCGGAAGCTGAAAACTCAAATCTACGTGATCTTTTATCCCGCCTTCAAGAGGAGAACCTGGCGTTGAAGCAGGCGCAGTTCACATTTTCGGTCCCAAAGCCGGCACCAATGACCGCTCCAGCTCCGAATTCGACCGCGCAACCCTCTCCTTTCAGTTTCTTTGGAACACCCACTCCTTTCCCTCCCACGTCCGCCCCTTCTCAGTCCCCTTCGAAGCGTCCCGAGTTTGGCACAGACATCGACTGGACTGCACTCACCACCTTTGACCCATCCATGCTCAGTGTCCTTGATGAGCCCACAGATGTGCCCATGCAAACAGACACTGCCCCGTCTCCCTTTGGCCAATATGCGTTGCCACAGTCATACAAGACTATCGCCCATAATCCTCTTCTCATGTCCTTTGTCGACGAATCACCGTCAACCTCGTTCAATACCACATCTACCACTAATTCCCATTCCCTTGATCAATTTGCCTTCAACTTTTCATCTGGCCCCAATTCATGGCCTTCAACCGCCCAATCCCAACCATTCACTCAAAATAGTGGACACAACGATTTTTTACATCCAAATCATAGCCTCGATGAATTATTTGGAGGAAACTACATGGGTAATCAAGGCCCTCTCGATTTCAACGCACTGGTGGACAGCACGTCGATGTCACCCGTATCACATGCCAACGGTGTGAAACCATCCGCTGCCGCCCAGAAACCGATATCGGCACCGCCCTCCAACTCGAATAATTCATCGCCAAGTACGTCGACTTCTCAAAGTCCATTCAGTTGGACGACTCTATCACAGCCTGGAGAGAGTCCCCCCTCTGCGTCCGAATCCACGCCAAGTAGTGCCACCGCCCCAGTATGCCTTCCCATCGTGCTGAGTCGCACTGACATTGCAAAGCACATTGTTGCCGAGGGTCCATCTCTATTTACGGACCTTCCCAAGCCGCCGCTCCGGAAGACGACTGATATGTCTACGGGGGAAATTATTTCTTGTCAAGGCTCGAACATCCCGCGGACAAAGGAGAGCCCTGAAAACATTGAGGTGCTCAAAGCGTGGAGGTGTATAACGCAAAGTCCTCATTTCAAGGTTCGTGTTCCGTTTATCCGATACGATATAGTCTCAACGTGTCCGATGACAGGATGCCGATATCAATGAACTGTGTTCCGAGTTTTCAAAGAAGGCTCGGTGTGACGGGACAAAGGTAGTTTTGGAACCTGGGAGTGTGCAGCAGTTGTTTGAACAGTTCAAGAAACTGCAGCAACAAATAACGACGCAGCAAACACAATCTGATCGTCCCAGTTCATAGTTGTCGACTGGAGGGGTGTAGGTTTTGTTTATCGCGTCTTGTTTATTCCTTTTATCTTCGCTCGTTCATGTGTACCATCTTGTTCATTAGTGTTTTCGCTGTTCATACAGTATAGCGTTAGACCTGTCTTGTATATGTGCGCATTGTGCTTTCTTTTTTGTTACTTTGGTTCATTCCAATGGTGTACACACTAAGTATGGTTAAGCAACAGATGCTCTCCTGCACGACCCAAACTTTTTCCTTATCTCTTGTCTGCAATCTGTCGATCTCGCAGCATTGCAGTGCTCATTTATTTCCGTGCCTAGGCTATCCAGTGACATGCATTCAGTTACGCCGGGACGCGTCACCAACGCGTCACGTTCCGAACTCGCCGAGAGTCCGGTCACCAAACTCTCATCCGAAACACGCGCATCAGCATCACGCATCCGAAAGGTTCCTGGGCCAGGTGGGCTAAACTCTACAACTCCGCACTCCGTGCTCCACGCACACACAATATCACCTTGTCAAGAGGGCGTTCCTCTTGCCAGAAAGTAGCAAGTGACGAGTGGCTGTCAATGACTCTAGACCGCTCAGACTTTCCAATCAGAAAACGATACGTACGTCCTCGGTGATTATTGGGGGAATTGTTTGGTGACCGTGCTATGGCCTTTAGGTTCGGCCAACTACGGCATTGGTGAGTACTTTTGTTATCTGATATGAATGGTTACATTGGCGCAACGATCAACATGGGCATGATAAGAGTAGTAGTGATACCATGATGGATGGACATATAATTGGACCAACCTCGGGTATCATGGAGTGGCCACGGGAATGTCGCCGTGTGTGGGGTCGGTCCGGTCCCCGGTAACACGATGTCCGAGTCTCCCATCCAGAGTGTTTGACCCTTGATATACGACATTCGCTTTGCATGTGTGACATGTGTACACACACACACACAAGACAAGGGTGATACATTGGCATGCACGTATGTAAGTCTCAGGCGATGGCCGGAGAAGACATGATGCCAATCAGTCCAGTCATGTCATGTGTGTCGTGCGTCCGAGTCAAAAAGTATGTCCGCTTACCTGTCGTAGTACGGTACCGCGCGTCGGACCACGTCGTTCATGAGAGGCAAATGCCGATCAAACCGTGTGACGGCGACCATTCTAGACCGCGAGCTTCTCTCGACAAGTATGTATACATTTCAATGTGTCGAAAAAAGTGAGTCCAACCACGGCGTTGTGCGATAACGACGGTTACGTGTGTAAAGAGGGCCGAGATCCGAGGTTGAGAAGCAAAGACACTACACTGCCAGGGCGGATGGACAACGAGGATGGGTCAACAAGGAGTTCACGAGGAGAGAGTGCAAGCGATGGCGAGCGCGTTTTGATGTCCTTGTCGTCAACGAAGATCGTGCCGTGACATTAGTTTCAAGATGGTGCTCTTCCCTGACCCGTTTGCGCCGATGATGACCTGTATGGGCGGAAGAATAATGGTATGATGCAGTCATGAAGGGTATGGCATACGCCACAAATTTGAACGAGATGTTGCGAACCCGGGTATCGGAAAGAGACATGATGTCGTCTAAAAACTTTTTGCCGAGGGGAGCCAAATTGGCGAAGTGCGAGAAGACGAAAAAGCCAATAAGACGCTGTCACAAATCATCTCGGTTGACTTTTTCAGGTTAAGACGACTTGCTATATATACAATTGATTCACCGTGACTATGTTGATGCATGATGGTCCACAAAGTTATTTACATAGAAACCCTGGTACATGTCTAGAGAATCGTGAAACGACACACAAGGAGGTACTGGATGATGTCCAAAAATGGGGAGTAAGTGAGCACTACGAACGATACTGTCAATGTGGATCACAGCGAGATTGTCTGAATCATTGATGAATGACGGCACAACCATCCACATACCCGTCAATTCATCAGGCTCGTCTGCAATGTGGTCAAACCAATGGACCAGGGCACACAGCAAAGTCTGTCTGTCCATGTGTGAAATAGAAAAAAAGCAGTAGATGTGTGCAACATCCATGCCAAGCATACCCTGTTCTGTGTCGTCTGTGCTAACAAAGACACAGTCATACCAGGGTGGGCCATGTTGCCATGATGGGACTGCTTGAATGAGCTCGCAGCACAGGCCCGAAGACCAGGAGTGTTCCATCGACAAGGCCGCACTCCTGGTCTTCGAGAAACGACACATTGCCATCTACGATTCTGTTCTGGATATTGGCTACTTCATATAGCTTCTGTACGCTCGCAAATCTTGATACAATTCTCCAAAAAAACCAAGAAGCTTGAGTTAAATGTTTGGGCAGTGTGCTTAATGAGTGTAAGGGAAGCAGGCTCACCCCGACGTGATTGGCAGCGCCCTTGTATACTACAAGGGATCATCCAAAGAATCACAGATCTGTGAAGAAAAGCGTACGTTTTGCCAAGTGCTCCCCGAGGGATCCGGCGACAACCTCTTTGCGGTGTATAGGGTTGTCGACGAGATGCTTGTAACCCTGCATCCGGAGATAATCATCGTCTGCGGTCGTTGCAGCCCCGATACTGATCATATAAGCTGAGTATGAGAACGGGAGACTGCGAAATACGAAATAGTCGAAGAACCTAGGGAGTCGGACGATACGCCCCCCTTGCACTGAACCATTGAAATAACGATTGGGAGAAACTAAGCAGGGCGAGTAATGTACCATCTCGCTGATGGCTCACAACGCTAACTGACACTTGTGAGAACAGTTGAATTACGGTCGTAAGGATATCTGATGTCATTCGGATGGTGTCCCAGGCGATACTAGACCCCTGAGAAGCGGACCAAGCAGCCTGGAGTTGACGCCGAATGGCAGGATCCTCAAACGTGGGGACGTCGAGTCGTGCCATGGCGTGGAATATGTGAGCAGAGTAGAATTGTTTGATAGTGAGATTAAGGGGAACTTGGAGTAGTTTAGGAGACGCGTCTAAGATGTGAGACTGACCAGAGTGAGACTGCAGGTACAAGGGAGGCAGCGACTTCGACGACGAGGTAGAGGAGCATCAAGACCAAGCAACATCGTATGCTGCATATCTTTGAGCATTCTCCATACATATGGGAGGCTCTGGAGCATCAGTGAAGCAGTTTCCAGACGTGAGGCCCCTGGGATGGGGGTGTTGGAGTGCTTCGTAAAAATCCCATTTGATACGTCACGTGTAGCATGGTTTTGGATCGAATACACTGGTCTTTGTAGTGGTTTTCGCGGTTTCCTACCCATCGTGAACAACTCGGACTTGAATGAGGTAGCGACACAAGGTTGTCATGCGCCTGGACCAGCCGCACAGATGAGGTATGATGACGTTCAAATTCACGCAAACCAAATCGTGTGTTCTAAATAGCGCTGTCCTCGGAGTCGCCGTCCTTGTCGACGTTAGTAATACTTAGTATCGTCAATTGGCTGCTACCACATCTACGACGATGACCACGCACCAGAACTTAACGTAGGAGTCAGCCTCCTACATCAGTGTGAGCATTATGGAGGGGAGGTGAGTTGAGACAAGCCCTGAACGACTTGCCATCGCATGACAGCCTGGGTGGTGAGCGATGATGCGGCATCTTGTCAAGAACGCAAAGTCACCCGGCAACGTTGAACTTATCCATCGGATAACCGACAGCCGTTGAGGATTAATCGGGATCCTCGCCAGATGCTTCTAATATTGACATTGGACAAGGTGGCTCTTTCCTGGCGCGAGCGTCATTTTATGGATAGTCCCGAGTCCCAACCATATCATCGATAGGCTCCTCTTGAGCTCAGATTTCACGAGGCGATTGGGCGACAGTTTTACCTGCAGGCAGTTCACCAGCATACTAAACTGTTAATTAGGTCGTTCACATGATACACATCACACATTGCGTTGCAGCTCAACAAACCCGAAACCCAATTCTGGAACCACGGATACTAGGCCCAACAGAGTTGCAGGTACACGACGGTTGACTACAGGAATGCCTCGGCCTGTAACTGCCATACCCGTGCGTACTCGCCGTTCCGAGCCAACAACGCCTCATGCGTACCAGCTTCCTGAATCTCGGCATTGTCCATGTACCTGATGGGGAAAAGGGACCATCAATCAATCGCACTGCAAAGAGACGGGGGGACTCACAGGATGAGGTCTGAATGGCGAGTCAAGTTTCCGAACCTGTGCGAGGAGAAAATCATAGTCTTGTTTCCCCGTAGGTTGCGCAGTCTCTCAAACAGATCTGGGGTGCGTAACGAAGAAAGGTATAAGTGAACCAATGGGAACAAGGAGTAATCTTGACGTACCGTGTTCTGCGCGTGGATCAAGCGAGGCGCTCGGTTCATCGAAAAGGAGGAGGCCAACAGGGGATTCCACTTCGGAGACGAGGGAGCGCATGAACGTCCGCGAACTAGTGGACGACAAGGGGTTGATGTCAGCAACATGATACGTGAGGCATAGTATAGCAAAAGGACGTACAGAGCCAGCCGCTGCATCTGCCCCCCACTCAACGTCGACTTGTCCGTTGCGCGCATTGCACCTGCGCCACGAACGCGATTGTAGTTCACTTTGCGTCCAAAGAGCATTGTAGTTCCTTCAGGAAGGCCGGAGTAGTAGTCCCTCACGGGCCGGTCAAGATACGTGTCGAATCCCTCGGGGAGCTTGTCAATAAACTCTTCCGCGCCACCCAGGCGGGTTGCCTCGCGTATTTTGTCGTCATCCGGTGCAAGGTTGGGGTTTCCCAGAGCTATGTTTTCTTTGATCTGAAGAGGGACAATGTCATGGAATGTGCAGGGGTGGGGGAAACCGAATACCCACTGATAACGGGAAATGGGTATAGTCCTGGAATAAGATAGACACGGCACGGCGCAAATCAGCAAGTTTGAGCGTTTTGATGTCCTTGTCATCGATGAAGATCGTGCCTTCGGTCGTGTCGTATATGCGTGAAATCAGTTTCAAGATGGTGCTCTTTCCTGATCCATTTACGCCGACGATGACCTGAATGAGCGGAAATAAGCTCAATAAACAGTGGCATGCAGACACTCAGGGGAATAGCTTACGCAAAGCTGCCCAGCCCCGATTTTGAATGAGATATTACGCAGAGCATAACTTTCCGAACCCGGGTATCGGAAAGAGACATTCCTGAAATCATATGAGGTTAATTTGTTGATGGAACATACCAATACTCGCCTGAATTCAATCGAGATTCCATGACGGAGGGCCTGCTGATCTTCCGGAAATGATATGTTCCCGTCTATGATTCTGTTCTGGATATTGGCTACTTCATATAGCTTTTGTACGCTCGCAAATCTCTCAGCGAGATGATGCGATTCTCCAAAAAGACCAAAGAAGCTTGAGCTAAATGTTTGGGCAGTGTGATTAATGAGTGTAAGGGAAGCAATTGAGACGGGTATGGATGCGGGGTATTGAACAGCTCTAAGAGTAAATACAATCTGGCGTCTGCGGTCAGTAAATCGTCTATGAGATAACAATAGACACACAAACCTGAGGCAGTTCGCGCAAGGGTTCACGAAGAATCGACATTAATGTCAACCGATCTTGAACGGAGTGCGCCTGTCTCATTTCCGGAAAGTCACCTGCATTATCCCCGACGTGATCGGCAGCGTCCTTGTATACTACGAGCAATCAACCAAAGGATCGCAGATCTGTCCAGAGAAGCGTACATTTTGCCAAGTGGTCTGCGAGGGAACCGGCGACAATTTCTTTGCGATGTATAGGGTTGTCGACGAGATGCTTGTAACCCTGCATCCGGAGATAGTCTTCGTCCGTGGTCGTTGCAGCCCATACTGATCGTAAGCTGAGTGTGAGAATGGAAGATCGCGATATACGAAATGGACGAAGCACCTAGGGAGTTGGACACAATGCCCCTTATACTGAACCATTGGAATAGCGATTGAGAGAAACTGAGCAGGGCGAGTAGCGTACCATCTCGCTGATGGCTCACAACGCTAATAAGGACTGTCACTTGTGAAAATAGTCGAATTGCGGTTGCTAGGATATTTGATGTCATTCGGATGGTATCCCAGGCGATACTGGACCCCCAAGAAGCGGACCAAGCAGCCTCGAGTTGACGCTGGATGACAGGATCCTCAAACGTGGGGACGTCGAGTCGTGCCATGGCATGGTACATGTGAGTAGAGTAGAACCGTTTAATGGCGAGATTGAGGGGATGAGATAGATGGAACTTGGAGTAGTTTAGGAGACGCTCGACGATCGTGCAAGCGACACGCCCAGCGGCTACGTGGACGAGAACATTCTTGTCGACTGTGCGTTTCTCGACGGCAGTCTCGACCTGTGCCATGTTGAACAGTGCGATCAGATATAGACGAGGTAAAGCATACCAGCAGAAGGAGTTGTCCAGAATACCTGGAAGTAATGTGAAGAAGTTTACGCGTGTCTAAGATGTGAGACTGACCAGAGTGAGACTGCGGGTACAAGGGAGGCAGCGACTTCGACGAGGAGGTAGAGGAGCATCAAGACCAAGCAACGTCGTATGCTGCATATATCTTTGAGCATTCTCCATACATATGGGGAGCTCTGGAGCATCAGCGAGGCAGTTTCTAGACGTGAGGCACCTGGAATGGGCCCGATGTTGGAGTGCTTCTCCTCGTAAAAGTCCCAGACACCCAAGCGAGTATGTTTGATGCGTGCAGCATCGTTTGGATCGAATGCGCCTGGTCCTTTCTGTGGTCCTTTACCCATTATGAGAGTCAAAGGTTGAGGCGAGTTGGGTATGTTCAGAATTTACGCGAACTAAATGAGGACGCGTGATTTACGTTGTCCTCGTCGTTGTCGACGTCAACATCTGCAAACACCCTGACGACGACGACGACGCAATGTCCAACATAGCGTCGGACCTTTCTTCCCTCCTCAACTCGTCCAGGGCACTTAATACCCATCTCTCGCGGCCTGATCTTCCTTCTGTTAACCTCACCCTTGACCAGATCGAGGCACAGTCCCGGAGACTCGTCTCTCGCCAAGCAAGCGCACCGACAGATACTGATAGAGCGCAAGTCTCGTGCCACACGTTCATCTTGCTCGTTCTGCTGACACATTGTGCACAGTAACTATCTATTGGCACAGGCCCACGTCGATGCCCCCGCTTTGGCGAGTTCCATCGCGCATTTGAACACCTCCACCACTTTCTCTCCCCTACAACCCCTCCAAGACACGGACGTCGCGGGCTACCTCCGCCATGCACACGAACAAAATCTTATATCCACGATCGAAGAGGGCAGAAGAGAGACGCAGGAGGACTTTTATCGACTCCTCGAAGACCGCAGTAGAAAGGATTGGGAGGCCAAAAAAAGACGTGTCTTTGAGGAACTCGGAGGTCGCCCGAGCAGTGACAACAAGGCATTGGCCGAGATGAAGAAGAGCTTCCATGCAAGGGGAAGCCTTGCCGTGCGTGGCGTACTAGCTTGTGGTGTTTCGCTTTCTGAGATCCTGGTTGACAGGCAAGCACAGGCCCTAGCTTGACACTGCAGATGCAAAGCAAAATGATGGCATACGACCGTGCAGTCGGGGAGCTGAATGCCGCCAGGTTACGAGGAACCTCGTGTCCAATCGTTCATCACCTCATGCAAGCTGCCGCAAGTCTCAACGCCGAGGTAAGCTGAAAATTCTATCCATTTCATCCTTTGGTGATCGCACATTCTCAGGCCGCGTCTTCTCAAATGATGTTCAACTTTCTTGTCCTCGCAAAAATCACCGGCGAACCACCCGCTCTCCCCCCCGTCGAGCATGCGGGTGCTCACATCCTCAACGCACCCTTGTTTGAGAGAAAGTATGCTCGCACATACCTTGCGGACTCGGATTCCCGCGAGGCATCTGCGCTGAGGACTCAAATCGCCAAAGGATCCCGAGAGGCGCTTGAAGATCAGTGTTGGGAGGTCATTGAGAAGACAATTCAAGCAAGACCTATGGAGGCACGCCTTGGCGGTGACCCGAGCGTGGCGAACAAGATTCGAGCGTACCTTCTGATGAGATACTACAAAAACGGAGAGTGGGAGGAACGGATAGAGGTAGGCTTTATGCTCTCTCTTGCGGTTTGTCTGACCATTCGTTGTTAGCTTGTAGCTGGCCAGCCATTATGGGCAAAGCTGTACTACCTTGTACGTTCGGGGCATCCACAGGAAGCCCTTGATGAGGCACTCCGGTGTCAGGCGGCAATTGACCACCGGGAAGCCAGTTTTGTGAGCGACTTCAAGGCTTGGATCGAGTCTCCAGATAGGCGGTATGTTGGGCAAAGAAATCCGTGCTTCTCAAGTATCACAACTCACGGTCGGACAACAGGTTGTCAAAACCACACAGAGACCATCTGCAGAGCGTTTATAACGCGCACATGTTGCATTCTGCCTCAGCCGATCCGTTCAAGCTTGCTCTATACAAACTCATGGGTCGTTTGGAGCCCTCCAGACGTGCGGTATCTCAGGTCACAACGACAACAGAGGACTGGTTGTGGTTCCAGCTTGCGATGGTATATAGCAAATTTTGATCGTGATACGTGACAGGTCTGACCGAAGCAAAATAGGTCGACGAGGAAGAGGAAGGGGGCCTTCGTGGACTGACCGAAGTTTTGTTGAGCTACGGCGAGCGCCACTTTGATGCAACCAATCGGGGCATTTGGGCGAGTGTACTACTCTTGTGCGGACAATTCGAAAGGGTTCGTCGTTTACATCCCATGGAATATCGTATGGACTGACCCCTTTCTACAAGGCTGTGGCTGCACTGTGGGAGCGTCCGGAAACCGAAATTGAGGCGGTTCACATTGCAATTGCACTGGCATATCATGGTCTACTGCGTGTTCCTTCACGCGCAGAGACGTCGGAGCTTGGCCCTCGTATGTCGTTTCATCTATTGAATATCTATTGGCCGCTGGAAAATCTCGCCGTTAACAGTGACCTTGTCGCCTCTTGGTCCTCCTGCCTTGAGCCTCTCCACACTGACCTGGCGCTACGTTCGCCAATTTGTGAAAATGGACGCGAAAGAAGCACTTCAATACGTCTATTGTGTTTGCTTATCCGCAGACCAAGGTAATGGCGTCGGAAAAGAGAACCTGGAGAGTGCCTGGGAACTTGTGAGGCGTATTATCGTGTTGGCACACTCGGGGCCTGCCTGGGAGGAGCTTGTTGGTGGGTTTAGACCCGATGGCACGAAATTCGTATGTTCCCTGCCTATCTGTTGCCGGCTCCCGCTTTTCTGACGGGCGAGCGTACCCTCCGGTAGAGTGGTGTCATCGAGCAGGGGGCTTCATTGCTCCAACTGCAAAATACGACTCAATACAACGAACAAATTCTCATTCGTGCTGCGCGCGAGTCGGAGGCAAATGACCGCATTCCTGAAGCAATCAAGTTGTACAACCTTGCGGGTGACTATGCCACCGTGATTGCATGCCTTGCGCAAGCGCTCGGGAACGCGCTGTCGCTACCGACGACGGGAGGGGAAAACGAAAAGGGGAGAGTGATCGAAAAGACTGCTGTCGAGATTTTGCGGCACTACGAAAGGATGAATAGGGCTGTCGGACGGGATAGAGATGCTGCTGTCAAGCTTTTGAGAGTGAGAGAAGCAATGAACGCGAAAAATGCCGGAAGACCGGACGTGACGCTCGAGGTATGTTGCTTCCTTTCCGCCTCGTATCTCGTAAAATTTGGGCGGTTAATGTGCTTGTGTCAGATCATGGGGTCGACGGATCTCATTCCTTTGGATGGGGACGTCGCAAAAATCACTCGCAAAGCAGAAGAGTTTAAGGATCTTCACGATGCACTCCAGCGCAACTTGCAAGTTTACTTGCCTCTTACGATGGATTCACTCGCCGCCGTCCATCAATCGGTCAAGGCATCTGCTGTTGCCGAAGCTACACGACAAATGGCGAGTCCGGCTTACATTCGTCAGGGTTCCTCGGTCTGACTTTTCCACCTTTTTCAGACTCTGACCTCATTGAGGAAGAAATCGAGGTCATTGATAGTGTTTGCTGGGATACTGAAATATCGGATGTCGCCCGACGTGTACTCATATCTGGCCAGGCTGGACGTCGAGATTGCATTGTAAAGAAGCAGTGTCGATAGCATGCCATGTCTCCACGTTTGTTCTTTGAAAACAACGTACCTGTGATGCTAATACGGAATGCTATACCTGAAGATAAAACTTGAGATAGAGTGAGCCTCATCGCTGGGCTGGTACCAGATCCTCCTCGCCTTCGTCTGCTTCGATCTCGTCCTCCTCGGTTGCTTCTGCCGGTTCGTTGTTATTTTCTCCGCTCGTCTGACTCTGGCACTGGCAATAAGATCGGGGGAGTCAGGACGGAGGTACTAGCAGACAAAGTCGGGCGCACATGATACACCGCGGTCCAATACCCGCTCCAATACATGGCACTCAGTGCATTATTGAACGCCTCGTCACGACTGACCATCCTCGTCGACGGTGGAGGAATGAAGGACAGGGTCTGCGTGGCGGGAGTGGTGTCGGACGGGATGACAAGGGAGGGGTCGTGTGTCGGGACGTAGGTGTTGAAGTCGAGCGGGGCGGTATCGGGTTCGGCTTCACCGTCTTCCTGCGCTTGTGCTTGGGGTAAGACATGTTTTGAGCGTGATTTGGGCTTGCTGGGGCCGGGCGCTGTGTAGGGTTTGTTGTACCATCTAGTAGACAAGTGAACGGGTCAGCCGTTGATGGCAATGAGAGCTAGGATTTGGACGCACAGTGGGGACTTTTTCACGGGTTCTGTTTTCCAGGCTTTTGAGGTGCCGTGGTAGGCCTTTGAAGATGGGGGTGAGCGACGTGTATGGGTCGGGCGGGAAACTCTGCATACCTTGTATTCGGCCTCTGCAGAATTCCACGCGTCGATGAGGGCCGAGTCGTTCCAGATCTCTTCGTGTGTGAGAGGTCCGCTCTCTTCTCCTCCTTCTTGTTCTTGTTCCTCTGCCGCGCCTTCGTCCCCATCCGCTGCCTCTTCGACATACTCGTCCTCGATGTCGTCGGCGTAGGACACCGGGACGGATCCAGCGGCGATAGATGCCCCTTGCTCGTCGTATTCCACGCCGACCGCGGTACTCCCCGGGTCGTCCCAGTGTTGGAGAGGTTTTAGGGGGTTGTGGTGGTTCCGTTTTCGTTTCTTCATGGGTGGCCGGTGGGTGTTGGGTTGTGGTCCGGTGGGTAGGGAATCGGAGTGGGCTACTGGAGGTTCATCGAGGTCGTATTGAATGAGTGGACGCATCGTGCAAGTGGGGGGGTTGGAAGCGGGGTGCACTGGTGGTCCGGAAACGTTCAAATGGAACGTTCTGCTGTCAAGTTGATGCGTACGATCTTAGTCGCGCGTGTGCCGAATCGCTTCAAGCACCAAGCTTGTTGGAGCACGGTTACGGGCGAGAGGAAGACCTCAGACGAGGTGGAGGCCAAAAAACTATCGTCCCCTAACTTTGTACAGGTCGTCTTAAACCTCGCACTCTCTGCACTCCGTATGTAACTTATTCTTGTTTCGCCAACACGTATCTCACACAAATATGTGGGCAACATGGACAGTCGCTCACTGACAAGTGCTGAAGCCGTGCCAAGAGGGGAGTTTGGGCACAAAAATCCTTTCCTTGATGCAACGGGAGATTCATGCCCAATTCAGAAGCTCCCTGTCGAGATCCTTTCATATTTATTTGAGATTGTAGCTGATGGCTTGCGCAACGCAACTACCAGACATGAGGTGGGAGTCATTGACAATCATAGACCAAGTGGTGACGTCTTCAAGTTCCAGTCAGGTGCTTTGACACCGTGGTTACTAGGTTGCACGAGGCAAACCGTCGATAGATGATCGTCCCAGTACGAATGTGGACATTCAGTGCTCTAAATTGGCGATAGAGTTGACCCCTCGAGCTGTCGGCGACTCTCAGCCTTGACCAGATTTAGTTAGCGTGCAGTAGCGTGGCCCTGTAGGTGAGTACATCACTCACATGTACGACCGTCTGAAGCCGCACCCTTTGCTCGCTGGCTGACCAGGTAACGGGGAGGCTTTCACGTTCCGCTCTCAATTGGACAATTGTTTCCAAGGATAGCGAATCCGCTTACGGAGACACGTTGGACGGGTGTGTGGTGTCAGCGCGGGTTAACACGCACCATAGCTCTGAATCCGTCGGGCGGGGTTTCGAGGATGAGCTTTGCACTGGCTGTTGTGCTACCATGGAAAGGAACGACGCAGTAAGGGGTGCCTCTTATACGCGGGGAGTGAGGTCGTCGAAACCGAGAAGACAAAAACAAAGACAGGACTCAAGAGTGCCAACGGAACTAGGGAGCATCATGTGTTCAAGGCCGGTGTCGCGGTGTCATGGGATTCATTGCATGTTGGTCTAGGGAAT
The DNA here is from genome assembly GCA_018397855.1 of Boletus reticuloceps. Classification (NCBI taxonomy): domain Eukaryota; kingdom Fungi; phylum Basidiomycota; class Agaricomycetes; order Boletales; family Boletaceae; genus Boletus; species Boletus reticuloceps. The sequence goes on from JAGFBS010000023.1 coordinate 24,545, forward strand.
ACTCATGCTCGATACATCAATATTCAAGTGAAGTAATCGTCTCCAAATTCTCCTGGAACCACAACAGGCAGTCTTTCGGGAACGTACCCCTCCGAACCTGCATAAAAATTATTTTTCTCAGAGGGACACCTGTATCCTTTCTATGCCATGCAAGTGCACAGATGTGTCGAATATACGCAGAACGGAAGCCATAAGAAATTATGAGTGTTTTAAGCCGGGGTAGCCTAACATCACAGAGTTGTCCCGTTGGTGTGAAAAGAAGATTGATGAATCTGGGTTCGTAAGGGCCATCGAGTGAAAGAGATGTGAGCTGGTTCAAAATGCAGTATACCGAATCAATGTGTCCAGTGCTCCAATGGTGAAAAGTGTAGTGAATGTGGAGTCGCTCAACACCAGCAAGCAAGCTGTGTGACTGGTTTCGTGTGTGAAGAAGCTGAACCTCTGGAGACTTGGAAGCCGGAGTGCAAGTGACTGCCTGTGGCCCAACGAGTCGAGCAACAAGCACATCCACGTCCTCCTGGCCGGCACGGTAGTGAGAGGATATTCTGAGCTCTTTGAGGGTGGGGATGTAACAGTTGCGGTATATTTGGACCGCGCTGGAATATGGCGAGATATGCAATTCCCTAAGCCTTGGGAGCTTGATCGGAACAATACTATTATCCCCAGAAGTGCTCCCAACGTTTGAATCATTCCAATCAACGCCCGAGTCTGGTTCTATGTCGTCAAACATAAGAACTTGCAGATTTGGAGCGCCACGCAAGATGGTGGCAAATTGGATCCAGGACGGCACACTAGCGACACAGATTTCAAGAGCCACAAGATCGGATGCAGAAGAGATCCAAGGCTGGTTCCAGTCGATGTTGACCCCCATTAGGGAAATGGTTTTAAGATGAGGAGCTGAAGAGCGAAACAGCACAAATCGCTTTGACTTGATGTAGTCTGTTGAAGGGTCGAACATGTCTTGATCCAGCGAGCAGATCAGCATGACTGATTTGAGTTGGAGTGCAATTGGGATGTGTGCTTTGGAAATTGCAAGGATTTCATACATGTCTTCAGCCCAAGTAACTTTCACCTCAATGGAGCGCCAGCGGCAAACCTGTGCAAGAAGAGTATTGCAAATCGTGTGGAGGAAGACGCTGGGATAATCCGAAGACTTGTCCAGGTGGATTCGGATATCTAATGGGAACTCTTTGCTGCGTTCCAATTGTGTCACAATGCAGCGGAAAGATGGACATGACTGGACCCGGGGAGGGATATGGATGGCTGCCCAAAGGGATGGGGTTGAGATTGCTATATCGTGCCAGTAACGGCAAACTTGAGAAACCGGTAACCACGGTGTTAGAGCACCTGACTGGACTCCAAGGGGACATTGCTACTTGGTCTATGATTGTCAATGGCCACCACATGCCTAGTAGTTGCGTTGCGCAAGCCATCAGCTACAATCTCAAATAGATATGAAAGGACCTCGACAGGGAGCTTGTGAATAGGGCATGAATCTCCCGTTGCATCAAGGAAAGGATTTGTGTGCCCGAACTCCCCTCTTGGCATGGTTTCAGCACTTGTCAGTGAGCGACTGTCCATGTTGCCTACATATTTGTGTGAGATACGTGTCTGGCGAAACAAGAATAAGTTACATACGGAGTGCAGAGAGTGCGAGTGCAGAGGTGATAGGGGCCTCCTTGAGTAAATGAGTGGCTGAGTCAGCATAGATCATTACTTTGTCGGAGTCGCAGTCATTGCTCTGTATCTTTTTTGTAAGTATCATATGGTCAGCTCAAATCGCAACGCTATAGTTGACTCTGCAGGCTCAGGCCAAGCATTCACTGTCGGTTACTTTCTCGAAGAAAAGAGACGCTACCCTCCGTCTGGGGTTCCTCTCGGAATAGGTTCTAGGTGTTTTTGAGCTGACAGTGTGTCAGTTGTCGACGGACACCTAATTTCACTCCATCATGCCTATTGACGTCCATCGTTTCTTGCAGGGACATTCTCTTGACCTGATCTTCAATAAAGTTGTAGCACGCGTTCAACATCTTATCAACTGTGGGCAAGGTTTATCTTTATCTTCCGATTCTCAATTTTTAATCTCGGAGGGCAGAGATATGGGACCGATACTACGACAACTATCACGCTGTTGCGTATGTGATTGACACGCAGGAAAGGGAAAGGCTTGGGGAAGGATAGGATGTGTTTGGTGCGTCGAACAATACATGGGACACTGCCTATCTGCTAATACATATCTGTTTTATGCACACACGATACGCGCGAATAGACTCAGTCCATTCTTTACCTCGAATTGTCAACGTCCCGCTCCTCCCTTTCGCGAACAAACGGCATACATCCACGAGTATGTCTGAACAGAGATTCGCCAATACTACGAAGTATGGGACCACCATCGACAAGACGAACCACGAAGGCAGTACGCAGAGGAAAAAATGCGAGGAAGAGGAAAGGAAGAAGAGGCGAATCGCTGGTCTAGAGGTGCTGGCGTGTCGGCATTGAAAGGGTGCGTTCGTGCTGCTGCTTTGCTGTTCGTTGTTGGTCGGGCTTATGGGTTGTACTGACAAGGCATGTCTGAGGCACTTGACTGGTTGTTCTTGCGTGTCCAGAACAGTCAGCAGTGAGTATAATTCCCTCTTTTTCTTGGGTTGGAATCAATGTTTTGGTTTAGGGACCTTGGAGACCATGCGACGGAGACAGGCTGGTCAGGATGGATGATCACCAGACTTTTTGACACGATACTTTTTTTTTCCCCCTCGTTCGTTGCCATGTCCTATGGCGGGTTCATCTTCCACAACTAGTTAATGTTGACGCCCTAAGCTGACTCTGCCAGTTGACCACTAAATTAACCTAAACAGTGAACACCACGGTATGACTCGCATATCACCCTGCTTCGCTACGTCGACCGAAACAAGTGTGCGTTATCACGCCTTGCAAAAGCCACAATGACTGTACCTACAGAGATCTGTTGAAAGAATGCGGGATTAGCGTGTACTACTCATGTCATCTTTTCGGGTCTGTTCTGTTTGGCTCATGTCTTTCTGATGTTGTGATCGCCAACAAGAAAAAATTATCACAAGACGCAATAAATATACACGTTGTATATGCCCCTCGTCTTCCCACCAACATTTGCTCCACCCTCGCCCACCGCTGATCCACCTCGGATGGATACCTGTTCGCCCGAATCCTTTCGACCCGCGGCATCACAGACCTCAAACACATCGCCATGGCTTCCAACCCCCTTTCGTCCTCTCCCAGCGGCGAATGTCGGATGCAGATGTGGGTAATGAGGTGATTCGTCACGCCCCATTCGTTTTCAGTTTCGTTCCCGTCTATGTTTTCCGCCTTGTTCTCCCCTCGACGCTTCAACATGTATCTGGACTCTCATCTCATCCTCTACTTGCTTATTCAGTGGTAGCTAACCGATGCTACCTACTGTATTATGGTAAGTAATGGAAGAATGTACTAGATCCCCTTCTCACGATGGTTTGGTTCAGGTGCCAGCTAAGAGCTTGCTGCGCTAGGGTTGATCCCTTAGGATTGTCTCTGACATCCATTTGCATCATCATCAACCAACTCTGCCAGCATTAGTAACATCCCTAGCTTGTAAGTATTCGGTTGTATGCATTATATTCCGGCATACAATGGCGACTGGCGCTGGGTCCCTTAGTTGAGTCAAAGGTTGGACTTTCCGGACACCCAATCTGTGCCAGCTCCATGGGTGTTTCACGTAAACAACGGTTTGATCTGTGTTCTGTGTCTTACCATTACCTTAATTGATGTAATCGCCCCCGTGTGTGTGGGACGCCGAATTAGATCTTCAAAAGCCTCTCGTAACAGGCGAAGATTGCATATCAATCTCAACACTTGCCGAGAATTCCAGCTTCTTTGAGCCCACGGGACGGCCATCAAGTCGGTAACTATCTGACGTGGGTGAGTCTTGTGTATGTGTTTCACACTGGTGGAACAAAGATATTTAATCCCCACAAGCCTTTTCCCTGCTCGAACCAGTCTACCAGGTTCCTACGCCATGACTGAAGAACAATATGACGCGATCATTATCGGTACCGGGTTTAGCGGCATTTATCAACTCATCCAGTTGCGCAGACTCGGCTTGAAGTGCAAAGCGGTTGAGACTGGGTCAGATCTAGGCGGAACTTGGTACTGGAACAGATACCCTGGTGCCCGTGTAGATAGCGACATTCCTTCTTACGAGCTCTCCTTCCCCGAGCTTTGGAAGGGGTGGTCGTGGACACAAAAATTCCCTAATTGGCAAGAACTACAAAGGTAAGCCTTGCTCATTCGTCGTGGTCGTGCACTGAATAGGTGATTCCTTCACAGCTACTTTGCGTACGTCGATGACAAGATGGACCTCCGCAAGGATTGTCGCTTTGATACAACCGTCAAGAGTGCCAACTGGGACGACCAGTTGCACGTTTGGCACGTCACAGGTGAAGGGAAGGACAGTATCTACAAGGCTTCCGCTCGCTATTTGGTCTCATGCACGGTTAGAATTTCCAAGTACCGTTTGTTATTGGATGATTAATTGCGGACGACAGGGGTTCGCATCCAAGCCATATACTCCTGGATACAAGGGCTTGAATACGTTCAAAGGATTAGCTACGCACACTGCTCGGTGGCCAGTGGCCTGCGAAACTGCTGGGAAGAGGATTGGTGTCGTAGGCACTGGAGCAAGTGGTGTGCAAGTCATTCAATCTCTTGGACCACACGTACGTCTGAAACTTCCCCAAAGTCAGCCTGCTTGACATGGACTAGGCAAAACATCTCACTGTTTTCCAACGTGCACCGAATACAGCCCTTCCTATGAGGCCATACGCCATCAACAAGCAAATCCAGGATCATTACAGACCGGTGTACGAGCAGCTCTTCGAGAAATTAACCAATACGTTCTCTGGGCTCGCATACGACCTCATCTACCGACCGATGATGAAAGATACACCAGAACAAAGGCAAGCTGTTTTCGAAGAATTGTGGGACCTGGGTGGTTTCCATTTCTGGCGTAAGCGCGTTCATGGTGTTCCGAGATTTGTGACTGACACGGACCCGTATGTAGTTGCCAATTACCTGGATATATTTAAGGACCAAGCTTGTAATGACGAAGCGTACGCATTCTGGCGAAAGAAGGTCTGTGAACGCATCAAGGATCCTGTGAAGCGCGAGCTTCTGGCACCGGAGGTGCAAGCCTATCCCATTGGGTGTAAAAACCCATCCCTAGAGGAGAATTTCTACGAAATCTGTGACCAAGACAACATCGAGATTATTGACGTTAAAGCGATGCCTATTCTCGAAGTTACCTCTACGGGTGTCAAGACGTCCGGGAAAGAGATTGACCTAGATATCCTCGTTTTTGCCACAGGTGCGTCAGGCTTTTCCTCACACACGACGAAGTCCATGGATCACTGAGTTGGGATGTGACTTAGGGTGGGACTCCCACATAGGGAGTATTCTGGACATTGACATCCGTGGCCTGGGCGGTGAGACGATCAAAGACCACTGGAGAGCGAAAGACGGCGTGAAGACATAGTAAGTCGACTTCTCAGAGTCAAGACGAGATAGATGCACGAGCTTAACCCAACGCAAAACAGTCTCGGCGTCACGGTGGATAACTTTCCAAACTTCTTTTTCCTGTATGGTCCCCAAGCTCCGACGGCTTTGTGCAACGGACCTTCGTGCGCAGAGGTTCAGGGGGCATGGGTCATCAAGACGATCGACTGGCTGCGTCAAAGGGGCATCACCAAGTTCAACCCATCCACACAAGCTGCGCAGGCTTACAAAGACCACATCGAAGAACTGTCCAGGGCTACGTTGTTACCCAAGGTCGCCAGTTTCTGGATGGGCGCCAACGTACCGGGGAAGCGGGTCGAAGCGTACAATTACTCTGCGGGTCTGAAAATGTATAAGGAGGAACTTGCGGAGGAGGCGGAACATGGATACCCGGGCTTCCTGAGAGACGCGCTCAGGCAGACAGTGGTAGCATAAACATCATCAAAGTTGTCGTCGGGAGGTGCAAGATTAAATGTTGTTGTACTCGGTTCTTGGGCAGAAGGCGGGCGATAAACGCAGTATGTACTCGGCAGATATAAATATGTACCAAGAACGCAAAGTTCAATGTTTTCATGCCAGGGAGATGGAAATGACGATCTTACACATCAGTGTAACAGTGTTATAGCTGAGCGTTGAACGTTAAGCTATGCACGTAACAGGTCCTAGACGCGTAAAGTGGTTTCATGTGGCCCACAATGATAAGATGAAAACTTCATTGGCGATGGGCTGTGGGATGACAAGAACTTTGCAATCAACCCAAGACAGGTATTCCTATAACATTTATGCAGTTAACAACCCTACTCCACTTGAGACACCCCCAACGAGGATTCAACCTTCTATAACCTTGCAGCTTGGAGTACATATTGTGACGAATTCTTTGACTTGACTTTGTCCAGGTCCGCAAACGTGACAGGTTTGCATTCACATCCATGGTTGTATCCAAGTCTATGTCGAAGCATGGTCAGTAGACTGGAGATGGAATCGAACAAACAAAGCCGCGTACCTTGTTCGCCCGTCGACACCACCGGGTTTGAAAAATTCGGGACGACGCAAGAGGCTGACTACCACCGCACCACCGATACCGATGTTGTGCACGAGCCCATACTTGCCACGTTTGTCTGAGGTGGTGAAAAGTCCCGGCGCCTGCATGGGACCAGCCCCTGCCAACCTAAGGTACAAATGAAAACGACAATGTATCGACTCACAATCGCGAAGTTGCACTATTGACCACGATTGGGTTAGGACACGCTATATATAGGAAGAATGAAAGACGCACTCGTGATATAGAAATGCATGCCCAAGCCCGTGGCTCCGAGCGGGTGCCCTTTAGCTTCAAGGCCACCGCTGGGATTCACGACGTATTTCCCGCCGTGCTGTATATGTAGGAATATATCGACGATGCTCGGGAGAAGAAAATCTTGGAACGCACTGTATTGTCGCCTGCTTCCACCAACTTGTGAGCTGCATCCACAGCGCAAAGTCCAAGGGCAGGGTACGTGATGAGCTGGGAAGTCAGGCGATCAAAAAGTCGGAAATAGAATAACCCAACGTACCTCATTGGCAGCGAAGCAGTCGTGGAGTTCCACCACGCCGACTTCGTCTCGTCCTTGCCCAGGTGCGAAACCGGCTTGCGCAAAAACTCTATCAGCACATCGTTTCGTCATGCCGTACCCAACTACTTCCATTGCACTCCCAGACTCGAAGGCGGCCGGTTGATCCGTCGCAAGTGCTTGTGCAACAATCTCGATGGCTTGGTTCTCGAGCTTATGAGCATGCACAAAATCCTCTGATGCAACGATGCAACAAGCTGCACCGTCCTGCAGACATGCTTGGTGGTAGCTATGAAAGACGGCAATGTAGCTTACTGATGTTGGACTGCACATGAACTTTGTCAGCTGATTGTTGATCTTTGGCGAATTCAGGACCTGTTCTTCGGTCCATCCATTCTGGAATTGTGAGTACGGGTTATTGACCGAGTGTTGGTGGTTCTTCGCAGCTGTTATGTTATCGCTCTTCAGCAAACGGAATGGACTGCCAAACACGTGCAGTACGGCGTCTAGCACAAGCGAAACGCACCTATCTTGGCAAAATGTGTGATATCGGCACCATACTTCTCGCAGTATTCCTGACCCGCGTTGGCAAACATCCTTGGAGCGCCAGGTCCAAAGTTCTCCCCCGTCTTCAGGTTAGGTTCCAATTCATGGGTTTTGGCACCAAACAGTATAGTCGGAGATGTACGATCAGGAAAGTTAGTTCCTAGACTTCCTGGAGCCATACGTTCAAACCCAAGGGCAAGTGCACACTCCACAAGAGATGACTTGACAGCATTGTTGGCATTGAAGAGTGCGGTGCTACCGGTAGAACAGTTGTTGTTTACATTCGTGATCGGGATACCAGTCATGCCGAGGTTGTACAGGGCGCGCTAGGGGAAGGCAGACTTGTCATAGCAATGGAGAGCGCGAGTAGGAAAGACGGTACATACTTGTCCACTCGTTGAGTCGCCATAGCAGTATCCGACAAAGGCGGTTTCGACCTCATCGTACGTGATACCTTTAATGCAGAGTTATGTGTTGCCTCCGTCTCGAACCCGCAGGAAATGAAGTTAATGAACCGAGCCATACCTGCGTCGAGCAATGCCTTCGTCGCGGCTTCTAGGCCCATCTGAAGGATGATGTTTTGGATAGAACTAAATTTGATTCTTCAATGAGGCTCACGTCTTCGGTCGTTCTCAGCCTTCTGGGCTTTGGTGTTCACGGTACATCCGAAACCAAGTAGCAGTGAGTTCAATCATTGCGCTGTCGATGGCCCATTGACAAATGATTACCTTGATAAAGGCGGTGCATCCGCATCCAATTATGAAAGTTCTTCTGAGCTTGTGATGTACCATCTTCACCAGTGTTGGCACTGCGCACAGAGAGCGAGATGAGCAAGTAGCAATCACCCACTGAGGGTGGGGAAAGGTACCGGCTTCGGCTGTAAATTGTTTCCGTCCCGAGTTGTAAAATAAATAAATAAAAAGTTCATGGTAGTCGCTCTAGATCTTATACTCAGGCGTAAGCAGTCGAACTCTCCAAAGTGAATATCGGGCCAACTTGAAAGCAATAGAAGGGTATAGTAGAGTGAGACATTTGCATCAAGAAGAGCACTTTCAGCTGCTCGTGTTCTCAATACGATGCGGTCTGGGCCGGGGGCCGGGATCTATAGTAGCGGGCGAAATTTTGGTGGTCGTGGTTTGACTGGGTTTTCAGGATGGATGTAGACTGTAGACTGAACAGTGAGTAAATCATAGTACTCAATCTGTCAAGTCAATGTGTTGTCATTTGCTGATTGGTTAGTGTGCCAGCGTAGTCAATGTTTACACAATGTTGAGCGTACCGCGAGCAAATCCATGTGGTGCTCTGAATATTTCATGACCCCATCTATGCAGCGTAACAATCTGGCTGCATGATGGGGTAAGGATCGTGGAAAAGTGATCAACACCACTGAAGCTTGCCAAGTTGAGTTCAGGCATCTTGCGAGAGATCGATTGCTATCCTGAGGGAAGACTAACTCCCACCCTGATCCAGTCACAAGGTCGACCGCAGGACACATTGTATTACAGTGTTCCTCTTTCGTCGACTTAACTTTTCTGAAGCAAGGTGGGAGTCAATATCGAGTCTTCAAAAAAGATGTTTCTAGGAGGTGCTTAGCAGTGTCCCGTGCGTGCATGCTTCCTAGGTCAAAGTTAGATGGTTCACTACTGTATTCTGAGTTGTCTTGTTTTGCTCTCAGATGTAATTGTCACGGTGGACATCAAGTCAAAGGATATCGGCAAACAAGTAAACAATTAACCTCCGCACAACCTTCAATTGTGACACTGGTTATAAGTGACTGTCTTCCTCGGGAAGTGGCGCCATCTTACCTCCACGTTTACACTGTTCCCGATCAAACGATATTTTGACTTCGTTGACACACCTGGAGGCCATGTAAATTTGATGGAAGATGTATCTGTATCAGATAAGTGGAAGATCCGAAGGAGTTCGGCGGGTGTAAAATATCGCAGGCGAAGAGGATCTAGTATCCGCACGGCATTTTCGTCGCCATTTGCACGTGCACTCAGAAACTGGTCGAAAACCTGTGTAGTCTAGAGGGGTGGATAAGTGAGGTTAGTCCGAATCAAGTTGGATTAAAAGGACATACGTCAAGGTCCTCGTTCATCTGGAGAATTGAACCGGCGCGTTCTACGAGCCGTGTGTACCCTACTACCTTGAATAGTCAATTTACAAGAGTTGGAGGTTTGCTTACCTCTAGTAAAACAGCAAGATCTAGTACCCGATGGCAGTACGATATCAAACAAGCGGCCCCACTTGTTCAGCACACGGTCTGGGATTCTAAAATGAGTAAATGTTTCCTCGACCATGGTCGAGTCTATATAGTGCCTCAGATCCACAGCGTTTGTATCCGACGTCTGTTGAGGCTCATTGTGATGGCCATGATGTGGTGGGATATAATCAAGTAAATGACCTGATTTGACCGACTCAAGACCAACAAACTTCAGCGGAGAGAGTTTCGCGAGGAGATAGTAGCGCAACCGCGAGTTTGGGATACCGAACTGCAACGGATTTAAAGCAAACTCTGCTGTGACATATCCGAGTCTTTGCAGGGTAGATACGAGATGATGTCGCGTCGAGGAGTCCTTGTGTATGGGTTCAGGAAGCACTAATTGAGCGTCTGCCTCGTTCACGCACTTGGAATCCTGCTACGTTCTCTACGAGCAAGCGACGCGGATGCATGTCATGTGCGGACATTTCTGGCAAGACGTTGTCTATGAGGTGCAAGAAAGACTGTGCGCGGGGGTCGGAGGCCCCCTTGGCCAATGGGTTGAGTACGGTGTACGGCTGGCATGATGGTGATAGAAGCCACAGATCTGCATTGAGTCGAGAAATGTCTGCAGCACTGAGCGTTGCAATGTCTGTCTAGAATTCGGTGTCAAGCCATGCCCGTCGGCTAATTCAGGAACTGACCCGACGGACAATGTCTGCGCCAAAGTTTTCAGCATACACTTGACACGTGGTCTGGTCCCAGTCGTAAGCGGTTACAATGGTCGCCGCTGGAATTCCGCTGCGATGGAGTGCAAGATGGAGACCTCCTGCAAGGGCGGGTGAACCTGGCAGGTGAGATTCGACTTCTGAACACACCTATTCCGCTGTAAAATTCGATTGCACGCACTGTTCTGTGCGAATCTCGCATAGCAGAAGAAGTTGGCGGCCGTCGCGATGTCAATCGTCGATTATGTCAGCTAATTGGACTCAATCTCGCCTCATTTCCCGTTCCTCGTACCCTGTCTCGGCCACAAGGTTTTCTTCCCTCTTCTTCCTCTTCCATCGTTTTGCTCGAGCCCCTTCACCATCACAAAACAGCACACTGCGCGCCGCAGTTTGGCTCACCGATATCATTAGCTAGGCCTGCGCATCTGTTCACGCATTCACATATGCATTCGGACCATCACATCTTGGAGCAGGGAATTGCGCCGGTCTTGTCTCGTTCCGAAGTGGTCACTCCGACAAGGCTCAGAGTCGGAGGTTCGCTCGCAGACCTTGCCGGATGCTCGTCTTACTCGGACATACACACACAAGCCCCTGGAAACGTGGATAGTCGCAGTCTATATCAGCCTGGCAATCTCATGAGGTGTGCGCCGATCCTTATCAACCCCTCTGCATAGCGATATGGATGCTAATTTCGTCGGGATGCAATAGCGAGACGCCTTCCGGCAAGTCGCATGCGCCGGGAGTGTTCCAAAAGTCAAGTCACCTCCCCACACCGCACAGGTATGCATCTTCCATGCTTCCCAACGATTAGGACTCTTCGTCTTCCTACTGGTCTTCCGCTTGGAATATGGTTGACATGAGGATAATCTAGCCCTGGAAATATGGCATCTTATCTCCTTACGAGAACCCCTGGTTCAGCGCAAAAGTAAGTCGCCAACTGCGTTAGGAGTTACAGGCCACTTATAATCACGCACTAGTTTTCCGCCGGATCTAGATTCAACTGCGCTACCGACAGAGTTCCCATCACATAAGTATGTTTGTTGAACTGGCTATACCATACCTGTCTTACGTGGATGGCTGTAGGTCTTCCTCTCCTCTGTTCCGACCGCATTCAATTCCGACGCCAGAATCAAGGTGCGTATTGCCACATTGATAGCAGTGTGGTTCTCACGTACACATAGCCCGCTCGTAGCTCGACCTCGAGGTAATGGACCACATTCGTTGGCCCAGAGCTCACGTGCCAGTAACCATGATGTGTGAGCCAGTTCTTTGTAATTTAGCTGCGCATAAGGCTTATGCGGGTTATGGTGATGACATTGCGACTCCAAACAAAAGGGATGGTTTACATTCCCGGTATGTGAATCTCTCAACTTCGATGATGAGCACGTTCATAGTCTCTCCAGAGCATCCACCCCTTTATGGGAAACGTCAACACGTCCCGTAACCCCTGTGTTGCAATCTCGCCCTACCACACCCTTACAGCGGAGACCTGCTGAACAGTCATCATCCACGTCGTCCCGTCTTGATAACTTGCCATCCAATGACTCTACAAGCAGTTCTCTGTTACAGAGAGTAAAAGATGATCCTGGGGGTGAGACTGCCCGCATCCGTGCCCAGTTAATCGAAAACCATCTTGCGTCTGATCAAGCAGCCGAATCGTGCCGACCAGACTACTTAAAACGGATGAGACGCTTGGCACCTTCAAGCAGTGCTGGCGGTCAAGACGGTTCCTTGTTATGGTCATCAGCCAACGTGGGTGTCATCGAGAGTCCTGTCAAGGGGAAACGGATTGCTTTATTTCAGGAGACATCGGAAGAGAGTTTTGAAGAGAGCTTGATGGCTGGTGGGTATGGGCGTTATGTGAGTTCATCATGTTTTTTTTACTGCCTCACCTGGAGCAGCGATGCCACGAGGCTGTATTGGATATCTTATCTGATGCGACACTGTTTTTGATCGCTTCTAGCGATCTGATAGACCGTGGAAACTCGACGAGAATGCCGAAGTGCAGAATCAACTTGGCGATGCAATGGGAGAAGAGGAACTTCGACCTTCGTCGGTATTAACTGAAGAGGAGAAGCTTAAGAAGAGCAGAATGGCTGCATTTCTTGATCCGCCGCGGGTGACGTCCTCCGCTACACAATTATTCCCCGTCGAGATCGAAGGATGTGGCAGGGTACTCATGAAGGTCGAACCTTCGGAGCCGCAGTTGCCGCCTAAGCCCACTCCAAAAGCGAAACGGTCACGCAAACGAAAGAAGGCATCCGCGGACATGAAGCAGGACATAGACAAGGACAGTGCTGCGGCTCCGGAAGACGGTGCAGTCGATGGACCGAACTGGCCGGATACGGAGTTTCCATGGCGGTCCCGCTTGGTGGCACAGGACGGTCTTTCAAGCGCAGAACAAGAAGGGCGACTACGATATATTGAAAGCTTCCTCGGCAGGGACTCTGACGAGGACGATGTCGAAGAAGGGTGTTTATCACCAAGTCCGCGTAGCCTTGATCTTGAAGTGTCTTCGCGAAGTCCTCGACCCGGTCGAGGAACAACGTACCCACTCCTTTCCCATTCTAAGGACCGCCGACGTGGCACGACGACGCTTTCTGTCATTTCTAGTGACCCGGCAGACGCCAGGGCTGCATTGCTATCCAAGAAGTCCATACGGGCCGTCCGGTTGCGTCTCTTACGTCGTGGTGCAGATAATGACGATGACGAGGTATTGTGTGTTTGTCGAGGACGAGACGATGGACGCCCACTTGTGCAGTGCGATGCCTGTCGGACATGGTATCATCTACAGTGCATTGGGATCCAGAGTACGTCAGAGTTGGGCAGGGAGGAGGATCCTTGGTTTTGTGCCAACTGTGCGGAGGTGAAGACGCCGCCGCCAGTCGTCATTCCAATGTCGGAGCCTATGTTCGTACCGACCGATGACGACGAACATGGTGTCGGCGGGCACGGGAGCGCTGATGTGGAAAGGCACGATGCACCGTTTCTTGATGCGAGGCTCAACCCATCACCTGCGACACCTTGGACGAGGTCACTGAGACCGCCGACGACACCCCCGCGAACACAATACGCGCCACACACTGCCTCAGGGTCTTCATGGGACGAACCACCGTCCTCATCGTCCCGTGGGGACCCGCGTACGCCTCAGTTCAATACAGCCTCGGCATTCGGAGATATGGTGCGGGTGTATGGCATGACACCGGGCCGCTCGCTGGAGGGGTCGTCATCGACTGTCATTGACGAATCGCCATTTGATCCTACGTCAACGCCTTCACGAGGGATAAGGTTTGGACAACCTTTCGCGACTCCCAAGGATGGAAGGTGGGGATCGTTTCTGTGGCAAGGAGTCAGGGGTAGTGCCAGTGGACACGAATTGTTTCGCACACCCAACCATCCCGGAGAGGATGGTGGCGCAGCGCCTTCGAGGTCTGCCCAGCCCTTACTATACCACGGTCAGGTCGGGGATGTTTCGGCAGCAGGACCCTCAGGGGCGCCAGGGTCGAATCGGGTGAACGGACTCAATAACGTTACGCCTGTCGAGAGGGACGTGTTGAGCGGACTGAAGCAGATGCAGGTGTTAGAGTCGCCACTGGGAAGAAAGAGGCCGAGACGGACCGTTGATTCTTGATACTGGTGCAGAGCCCATTTTGGCGAACGTTTGATGCCAGCAGGTCCTACTCATGGAGGGTTATCATCACGTTACATTTTACCTACGCACCAATCAATGCTAACACGTCAAATTTGGTAGTATATCATGATGCGACACTTATATGTAACTGATTAGTATACAAGACATGTGCACGCACACTGAGCATGGCTTCATGGATCACGTTTGGGAACCAATCGTCGCAAGTAGTAGTTGTATGTTTGACGCTGCGGAAACTCAGCGACCCTCGCTTAAACGTACAAGCGTTGACAAGGTGACAGGCCCACCACTGGTACCGCACCGGGAGATGTATGTATACGAGGTTAGCCGCGTTTTATGATCACGCGAGCTCACCCCGGCAGCATCGCAACTTCTCTCATGAAAGCGGCGCAATAGCTGGCGTAAGCGATCACACCTGGTACGAACAAAGATACTTATGGTCTGGACAGGGTTAGGGCTCGACAGGAAGAATGATGAGCTCGGTGCCAGAAAGATTCTCAGAGGTTGCTGAAACACCCTGTTTTTTTTTTTTTTCGTCCGTGATCAGAATTCCGCTTGCACGAGGAACCCGTTCAGGGACGGGGCGGCGGGTGATGACGGTTCCATAAAAGGAAATGGTTGTGGACGGGATCATCCCTTGCTACGCCAGCGCTCCGCGGAAGTGTGCCCAGCTCTCCTGCTCAGATAGCATACTGAAGATGTTGCGGGACGAACTGCCAGGGAAGCAGAAGCTGCGATTCGGAGCACCTTGCGGTGGGGGATTCGAAAGAGATACATTAAACTTTTTTTTTCCTTTCCACATAATTTATTTCGACGCGAAGCTGAGCTGTAGGTTCAGTTACGTAATGTAGAGTTCATTTTTCCCATGCGGGTGATTGGTGATGATATAACACCTTGTTGCGACGGAGACAACAACCCTTGAAGAGCCCTCTCCGGTGTCTCGTCCCCCCTTCACCAGTCACAACTTCACATGTCTTTGATTGCTACCACCTTTGCAGACCTCGCCACCAAAGCACAGGCATCCGTGGCATGGCCTCGCCCCATCTCCCCATCGGACTGCTCGTCTGATGATGCCTCGTCACTGCAAGAGAGTACGTCACGTCTGCTTCTGTTTTCTCAACCCACTCACCTGTGCTATGGGATAGCTTCGTCACGACCCACACGCGCACAGCGCGTACGACTATCCCCACCCACGACCCCCCGTGCCAACGAGCACCTTGCTGTCCTCCTCCCCAAGAACCTGTGGAAGGTGAGCACACTCGTTCAACTCGAATGCACACCACCTTATCT
This sequence comes from Boletus reticuloceps, assembly GCA_018397855.1. NCBI lineage: Eukaryota > Fungi > Basidiomycota > Agaricomycetes > Boletales > Boletaceae > Boletus > Boletus reticuloceps. The sequence goes on from JAGFBS010000023.1 coordinate 40,073, forward strand.
CTGCCACAGCCTGACACACTAGCTTCCGCGTGCGACAATTTCTACTGTCGTGTCAAGTTTACCGTTCTTGAGCGTCGTCATGTTCGTTTCTCATTTTTCCGTCGTCTTACGCGTCAAAACTCATTTTGGCCCGCAGCATTGCAGGAAATGCGGTGGCGTTTTTTGCCGCCGCTGTACCTCCCGTCTCACTCACCTCCTGGATGTGTCAAATCTTGATTTCCTCCATCCTCCCCGTCATGTCCCTATTTCAACTTATGACAGTCCTACGTCACCTGTCAGCTTGGCAAAGGTCTGCGACGACTGCTGGGACCAAATTCACGGATCCCCACGCACCCCTGATACCAGGCCATCAACACCGATGTTGGTGGCATCAACTTCTTCTACCGCCACTCCATCACCGACTTCCTCCATTTGTGCCTCTCCGGTTGAGCAATCGACCCTTGCGGCAAGACATATCCGTGTTAAGCGGAGTTTGTCCCAACTCAGCACAAAGCAATTTCCTTACCCTTCCGTCATGGTTGCTGTCCCATCAGATCTAGAGCTTTCCGAGCCTTCCTTTGGCGAGTTAGCCGCCTACCCATTACGTCGCTCCAGCATCATCTGCAAGGCCACCGGCGGAGGTCGTTGGGAGCCAAAGAACTCTCCTCCCAGAATTGGTATCCGCATACCCGGTTGCAAGGCCCCGTATGAGCTCGAAATGGAGCGTGAAGATGCTGAAGAACGTCGACGTCGCATGAACCCGATCGTGAGAGACGGAGGTGGGTTATCCACCTTTTCCCCGCGCCTGGTCACGTGGACTCAATGTCTGTTGTCCCTAGACTTTCAGTATCGATTCCGGCAGGACCGGAACCCCTCGGCAAGTCTTTGTCGAAGCCCTTGTCGGTTGTCTACTTTCTAGCCTTGTTTTTGGTCCCTTTGCTAAACCTTATTGACTTTTGTTGTACCCGTGTGTTGTTCATACCCTTCATACCCTTTTGCTTTCAAAGACTGTTGCAGTAATGCGTTCCATTCTCAGATACCCTACATGTCCTTTTTCCTATGCGACACCCTCCCTATGCCCTGCTATAACCGCTAACTTACGTAGTGTTTGTGATTATATCATATTGTGTTTCTAGATTTTCTCTTGCACATCTCATAGTACATCTACACTATATACTTGATTGTTATACCCTCTCTTCCTTGTAGTAGAGCTTGCAATTTACGTTGCATATCTTTCTGACCTGAGTGTAAGGGTGATTGGGGGTCAAATGTCAAATCTGGTAAGCCGCCGATTTCAAAGCTTCTCGCCTAGCTCAATCGACCTTGACCATGACATCGCTGGAAATAGCAGAAGAAATACGAGCCAGATTCCCCGGAACAGAAGAATTGATCGTCCAGTACATCTCTGGTTACCTTGTCGACGACGCCGGCGAAGAGGAAGACGTTCTCCAGGTGGCCAATGACTTGCTCAGCTCCCTCGGACGAGATCGTCCAGATGACGTGCAAAAGCTAATGGCCCGACTCCGGGACCTACTTTCCGAGCAGCTGGAAGCGCGTGCCCGGAACAGCGCTCGTCCAAAGTTGATGAAGCTGGACAAGGTCGTCGATCTCAGCAAGGTCGGTGCGATATCAAACACGATCGGTCTCGGGGAGGGTGTCGACCTCGAGAGCATCAACAAGGGAAAGTGAGTGCTGTACTGTTGCGGGTGCTTTTGTGTGCGCGCGTAGGAGATGGACAAGTGGAAGCGTGATATAACTATGATGTGTGTGTTGCGCACAGGGCATCCCGCGTCGACGTCAAGAAGCTCGAGAAACAGGAAGCCAAACTCAAGGTGTGTGGGACTCTACTTGTGAAGGGATGGTGGGGGCTGATTGTTGTATAGGCCAAGATTGAGAAACGTGCGCGTAGAGATCTGTATGAGGGGTCCAAGTTGCTCGATCAGCATCGCAAGCAGGTGCGCTCTGCGATCACGTCAAGAATCTAGCTCATCACATGACATACCAGCAAAATTACGAAGAAATGTTTATGAAGGCGGGGATCTGGCTTGTCACGCTCGTGTCCATTCTGACGTGGTATTTCAGATTAATCCCATCGAAGCCGCCGCTTCCGCAAAGAACAAAAGCAAGGACATTCATCTTCCGTCTATCGACGTCAGCTTTGCTTCTAATCGTATCCTGTATGCGCGTGATTACATGACGAGCGGTCTGTCTCATTTCTGATTTCGCTGTCCCAAGATCGGGCGCAAGTCTGACTCTCGCGTATGGTCGCCGCTACGGTTTGATTGGACGAAACGGTGAGTGTTTTCGCTAGTGAGTTACAATCCATTTCGTAACACCAATCGATCAGGTGTTGGAAAGTCGACGTTGCTTCGACACATCGCTATGCGTGAACTACCGATACCAGCGCACATCACGATCCTGTTTGTAGAACAAGAAGTACGTTACGTTTGTTGTGCCGCCTTTCTGTGACGGGACGTTCACCACATTTAGGTTGTCGGTGACGATACCACCGCCCTCGACTCGGTGCTGAAAGCCGATGTTTGGAGAGATCATCTACTGAAAGAGGAAGTCCTCCTCAATGCAAAACTTGCCGAGCTCGAGAAAGAGGGAGACGACAAACGGTTCGAAGACGCGAGGGAAGAGGCTGCAACGAGGCTAGCGGAGGTACATGCTCGCCTGAGTGATATGGATGCAGCAAGTGGACCCTCGCGAGCTGCGGCGCTTCTGGCTGGTGAGTTGAGCTAAACGGGGAGACAGTAAACGGATTGACATCGTGCGGAAATTTTATTGTCTTGCAGGCCTCGGTTTCTCCGAAGCCGATCAGGCGAAACCGACCAAATCGTTTTCAGGAGGCTGGCGGTGTGTATCATCAAAGTGTTGGACCTAATAGAATGTGTTCTCAATTTTATCTAGCATGCGTCTAGCGCTAGCCCGAGCACTGTTCGTCAAGGTTGGTCGCACGGGATGTTATCCATATGTGTGGTCGACTAACGAGTTGGTAGCCAGCTTTGTTGTTGCTTGACGAACCTTCCAATCACATCGATTTGAATGCATTGGCATGGCTAGAGGACTATCTTCAAACATGGCCAGGAACTCTCCTCGTCGTATCACACGATCGCGCATTCCTGTGAGTTTTACCTCGTCCATGTTAGTTTCGGTTTCTAACCCATGTCGCAGCGATGCTGTTGCGACCGACATCATCCACCAACATTCTGGACGTTTAGATTATTACAAAGGGTATGCGATAGCATTTTGGATAGAAACATGTACTCTTGACTTGTTTTCTCGTTCAGAAACTTTTCCCAGTTCTATTCGACCAAGTCAGAGCGTGACCGGAACATGCGGAAGGAGTATGAAACCCAGATGGAGTACCGCAAGCATCTGCAGGCATTCATCGACAGGTGGAGATATAACGCTAATCGAGGTTGGCCAATGTCTTCGTTTTTCCGAATGTCAAGTTCTGATGTCATGGAACTTAGCCGCGCAGGCGCAGGCGAGAATCAAAATTTTGGAAAAGGTCGGTGGCTCGGATTCAGCTTCCGATAGTGAAACTTACGATGAACGCAATATAGCTGCCGGATCTTCAACCACCGGAGGAAGACGAGAAAGAAACATTCAAGTTCGTGATCCTTTGCCGCATGCTTAGCATCGTCCATTTCCTGACGAGTGTGTTGCAGACTCCCGGACACTGAGAAAATACCGCCACCATTGCTTCAATTATCGGGTGTCAAATTTGGATATAGCGCAGACGAAATTCTTCTCAAGAATATCGATATCGACGTTGGCCTAGAATCTCGAATCGCCATGGTGGGTCCAAACGGCGCAGGAAAGTCGACGCTGTGAGTATCCAAGATCGTGTGTTCCTTGTCCAGTGAAGTTGATGCGTGTGTTAGAATAAAGCTATTGACTGGGGAACTAGCACCTCTTGGCGGAGAGCTCAAAAAGAATGGTCGCCTACGAATGTAAGCTTCTGTTTCTCCTTCCAGACCTGACCTAAATGGTTGTGACGCAGAGGTTACTTTGCTCAACACCATGTCGACACGCTCAATCCAGCCATGTCGCCTGTTCAGTTCTTGGCCTCCAAATTCCCTGGAAAAACAGAACAAGAATACAGAGGCCATCTCGGTAACTTCCAGATTAGTGGCATGACAGGGTAGGGTTTCTATCTTTTTTTGCATCGCTCGGTTGGACGCTTCCTCTTGGCAGGTTGCAGTCGATCGGTACACTGTCTGGAGGTCAGAAATCGCGTGTGGCATTTGCGGCGCTGTCGTTGATGAACCCACACATTCTACTGCTCGACGAGCCTACGAACCATCTTGATATCGAGGTTCGTCATTGTCAATTGACCCTTGCAGGACCATGAAGCTTGTAAAACTAATGGACGCATGCAGGGTCTCGATGCGCTGATGGCAGCACTGAATTCCTGGAATGGTGGTGTGATCATTATTTCGCACGACGAGCGGTTCATTACCAACGTCGGAAGAGAGGTAAACACGTTCCAGTCAACCAGTGCGAACAGTGTGTTGACTAGGACGGCGAATAGCTCTGGGTGTGTGCGGATGGGACAGTGACCAAGTTCAAGGGTGATGTACAGGCTTACAAGGTGAGCATGAGGGTCGTCGTGCGTTTGATTCTGGTGGTGATCATCACATTTTGTTCTTATCAGAGTCTGATTGTGAGCAACATCAAAACGCGGCCGTGAAACGACTAGATACAGCTCTCAATACGTTCATATTGTTGCATGTTAGTTGCTGTACTACTCGACACGACAGTTGTGTTCTCTTGCAACGCCTGGTAATGTCATGAATATGTGATTTTGCAGGACATTTCAACCACCTGCCATCCTTTGAATTTAGTTTATTCGACGACTTACAGCTACTAGGTTCGATCGGCAGTCCGTAATATGATCTTATGGTGTTGCCAGCCCAACCATATGCTTGGACAATTGGACAATTCGAACAATTGGTACACTAGCAGGGTCCGTCTAACTAACGAGGCAAGCGGTACAGAGCCTGAGTTAAAGTTCATGCTAGCTCAAATGATTGGTCGTCGCTATATCCGCTCTTATACTCAGGCGTAAACAGTCGTCATTTTCGAACGTAGAGTGGAAACATTTGCATCAAGAAGAGCACTTTCAGTTGTTCTCAACACGATGCGGTCTCAGGGATCTACAGTAGCTGGCGAAAATTTGGTGGTCGTTGTTTGACTGGGTTTTTATGCATTTTCAATGGAAACTGTGGATCCGCTTGATTTCAGCAATGAATCCCGAAATTCATTGGGGCTACGGTTTTGTTTGTTTTTTTTACCTGTGACTCCGAGTTTGTGAGCGACTTAGATCTTCAACAACATCATCTCACTCTTTGCAACTGACCCACTTCCCTGCCTTCAAGTTCTTGTGACCTACACTCCCGCTCGAGTTCCTAGCCTGCACCTAAGTCATGCCCACGGACGGGTGATGGTGGCTCATGCTGACATCTGCATCGTTGGATATCACGCCAAGGAAAAATAATAATTTGCACCAATCGCCGAGGCAAAGCACGAAAAGTATACAAACGAACCACCTAATGTTCTAATGCCAAATGGCCACCGTCTCTTCGCGTTCCCAAGTATTCCTCAGCTTGGCGGCGGCGGCGGGATATATATGATGATAACGTGATCTCTGTAGAACATGATAGACGTTTCAACTCGGAAATGCCCAACATAGTTATCGGTGATAATGTTGGGGCGGCGAGGCACTATTTTGGTCTTCTCATTCTCCTTAGAAACTTCGACTGACATCTCCTTTATGACCAACGTGTCGAATTCGGGAAGTGTGTCAGCGCCCGAACGTGTTGTAATGATCCACTTTACATCCTGCCTGCAGCGCGTGTCCTGAGGATCACCATAGATTAACTTCGACCAGGGTGTGCCTCCATCGGTATTCACGAGCGTGACGAAAGCTGTTGTGGTGGATTCCACTTCGATAGAGGCTCTGATCACATTTCCAGCGAGGATGGGATCTGGACTGAGCACCATTTCCCTCCCCTTGGCAAAACCTATACAAAAGAGTGACTCTCGGAGATGGGTTACTGATGCATGGCTTAATCACTTTACCTCTATAAAAGACCCCATCTTCAAATATCTGCCCAATGATTCCGACCCCAATGGTAATGGCATTGCAGTCGGAGGTGCTGATACCCACCATGATAACGAAAAACGAGCCAACGTCACCCTCAGCACTGGGGACGGTAAACGTGCCGGCGGCGGTTTCGATAGCTTCTTCCTATCGGAACAAGGCAGAATGAGACCAAGTGTCAAACGATCAATAGGAAACACGCCACCGGTTCCGCTATCCAGGTAACACCAGCCGACTCGCGAAGTGGAAAAACGGTGGTACTGATGATAGATTTCTCGACACGGTTAAGAAATGGGGGCTGTTGCTTCTCGGGGTGATGGCCCGCGAGAGCTGCAGAAACGAACAAGAAACTGGAGACGAGAGCGCAATTCAAGCGCATGGCGAGAGTGAAGATAGATGGTGAGGTTGGCATTGAAAGCCCCGCGCGGCCTCGCGGTTTTAGTAGAGGTCGGATGAGTCTGAAACATACATGGTTGTTCAAACGCACCTCCGTTGTGGTCGACGGATCTTGATAGTGCCATGGGTGTCTGCTTCCGAATTTACCCTTGGTTGCCTTCGGCGGATATTTCAGCCATGTTGGCTTGTCACGGTGACGATCTGGGTTCCGAGCTATGAGTCTCGAGCTCTCTGTCACGATCAACGCGTCGAGATCTGCAGGGCTTGCTGGCAAGCTTTTCGGAGTGTGCAACTAGAACAAATGCGTACGAAACACCAACTTGAACTTGGCTCAACTGTTGAGCATCCCGATTCCCGAGTCTATATGGGTGGCCATCGAAAGCGATTTCCGCTGCTTTCTCCACGGCGGAAATTTACTATCCAGGTCTGCAAGGTAGCCCAGTGGGAGGGAGCACCATGTAACTTAGCACTGATGACTTGCCCAAAATCGTGAATGTTTTTGGCCTCCTGGCCTGGCTCGATGACCATCTGCCGTCACTTGCCATCAGGAAATCTTCTTCCAGGACCAAGATTCAGTATTGAACGTTCGAGGACTGAAGCGGTTCGCAAGGCTTCTTTTACCACTGAAATAGCCTTTTTTTGAATAGACCGCAAGTTGTGCGCATAAACATTCTCGGAAAACATGGTCTGCTTCGGGCAGTGAATATTTGGCAGAACTGCCAGCAGTGGTTGTGCTCTGAGGGCCCTAGAGAATGAGAAACTTTGCAACCTTGTCTGGTCTGAACCTATCTGATCGCCCTGTTGGGCTCGGGAACAAAAGAGAAGTGCGTGAACAAAGTCGCGGATTGATCAGGGCCCGGATCACTGAAACGGGAGAAGCGTGATAATGGAATATAATCCATTTGTGAAATGTTTTTATGTAATTCAGTGATCCGGGGCCGCCCTGACCGGCAACACACGAAAAACAACTGCTCCACGATATCATAGCGAGATGATATTCCTGATCTTACGTCACAAATAGAAGGGTATCCCATACACCACCGGCGCTGCGCCAGTCAAATACTTGAGCTTGCACACCTCCCGCGACCGCGCAACAGCAGTCACCACCGATGTCCCCTCCCCGCCCTGGCCGGTACCCTCGCGGCCAAGTCCCAGCTGATCAAATACCCCCTGCGTAAACTTGTCAACATCGCGGTCCGTCACGTCCCACAAGTTAGCCACCAACGTCGGACTGTCATTCCGGATCAGCCGCCATACGTCAATCAGTTTGTGATACCAAAGAGCACCCACCATCCGGCAACCATGTAGTTGTACGGCGTTCCGATTCTATCGAACTCACCCATCTCCCGCAGCGCACCCGAGGAACACCCCCAAAGCATGGTCGCTGCGCACCGCGGCAAATGCCTAATCTTGTGCGAACGCGCATACTGCTCGCCTCCACCATGCCCGAAATAACTAGGCGCCCCTGTAAGATCAGTCTGATTGGCGTAAAGGGTTGTTTGCACGTACATGACAAGGTCTTTTCGCGATAGCGCGCTCAGCAACTCCTGCTCGCTCGGCGCACGTCCCGTGATCCCTTCCCAACCGACCTTATGCATACCCTTGAGCCACGACGAAAACCGTCCCTCTGTCCCTTTGAGGTCGCCACTGGGGTTGAGCACATAGTACGTCTTGTGTGCATCCACGCGTATTCGATCGATTACCGCATCTTTATCCTCTCCATCACGCTCTCTCTCCATCGCCGCCAGATGCACCCTGTCGAGTAGAAACTCCAAGCTCGGTATCCGGCTGACACTCTGCCCCCGCAGCACTGGCAGACTCTCCCAAGGTATGCTCTGCAAGCTTCGATCTAAAACCAAAAACGTATGGCTGTCCTGCACAGGCATCACTTGAGCCTTTCGTCTTGCAGCCGCGTGTTCCTCGAGCACCGTACGTAGATCTACCGTGACCTGGTCCATGTCCACCTCAGAAATGGCGATAGCCACACCATGGAACTGATACAAGTCAAGAATGAAATACACCAGATCCTCGAGTTCCTCGTCTCGGCATTTCGGCGAGAGGTTCGAGAAACATGCCAGAAGCGCATCGTCGAGTCGGAGCTTTGTCTTCCTCTTAACCCGGGGCAGACTCCGTTTGAACAACTTTTCCAATCGCGTCCGTAAATCCTCGACAAGTCCAGCCGACAACGTCGTCGGCGGACTCAAAATAGTCTAACGAAAGATGCTCGTCACGATGTGTGCGATGCCGTGGAAAGCAAACACTCACCTTGAATGCCCCTAACCAACAAAACTCGATGTTCTCCAAAAGCACTTGTAACCGCTTATCCAGAGCAGCCCGTTCGGCCCACCACTCCGTCCTCGCTTGAGCGTCGTCACTTTTAACATACACAGCCTGACGTGTCCCCTCGTCACTCAACCGCACGATCTCGCGCAGCTCACGCAATGCGTCTTCCAGCGTCAGCCGAGACTCGTCACCCTCTTCTGTATCTCGTCTTCCGCGGAGAGGGACACAAAACAAGAGGGGTTGCGAAGATGGTGTATGTAGACGACTGATAAACATACTCGATTTGTCGGGTGTCAGCGTGATATGAATCACCGTCCAATGAGGCGGAAGTTTGGGCGGACTCTCTACCAACGAAGATGGGGAGAAGACCAAGGACGCGTACTTTTTCTCGAGCGCGGACCAGTATGCTCTCCGTGCGTCGTTGTCGTCGCTATCGGGCGCAGAGGGAACGGAGGCGCCAAATGGGTTGCATCGTCTCAGGTCCACAGCGAGAGGGGATCCATCAGTCGTCATTACCGGCCATTGTAGATCGTCCGCCTTGACATCTGTAAACTTGTGCGGAATCGCTTCCAACATCTCCCGGTGAAGCGTGATCGCTGACGATGCATCTACAACGAAATCAGAAACACAGGTCAGAAACACATGACCCGCACATACCCAACAGTCGCGCCGCCAAAAGTGGGGCATCCGCATTCCCTTTACCAAGCGACGATTGCAGCGCTCTGATCATCGCGAGCAACACCGATGCTTCACGTACGTGAGCTACCGCGCCTCTTCGCGACGTCAACGCTAGATCGGCCCAGAATAACTTTTCCGCGTCCTCGAGTGCACCCAGGATATCCCGGTTCGCCGGAACGAGCGAACGCTCCTTTTCACCCGACATACCCATCGGAAGCGCAACCGCTGTATCCAGACGTCAACATACAAGAAACAAAAGCGGAAAGATAGCGCGTACTGGATTCGGGAAGTGAGCTCAAAAACATGTCCGAGCGGAATTGCTCATAAACTCTATGCAGTGTCAACTTGCCCATAATCGCATGTTCCTCTCCCTATCCCAGAGCAAGTCAATGCCTTGTTACGGCTCGATAGTCCTCACACACCTTGATCTCAGCAGACGGCGGTAACGCCATCAATCGTTCCACCAGGTCCTTCAGGATGATGCCGCCATCGTTTCTTAGCAACCAGACTACCCGCACGAATAAGAACCAAGAACCCAGAAGACGGACGCGTGGACTCACTGTGTCGACGAAGAATTGCAGACGAGAGCCTGGGCACGACCATACCCTGCCCACCATGTACCAACGTACCCACCGGTTCGAGACTCGACTTGCGTCGTCTACCCCTAGCACATCAGCCCAATCCAACACAAGGCGAAGATCAGACACGTACCCGCCATCAAACGACATGATCTTCCGCTCCAGCTCGTCCAACATCTTCCACGCCCGTTCGTAATGTTCCCTCGGATCCCCTTCCTCTCTGTCCTTGACCCCGTCACCCACTTCCACGACAACATGCCCCTCCTCGCACACCACCTCATAATCCCCCTTGAGCCTCTGTGCATCCGCCGAATCAATCCCCAACACGCCGCCTAGGAGACTCGCAGCCTTCTCGAGGGCCTCCCGCCCCTCGTTCAGCGCACCCTGGCCCAAGAGCACCTCCCCGCGCAGGATGCACGCACGCGCAACGACAGCCGGCGCACGCGTGCTTTCCGCCAGATCGAGTACTTGCTGCACGAAGTAGAGCGCCTCGCGTGGCGACCCGCGCACATAGTACGCATGTGCGAGCGAAAAGAGCGTCGAGACAAGGTGCGAGAGGAGACGCCATGACAGCGCATCGGTCGGCGTCGGCGTCGCTTTGGAGTGGGCAGGTGCCGTTGACGAGGCCTGGTTCTGATCAGTTTTGCTCGGGACCTGGAACGGGTTCTCGCTCTCTGTCGATTTCGACGCTGTGTTGGTGTAGCTTGGTGGGGCGAGACGCGATAGTGCATCGATGGCGCGATTCCAGAGCCTCAATGATTGAAGCATGCTACATAGTGCACCCACAATATTGTCCTGTGGCGCCTCGTCAGCAACATGGAACACCGAACGATGAAAACGCGCACCTTGGTGTACTGAATGGCGGCAAAGACACGACATGCTAACGCAGCACGCTCCAGTCGTTCCACACGCATCCGGATACGCTTCGCGGTCGGCATCGTCTTATCCTCAGCGGCCACGGCGGCCTCTAGACTCTGCGCGTCGCGATACGCGCTCGCGCTAGATGCGGCCACGTCAACACCATTCTCTCCAACGCGGAAAGGCACATACCTCGCTCCAACATTGTCTCCGAGCGCGAGCACCTCGGCGCGCCCCAGTAAATACTGTAAGCGGACTTCATCAGGCACCTCGCCCGCCTTGAGTGCGTTGGCACACTTGTTGAACAGGGCGCTCGCGCGCTTTGATTTCCCGAGTTTAACGAATTCGCGCGCCAAATCAACACAGATAACAGAATAGGCTGCGCAAAGATGGGAAGTGAGCTCGGTGGGATGCGTTGGAATGAACGCACGTACCTTGCGCAGGAAGCCCCTGGCATTCACAGACCCGTTTGAGTGTCCCGAGGAGTCTCACTTTGAGCACGATCAGACCGAGCAATCCGAGCAAATGGACATTCATTTCTGAAATGCCGTCATCAGTAGACAATCAATCGTGCGGAGTGGATGCGTACGGATCAATCCTAGTACAGATTCGAAATTAAAGACAACTAGCTGTCTTTTAACCATAGGGGCATTGCAGGGCGTGTGTTCCCCCGTATCCAGTGAGACTGTTGGGAGAACAATCCAGGCAGCGTCAAAAATACAGATTCGTGTCAATCAAACTGACTGACCTTTGTGAGGTTGCGATTTGGATGGGCCCACCACCACCTTTTCCTTTTTGGAGTATTTGGTGACGACATCGACGCCCAAACGCCCCCGAATTCTTGATGCCCCATAGGTCGATCTCGTTGTCTTGGCCCCAGAACTTGCGCCAGCCGGTTTCCGCCTGGGACTTGCAGACGCGACGGCCTTCCCGTAGAGCGAACTATCGAGAACGCTGCAGGCCTCTTCGACATATGTTGACACAGCGTGCATCATCTCCACACCTGCAGGCAACCGGTGATACGCGTGTAGCGCCATCCACATGTGTGTACTCAGCTTCAGCTGAGGAACGAGACTCGCCATGCCCACAGAATAGGACGTCTGTAGGGATCATCGCCTGCGTTGGATAACAAACGAGATGTAAAAGGTCCAAACGACCCACCTCCTGTCCGAGCAACTCGAGCGCCTCCTGTCCCATCCTGTCCACATCGAATCGCGTCGACGCGTCCCCTTCACCCTGTCCATCGCGCCAGGCCACGCCAAGGGCCGTGACTAACACCCGGGCGCGTTGAGTCGGTGCCCAGCTGGGATTATACACCGATAGTAACTCCTCCAATAGATGTCTCCTCACATCACGCACGCCATCCTTGTGTCCTATACCCTCTAACATGGTGAGTTGGTGTGTCAGGAGCGCGCCTACGATCTCTGCCGCGGATCGAGGGTTAGAAGGGAACGTCGAGATCGGCTCTGGCGTTGATGTTGACTCAGCGGTAGACTCGGAACGTGAAAAGGCATGGGAGATGTGTGACAATGCGACCCGTGCTGGAGGGAGGAAGAGCTCGCACGTCGCAGTGTACGTGAGTCTCTCGACGATGGACGAGAGTTGCTTGAGAGTGAGGGGTGCACTAGGTGCAAACGGTTCGAGGGAAGAGAAACTAGAAAGATGGTGAGTATACGGAAATGTGCGGACGCTTTCAACGAAGCATTCGTAGGCAAGCTAGACAACGTTGTGTCAACAAGCAAAAGCGTGGAGTGAATCGACTGCATCACACCTTTCGGTCACCAATCTTGGAGTGGCATACCCCAAGGAGCTCGTATCTTCGAAACAACTGTTCCTCGAGTTGTTGTCGCCCTTCTTTCTCTTTCCCGTTCTCTTCAATTTGTTGATCCGTGCCGTACATCGCCACTACCCGTCTCCCCAGGACACACCCCTCCTTGAGGAACCGAACCGCTCCGCCAAGTCGACCTGCTGTGTATAATGTCCCACCGAGGTTATGCAACGTTCCAGAAATACATCGAAAAAATGTTGCTGTGTCTTCACTGGTAATCGTCCCAGACGGGATCGCACTAACAGCAACCACGGCGCGCTCAATATAGCTCAGCGTTGGCGTATAGCTCTCGACATCGGCGGGAAGGAGTCTGGAGCGTGCAAGGCTAAACAACACGTCGACAAGGGACGTCAACGTACTCTTCGTTTCACTACTTTGCCGAAAGCAAGTTCCGTCCTGACGAGGGATTACATCTCAATGAGTGGGAGAGACGGAGATGGATTTACCTCCGTTAGATTGCTCTCCAGGGTAGTCGCAATGACCTCTAACAATGACATTGCGGCTGTTCGCGAATCCTCGTTCTGAGTTTGTAGCGCATCCAGAACTCGGAGTCCAGTGCGCCTCAAACGTTCAACTGCGCGTTCCAATTTGCCACGCGCACGAAGCACTTCTGCATCCATCGTCGAGGAATTTGAGGTGGAGTTTGGTACAGACGATGCGGTCGAAGGGTGGGCTGAATTTGGCGAAATAAAAGAATCAAGCTTCGTTACGAGTTGACAGTAGCGATGGAGTGCATCTGTTGCCTCTTTTGCATGTCTCGCGAGTTCTGGGGCTAGCGCAGTACTAAGATGAAATGGATATGCGTGAAGAAAGTGAAACGCATTACCTTCACTGTCGAGACTCGCCGTCGCTTTTATAAAAATCCCACAACATTGTGCACACTCTACCAACGCGGCATCTTTTGTGGTGCGATGGGATGCGGGCTCGGCACCTGTTGCGCTTGTAGAGTCACCAAGTTTGAGCGCCCCAACTCGAGCCGCGAGGCTATCGACCGAATAGGAAGACGACAGAATAGCAGGCTTTGAAGCGATTGCGACGGAGTGGAGATTTGACCGAGAAAAAGACGTGCAAGGAATTCCCATCAACTCGGATATGTGATCCATGGTAGATATATCACCCTGTATTTAAAGTAGGTCGTCATCATAGTCGTTCAAGTCAACCACAGTTGGACGGAAAGTCAAGGAAGACTCACCTTTTGAGCGAAGCTCATCCATGTTTCGCACATTTGAACAAAGGATCGACCTTCTGAGAACGTACGTTCATGGAGGTTCTGCGCGAGCCTTATTAGCTCTGACAAACTGCCCGAAATGCACGCAGCGAAGGTTGAATCCCTCTTTTCTTCAGCGGGTTCTGACGAGAATGCCCGAGCGCAAGAGAGACATGCTTTATGTACTTGATCCCAAAACGTAGCAGACTTGACGGTGCCAGGTGTGGTGTACAGCAGGCAGGAGAGGGCATATATACGAAGGTAGAATATAGATTTTGGGTCTGCGCTTGACCTGCTACCAGAAGAGAGTGCAGTGCACGCTTTATTGATGAAGGTGTATGCTTTGGTGAGAAGTGCGTCTCTTGTTTTATCGAGGATGTTGACATGTTTCATGTTTGAAGCCCAGGCGAGCAACGAATGTGAATGCTGAAGTGTCGTAACAAGAGTGGAGACTGAGAAGGGAGGAGAAGGACGCAAGAGAAGGAATAGCAAGGCATTCAGCGCGTGAGTTACGAAGGTGATTAGCAAAGTGAGTACTGTCGGGTCATCTGAGGTTGGGTGGGGAAGTGAGAGCAGGTGCAACGGTGAAGGGATTTCATCACTAGACTGGCCGGTAGCCGCGATACGCAGCAGACATGGGTGCATGTCGCCAAGAAATTGGATTGCTTCTTCGTACTAGCAGCAACACTGTTATTATTGCCCGAACTCTGAGGTCCAGCACCACGTACCAACTCGAGCGTGATTAACTTGCCGGTGATACTGCAAGCAGCCCGTTCCACATCTAGATCATCAGGAGCAATCCTTCTTAGCCTCCCCAAAGCTTTTCTCGCGGTCCTCGTCGCGTCATCCACCTTGCTTGTGTTTGCACTCGCGTTGCGAGCGTTCTTTGTTCCCTCGAGGGAGAATTTCCATCCCGACTGAGTGACAACAGATAGGTTCTGCAATGAAAGATTGACCATACGCATGCAGTTGGTCCTTTCATCCTCGGTTGTAGGTGGTGATGGTTCCACTTTGAATGGCTGCTTCGCCAGCAAGGGACGCGCTCCATGTAACGTCGATTTAGACACCAGTTTCGTGGCAAGGTCATCTGGTGTGGTCTTCGACTTCGTGCGGGTCGTTCTCCGCGTCGAATTGGCAATCTTCGTGGGCGGCATTGAGGTTTAGGATAAGTGTAGACTCACGAACTTGGTGCGCGACGCGTTGAGTCACGTGACCGTTGTAAAATCTGTTTCTACTGTCATATTGCTTTAGCAGAAAAGGAGGCTCGTGTGATAACAGTACAACATAATACTTGGTACCTGAAGCTGAAGGCCTGACCATTCTACCAAGTCAAAAGAACGGCGCAGACCTATATCTGCCTGTTCTCCTTGACGTCCCACAGGCCACAGTTAGCCCCACCGACCATTCTCACGGAATATTCCTTATGCTCAAACCACGGAACCCACACCCGCGTCTCGTAAAGCTTTGCATCACTATCCATCGTAGCATATTTAGCGCCACCTTGTGGTGGAGGCGTTCAGTACCCTATTGCAAACCCGTGGTGGAGTATAGCATCTCACCGGCATGTGCTATCACCATGAGTGGCGATGCGATGGGGACGCCAACCTCTCCCCAGCCCGTGAAGAGCGACGTGGCGCCAATGACGACCGATGCCGTCCCCGCCGCACACGCCGCACCGATTGTAGCACCCATCTACCAAGACTCCTCTGGGCAGAATGCACGCGACCGATAGACAACCCCGCTATCATAGTCTGTGCGTTCTACCCAGCGTGCTTGGAAGTAGAGTGGTAGAGTCGGAAGTTGCGTCGTCCAGCGCTCGCCCGGCTGAAGATTGTTTTTCCAGTGAGTCGGTGCAGTGATGAAGAATGCAACATGGATAGCTTCGTCGAGGTTGTTGATGATAGTGAGATCGGGCATCTTTGTTCTTTGGGGTGGTTGGTGGGAGGGTTGGGAAGCTGCGAGAGTGCAGTGGAAGAAAATTCACGTGTATTTATCTGTCTCGAAAGTTGTCCGATAAGCAGCACCACGGCGCAACCCCTATAACCAAATTGGACGGAACATGCAGTATCCATTCGACCTTAGGCCTCTGGTTCGACGTGCTTCAAGGAACCGTTCCTGCCACCGTCCTTATCTGACGTGTTGGCAATTCGTTATTATAGCTGGGAGTTAGTCACTAGTCACCGTTTGCATACTAGTACTGACCCAAATGATCGAACACGCTGCCAGTGGTACATCAGGGTAACCACCAGAGCCTGATACAAATGACGACTGTGAATCTGGACGTTGTTCATTGCGAGTTGGATATATGGTCATACGAGTGACATAATATAAAAATGGAGATTGCGCATCTTAGGAGACTCATGGAATATTATATCGAAAATACGAGGTATTATATTGTCTCTACCAGAATGATCACTGTGCTCAAACTGATTCAGGTTATATAATGATGACAATAAATATGGTGGTTTTCGTTGTTCATATGTAAGTCAATCTACACTAATGCACGTCCCATTTCGAAGTCATGGTAAAGCATGTAGTAGGGGGTCTCCTTTGCATGACATTTGATTCATTCTCGAGGGCCGATGCTTTATACGAATGTTATCCATCACAGAAATAGTTTAGATGGGCTACTATTCTTCCTGATCGTTTATCAGTAGTAGGGAGCTTCGTGGTAGTAACTGTAGCATCAACAGAATATAGGCCAGGGTTCATTCTGTTCAATGAATGTGATTTATCTCGGCTATTGGTCTAGTCTAGGTCCGACTCTAGGAAGGGACATTGTATGTGATCGGAGCAGGTGCGGGTGGGGACACATGATGAAGCGATAATAAGGTATCCATCAGGGACACCACGGGGGTGTATGGCTCACGTTAGTATAGTTCATTCTCATCTGAATCAGAAAAGCCTTCTTCTTCCTCCTCATTCTCGTCCTCATCTTCCTCGTCCTCATCTTCCTCATCCTCATCTTCCTCATCCTCATCCTCATCTTCCTCGTTCTCGTCCTCATTTTCCTCTACCCTCTCATTGATCTCCTCATCGACGTCCTGTACATGTTCCCTGCGAAGACTGAGGTCAGTATTACCCACAAATTGCTCATGACATACTGATGCTCTTCTTCATCTATATCTTCATCTGTTTCAACCACGAGTGCTGGGATCCGACCCCCGACATCGACGGCGAGATGGCCAACACCAATGCCGGCAAACCGAGAAAACATGTCTCGGTCTACAAATCTTCAGGGACCAGTCAGCGGGGGTTTAATCTAGACAGTCACATACATGTATTAGAACTTACATATTTACGTAGAATGCTGCCCAGTCGTCTTCTTCTCCTGGAAGTCTGGCAAAAGAAGGGCCCTTCCGCATAAGTTCGGACGTGCGACCTTCCGAGAATGCTGGTATCAGGTGACATCCCCGAATGACCAGGGAAGGGTCTAGGAAACCAAATGGTACATGGTTAGTGATGTCTGGGACAAATCCTATCTTCGGCAGATGGGCTTCCTTGAAGCCCCATTTACTCTTCTGGTCAATCCCGAGCCAGCGGACCCAAAGGACTTCCATGCTATGCCTCGACCATGTAATGCCATCTTGACAGAAAAGAACTTGGAGGTGGAAAGCACGGATGACACGTGCATACCAGAAAGGGTGCTGTTCGTCTCTTGACGACATCATGACTACGTCGCCACGCGTAGTCCGTACAGTGTCATAATCTCGGCGTATGTCGTACGTCGTGTAATTGATCCGCAAGAGTTTCGACTCCACAACAGAATTGAGGTTGCTGAAGTAAATGTTGTTCCGCTGGTCAGAGGTGAAGGTCCGCTCGTCCCCATCGTAGTCCAGGTTGAGTAATCTTGAGAGTAGATGATCTTTGAGGGTTTGCATGAAGTCTGGCTGTTATTCAAATTATTAAGTTGAGCACTGAACAACGCGAGAATATTTTTACCTTCACTGCCGGGTCGGTCTGATGCTCCCGAAGGTCCTGTGGGAGGTCGAAGACGTTGTCTCTTCTGGGGGCTTTGGCCATGGAATGATGGACCTGCGGAGACCGATCAATATGGTTCAAATCGAGTTCCGGATTGTCAAGGCCAAGTTGCCGCCTGAGAAGAGTTCGTCGTCTCTCCTGTTTTGCAAATTGCGGTACAATATCCTTCTTGTTGGAGCTTCGATAAACGCTTTTTAGGAATTTGTGTGCTCGTTCACCCTTCAGGAGTGTAGGGTGAGCATGCGCTTTCGAGGGCGTTTCGGTAAAACACTTACCACTCGCGTACTGTACGAATCTGTGGTCCCAAATCGGCGGATCATTGCGTCATAGTCTGCTAGGGCATGGAATTTGTAGGTGTTGATATTGAATGTCTTGGGTAGGGCCCCAGAGGTCGGCGGCTTGCGACGTTGTCCAGATTGCACGTTGGCCATCTCCCTCCTGCAGCGTGCGGCCAATTCTTGCGGTAGTTCTTTCGTATGGAAGGATTGACAGGTGACTCGCTGAAACTTGTGTGTTTGTGCACCTAGTCGCCGTAGAGCTTGGCACAGCAGAGCGAGTGTGTCGTCTGTGTGGAGCCTGAGCTTAGCGAGGGATTGCCATTCAGCCAGGCGGAATAGCAGTGTTTGAACAAGTTCATTGTGCTTGGGTGGTAATAGGCCTTCGAAGACAGGCATGGCACACTGTTGGGGTGTGTGTGGGGTCTGGTAAGTGACATAGACAAAAGTACAGTATACCGTACCTGGAGGGTGTCCTCAAAAAACCATGCTGGTCGATGACTGATGTCCGCAACATTGTCCGGGAATGGGCGAATACAATTTAGTCCGAAAGACGGAACATTTTGGAACCTGTCGAGATGGAACACCATTAATGTATTCATAGGCATTCGACAGTACATACCTAGCATTCACCACATGTATACGAGAGGGATCAACCGCATATATGATTCGGAACAGGTGTCTGAGCACTGACTTCAAAATGCCTAAATCAAACTCGTGCAGTATGTCCACAACGAGCGAAGGAAAGATGCTAAAGCCCAGGGGCGATAGACGCTCGACGAATGCATTCTGTGGATATTCTTGATTGTTGTAGAACAATTGGTTTGATACACTTACTATTGTTGGTACAAGTGACTTTTCCTTTAGAATACGTTCCACTGTGATGCCCCTGAGAGGCCTACCGAGGTTATAGATAGCACGTCGAGCATTGAGAACCATCTGAAGAAAATGGGTCCGGGCTTGCGAGATTCTGGCTGCCAGGTCTGTCAGGAAGCCAAGTCGATGAAAGAGAGAGGTCCGCATTAGACATCGTGGACAGGAGCATAGGCCTTTATCTCGGATGGTTGCAAGAAGAATTCTGAAATTAGATTGTTAGCGATAAGAATTAGATGTTATGAAACAAATTACTTCTCTGGATAGTCGGCGGAATAAGTGAATATTCTAGGATATACTCGCCGGGTTATGCCATCGAAACACCTAACCACAATCCCATTTTTATAGGCCTCGACGAAATCATCATCGAGGAGGATCCTCCAGATTGCGTGCACAAGCTCGCGCTTGCAGTGGGTGAGAAGGTCTCTCGTGTTTTTTTTGCTGGTTAGCGATGCTATGAAACTGTGGAGCGCCTGAGGAAGCTGCAGTACCTACAGGTCAGCAAAACCTTCTTAATGGTTTGATGAATTCCTACCGGCGGGATGAAAGCGATAGGTTGGCACACTCCGCTGCGTGGTGTCTGCCGACAATACTTTGACAGGTTACCGAAGTAGAGATAGATCGGCCATGCAGAGACATGGCCGATCTGTGCAAGCCGTGTAGAATCCGACCATAACATGAGGCCAGCTACTACCCTCTCTAGCTGGCAGCCGTCCGATCTTTTCTGTCTAATGATCTCGTCGTGGGTTTCATTCCAGGCATCTGATGTGTAAAGCTCGTCGTATACCCGCTGTACTTGACCATTGAGAGG
This sequence comes from Boletus reticuloceps, assembly GCA_018397855.1. Classification (NCBI taxonomy): domain Eukaryota; kingdom Fungi; phylum Basidiomycota; class Agaricomycetes; order Boletales; family Boletaceae; genus Boletus; species Boletus reticuloceps. The sequence goes on from JAGFBS010000023.1 coordinate 59,935, forward strand.
AGACCGCCAGACCTTTAGGTTCATGGGTGAGATCCGACAAACGTTTCAGAGAAAGCCGGTGCTCCTACCTTTTTGAAAGGGGTCAGATGAAACCACTTTGACGAGGCTTCGGCAAACGTGTTGCGTATTGTATCCAGGATGGGCCGATGATAGAACCCCTCGATGGTGAATCGCTGACCATTTCCTGTTTGACTCTCCTCCCTCGTTGGGACAAGAATATCCACAGGGGTCTGACGCCATTTGTCCGAGCCAATGAAGTTGCTTGTGACCGATGCTTGCTGGTCCATGTGTATGCTCTCGGTGCGAGCATCGAACCCTTCCAACTCTTCGACGCTAAAGTTCGGGGCTTGGAGAACGTCCCGCACCAGTTTGTTCACCTCCAGTAGAGACTTCTCACGAGTTCCAGTGAAAACCCAACTCATGAGGTGCCAAATGGACATGTTCTTCCAAGGCCATGGTGGCGGGGGTCCTTGGACTGGCTCATCTGGTTGAGAGGATGGGATGCGCACAGTTGTGGATAAATCTGCTGGGATTATGAACAAATCCGGGTCATGGGACGGACGGTGACGATATTCACGAGCTATCCCAAACCGGTTGAATTGCGTACGGAGTGAGTCGTATACGACCAACAATACACGTTTGATTGGGTTGGTAGGGGGGGGTGGAAGGTCTAGCGAGATAGGAGGTTCGGGTTGAACGTCGCGATACCTCCCAGGCAGCCTACGGGTCCGTGGACCAAGGGGTTGCTGAGACGACGAAGCTATGGGATGACTTGGGGGAGGGTTGCCTAGCTCTTCTTGGGAGCCAGACTGGAGGATGGATTGACTGAGTGGCTCCTTGTGGGATTCGGTGGGAGGGGAGGTGGATTGACCGGAAGGCTCTACCTCTGAATCAGGGACGAGGGGAGAGTGTAGTTGATGGGCTGGATCATCTTGCGATTCAGGGGGGTGGCGAGAGGGTTGACTGTAAATGTTGGCCAATCTAGCCTTTTTCACAGGTGGCTCAGCTTGTAGCCTTTCTTGCAAACGGGCACGCTGGGCGTGATGGGAAGGGCATGCTAGGCGATGCTGCGTGAGTGCCCTGGTCGAGTCGAAAGAGCGCCCGCAGGTATACCCGCACTTGTACATGGTTTGGGAGGTTGGAATAATAGGTATGCGACGTAGGAGGAGGACAGGTTGGCTTAAATGCTGAAAAAACCACATGTGCTCAGGGTCAGACTGGTGAGATGGTGACAAACGTGTGGGCAGCACGTACCTGGCATGTAGGCAGCACGTATCCAATAATTGATCCACAAGACAGAAGCGAAACACAGCAAACAGGAAACTAAACTAACAAAGACGGGAAAGTGGGTGCCGAAGAAAGAAAGAAAGGGGAAAATTCTGGAGGGAGAAATCAGCAAGGGGCATAACGGTGTTGGCGACCTGAACGAAATGATTTCATTACCTCGATTATATCGCTGGGTGACCCCCATTTTGAATCTATGCAAGCAACGAGGCAGTTCTGTACAAATGCCTTCCAGCTTGGTCAAGAAGTGTGTTTCACGAGCATTGATCTTCACAACGCGAGTACCTGGATGAACGGATACTCAGTAATATGATAAAGATTTAAAAGTATGTTTACCATCAAAGATCTCACGGATAGTCTTGAGCCGACGATCACCAAGCATCACCAAGCATCAGAAACCCAGGAGCAGCCTTGGATAATGATGTGCTGCAGAATTGACCGCCAGGCTTTCTTGGACCGATGTGGGATACAAATTGGAGGGGGAAGAAGCGAGTTCGAGGGAATTGTTTGAAGGACGATGCAAACAGATGATGTAAAACAGTATGAAATGGTCACTAATCGTCTACCCTCACTCACCCGAAAAGTCTGCACCAATCTGAGTCTCAGTTTATGCCTCACCTCGTCCAAGCTCACATTCAAGCGACTCTCGTCAATTCTCCACCCCTCTCAAGTACGCTTTATCCCGCTCACCCCTGTGCAGTGGCTGACTCGTCTCACGCTGACAACGGTCTTGGACTTTGTGTCCATCGAGTCGCTCCGTCACCACCTCGAACGGAGTGACAGTGGGTATCAATCCCTTCTATATCAAACCACTAGATTTTGAGAAAGTACTTTAGTATCTGTGCTATTTCGACTTTGCATGATATAACGGCACTTGTGAAGACAAAGGGGCGTTATGCCTATTTTGATTTCACAAAATTATAAAACCCCAGGCTCCGCCTATAGTCTCTGAAGAAGGAAGGGCGCGCAAGGTGGGGTGGAAACTCCCATCCATTTACTAACCAGGCGCATAGTTATTAACAAGGGGATTGATCAATGTGAGTAACACATACCTTTGTTGTCTACTCGCCACTTTACCACACTCTCGGCATACTTCCAGAACCCCCCGGCAGCCATGTATTCATCCATCAGGCAAGTCCTGAAGATCACGACTCGAGAGTCCTGCAACCCTCGCAAGCGTAAGTCACGCTGGATAGGGCTCTCCATTGCCCACTCATTAACCCATACGATCAAGACTACCGTTGAGTCTTTTTCGAGGAACCTCACAAGCTCAGTGGTGCATGAGCGACTCGTGGTCCAGAACATCGAGAGGTGAGTGAGATTTGCCAGGGTGGAGATCCCCTCGGGCACCGTGTCCAATGAAGGCCAGGATATACTAAGATGGAGATGAGAGAGGCGAGTGAACCAGACAAAATCAGGTAAGATGACATGCTCTTCTCCTGCGACTGTAGCTAACTCTGTGTACATGGTCTTGATCCGGAGTAGGTTGCTCATAGGCTGGAGCAGAGGATTTATTGAATGGTGAGCGATATAGCGGAGGCTATGTTGCATGGCCAGGTCTTCCACGTTCCGGCAGAGCGTAAGGACCTGTACTACGTTGGAGATACTAACCGCTCTGCACAGGACGAGCTTTTTGGTGCTGAGGGCCTGTGAGCCCTCAGCGACAACTGCAAGGAACTTCCTCACGCTGTTGTCACCGCGCAGCCGAACTACGCGGTATACATACGGCTCAAGCCTATTAGGAGTGAGTTCTTCCATTAAGACAGAGACATCGAGGCACTCACCATACATGCATCTTCTTCGCAACGTGTGCATAGCGATGGACATCGCGTCTGTCTCTGAACATCAGGAAGATTTCACGCTGGACCTCCATAGGAAGCTCAGGAAAACAGGGGAAGCCGAGGCACATGGGGACTACGACGTGGGTTACGCGGTCGCACCTTCTGGCATTTTATCTGATGTGAAAAAGGCTTTGTAATGCTCAGCAACTTACTGGTGGTTGCAGGACTGATAGGACCACAGGACCAGCGGGTACTCTCAGGAAACGCAAGACTTCGACTTATGTCGTTCTCCACGAGATTAATTTCATCCGAAAGGCTGAATTTCTCGCTGCCACGATTGTATGTGGTAACACCACCCTTTTAGATTTCGGCTGACTGCTTCAGTGAAATAGTTAGCTGATAGGATTACAGGACCAGCGGGTACTCTCGGGAAACACGAGACGTGGAGTTATGTCATTGTCATTGTGAACGATTGAAAATAATATTTTGGACTGCGTCAGTCACAATGAGTAGATCATAGTTACTTAAAGATCAAGATCATTGAGGCGTAGCAACCGAAACAAAGTATTACTGTACATTGAAGCATAAGTACCAAAGACGAGAAAGCTACTGGAAGGTCTCCTATGAGTTTGGTCTGATTTGGCCTTGTGTGGTGACTTCCTTGTGTGGTGCCTTCCAATCTGCTAGGCCACACTACAGACTCAGGCTGATACGCATCCATTGAACCGATGTTGAGCCCACCCAAGGCGTCAAGTTTCCCACCATCCCCGCCATTGTCAAAAGTGACATTCCCAAGCCCTCCGTTGTCAAAGCCACGGGCTACCCCAACAGCATCAGAAGCATCCATGCACGATGAGGCTTCTCGAAAGCGTACCTATTTCCAGTTCTCCCTACCTTCAGGTGGGCCAGAATTTTCTACCCCTCAAAAAAAGATAAAGAGGGTATTAACATCGGTGAGGTCTTATCCGAATACTGGTTCTGAGAGCTCGACCTAATTTCACAGGCGTTCAGACGTCTGGAGTGTTACCCGATGAGATGCACCAAATCCACTCTCATGACATGTTGCAGCTTGCACGGGCCTCTCGTGATACATTCGCAGCAAGCCTGCGGTTCCATCGCCTCCGCGTCAAGGAACTTGACATGATGCGTACCATAGCTGCAAATGAAGCCGAACAGGCAGAAGTCTTTCTGCGGAAGGCGGAGTGGCAGATTGGTGAGCTGAAACATGCTCTGGACGTTGAGGGGACAGGGCTGCTGGAGCGAAGTATCTTGTCGTTCGGATTGTGTGGCAGAGAGCCATCCGGTGGTAACGATGACGAACGTGCCTCTGTTTCATCCTTGACCTCGTGTTCTGATCAGTGAAGCTAGCTACATGGACCTCTCTCTACTACATGGACCCCTCTCTATGCACATATGCACTTTGTACTACTAGTATCTAGTATTAGCTGAATACCCAACACCTTAGAGCCTGCAAGTTGCAGACGTGCTTAAATCGGCAATTCCCGGCCAACGTCTCGGCCCTACATACGCACGCCACGTCATGCCAAGTTTTGTGAGCTCGCACTTACACTCGACCCGGTAGCTTTGTTCACCCGCCTCCCACCTTTTTTTCACGGCAGTAGGCTGTGGTGCGGTTTCCCACTGGACGCGCCCGTTAGTGGCTGAGACCCCGCAACCTGCTTGCCCACAGCGACCCACCCCACCACCTGCCCCGCCCCCTTTTCACTCTCAGATATGCTATGTTCCCGCTGCAGCTTCACAAAGCCAGACACGCACTTCTTCTTGGTCCAGACCATTGGTCCTGCAGCTATGTGCGCACCCACCAAGTCATTTGCTGTGATCTCAAACACAGTAATTCATTCCTCGGCTCAAAACATGAATGCCGAAGCTGGCGACTCTGGTCTCGCCACCAATGCACTTGGACGCCCTCGCCGAACAAAACAGCCTTTCCCCCTAGATCCACACAGACAGTCCTCAGGGCACACGGTTAGCCATCGTACATCATCTGTCACCAGCGAATATTTGCCCGGCAATATACTGAGGCCCTTTTCCCCCACGAGTGACTCACAGTGACTCACTCATTGGCGACCATCGAGCAGGGAGCAGTGCAAGGTCTCATCTGCTCAGGGCTAGATACTGCGCACGACTCAAAAGTACCTTTTGTGATCATCCGTCATTAGGGATTGTCATGGGTATGGGTAACCCGCGCGGGTATGGTACCCGTACCCATACCTGGAGTACCTGTGGTACCCGTCACCACACCACCAATCTCCCTCTCCCTCCCCCCAATGCCCACTCACCCTTGTAACCAACATCTATAGTCCACATACAACCTGTATATTGCATCCGATCTGCCTGATTTGGCCTCAACATGGTCTAGTGACTTGGTGAGTCTTTTGGGTGTGACTGATGCTTCTAGGGCTCAATTTCAGTCATCCTCGGCAGCACGGTGGGTTGATGCAGTCAGTAGGTGACATAGGATGATGGATGGATGGTTTGGACGCCTCAGGTACGCCCGTCGTTATGCGCTTCCGCTTTCCGTGCTGATCCACCTTGTATTCGGCTAGTGAGGTCATTTCGAGTCGTTTCGACTCGCGGCGTGCTGCGTTCGTTGCGGCGCCTTTTCCGTCACCATTCCCATCCGTTTGGACGCTATCCGCAGCGTTCTCGCACTTCAATTCGCGCTCGACGTCTCTCCTCGCCTCCTGCACCTGTATCTGGCCTCCTGGCCTGGTATCTCGAGTTTGCGCGATCGTTTCGACATCGCGCTGGTTCCCGTCGCTCATGGGGTGTATCCCATCGTGTTCGTGGCCTTTGACAACGCTTTGGTGGTCCGAATCACCCTCGACGACTTTCGACGCCTCCTGTGGACCTATATGACCTCCTGGCCTGGTATCTCGATTCAGTGCGTCCGTTCTGTCGATGCGCTCGTTTCTGACGCTCATAGGACCTTCCTGGACACTGTGGTGACCGCTTTGCATCCCTGCTCAGTTTGCTCGATTAGAGCCCTCCTAGTAGGTGAGTTTTCATCAACCCTTTGCTCCAGGTGTTTGCGCTCGTGTTCTGACATGTTGCGCAGCATCTTCGACACATCCCTGACGTTGTCGACGTGCCTGGATACTCCCGACGTGTCCATTTGGTCGCCGGTAAGTACGTCGTCGTAGCTCGTGTCTGCTTTCAAGTTGCTCTCCCCCTCAAGCTCAACACTTGGGGGTTCGCTTGCATGGTTCGCGGCTGCATCAGGTGGTTTAGGTGGGACTGGGAGCTTGTCAGGTAAGTCCTCGACTACCATTTTGCGATGCTGATTGTTTTCTTCGTCAGCTGCAGTTGATTGTTAGTGCGTCAATGCGCTCCTGCTCTCCCCCTCGAACAATGCTTTGCGAGGTTCGCTCGCATGGTTAGTGGGTATGTCAGGTGGCCATGGTGGTTCAGGTGAGTCGTATGGCACCATCACCATCACCCTCCCTCACCCACTTCGCAATGACGCGACGGCACAGCAACGATGACGATGACCTCCCTCAACCCACACCCTTGTCGCGTTGTGTGCACGCGAGCGCATGTACACACGAAGACAGCGAAGTCTGCGTGTGTATGTGCGCTCGCTCGCACGCAGTCGTGGTCACCAGTACCAGGCTAACCCACGGGTAAAACCCGCCACGGGTGCGGGTATGGGTACGAAAGTTCATACCTGCAACCAAACCCGTACCCGTCAGCATGGGTACGGGTACGGGTTGGCACTGGGACACCCGCGGGTTTACCCGTGCCAATCCCTATCCGTCATCAGTCTATGTGTCACCAGAGCATAATCGCACGGCGATATACTGAGATAAGTACCCCTTTCCCCTTCGGACTCATTGATTGGCGACCATCGAGCAGGGACCAGCGCAAGGCCACCACCTGCCCAGGGCCAGATACCGCACTCAACTTGAAATTTCCTATCGTGATCAAGCATCATCAGTCAATTTGGCACTGGTGAACAATTGCGAGGCGATATACTGAGGTGAGTACCCTTTTTCACCCTCGAGTGACTCACTCATTGGTGACCATCGAGCAGGGAGCAGCGCAAGGCTTCCACCTGCCCACGGCTATGTACTGCGCACGACTAGAAAGTTCCTTTTGCGATCATGTATCATTAGTCAATGCATCACCAGTGAATGATTGCACCAGCGATATAATGAGGTGAGTACCCTTTTTCACCCTCGAGTGACTCACTCATCGGTGACCATCGAGTAGGGAGCAGCGCAAGGCTTCCACCTGCCCACGGCTATGTACCGCACACGACTAGAAAGTTCCTTTTGCGATCATGCATCATTAGTCAATGTGTCACCAGTGAATGATTGCACTGGTGATATACCGAGGTGAGTACCCTTTTCCCCCCTTGAGTGACTCACCCATTGGCGACCATCGAGCAGGGACCAGCGCAAGGCCTCCACCTGCCCACAGCTAGGTACCACGCACGACTAGAAAGCTCCTTTTACGATCTCGCGCAGATCACTCCAACGTCATGTTCCTGAGGTAAGTACCCCTTTTTCCAGGTGACCGGTGACCATCAATCAGGCCGCGGCGTAATACCTCCACATGACCAGGGTCCAGATGCCGTGCGCGCCTTAAAAGTTCCTTTGGTGATCGCACATAGACAACCCCCAACATTATGCCCCCTCGTAAGTTTCCGTCGTCCCCGTTGAAGCCTAACAAACATTTTTTGTGAGATGCTCGCACTTCAACCTGTGCACGCCGCGCTCGTGGGTCATCCGTCCCCACACCCACTGTACAAACACCATTTGTCGACAATTCTTTCGCTGTCCCCAGCCAAGCCATATCTACTTGGAATCCGACACTTTTTGATCAACCCGAGCCCAATCCCGACATAAACCCAGGCTTTACTCCTGGCCCGTACACTGTCCAGGAAAATCCCAGCACCTATTTCCAATCATCACTGCCCCTCCCTGCCCTTCCCGCCCTCCCCTCCATCGTTAGATCTATTTCTGACCAAAGCTATAACGCAGCCCCATCGATGGTTTGGGTGAGTTGCTAATCGGTGACATATCAATCATGTGTTTGCTAAATTTCCTAGGCCAGCGTCCCACAAACAGCTGTTCTCGCGCACCATCAACAGCAGTGTGGGACATCTGACGTTCCATCCCAAGTCCAACACCAAATCCCTGGGGTTAATCTGCACTCTGGGGTTTCAACACCGTCAACTCCTACTTCCTGGTACTCACATCGGCAGGTCTCGCAAGCTGGAAGTCGCGATGTCGACTATTTGAATTTAGGGCGAACACATAGCTCTCAAAGTCAACGCGATGAGCAACTGGAGCAGGTTATCAAGTTCGCTTCCATCGCACTTGTCAACGAGATGGCCCTCAACTGTGGTTGGCGGCATAAGGAGTTATCTGATGCGCCTATTCACGCTCGGCAAATCTGGAGCGACAAGATCAATGAATGTATCGTCATGGCATGCGTGAGATTTAGTCATCGTGCGTCCTACCACCGTACCAGTGTGTGCACGCATAACTAACAAGTGTTTTTAGCTCAAGTTCATCCCTCGGATACCACTGCGAAACGGATTGTCCGATCACTATCAACTTTTCGCTCCAAAATGGCTTTGATGGTGGAAAGCTACGGCAAAAAGTTCTTGCAAGTTGGCGCGGACGCTGGTCAGGCTCCAGATTTCGTTGCAATGCAACAGCGGGTCGCTCAAATTACTGACCCTTCCATTCCCGGGTCATTTTTCCTTCACCAACAGAACAATGCGGTAAGCCCATTCTCAATGCCATGTCCCTACTGACCAATTTACTATACAGGGTGAGGTCGAACGTCTATTTGGACACCATATCCTGGAGGAGTTCCACCTCGACTGCTGGTACACGCGCGACAATTCCCCAGTCAGAGTCTTTAAGGCGAGTTACAATACTACGACCCCCAACATGCTGGCGCTCTCATCCGTCGCAGTACGTTTCTCATCCTCTCTTCCCATTATCAAACTAATAACCTTCTCACTAGCTCCTGTGTGCTCTCCATCGCGTATCGCAAGGTCGATGCTCAAATCAAGGGAACACCATCAAGTTTTCGACAGAAACTTACGCCGATCACTTCAACAATTACCGGGACGGGATACTCGCAGGCCTTAGGCATCCATCCTTCAGCCAACCTCTGAGCCATCGTCTTGACTGGTTGAACGCTCAAGGAAAGTAAGTACCCGACTTGTCTCATGGCTATTTCCGCTAACCTATATCTCAATCGAAGGGAGCGATTGCACAACCAGGGACCAGCATCTCCTCAAAAGCTTCGGCCCGTTGTTATCCCTCCCGCCGTGGCTGCGAGTGTCAGCGCAACCAGCAAGTCCGCTCGGGCATCTTCTCCAGCCCACTTCAATAATCCTGCTCTGGTTGCAGGCACTAGCACCTCTGGCCAGTCTTTCTATAGCTCGTATTTTCCAGCGCAAATGGGCAGCACTTCGTCCTCCCTTTTTTCTGCGCAACTCCCCTCGTCCGGTTCGAATCCCGGGGGTACACCTAACGTCCCCCCCAGTACTAGTTACCATTTCACTGATCCCTTCATGTAGCCATTTCTTTACCTGTTAATCGAGACAAGATCATTGCTCATCGTTGCTTACATCCTAATACTCGTAGATCGATACCTAATACTATACTTCTGTCACCGTCCCGAGAAGAATATAAGCTTGAGCCGTCTGGCTCCACTAAACGTGGGCACTGACAGCGACAAAATGCCATTTGACTGTGGCGTGCGAACCTTTGCTCCTCGGACCTCCATCGATCGGTCAGCTGAACGTGATGCCATCGCGTGCATGTGCATGTCCTTCACCCTGTCGCATTGTCTCCTCCCTCGTTCATAAACCATCCTCTTTCTCCTTGCCTCTCCCACTCCGCACTCAACCTCGGGACGTGCTCACCTCAGCCTCTGTGCGGGATGCACTTAGATTGATCGCCAACCCAAACAGATGGCTGCACTGCATGTGCATCTCGCTTAGCGTCGGACAAGCTAACTACGTACGTGCCGAGAACAATATCTACGTTTTGAGTAGTGTGTGTAATGGTCCTGCTGTCCCAGGACAACTTCTAGTCCTGCGTGCTTAGAGCGATCAAGTCCTGAGGCCTGACGCTTTCAGAGTCTAACCTAAATTACCTAATCCCTCCAACCAGCATGACCCTGTCATCATGAACCTGTGACTGTGATTGTGGTCAGTCACATCCGAACCTGAAATTTATATTGGATCAAATTCATACTAAAACCGGAGGTACAGCGCAGCAACATCCTACCGCCAGCATCATTGCGATGTCAGACTCGCGCCCCCCCCTCTGCACTCTACAACACCGACTAGTGGCACTGGAATCAGAAATTCAGCAACTGAAGGCCACCCATGTGGGTCAGACCACAAACAATACACAGTAACTCGAGTTATCTCGCACGACCAATGCAGGGCTAACCTTTGTTTATCTCCTTAGATGGGCCCCCTGGCGCAAGCAGGGACGAGCCCTGAGAAGGCTTGTCAGTTTCAATGACAATCTCATGGACATGCTGCTTGAGGCGGATCGACGAAAGGAGGGTGGTCCAGTCAACCACAATGAAGAGTAAGTCACTTGCCTCTTCGCCGCGACAAATTGACATTACTTGAATAGGGCCAATTCGCTCTATGCAAGCTACGAAGAGCTCAGGAAATGGGTTCCTAGCCTCCACCAATGGCTCGACACTACAGAAGACATGACGGCCCTGGACAGTGTACTGAAGCATGTGCGTATCATACAAAACTTAATGTGTCGACTAATTCTGTTCTCCAGCTTAACGAAGGAGGGGATGCCGCGCGCAGTGATGACGCCTGCTGCTTGAAGACCCATGTCGCCACCTGGCTCAATGAGTCACATCCTTCCAACCCACCGCTTGATCCGTTCCAAAAGCTTGGACGCGGGTTTCAAAGCGATGCCACAGGCAGGCTTCTCTGTCCTGCCGAGTACGACTGGGGCTCTGCCGAGTAAGAACCAAACCACTGCCCTGTTTGCTACTAAATGAATCGTGTAGACATCGCACCAAAATCAGGGACATGCATCCCGATTTCATTGTAACAGCAAATTCATGGCCCAAATTTCTCTACGAGGACTACACATACGACCCAACTAACCCTTCTAAAGGTCTTTTCAAAGGATCAATGGTATTAAAAGTGCGTGACCCTAATCTCTTTGCCGTGTGCTAAATTTTTGGGCAGTCATTCAAGGTCATATTCACCTCCCCATCATCCGTCGATGAAGATCATGATACTCCAGAGAAGCGCCGACGCGCAGAGAGGAGTACGCGTCGCAACGTGGCTCAACTTCTCAAGATGAACAAAGTACAACCCCGGGCCATTGCATACGTAGCAGTACAGGTAAGAATGGATTCAAGTAGAGCGCCAACTCTAACACTTAAATTGTAGTTGCGATTTGCACTCTCGAGCTGTGGAGCCTGGAAGCCGCGAGATGATCTGTTCGACTACCCCACATTCTACAATAACATTCTCAAGTGGTTCCAAATTACAGACGACGCAGACGAGCAAGCGTTTGTAAATGATTTATTATTGTGGTGGAACCGGTAAGTTCCCAGTTCGCTTGACAGTGCACCATGATTCAAACAACCCTTCCAGACAAATTTTCGGCCGGCAAGCTGTTCTCAACTACAGCCCACAGAATGCAGAACAGGGTTCGGTCGCAGCTTCATTTAAGAGGCGCCGTATTGGCAATGCAGCAGCATAAGGAGGACCGCACTGTATTGGCAATGCAGCGGCATAAGGAGGACCAAGAGATAGGTCGGCATAGTAGTGTGTGCACTGGCTAGCGTACGAGACCAGCAATCTATTTTAATTTTCTGCCTGGCAAAGCCCAGAGTGTGTAGTTCACTCTTCGCAAAAGAAACAGTCAATACCCCACTGGCCCATAACCCTTCATCTCGAATAACCTCAATTTCCCTTCCAGCAAATAGCAAACCTTTATCTTCTGCAGGTAACCTAGCAATACGAGCATGTGATGCTCACCTCGTCCAAATTCAAAATCATTGAGCATGCAGTCCACTAACTTAATTTTTGTTCATCTCGACTAGTTTAAATCCTCCTTTCATTAATTAGGATGTTTCAACAGCGAGAAAAGTCTTCGTGAACAACGTCATCAATCCGGTCCTGGCTAACATCTATACGACATTTTGGTTTACTTAATAGCTTTAATCCACAGGCTCATTGCTAACTTCAAAATTAGTAGTAAATTTCTCTCAGTCTTTTCTACCTTTCCAAAATGACCTAGCCATAAATCACATTTCACGGCTTTGGAACCCTTGAAAGAGTTCCTCTACTTTGCGATGGAGATATCAATGAGCAGTATTATCCGTTTACGTCTAATTGTGACCAAATCGTCACGCCCAGAAGCATTATTCATACTAGTCCAAAAGCCTAGCCATATAACAACTTATAATCAGTCATATAATACATTATGCTCATTATTTGTATTATACATCTTCGCAAGGTAATATATGGTCAAATACGATCTTCGTGAAACACCTGATGTAGGTGGCATTTTTATCTTGTTGTTAACCTTCATCTACTCAGCACTGCGTGCTGCCAAGCAGACCCACCATTTTTCAACGATCTGGCAAGCCTCGTCACCAGAGTCGAAATACTAGTAAGTGAGTGCGGGTACTAAGACATGTGACTGCGGCTGTGCTACATGTGAGGACGTCTGCAGGCGACATCAGGTGTTTCACGAAGATCGTATTTGACCATATATTACCTTGCGAAGATGTATAATACAAATAATGAGCATAATGTATTATATGACTGATTATAAGTTGTTATATGGCTAGGCTTTTGGACTAGTATGAATAATGCTTCTGGGCGTGACGATTTGGTCACAATTAGACGTAAACGGATAATACTGCTCATTGATATCTCCATCGCAAAGTAGAGGAACTCTTTCAAGGGTTCCAAAGCCGTGAAATGTGATTTATGGCTAGGTCATTTTGGAAAGGTAGAAAAGACTGAGAGAAATTTACTACTAATTTTGAAGTTAGCAATGAGCCTGTGGATTAAAGCTATTAAGTAAACCAAAATGTCGTATAGATGTTAGCCAGGACCGGATTGATGACGTTGTTCACGAAGACTTTTCTCGCTGTTGAAACATCCTAATTAATGAAAGGAGGATTTAAACTAGTCGAGATGAACAAAAATTAAGTTAGTGGACTGCATGCTCAATGATTTTGAATTTGGACGAGGTGAGCATCACATGCTCGTATTGCTAGGTTACCTGCAGAAGATAAAGGTTTGCTATTTGCTGGAAGGGAAATTGAGGTTATTCGAGATGAAGGGTTATGGGCCAGTGGGGTATTGACTGTTTCTTTTGCGAAGAGTGAACTACACACTCTGGGCTTTGCCAGGCAGAAAATTAAAATAGATTGCTGGTCTCGTACGCTAGCCAGTGCACACACTACTATGCCGACCTATCTCTTGGTCCTCCTTATGCCGCTGCATTGCCAATACAGTGCGGTCCTCCTTATGCTGCTGCATTGCCAATACGGCGCCTCTTAAATGAAGCTGCGACCGAACCCTGTTCTGCATTCTGTGGGCTGTAGTTGAGAACAGCTTGCCGGCCGAAAATTTGTCTGGAAGGGTTGTTTGAATCATGGTGCACTGTCAAGCGAACTGGGAACTTACCGGTTCCACCACAATAATAAATCATTTACAAACGCTTGCTCGTCTGCGTCGTCTGTAATTTGGAACCACTTGAGAATGTTATTGTAGAATGTGGGGTAGTCGAACAGATCATCTCGCGGCTTCCAGGCTCCACAGCTCGAGAGTGCAAATCGCAACTACAATTTAAGTGTTAGAGTTGGCGCTCTACTTGAATCCATTCTTACCTGTACTGCTACGTATGCAATGGCCCGGGGTTGTACTTTGTTCATCTTGAGAAGTTGAGCCACGTTGCGACGCGTACTCCTCTCTGCGCGTCGGCGCTTCTCTGGAGTATCATGATCTTCATCGACGGATGATGGGGAGGTGAATATGACCTTGAATGACTGCCCAAAAATTTAGCACACGGCAAAGAGATTAGGGTCACGCACTTTTAATACCATTGATCCTTTGAAAAGACCTTTAGAAGGGTTAGTTGGGTCGTATGTGTAGTCCTCGTAGAGAAATTTGGGCCATGAATTTGCTGTTACAATGAAATCGGGATGCATGTCCCTGATTTTGGTGCGATGTCTACACGATTCATTTAGTAGCAAACAGGGCAGTGGTTTGGTTCTTACTCGGCAGAGCCCCAGTCGTACTCGGCAGGACAGAGAAGCCTGCCTGTGGCATCGCTTTGAAACCCGCGTCCAAGCTTTTGGAACGGATCAAGCGGTGGGTTGGAAGGATGTGACTCATTGAGCCAGGTGGCGACATGGGTCTTCAAGCAGCAGGCGTCATCACTGCGCGCGGCATCCCCTCCTTCGTTAAGCTGGAGAACAGAATTAGTCGACACATTAAGTTTTGTATGATACGCACATGCTTCAGTACACTGTCCAGGGCCGTCATGTCTTCTGTAGTGTCGAGCCATTGGTGGAGGCTAGGAACCCATTTCCTGAGCTCTTCGTAGCTTGCATAGAGCGAATTGGCCCTATTCAAGTAATGTCAATTTGTCGCGGCGAAGAGGCAAGTGACTTACTCTTCATTGTGGTTGACTGGACCACCCTCCTTTCGTCGATCCGCCTCAAGCAGCATGTCCATGAGATTGTCATTGAAACTGACAAGCCTTCTCAGGGCTCGTCCCTGCTTGCGCCAGGGGGCCCATCTAAGGAGATAAACAAAGGTTAGCCCTGCATTGGTCGTGCGAGATAACTCGAGTTACTGTGTATTGTTTGTGGTCTGACCCACATGGGTGGCCTTCAGTTGCTGAATTTCTGATTCCAGTGCCACTAGTCGGTGTTGTAGAGTGCAGAGGGGGGGGCGCGAGTCTGACATCGCAATGATGCTGGCGGTAGGATGTTGCTGCGCTGTACCTCCGGTTTTAGTATGAATTTGATCCAATATAAATTTCAGGTTCGGATGTGACTGACCACAATCACAGTCACAGGTTCATGATGACAGGGTCATGCTGGTTGGAGGGATTAGGTAATTTAGGTTAGACTCTGAAAGCGTCAGGCCTCAGGACTTGATCGCTCTAAGCACGCAGGACTAGAAGTTGTCCTGGGACAGCAGGACCATTACACACACTACTCAAAACGTAGATATTGTTCTCGGCACGTACGTAGTTAGCTTGTCCGACGCTAAGCGAGATGCACATGCAGTGCAGCCATCTGTTTGGGTTGGCGATCAATCTAAGTGCATCCCGCACAGAGGCTGAGGTGAGCACGTCCCGAGGTTGAGTGCGGAGTGGGAGAGGCAAGGAGAAAGAGGATGGTTTATGAACGAGGGAGGAGACAATGCGACAGGGTGAAGGACATGCACATGCACGCGATGGCATCACGTTCAGCTGACCGATCGATGGAGGTCCGAGGAGCAAAGGTTCGCACGCCACAGTCAAATGGCATTTTGTCGCTGTCAGTGCCCACGTTTAGTGGAGCCAGACGGCTCAAGCTTATATTCTTCTCGGGACGGTGACAGAAGTATAGTATTAGGTATCGATCTACGAGTATTAGGATGTAAGCAACGATGAGCAATGATCTTGTCTCGATTAACAGGTAAAGAAATGGCTACATGAAGGGATCAGTGAAATGGTAACTAGTACTGGGGGGGACGTTAGGTGTACCCCCGGGATTCGAACCGGACGAGGGGAGTTGCGCAGAAAAAAGGGAGGACGAAGTGCTGCCCATTTGCGCTGGAAAATACGAGCTATAGAAAGACTGGCCAGAGGTGCTAGTGCCTGCAACCAGAGCAGGATTATTGAAGTGGGCTGGAGAAGATGCCCGAGCGGACTTGCTGGTTGCGCTGACACTCGCAGCCACGGCGGGAGGGATAACAACGGGCCGAAGCTTTTGAGGAGATGCTGGTCCCTGGTTGTGCAATCGCTCCCTTCGATTGAGATATAGGTTAGCGGAAATAGCCATGAGACAAGTCGGGTACTTACTTTCCTTGAGCGTTCAACCAGTCAAGACGATGGCTCAGAGGTTGGCTGAAGGATGGATGCCTAAGGCCTGCGAGTATCCCGTCCCGGTAATTGTTGAAGTGATCGGCGTAAGTTTCTGTCGAAAACTTGATGGTGTTCCCTTGATTTGAGCATCGACCTTGCGATACGCGATGGAGAGCACACAGGAGCTAGTGAGAAGGTTATTAGTTTGATAATGGGAAGAGAGGATGAGAAACGTACTGCGACGGATGAGAGCGCCAGCATGTTGGGGGTCGTAGTATTGTAACTCGCCTTAAAGACTCTGACTGGGGAATTGTCGCGCGTGTACCAGCAGTCGAGGTGGAACTCCTCCAGGATATGGTGTCCAAATAGACGTTCGACCTCACCCTGTATAGTAAATTGGTCAGTAGGGACATGGCATTGAGAATGGGCTTACCGCATTGTTCTGTTGGTGAAGGAAAAATGACCCGGGAATGGAAGGGTCAGTAATTTGAGCGACCCGCTGTTGCATTGCAACGAAATCTGGAGCCTGACCAGCGTCCGCGCCAACTTGCAAGAACTTTTTGCCGTAGCTTTCCACCATCAAAGCCATTTTGGAGCGAAAAGTTGATAGTGATCGGACAATCCGTTTCGCAGTGGTATCCGAGGGATGAACTTGAGCTAAAAACACTTGTTAGTTATGCGTGCACACACTGGTACGGTGGTAGGACGCACGATGACTAAATCTCACGCATGCCATGACGATACATTCATTGATCTTGTCGCTCCAGATTTGCCGAGCGTGAATAGGCGCATCAGATAACTCCTTATGCCGCCAACCACAGTTGAGGGCCATCTCGTTGACAAGTGCGATGGAAGCGAACTTGATAACCTGCTCCAGTTGCTCATCGCGTTGACTTTGAGAGCTATGTGTTCGCCCTAAATTCAAATAGTCGACATCGCGACTTCCAGCTTGCGAGACCTGCCGATGTGAGTACCAGGAAGTAGGAGTTGACGGTGTTGAAACCCCAGAGTGCAGATTAACCCCAGGGATTTGGTGTTGGACTTGGGATGGAACGTCAGATGTCCCACACTGCTGTTGATGGTGCGCGAGAACAGCTGTTTGTGGGACGCTGGCCTAGGAAATTTAGCAAACACATGATTGATATGTCACCGATTAGCAACTCACCCAAACCATCGATGGGGCTGCGTTATAGCTTTGGTCAGAAATAGATCTAACGATGGAGGGGAGGGCGGGAAGGGCAGGGAGGGGCAGTGATGATTGGAAATAGGTGCTGGGATTTTCCTGGACAGTGTACGGGCCAGGAGTAAAGCCTGGGTTTATGTCGGGATTGGGCTCGGGTTGATCAAAAAGTGTCGGATTCCAAGTAGATATGGCTTGGCTGGGGACAGCGAAAGAATTGTCGACAAATGGTGTTTGTACAGTGGGTGTGGGGACGGATGACCCACGAGCGCGGCGTGCACAGGTTGAAGTGCGAGCATCTCACAAAAAATGTTTGTTAGGCTTCAACGGGGACGACGGAAACTTACGAGGGGGCATAATGTTGGGGGTTGTCTATGTGCGATCACCAAAGGAACTTTTAAGGCGCGCACGGCATCTGGACCCTGGTCATGTGGAGGTATTACGCCGCGGCCTGATTGATGGTCACCGGTCACCTGGAAAAAGGGGTACTTACCTCAGGAACATGACGTTGGAGTGATCTGCGCGAGATCGTAAAAGGAGCTTTCTAGTCGTGCGTGGTACCTAGCTGTGGGCAGGTGGAGGCCTTGCGCTGGTCCCTGCTCGATGGTCGCCAATGGGTGAGTCACTCAAGGGGGAAAAGGGTACTCACCTCGGTATATCACCAGTGCAATCATTCACTGGTGACACATTGACTAATGATGCATGATCGCAAAAGGAACTTTCTAGTCGTGTGCGGTACATAGCCGTGGGCAGGTGGAAGCCTTGCGCTGCTCCCTACTCGATGGTCACCGATGAGTGAGTCACTCGAGGGTGAAAAAGGGTACTCACCTCATTATATCGCTGGTGCAATCATTCACTGGTGATGCATTGACTAATGATACATGATCGCAAAAGGAACTTTCTAGTCGTGCGCAGTACATAGCCGTGGGCAGGTGGAAGCCTTGCGCTGCTCCCTGCTCGATGGTCACCAATGAGTGAGTCACTCGAGGGTGAAAAAGGGTACTCACCTCAGTATATCGCCTCGCAATTGTTCACCAGTGCCAAATTGACTGATGATGCTTGATCACGATAGGAAATTTCAAGTTGAGTGCGGTATCTGGCCCTGGGCAGGTGGTGGCCTTGCGCTGGTCCCTGCTCGATGGTCGCCAATCAATGAGTCCGAAGGGGAAAGGGGTACTTATCTCAGTATATCGCCGTGCGATTATGCTCTGGTGACACATAGACTGATGACGGATAGGGATTGGCACGGGTAAACCCGCGGGTGTCCCAGTGCCAACCCGTACCCGTACCCATGCTGACGGGTACGGGTTTGGTTGCAGGTATGAACTTTCGTACCCATACCCGCACCCGTGGCGGGTTTTACCCGCGGGTTAGCCTGGTACTGGTGACCACGACTGCGTGCGAGCGAGCGCACATACACACGCAGACTTCGCTGTCTTCGTGTGTACATGCGCTCGCGTGCACACAACGCGACAAGGGTGTGGGTTGAGGGAGGTCATCGTCATCGTTGCTGTGCCGTCGCGTCATTGCGAAGTGGGTGAGGGAGGGTGATGGTGATGGTGCCATACGACTCACCTGAACCACCATGGCCACCTGACATACCCACTAACCATGCGAGCGAACCTCGCAAAGCATTGTTCGAGGGGGAGAGCAGGAGCGCATTGACGCACTAACAATCAACTGCAGCTGACGAAGAAAACAATCAGCATCGCAAAATGGTAGTCGAGGACTTACCTGACAAGCTCCCAGTCCCACCTAAACCACCTGATGCAGCCGCGAACCATGCAAGCGAACCCCCAAGTGTTGAGCTTGAGGGGGAGAGCAACTTGAAAGCAGACACGAGCTACGACGACGTACTTACCGGCGACCAAATGGACACGTCGGGAGTATCCAGGCACGTCGACAACGTCAGGGATGTGTCGAAGATGCTGCGCAACATGTCAGAACACGAGCGCAAACACCTGGAGCAAAGGGTTGATGAAAACTCACCTACTAGGAGGGCTCTAATCGAGCAAACTGAGCAGGGATGCAAAGCGGTCACCACAGTGTCCAGGAAGGTCCTATGAGCGTCAGAAACGAGCGCATCGACAGAACGGACGCACTGAATCGAGATACCAGGCCAGGAGGTCATATAGGTCCACAGGAGGCGTCGAAAGTCGTCGAGGGTGATTCGGACCACCAAAGCGTTGTCAAAGGCCACGAACACGATGGGATACACCCCATGAGCGACGGGAACCAGCGCGATGTCGAAACGATCGCGCAAACTCGAGATACCAGGCCAGGAGGCCAGATACAGGTGCAGGAGGCGAGGAGAGACGTCGAGCGCGAATTGAAGTGCGAGAACGCTGCGGATAGCGTCCAAACGGATGGGAATGGTGACGGAAAAGGCGCCGCAACGAACGCAGCACGCCGCGAGTCGAAACGACTCGAAATGACCTCACTAGCCGAATACAAGGTGGATCAGCACGGAAAGCGGAAGCGCATAACGACGGGCGTACCTGAGGCGTCCAAACCATCCATCCATCATCCTATGTCACCTACTGACTGCATCAACCCACCGTGCTGCCGAGGATGACTGAAATTGAGCCCTAGAAGCATCAGTCACACCCAAAAGACTCACCAAGTCACTAGACCATGTTGAGGCCAAATCAGGCAGATCGGATGCAATATACAGGTTGTATGTGGACTATAGATGTTGGTTACAAGGGTGAGTGGGCATTGGGGGGAGGGAGAGGGAGATTGGTGGTGTGGTGACGGGTACCACAGGTACTCCAGGTATGGGTACGGGTACCATACCCGCGCGGGTTACCCATACCCATGACAATCCCTAATGACGGATGATCACAAAAGGTACTTTTGAGTCGTGCGCAGTATCTAGCCCTGAGCAGATGAGACCTTGCACTGCTCCCTGCTCGATGGTCGCCAATGAGTGAGTCACTGTGAGTCACTCGTGGGGGGAAAAGGGCCTCAGTATATTGCCGGGCAAATATTCGCTGGTGACAGATGATGTACGATGGCTAACCGTGTGCCCTGAGGACTGTCTGTGTGGATCTAGGGGGAAAGGCTGTTTTGTTCGGCGAGGGCGTCCAAGTGCATTGGTGGCGAGACCAGAGTCGCCAGCTTCGGCATTCATGTTTTGAGCCGAGGAATGAATTACTGTGTTTGAGATCACAGCAAATGACTTGGTGGGTGCGCACATAGCTGCAGGACCAATGGTCTGGACCAAGAAGAAGTGCGTGTCTGGCTTTGTGAAGCTGCAGCGGGAACATAGCATATCTGAGAGTGAAAAGGGGGCGGGGCAGGTGGTGGGGTGGGTCGCTGTGGGCAAGCAGGTTGCGGGGTCTCAGCCACTAACGGGCGCGTCCAGTGGGAAACCGCACCACAGCCTACTGCCGTGAAAAAAAGGTGGGAGGCGGGTGAACAAAGCTACCGGGTCGAGTGTAAGTGCGAGCTCACAAAACTTGGCATGACGTGGCGTGCGTATGTAGGGCCGAGACGTTGGCCGGGAATTGCCGATTTAAGCACGTCTGCAACTTGCAGGCTCTAAGGTGTTGGGTATTCAGCTAATACTAGATACTAGTAGTACAAAGTGCATATGTGCATAGAGAGGGGTCCATGTAGTAGAGAGAGGTCCATGTAGCTAGCTTCACTGATCAGAACACGAGGTCAAGGATGAAACAGAGGCACGTTCGTCATCGTTACCACCGGATGGCTCTCTGCCACACAATCCGAACGACAAGATACTTCGCTCCAGCAGCCCTGTCCCCTCAACGTCCAGAGCATGTTTCAGCTCACCAATCTGCCACTCCGCCTTCCGCAGAAAGACTTCTGCCTGTTCGGCTTCATTTGCAGCTATGGTACGCATCATGTCAAGTTCCTTGACGCGGAGGCGATGGAACCGCAGGCTTGCTGCGAATGTATCACGAGAGGCCCGTGCAAGCTGCAACATGTCATGAGAGTGGATTTGGTGCATCTCATCGGGTAACACTCCAGACGTCTGAACGCCTGTGAAATTAGGTCGAGCTCTCAGAACCAGTATTCGGATAAGACCTCACCGATGTTAATACCCTCTTTATCTTTTTTTGAGGGGTAGAAAATTCTGGCCCACCTGAAGGTAGGGAGAACTGGAAATAGGTACGCTTTCGAGAAGCCTCATCGTGCATGGATGCTTCTGATGCTGTTGGGGTAGCCCGTGGCTTTGACAACGGAGGGCTTGGGAATGTCACTTTTGACAATGGCGGGGATGGTGGGAAACTTGACGCCTTGGGTGGGCTCAACATCGGTTCAATGGATGCGTATCAGCCTGAGTCTGTAGTGTGGCCTAGCAGATTGGAAGGCACCACACAAGGAAGTCACCACACAAGGCCAAATCAGACCAAACTCATAGGAGACCTTCCAGTAGCTTTCTCGTCTTTGGTACTTATGCTTCAATGTACAGTAATACTTTGTTTCGGTTGCTACGCCTCAATGATCTTGATCTTTAAGTAACTATGATCTACTCATTGTGACTGACGCAGTCCAAAATATTATTTTCAATCGTTCACAATGACAATGACATAACTCCACGTCTCGTGTTTCCCGAGAGTACCCGCTGGTCCTGTAATCCTATCAGCTAACTATTTCACTGAAGCAGTCAGCCGAAATCTAAAAGGGTGGTGTTACCACATACAATCGTGGCAGCGAGAAATTCAGCCTTTCGGATGAAATTAATCTCGTGGAGAACGACATAAGTCGAAGTCTTGCGTTTCCTGAGAGTACCCGCTGGTCCTGTGGTCCTATCAGTCCTGCAACCACCAGTAAGTTGCTGAGCATTACAAAGCCTTTTTCACATCAGATAAAATGCCAGAAGGTGCGACCGCGTAACCCACGTCGTAGTCCCCATGTGCCTCGGCTTCCCCTGTTTTCCTGAGCTTCCTATGGAGGTCCAGCGTGAAATCTTCCTGATGTTCAGAGACAGACGCGATGTCCATCGCTATGCACACGTTGCGAAGAAGATGCATGTATGGTGAGTGCCTCGATGTCTCTGTCTTAATGGAAGAACTCACTCCTAATAGGCTTGAGCCGTATGTATACCGCGTAGTTCGGCTGCGCGGTGACAACAGCGTGAGGAAGTTCCTTGCAGTTGTCGCTGAGGGCTCACAGGCCCTCAGCACCAAAAAGCTCGTCCTGTGCAGAGCGGTTAGTATCTCCAACGTAGTACAGGTCCTTACGCTCTGCCGGAACGTGGAAGACCTGGCCATGCAACATAGCCTCCGCTATATCGCTCACCATTCAATAAATCCTCTGCTCCAGCCTATGAGCAACCTACTCCGGATCAAGACCATGTACACAGAGTTAGCTACAGTCGCAGGAGAAGAGCATGTCATCTTACCTGATTTTGTCTGGTTCACTCGCCTCTCTCATCTCCATCTTAGTATATCCTGGCCTTCATTGGACACGGTGCCCGAGGGGATCTCCACCCTGGCAAATCTCACTCACCTCTCGATGTTCTGGACCACGAGTCGCTCATGCACCACTGAGCTTGTGAGGTTCCTCGAAAAAGACTCAACGGTAGTCTTGATCGTATGGGTTAATGAGTGGGCAATGGAGAGCCCTATCCAGCGTGACTTACGCTTGCGAGGGTTGCAGGACTCTCGAGTCGTGATCTTCAGGACTTGCCTGATGGATGAATACATGGCTGCCGGGGGGTTCTGGAAGTATGCCGAGAGTGTGGTAAAGTGGCGAGTAGACAACAAAGGTATGTGTTACTCACATTGATCAATCCCCTTGTTAATAACTATGCGCCTGGTTAGTAAATGGATGGGAGTTTCCACCCCACCTTGCGCGCCCTTCCTTCTTCAGAGACTATAGGCGGAGCCTGGGGTTTTATAATTTTGTGAAATCAAAATAGGCATAACGCCCCTTTGTCTTCACAAGTGCCGTTATATCATGCAAAGTCGAAATAGCACAGATACTAAAGTACTTTCTCAAAATCTAGTGGTTTGATATAGAAGGGATTGATACCCACTGTCACTCCGTTCGAGGTGGTGACGGAGCGACTCGATGGACACAAAGTCCAAGACCGTTGTCAGCGTGAGACGAGTCAGCCACTGCACAGGGGTGAGCGGGATAAAGCGTACTTGAGAGGGGTGGAGAATTGACGAGAGTCGCTTGAATGTGAGCTTGGACGAGGTGAGGCATAAACTGAGACTCAGATTGGTGCAGACTTTTCGGGTGAGTGAGGGTAGACGATTAGTGACCATTTCATACTGTTTTACATCATCTGTTTGCATCGTCCTTCAAACAATTCCCTCGAACTCGCTTCTTCCCCCTCCAATTTGTATCCCACATCGGTCCAAGAAAGCCTGGCGGTCAATTCTGCAGCACATCATTATCCAAGGCTGCTCCTGGGTTTCTGATGCTTGGTGATGCTTGGTGATCGTCGGCTCAAGACTATCCGTGAGATCTTTGATGGTAAACATACTTTTAAATCTTTATCATATTACTGAGTATCCGTTCATCCAGGTACTCGCGTTGTGAAGATCAATGCTCGTGAAACACACTTCTTGACCAAGCTGGAAGGCATTTGTACAGAACTGCCTCGTTGCTTGCATAGATTCAAAATGGGGGTCACCCAGCGATATAATCGAGGTAATGAAATCATTTCGTTCAGGTCGCCAACACCGTTATGCCCCTTGCTGATTTCTCCCTCCAGAATTTTCCCCTTTCTTTCTTTCTTCGGCACCCACTTTCCCGTCTTTGTTAGTTTAGTTTCCTGTTTGCTGTGTTTCGCTTCTGTCTTGTGGATCAATTATTGGATACGTGCTGCCTACATGCCAGGTACGTGCTGCCCACACGTTTGTCACCATCTCACCAGTCTGACCCTGAGCACATGTGGTTTTTTCAGCATTTAAGCCAACCTGTCCTCCTCCTACGTCGCATACCTATTATTCCAACCTCCCAAACCATGTACAAGTGCGGGTATACCTGCGGGCGCTCTTTCGACTCGACCAGGGCACTCACGCAGCATCGCCTAGCATGCCCTTCCCATCACGCCCAGCGTGCCCGTTTGCAAGAAAGGCTACAAGCTGAGCCACCTGTGAAAAAGGCTAGATTGGCCAACATTTACAGTCAACCCTCTCGCCACCCCCCTGAATCGCAAGATGATCCAGCCCATCAACTACACTCTCCCCTCGTCCCTGATTCAGAGGTAGAGCCTTCCGGTCAATCCACCTCCCCTCCCACCGAATCCCACAAGGAGCCACTCAGTCAATCCATCCTCCAGTCTGGCTCCCAAGAAGAGCTAGGCAACCCTCCCCCAAGTCATCCCATAGCTTCGTCGTCTCAGCAACCCCTTGGTCCACGGACCCGTAGGCTGCCTGGGAGGTATCGCGACGTTCAACCCGAACCTCCTATCTCGCTAGACCTTCCACCCCCCCCTACCAACCCAATCAAACGTGTATTGTTGGTCGTATACGACTCACTCCGTACGCAATTCAACCGGTTTGGGATAGCTCGTGAATATCGTCACCGTCCGTCCCATGACCCGGATTTGTTCATAATCCCAGCAGATTTATCCACAACTGTGCGCATCCCATCCTCTCAACCAGATGAGCCAGTCCAAGGACCCCCGCCACCATGGCCTTGGAAGAACATGTCCATTTGGCACCTCATGAGTTGGGTTTTCACTGGAACTCGTGAGAAGTCTCTACTGGAGGTGAACAAACTGGTGCGGGACGTTCTCCAAGCCCCGAACTTTAGCGTCGAAGAGTTGGAAGGGTTCGATGCTCGCACCGAGAGCATACACATGGACCAGCAAGCATCGGTCACAAGCAACTTCATTGGCTCGGACAAATGGCGTCAGACCCCTGTGGATATTCTTGTCCCAACGAGGGAGGAGAGTCAAACAGGAAATGGTCAGCGATTCACCATCGAGGGGTTCTATCATCGGCCCATCCTGGATACAATACGCAACATGTTTGCCGAAGCCTCGTCAAAGTGGTTTCATCTGACCCCTTTCAAAAAGGTAGGAGCACCGGCTTTCTCTGAAACGTTTGTCGGATCTCACCCATGAACCTAAAGGTCTGGCGGTCTCCTCTCAATGGTCAAGTACAGCGGGTATACGACGAGCTTTACACATCAGATGCCTGGAATGAAACCCACGACGAGATCATTAGACAGAAAAGATCGGACGGCTGCCAGCTAGAGAGGGTAGTAGCTGGCCTCATGTTATGGTCGGATTCTACACGGCTTGCACAGATCGGCCATGTCTCTGCATGGCCGATCTATCTCTACTTCGGTAACCTGTCAAAGTATTGTCGGCAGACACCACGCAGCGGAGTGTGCCAACCTATCGCTTTCATCCCGCCGGTAGGAATTCATCAAACCATTAAGAAGGTTTTGCTGACCTGTAGGTACTGCAGCTTCCTCAGGCGCTCCACAGTTTCATAGCATCGCTAACCAGCAAAAAAAACACGAGAGACCTTCTCACCCACTGCAAGCGCGAGCTTGTGCACGCAATCTGGAGGATCCTCCTCGATGATGATTTCGTCGAGGCCTATAAAAATGGGATTGTGGTTAGGTGTTTCGATGGCATAACCCGGCGAGTATATCCTAGAATATTCACTTATTCCGCCGACTATCCAGAGAAGTAATTTGTTTCATAACATCTAATTCTTATCGCTAACAATCTAATTTCAGAATTCTTCTTGCAACCATCCGAGATAAAGGCCTATGCTCCTGTCCACGATGTCTAATGCGGACCTCTCTCTTTCATCGACTTGGCTTCCTGACAGACCTGGCAGCCAGAATCTCGCAAGCCCGGACCCATTTTCTTCAGATGGTTCTCAATGCTCGACGTGCTATCTATAACCTCGGTAGGCCTCTCAGGGGCATCACAGTGGAACGTATTCTAAAGGAAAAGTCACTTGTACCAACAATAGTAAGTGTATCAAACCAATTGTTCTACAACAATCAAGAATATCCACAGAATGCATTCGTCGAGCGTCTATCGCCCCTGGGCTTTAGCATCTTTCCTTCGCTCGTTGTGGACATACTGCACGAGTTTGATTTAGGCATTTTGAAGTCAGTGCTCAGACACCTGTTCCGAATCATATATGCGGTTGATCCCTCTCGTATACATGTGGTGAATGCTAGGTATGTACTGTCGAATGCCTATGAATACATTAATGGTGTTCCATCTCGACAGGTTCCAAAATGTTCCGTCTTTCGGACTAAATTGTATTCGCCCATTCCCGGACAATGTTGCGGACATCAGTCATCGACCAGCATGGTTTTTTGAGGACACCCTCCAGGTACGGTATACTGTACTTTTGTCTATGTCACTTACCAGACCCCACACACACCCCAACAGTGTGCCATGCCTGTCTTCGAAGGCCTATTACCACCCAAGCACAATGAACTTGTTCAAACACTGCTATTCCGCCTGGCTGAATGGCAATCCCTCGCTAAGCTCAGGCTCCACACAGACGACACACTCGCTCTGCTGTGCCAAGCTCTACGGCGACTAGGTGCACAAACACACAAGTTTCAGCGAGTCACCTGTCAATCCTTCCATACGAAAGAACTACCGCAAGAATTGGCCGCACGCTGCAGGAGGGAGATGGCCAACGTGCAATCTGGACAACGTCGCAAGCCGCCGACCTCTGGGGCCCTACCCAAGACATTCAATATCAACACCTACAAATTCCATGCCCTAGCAGACTATGACGCAATGATCCGCCGATTTGGGACCACAGATTCGTACAGTACGCGAGTGGTAAGTGTTTTACCGAAACGCCCTCGAAAGCGCATGCTCACCCTACACTCCTGAAGGGTGAACGAGCACACAAATTCCTAAAAAGCGTTTATCGAAGCTCCAACAAGAAGGATATTGTACCGCAATTTGCAAAACAGGAGAGACGACGAACTCTTCTCAGGCGGCAACTTGGCCTTGACAATCCGGAACTCGATTTGAACCATATTGATCGGTCTCCGCAGGTCCATCATTCCATGGCCAAAGCCCCCAGAAGAGACAACGTCTTCGACCTCCCACAGGACCTTCGGGAGCATCAGACCGACCCGGCAGTGAAGGTAAAAATATTCTCGCGTTGTTCAGTGCTCAACTTAATAATTTGAATAACAGCCAGACTTCATGCAAACCCTCAAAGATCATCTACTCTCAAGATTACTCAACCTGGACTACGATGGGGACGAGCGGACCTTCACCTCTGACCAGCGGAACAACATTTACTTCAGCAACCTCAATTCTGTTGTGGAGTCGAAACTCTTGCGGATCAATTACACGACGTACGACATACGCCGAGATTATGACACTGTACGGACTACGCGTGGCGACGTAGTCATGATGTCGTCAAGAGACGAACAGCACCCTTTCTGGTATGCACGTGTCATCCGTGCTTTCCACCTCCAAGTTCTTTTCTGTCAAGATGGCATTACATGGTCGAGGCATAGCATGGAAGTCCTTTGGGTCCGCTGGCTCGGGATTGACCAGAAGAGTAAATGGGGCTTCAAGGAAGCCCATCTGCCGAAGATAGGATTTGTCCCAGACATCACTAACCATGTACCATTTGGTTTCCTAGACCCTTCCCTGGTCATTCGGGGATGTCACCTGATACCAGCATTCTCGGAAGGTCGCACGTCCGAACTTATGCGGAAGGGCCCTTCTTTTGCCAGACTTCCAGGAGAAGAAGACGACTGGGCAGCATTCTACGTAAATATGTAAGTTCTAATACATGTATGTGACTGTCTAGATTAAACCCCCGCTGACTGGTCCCTGAAGATTTGTAGACCGAGACATGTTTTCTCGGTTTGCCGGCATTGGTGTTGGCCATCTCGCCGTCGATGTCGGGGGTCGGATCCCAGCACTCGTGGTTGAAACAGATGAAGATATAGATGAAGAAGAGCATCAGTATGTCATGAGCAATTTGTGGGTAATACTGACCTCAGTCTTCGCAGGGAACATGTACAGGACGTCGATGAGGAGATCAATGAGAGGGTAGAGGAAAATGAGGACGAGAACGAGGAAGATGAGGATGAGGATGAGGAAGATGAGGACGAGAATGAGGAGGAAGAAGAAGGCTTTTCTGATTCAGATGAGAATGAACTATACTAACGTGAGCCATACACCCCCGTGGTGTCCCTGATGGATACCTTATTATCGCTTCATCATGTGTCCCCACCCGCACCTGCTCCGATCACATACAATGTCCCTTCCTAGAGTCGGACCTAGACTAGACCAATAGCCGAGATAAATCACATTCATTGAACAGAATGAACCCTGGCCTATATTCTGTTGATGCTACAGTTACTACCACGAAGCTCCCTACTACTGATAAACGATCAGGAAGAATAGTAGCCCATCTAAACTATTTCTGTGATGGATAACATTCGTATAAAGCATCGGCCCTCGAGAATGAATCAAATGTCATGCAAAGGAGACCCCCTACTACATGCTTTACCATGACTTCGAAATGGGACGTGCATTAGTGTAGATTGACTTACATATGAACAACGAAAACCACCATATTTATTGTCATCATTATATAACCTGAATCAGTTTGAGCACAGTGATCATTCTGGTAGAGACAATATAATACCTCGTATTTTCGATATAATATTCCATGAGTCTCCTAAGATGCGCAATCTCCATTTTTATATTATGTCACTCGTATGACCATATATCCAACTCGCAATGAACAACGTCCAGATTCACAGTCGTCATTTGTATCAGGCTCTGGTGGTTACCCTGATGGACGCTACAACGAAAACCACAATACTCACACTGAGTTTGACTGCGGTAACCGTCACGGTATGGCAGTGGCAGCATGTTCAAGATGGCACTGTGATGCTCGAAGGTCATAAACTATATTCTAAAGCCAGGGCAGCTCCCATGCGCGAGGTTCTGTGAGCATATCCTTAGGCCCACCAATTCGAGAGGTACAATGTACTAGTAGCGTGTTGACATTGACATTTCGGTATTCAGGATTTCTTCTACCAGCTGACGATTTTCTTAGGTAACTTACATTTGGGTTTGTGATCGACAACTCTCCAAGAGCACCATATGTTGGATAGTATGATACCTGCGATAGAAAAGACACTGGACGAGTGTTTATTCTTGTGAGTCTCCTGGCGTTCGAGTCCTTCACAGCGCACACCAAACCTCAGTCGTATTTAGATTCGTCAATGGGGGTTGTTTTGCTGTCCTGTGAGTTAATACGTGCTAGAAAGTATGTCAAGCATTGACATCAATTCCATTCCGAAGCACTTCAGGATTGAGTATGCTCATGGTGTCAAATTGCCGTGGATTAAACTGAAGACGGACGTGAAGGTAGCAATACTTTCATACAGGGCCCGGTGAAGGTGCGACATTCGTCTCTTATATCTCGTCAATCACCCTGGAAACACCTCCAATGACACTACTAGTAGACGTAAGTAATCCATACATGAGAACCTCCAAGTATTGACAATGTGTAATAGCTGTGAGCGTTTTTGAACGACTATCCCAAAACCTGAATTGAAGTCGCATGTTTTCGAGGCTTTATAATTTACACCCTAAACGGTTGGGCTTATGCGATTTTATGGATGGCTGTCGATAGTGAGCGTTTGCTATCCTCTACACCTCGACGAAACCTGACAATGATGATTGGAGTGGTAATGATTCTCCGCGTGTATGCGATGTACAATCGGTCAAAGATCATCCTGGGTGTTCTTCTTGTGCTGTACATCCCAGAGGCGGCCGTTCTCTTCCGAGTCGTTACTAGCGCCAGCATCTACAGCGATCCAAACTATGCTATAGCTATGTCTCAAATCAGGTCAACCGGTTCACATTGTTTTTACGACTTTGCTCTCTAGTGTCAATTGCCCAAGTACTCGACATCGCGGCTTGCGATATCACGCTTACCCCACAACTGTGGGGCATTGGGCCACCGATCATCCAGTGCATTCTCGGCAGTGTCTTGTGCATCCTGGTGGTGACCTAGTTCGTGAGGGAATCACACCAGATGTATCAAGCGACGAGGGAATGGCAGTTGAACAGATACATGATTCTCCTAGTCAGAGAAGGTTTCCTATATTTATTTTCTTGGTCGCCCCGTCTCCTTCCTTTACTCCTCGCACATTGAACTCGGGGCAACGTGTCGCGATCAGCACGCTCCTCAACAATATCATCAGCATGCTTAGATCCCCAAGGGGTGGCCACTCTGTATTTACAGTCGCTTCCAGCGCTCTACTGTACACCCTCACCCCACGGTTCGTCATGAACGTACGGGAGCTGTACGTGCTCGACACCCAAGGTCGTTGGAATCGTGACATCGACGCTGGGTTTGGCTTGTCGAGCGTGGCGGAGCGCGGTGTTGGAGCGTCGACGACTTCAATTGGGTCGATAGCTTTTGCGGAAAGGCGTTTGGAGGATGGGGAAGAGACGGCTGTGGTGATGGCTGAGAGGGCAGAGGGCAGTAGCAGGCAGGCATTGCAAGGAGTGGGTGGTTCGGACGCAGAGGAAGCAGCTGTTCAACGTGGGTAGCCTCGACGGGCCCTGTCATCCCCGATTTTCGAGTCGGAGCGTAGTAACAAATCTGATGGGACTTGAGATCTTGAGACAAACGCACCATCATCTGCTTGGTGCCAAGGCCCGGGTGTCGAAGAGGTTTTCCTCCAAGTTGAGGCTCTCGATCTCAATCACAACGCCCGCTACGTTGAAACTCGCGCCGAGACTCCCCGTTAGAGTGACATACACCTTTTTAGTAGGTCTCTCCATTGCACACGTAGAAAAAAATACGGGGTGTATGTACAAAGTGGTAGTTAAGAAATTCCGTAGTTCAAATCACCTCATCATCCGAATTCTCGACTGACATGTTACCTGTAGAACCAGTGCAACCATACGGTGAGTACGACGTGTATCTCAGTGGCGTTGTTGAACACATACGCAAGTAGCCAAAGGTACCTTTTTCATAGATCTTCCGAATTCAGTGTTGGCTTCTCTGGTTTAGGAACCGGCTGCTTCTCGACCATGACGAGATCATAAGCAATCTGGAAATCTTCCAGGAGTTCTGGAGCTAGTGTGGGAATCGGAAGTCGACGAATGAGGTCGTTGGCATCCGAAACAGCCTGCTTCATCGCATTCTCATCTTTTGCTTGATGCATGGTTGCACCTGGCTCGATCTTCTTTCGTAAATCATGACAGTGCTTCACCAAAACACTAAGAGAAAGTGATGGTCAATAAGAAAGGGAGAAAATATTTGGCTGTCAGACTCACTT
This sequence comes from Boletus reticuloceps, assembly GCA_018397855.1. NCBI lineage: Eukaryota > Fungi > Basidiomycota > Agaricomycetes > Boletales > Boletaceae > Boletus > Boletus reticuloceps. The sequence goes on from JAGFBS010000023.1 coordinate 91,518, forward strand.
GATCAGACTCGTCTTCTTCCCAAGTTCTTCAAGACGTTCGTGATCCGCTTTCAAAAGCAGACCTTTTATCTTTCTTTTGAACTCGTGGGCAGTAGAAATGGCTTTGTCAAGACACACGATGAGACGCGGTAATGCCCAGAGATATAGAGTGCGATATGGTGTCTTCTTCCAGTTAAAAGCATACACATTTCTCAGGCATTCAATAAATATCGCGTTCCTTTGTGCCGTCAGTCCTCTTCCAATGGCACGGGCCTGGGCTTCGCGGCGTTTGTAGTAGGTGCGATAGGCAGCTTGAATCGTCGCTACTGCTGCTGTCTCCGCTTCAGTGAACTCATGTGCACGTATCAGCGCGGGTTCGTTTGTAGCGGGAAGGAGGTCTTGCGGTTCCTCGTCAACCTCGTCAACCGGCTTAGCTTCGTGCTCCTCTGGCAGAGGCTCCTCCACTGCCGGTTCCTCGGCCACTTCTACATGAGATGTATGGACTCCACGAGGAGTGAAGGTTGGAGCATCGGCGCGTAGGTTTGAGCGGGCTTTGACGAGCTGAGGGGCCACTAACGACGGAATATCCAATGGGTTCTCGTAATAGATATGTGTAAGTCGAAGCAATCGCTCGGGCCGTCCCACTCTTCGTTTGTGAAGAAGCTGGACAAGGTCTTGAATGACCACACCAGCATCGTAGTTCACGATCACTTTCAAGTAATCGCTTGGCTCGGCCAATGTATACCTTAAAAGTTGTATGAGGCAGGAAGCATTGCAGCGCAGGCAGTACCGAGCTTACTTTCGGTAAAGAAAATGAGCTTTTTGCATTGGTCCGGCTGTCTGCAGAGCGTTCAAGGTATTTCGGACGCAGAGAATGACCTTCGGGTCTCGTACGTTGTGAGCAACTGATGATCGTTATCGGCAATAAATTCACTATGACAAACAAACCAATGAACGCACGAAGGCAAAGCACCCTGCAACTATTCGATGCCATCGTTAGCAGCTCAGAATGTGGAAAGGAAGGAGGACCAACATTCTGGAAGTGAAGACGTTGCACAGCATCGGTGTGAGTTTGGAATGTGACAGCATGTATCTCTCTTGGTTTAGAGTCAGCTTATGTTTTGATTGCTACCAATGCTCAGAACACTCGCCATTCGCAGAGCCTGATTGCAAAAAAAGTGATAGGTCTCGCACACAATCCAACAGATCTAAGAGCAGAGGAATACTAATTTCTTTCTTCTTGGAGAAATCCTTGTTCGAAGACAGCCAACCACGTGGAAGGACAAGGCCGTCGAGTGGTGGGTCATAGTAGGAAGGACGCCACGAGACTAAAATCTTGCCGATAACCTCCTCCAGACAATCACAAAAAACCGACAGGTTCATTGTCAACCCTGTCTTGAGGACATGTCTGTAACCATGTCAGTGTGGTGGATGATCCCGTTTAACGATCACCGTACCGTAAAAACTTCATGCCCGCTGAAATGCTGGTTTGCATGGTACCATCAAAGAAGATCAGGAGATCCTCGACACCATCATAACCGTCTGAATACACAAACTCCTGGGGCCTGATGTCGTGCATAAAGTGAGCTCGGTTGATACATTTGAGAGCACTCGATTTGTCAAAGACAAACAAAAGACTCGTCAACTTCAACACAGTGGTGAAAAAGCCCTTGGGGTTATGGTGCACGCTGAGGAGATCAAGTGCCTCCCACACCCAGCGCTTCATGATGGCCATGCCTTCGTTAGCAGCAGGTATCATGGATGGGTCAAGGTCAGCTGTAGAACCTTCGATGTGGAACTCCGGATTGAGGGCCTCGTATAGATGGACGAGCCAGTCAACGACACTAGTCAAAATCAATTGATGCTACTTTCAAAACAGCGGGATATCGTGCATACGTTATTCTCCTGACAAGGCGTTGGTTTGCAGAATACATGCACTGAAGAATGCACATCTGCTGCAGATGGATGCCAATTCGTGTGTTGTAATACTTCGCATCCAAATCCGCAAGAACGACGTGATCTCTGGGGCAATCGTCTCGATTGCATTGTTGAGTAATGATGTGGGTCAAGCATGGCGAGAAAACCACTGCTTCGTAGCACAGCTCATTCTCCTCGTTTACCCGTTCACGTAGGTGATTTGCCACATACTTGCGGAGAGCTGTGACCACCTGTCTCTTGGAGAGCGCTACAACGGAAGGTTGGAGGTACATGGGTCCGTTGGGATCGCTGGAAGCCGAACTGTGAAGGAAAGAGCCAAGTTCCAAGCCATATTCGGTGTTGGATACCTCTCTGATACAGAACAGTTGCTTGATCCGATCGGTGCCAAGTGGATCAGCGTCAGAGATGATCTGGTAGAGAAGACGTGTGTATTTCCGGAATTTCTCTAGAAACAGTGACACCTCCTGGAGTTTGTAGGACTTGAGTGCTGGCAAACTGCTAAAGAAGTGGTCGAGTGCGAGTAGTGCCGTCGCTTTCCTCTTCTCCATAAACACGTGAGACAACTTTTCAAGGTTAGGTAGGTCTGCATGTGCGATGGCACGGAAGATGGATATCTATGGGCATCGTAGGTTAGCAGCGTAATCTCGGGACGTCGTACTAAGAAGACATACTTCATCATAGTCCAGCGGATCCACAAACTCAACGGGCAATTCACTGGCCAACTTCAGAAGTTTACCGACATCGAGGTCGACCGCTACTTCCTCTGACGGGATACCAAATGAGCATCGACGCCAGAGACCGTCCAGTATGATTTTGGCTGCCTGCTGGATCGCGTCGTGCGATCCCTTGTCCCTTAAAAGATCTCCGATCGCGTCAAGAGGCTGGTTTTCCGACAAATGAAGCTCGGCTGCTTCCATATATCTTCCGTGATTCTCCAATAATGTGGCCCGCCGAGCAGAGTCGAGGTCATAGTCCTCGAGGAATCCCAATTCTTCCTCAAAGGACGGGAACAGTGGGAGGCGTGGTCTAGCGCGGTCATGTTTAGTCCAGTGGCACGGTATACACAATCACGAAGCATGCACCTATCGACATCCTTGCTGCAATAGAACAAACGACAGACGTTGTATAGTTCTTCTGAGGACTCCATCTTCTGAGAATGCTTGTCAAGGATTTCGAGAGTCTTGGCGAATAGTCCAACTTTCCGATAGCGCCGAGCAGCCAAGTCATACTCTTTAGCATCAAGGTATGCATCAGCTGCCTTGTGATCATCCCCAGCGCGCACATAACATTCCGCAGCGTTGCGATAATACTGCAATTTGACATTGCCTGGCGGTGCGTCCTCTGCGCTCGCCACGAAAGCATCTGCAGCAGTGAGAAAAGCGTCTTGCTGAGCCTTCGGTGGTGCAACGCCGACTTTCGCGCGCGCCAGTTCTCGAAGGTGGAATGCTTCACAGATAGCTACCATGCGTGGCAGCGAAGCTCGAGCGAAACAGTCCATGGCCTGGGGATATCTCTTATGCTTGAACAGGTCTTGGCCAAACGACTCCCATTCTTCCAGGGTTGAAGAAACAGCAAGGTGCGGAACATCTGTCCCGGGAGTACAGTTGTGGACCTGATTGCGCGAAGTCCAGATCATCTGTCAAGGTGTGAGTGACAGCATTACCAGAAAACAATGAATGTCCCTCACCCGCATAGCCTCGCTTTTGTCAGACTTGTCAAAGATCCACAAGTTCTTCCTTGCTCGAGTGATGCCCACGTATAGCAATTTCAACTATGAGTAACATCAGAAAGGGTGATGAATGACCCGAATTTCACGTACCTCACTGCATACTCCAGCGAAACGACCTTCATCTCTGCCGAACGACGGTGCATGTACTTTGGCCAAGTCTTGACCATCTACTTCTCCTTCCACGTGGTTCAGTAATACACGCCAACGTGAGACATCGACAGCGGAGTCTTCAAAGAAGTTATACAAGAGAACCTGCATCCAACGATCAGTTTCTGTAACGTGCTGGAGTACTTTGAGGCTCACATCATTGAATTCAAGACCCTTGCTGTCGTAAAGTGTCCTAGAAATGATGCACGGTGAGTATATGCCACTAATAGACTACTGCGTTCATCGTCTCACATGATCAGACCAATCTCCCCGACTTCCTTTCGCAATTTCTCGACTGCTTCATCATCTCGTACGAGGATGCCTTTGGGAAAATTATCAGTTTCGGTAGGCTCGCAAAACAGCACACTTACATTGCTGGGCCCCAAATTCAATGCGGCTCCCCCTTGAAAGCAAAATGTCAGGTATGAACAAGGAAAAGGATAATATCAACACACGATTCGCCGAATAGAAACTGTTCATATTGAACAGTATCTTGATCCCAACCACGGAAAAACACTGGCTTCAAACCGTCGACAATTCCATGTTCTGGTTGGAGACCATCAATTGCGTCGGGCCAAAAGTGCGTGATGCGTTCGATGATGGTGTGTGCACAATTCACGATGCCACCATGGGAACGGTAATTGATGGCGAGTTGGAATGCCGTAGGGTCAGCGACTGACCGGTCCTGTATCAAATGTGTACTCTGGTCTTGCTGCGGAGTAATAGTCGTTAAATGAGTTTGGTGGCTCTGGATGACAGATAGGCCCCTTACCTCAATGCGGTACAAAAAGGCCTTCAAATCATCGAATCTGAAAGAGCTTCCCGCCGAAATGGTTTGTGCAGTGTCGCCTGCCCAGAAAAGTCCCTCGGGATTCCGACAGATAAGCCTCAACACTACAAAGACGTCAGATTCCGAAAGCACAGCACGGCAAAATGAGGTGCTTACAGAGTGCGTCGATAAGCAAATTATCCTGCGCTTCATCGATGTAGCTGGTTCGCATGCCGTTAGCGAAATTTGACTTCTCGTCAAATAAGCACGTAGACATACAGAAAGTCAACCTTTTGGCCCTTTAACGGGGTGCCTCCCAAGAGTGTCTTCAGTATTGCGTGCGTCCGATCCGCCACATCATGGTGACGACGTTCCTTTTTCAGCCTGCAATATGCTTCAAAAGTGGCATACACTGTTGGCCTCTGGTTTCCGAACGTAGGATTGGAACGGGCTGGAAGGTTGCAGTATGCCTCCTCATCAAGGACTCCGCCGGGACATGACAGTGACTTCTCAGATCCCTTGATGATACCTTTGAGAAAGTTGAGCAATTCCATACCCAGGATAGAAAGACTACGCACCCATGAACTCGGAGAAGACAAGCCAGGGTTCTATTATGCAATGGATTGAATAAGCTAAGCTCGTTTGGTACGAAAGATCTAGGCACGCACCAAGGCCCCTCGTCAACGGCTGCGGAAAGTGTGGCCAATAGGTTCGTGCAAAGACATCATATGTTACAAATGAATCCTGAGCTTGGACTTCATCGGTGTTGATAAAATATTTCGCAAGTCGTTGTGCTTCGGGATCATCACCGCTTAAAACATCTGCGGCGATCATCTTTGCAAGCTAAGACCAGAAGAGTGAGTTACTAAATGTACTGATCAAGACAGAACGTTACCTCGTCGAAAGTCACGAACAGAGGGAAGTGATTCCCTTCTAACGCGCTGTATCTTTGAGGGATATCAGCTCGCTTCTGATCGTCGATGTCCAACAGCGCGGACTCTGTAGTCCGGGTCTGCATCCTCTTGAGATCTTGAAGCGAATATCCCGCTAACGCCAAGGATTCGAGTAGCTTCGCGAAATATTCCTCGACTTTCGTTGCCAAGACACGAGACTTGGTCACAAAGATCTGACGTGGCTTAGGCATGCCGGACGTCTGCATTTCCCATGCCCTCTGAATTCCAAGCATCTTGAAGAGCATCGTTGTGGTTTTGCTAAGCAAGGAGTGAGCCAAAGTTTGTTCTTGCCATAGACAATCCATACCCAGTACCACTCCTACCCAGAACATAGCACGAAGTGTTGCATTCCACTATCCTGCGTTCTTGTTGGCTGAACACGGATTAATACAGACTAGTTCGCCATGCAAATGGTACCCACGTCAGTTCGAAGACATGTTGAACATCTTGGTTTGCGATCAAACCTATCATGACAAATAAAATATGACCATCGTACGCAAGAACGTACACACTGTGTAAAAACGCCTGAGAGAAGGTGACGTATTTATGAAGACTGTATAAAGCCCTCAGAGTCTGTCTACTTGAAAAAACAAACGGATTGCATACACAAGGAGGGAATGCAACTGTTGGGATGCGTGAATAATTGATTAAGATATAAAATTATGAAACACACCTCCCCCATGTCTTCGTCGGAGAGGACAAGCGGGACAGGTTTGGTAGCATTTTGGAGTTCCTCCGGCGGGAAGCACGCCGGAAAATAGACATCAGGATGAGCAGGCGGATTCCTGAAGATGCAACTGTTCAAAGAGCAAGGAAGTGAGCCGCGTTTCGTGTTACAACAGTGGAAAGAAATCTGACCGTCGGCGGTACTCCTTGCCTTTCCCAGCAAGATGGTGTCCCACTGCGTCCCAAATGCGATTCAGTTGGGTGTGTGTGTATATACCATATATTTTGATCACTAGAACATTAGTCTGTATTTGCAAGAGAATCATTTGCCTAAAACCCAATACCTTGTCGCTCCACCTGCGAAGACGCATTTCAAACTAGTCACGGGTTATGGATAGGTTGAACCCACCTCCCCATCATGGTCGGGGACCACATCGACTTGGTACTGTTCGGGAATGAATAGCCATCACCGTCACCAAAAGAAGAGACCTACGACGAGCCGAAGGTCACGCTGCATCTTTGCCTCGAATATGGGGACTTCGGAGGAGCCATTCAGCCTTTTCTGATTTTCATCAGAAAAGTGCCCGTTTGAAAGTTGCCTATCGGAATGATCAATTCGCCCCAAAGCAGCAAGCACGCGACATACTTGATCTTTTTCACAACGATGGCGCATTTCTTTCTGTCGCCAGTGGACAGCTCCCTTAGCTTCTTTGTCGCATCAGTGCCGATGATGATGCGCCATTCTCCGAAGCCGTCCGCATTCTCGAAATATAAGGCAGCTTTCATAGGCTGAACTTTGGGATATGCCGACGGCCTTTGTCCGACAACTTCGGTGACCTGGGTTTCCTGTGGCGCAGACGGATGCACACCCTCGTCGTCACATGTCGAGACATACGCGTTCATCAAGTGCTGTGCAAGAGATGGCTCGAGGAGTAGTTCGAGATAGAACTATGGATATCATTGTCAGGCTGCATCACGCACAATTGGAAACAAGGGGACCATCGACGCACCTTCAGGATCATCTTGAGATTATCGCTAATGTTGCGTGCCATATGGGAGGCCTCTGCATTGCTCAGAGGAACCTTGGACCCTAGCTTGTGGAAGGGCGCCATATCAATGGCAGGAGCGTTGTTCTTGATCTTGCGCTTTGGTTTCTTTTGTTTCTTGTTACGCACAAGGAAGCCCGAGAACTCCTCATCGTCGTACTCGGGATCCTCCAACGGGCTTGTAGGAGTGGCGTCAGTGGTGATACAGGTCGAAAATTCAGTACACAACAACAAAGGGAGGACTGGGAACGCGTCCTCGACATAAACTTTATACCGCCCAATGTGACGGAAGATGTCAGTAGAAAATAGGTCAGGAGGTAAAGCAAACATGATAGATGAAAGTCTCCGAAGGAGAATGCCTGCAGATGAGGCGTCGACAAGCGCGGGATCGGTGGGGTAGGTGTCTAGGATTCTGTGCAGGAGCTTTTCCGCGCTTGGCAGGGCTTAACACGCGGGTCAGATACTAGCCATGTCCGGAGCGTGAACACGACGAACTCACCAGAGACGATGGATTCAAAGAGATTTGGAACAGAACACAAGTCCTGAACTATCAGGTCCAGAGGAATGTCTGGTCCTGCTAAACAGGACTCGAGCATCCTCAAAGCCGCAGTACGGCCTTCGCTGTCAGCAAGAGTGCTTGCAGCGAAGGTCTGCGGATCAAGGATAGTCATGGCAGGCTGTCCGCACATCATTTTACAGCAGATACGATGTGGGCCACAAATGGGGGCTGTTCATTCAACGTCTCCCCTTTTATGAGGGCACGAGGGCCGAGTGGCACAATGCAATAAGGAAGCTTCTGATGGGAAGCGGCACGGTGGGTGCAACTTTGTTCGATAAGAAAAGCTTTTAGCAACGGGTCTTGAAAGACCCAGGTTACCAGGTGGGCGGCGCAACCTTGGGCGCAAAAGATAATCAATAAGCTTCCAAACACGAGCAAGGCAATGCACGATATGACTCGTGTTTGATGCTGTAGAGAATCAATCAATCACGTCCAAGAACTGAAAGTTTGTGGGGGCATTTTGTTCGTGTTAATTACGTAATAATCACTGCGGAGACCCAAAGGACTTGTCGACTCTAGCAAATAACCGCGACAAGTTCGGACACTTGGGACACCTTCAAGACGCTCGGTTCCATTTATCCTACCCGCAGTACATACATCTGACAGTCAGTACACCTTGACTTGTCATCTCATATTGCCCTAGAATGCCGCCCCCACACTATGACTTCCTCGTCAAGGTGAGACTACGACTCTAACCTCTCTCTTTGGCCCTCAATTGACCCACTTCTCGCCAGCTTCTCTTGATCGGAGACTCAGGTGCTTCCGGATCTGCGCACACACTCGGCATTTTGACCAATCCGTGTTCCAGGTGTCGGAAAGTCGTGTCTGCTCCTCCGTTTCTGCGACGATGCATGGACACCCTCGTTCATCACCACCATCGGTATTGACTTCAAGATCCGCACCATTGAACTAGATGGAAAACGTATCAAGCTCCAAATCGTACGTACCTTTGGCTCTCACCGGATTTCACTCACATCCGCGGTCCCCGTCGCGTTAGTGGGACACTGCTGGACAGGAACGGTTTAGAACCATCACCACCGCTTATTACCGCGGAGCGATGGGTATTTTGCTCGTGTACGATGTCACCGACGAGCGGTCGTTCAATAGTGAGCCCTCTTGCCTTGGCTACTGTGGCGCGTTGCTCAATTACCGCCATCTTTGACCAGATATTCGCACGTGGCACGCCAACATCGACCAACATGCTTCCGACGGCGTGAACAAGATCCTCATTGGTAACAAATCCGATTGGACAGATAAACGCGCCGTCACCGTGGACCAAGGACGAGAACTGGCCGATGAACTTGGCATCAGGTTCATGGAGACCTCAGCCAAGGTAAACGACGGTGTCGAAGAGGCTTTCTTCACTCTTGCCCGGTCAGTCACACCTCCCGAAACTCCCGCGAGATTTCCCGTTGAACATAATTATTTGCAGAGATTGCAAGGCCCGCCTCATAGACTCTCAAGCAGATGCTGCCGGGCCTTCTGGTCTTGGAAGTACAGATGGTTCTGTAAAGGTTAACCAGCCCGCAACACTGACTGCTGCAGGCTGCTGTTCATGAGCTTTGTAACCCATACGCACTTGTCGACCCAGGTTGGTCTTTCAAATGGTTCGAGGGGGATCCTCGGCGTGTTTACCGTTCCGAGTCGATCATGTTAGTGGTTTTACCTTTTCCTCTATACACCCTTGTAATATTGCTACTTTCATTGCTCGCCACGATATGCGGACTCTTTTACTTGAGCACAACTTTAGACTGATGTATCCACCATACCCAAACCCACGACCCAAATGTTCATGGGGCAGTGGGTTCCGCAGTGGAGCTTGTTAGTGACACCGAGGACTATCCCATGCCAGCTGGCGCAAGATAACAAACACGAGGTGGTGATATGAAACCACCACGCAGTTTACACGCTGCAAACCATCACGAACCTAGCCAAATCTGTGTATGTGGTAGGTCCAATCATCAGACCGGCCACTTCAAGTTTTACTCCTTCTCCCCCTCTCCGTCTTACACGGCCAAGTTCCAGTTCCCTCCCCACCACCGCTTGACCCGTTCTCCGCCCCACTCATCATACTCGGCTCTCGTGACCCCAACTTGCTTGAACGCGTCTGTGTTCGCAAAAGCAGCCATACCTTGCCACGCGTCCACCAATGGTTCCGCAGCCCGCACCGGCTTGCCAATCGGCATCTCGGGCGGCAATATCGGGCGGAGCGTCGCATAGACCCGTTCGCAGAGTCCTGGAAACTGGGACGGACCGCCCGTGAGGAACACGTTCTAAAAAAAAGCCATGAGCATTTCGGTCGGATGCAGAGGACGAGAAAAAACAGAAACAGACCTTGACGAGTCTTGCCTTCTCTGCCTCTGTGAACCGTGCGAGGACGCTTTGTAGGACTTCGCCTATGCCCGCCGAGTCTACACCCGCCATCCCGGGCGAGAAATACGTCTCGCAAACACGCCATCGTTCCGTGTTCAGGTGTATCCGGCTGTGTCCTGCGATGTCCCCTTCCTCGTACTGAGGTCGGAATGCTGAGAGCAGCGCGGACCGCTGGGAAGACAAGGAGGCGTGCGTGTGCTGGGTGGTGAATGCGGGGTCGTGCTGTAATAACTTCCTCTCGATTATCTGAAGCTGGTTATAATCTTCCTCTTCATCCGAAGAGGGAGCTGCCGTGTTCTAGAAACAGGGATCATGTGAGGTCACGCAGGCATGAAAAAAATCGACCGAGTGCATTACAATTTTGCGATATATGGCCCAGTCTTCGTCATCAGCTCCAAACATGTCCTCTATACAATGCCGGTTACATTAATTCTCCGCGTCCCAGTGGGTTGTAAACGAGACGCACCTGCTCCAGCTTTACGCTTCTTCTTGGGCACTCTATCATCAGCTGCGAGCGAAGCAATATTCTTCATCCTCGCTTGAGCTGCTGCGCTCTTCCGATCCGCAAGCGCCGCTTTTCTTCTTCCTCGTTCTTTCATCTTGCTCATTATAGCCTGCACGTACATTCAGAACACGACCCCTTGGATCAGTTGCATCGCGGAAAACGGGAGACGACACACCTCTTGCCCCCCCCGCAGACGACTCGCCCATTCCACGAAATTATTCTCCCTTTCTTCCTCGTCTCGCTTCTCTTCAGCCTCTTTCTCTTCTCTCTCCTTTTCTTTCTCCCGTCGTGCACGTGCACGTGCTTCCCATCCGGCTTTCAAAAGCCTTTGTTTCTTTTTTTCTTTGACGCTCTCTTCGTCGAGCTGTGACAACACGGTCAACGCGTCGAAAACCGTCTAAACGATAGATTGCCCCGGATCCGAAATAAACTCACCTCCGCATCTGGTACGTCAACCAAGCTGAAAGTAGGTTCTTCCTATCGTTTAGTTTAGTGAATAAAGGCGAAGAATCGAGAGCCAATGACGCATGACGTACGACTGGCTCATCCGCTCCTTCCATATACTTTTTGCGAGTGCGTCTAAGATCATATTCGAGCTTCTTGATCGTCTCTTGAAATGCGGCGTCATCACCGAATCCTTCTGATTGGAGCGTGTTCTACAAGCATTAAAAAAACACTCTATATCAGCGTGCATACGAAATCGTTCCCGAAAAATCTGACCGTCCACTCGCGTTTGTTGTCGCTGCGCGCTTCTTTCAGGTTCAGCAGATACTCCAAGTCAGTTTCCTTTTGCATAAGCTGGCGAGACATCAGCGATCAGCATGCAACGCACGAGGATAAAACAGGGATGCGAACCTTTTCCGTCCGACTTTTAGCTGCCAACTCTTGTAGCTTCTTCCCTTGTTCCTTCCTCTTTTCGGCGATTCTGGCTAGCTCCTCCTCTGTTTTCTCCTCCACAACGTGAAGCGCAAAAGGAAATTGGATGATTCGTTCTGAAGCACGCAAATTGGCTGGGATTTTCAAAGAGCGAAGTGTAGAGGGGTAATCCTCGGCGAACTCGCAAAGGTTGTGGAGCATCCACTGGAAGCGATCGAGGTTGGGATGAAAGGCGACACGGTGGTACCAAAAAGGTACGGGTGAAGAAAATGGTATGAGGTGAGAATGGAACGAAACAGCAAGAAGGAGACGCACCGCGGCTTGCGTCGACGTGACGCGTGTTGGGAAACTATGGTATTTAAGTTGAATGAGCTTTAGCAGGTACTCTGTGCTCTGCTGTGTACCCCATGGTATCCTATATATTCAGACGTCCAGTTCAATACTCGTATATGCCACTCGGTCTTCATCCCATTGCAAGTACTCACCGCTTGGCTTGGCTCAATATGCCCTTCCCACTCAGCACGGGAATAACAGATGTAGACGCCGTGTTGAACGAGATGACCAAACCATCTTCAGCAAAAGGCACCTTTGGTATGGAAGAAATATTGTTCTGATAAAACGACATGACGGAGTCGACACAGTATGCAAGCGTGGGGACGGAGTATTGCTCAAACATGAGCTCCGAGGTCACTTGAAGAACGTTGAGCATTGACACAATTCCATGTAACAGCACCATAGTACGTACGTGCGCGAGAGTGCAAGGGTGATCCCAGGCGCTCCGTCATCAACACTGGATGTTCGACGCTCGACGCGTCGATGCCCAGTTGAATGAACGCACAGTCGAGTGCATGTTCCTGCAGGACAAATGGATGCGCGTCAGCTCTTGGGTTCACAAGCATCACTCTACTCAGAGAAGAATAACGCACCAGGGCATCAAAGTTGAGCAACACGTCCCCCTCCCAAGGCGTCTTTGTCTGCCCCTTGGCTCCACTCTCTGCATCGACGCCATCTCCAAACAACAACAACGGCTGGTTATACTTGCGCTCTTTGAATCTGGCGATCACATTCGGGACAGCGTGGGGAGTGAGCGCCGTCTTGGAACCGGAGGTAGAGAACCCGAAACGCAGCGTGGACGCGCCGTTGTCGATGATGAGTGGTACGTGTGTGTCTCGGAACGGGTCATAGGAATTGGGAGGCGTGTAGGTGGGCAAGACGGGCAGCGGTATGTGAAAGACTTCGGGCGTCGACGCACCAGCGCTGTCCGACATCATTGTCCGAAAAGTGGGGGATTTTTTAGGCTAATTCAATGAGGCCCTTGTTGGTAAGTTGGAGCTTCTTCAGACCCAGATGTGGTGTGTGCCGAAGCTTTGAAGATCCACCAAGACGATTGAACATGCTAACTGCCGAGGCCAAGACGGTTGCGTGGAATTGATAAACACTGTCAAGACCACAATTTGCCATCATACCGTACCATGCACTCTGTCCAACATCATACTGTCAGATTGTCAGACTAAGTGGCAGTCCAAGTCTGAACGCTAAGCTGACACCTATTCGTGAGTCGGCGTGACTCAGATATACACAAAGCGCTCTCAAGACCGTTTGTCACTAACTCAGGAGCCTTGACTTACTCCATCATCATCGCACCACAGGCAAGTGACGAATATTGAAATTCAAGCTCTTGTATGACCGAGTTGCAGAATGGCCAATCTCACCCGTTCTGCAAAGTCAGGGAATGACTGGAAGCAGGGCGATCTTCGAGCGTACAACATCAAAGTTGTCTTTGAAGATACTGCTACCTTCTTTGGCGGCCCTCTCCCTCAGCCCACCATCCGTCCTGAGATCCTAACAACAAAGAATCCAGCCGATGATCAGGATGATGACTTGTATGTTTTCCTGGCACTTTTACAGCGTGCCTCTCGGAGGCAATGGGGCGAGGAATCTGCAGTCATTGATTTTGTTGTGAATCTCTTTCGCGAGCTGCGATATACAAGGAAAACAAGGCTTTCCCTATCAAGAAAGGATCTTCAATTCCACAACTGTGGAGAATCAAGGCAAGTCAAGACGGATATCTGCATTCTTGACTATCCCGCGGAGAGTATCCTGCTACTTGTGCAGGAAGACAAGCGGCATTTGGATGAAGCAGATCCTGAGTCGCAGCTTATCGCAAAAGCCATCGCTGCCTATTCCAACAACCGCTACATCCGTTCTCAAGAGTTTTGGTCACCTCAGGCTGCACTGGAGGAACAAGTGCTGTTCGGGATCACCATGACGGGTACCTCGCCGACTTTCTACAAAATCCCAGTGACATCTACCCTTGCTGAGGCTATTGAGGAGGGAGAGTATCCTGCTCAGCAGACTGTGGTTCAAGCATATCTCCCTGAGTTGCCAAGGCCCCATGATCGTTTTAAAGAGAAGATGGAGCCCTTGGATAATAGGCATATCATGATTTCCTGCTTCGAAGCTTTCAGGCAGTTTGTGTAGTTACTTAGGACTAGGATTGAAATGTTGAGCAGTATAACAAGTGTCTGTCATATGGTTTGCTGTCTTTAAAGTTGAAGATTGTCCAGCCTTCTTGTCTTGAACTGAACTCTCAATACACTCCTTGCTGTTCCGTTCCCTATATTTGATGTCCATTGGTCCAGAAGGCCTCACTGACTGTGCCTACAAGAAAATACAGAGCCATCACTCACATGACCATTTCCTAGGGATCACTGTGACCTCCCGATGCTGGTGGTCCGTCGGACCTACCATGATAATAAAAATTTGTTTTTGCAACAAGTTGCTGCCGTGTGGTTCAGCAGGCTGTGTGACATGTGACATTGTGTGACAACTGACAGCCTGATACTGGTGCTCCGAACGTCGGACCTACCGATAGCTGATTATACTAGGCTAAGCCCTTGACCTGATAGCTCACTATTAGTTTTTTTATTGCACAAGTTAAGCAAGGCATTATAATAATGCCTTGTCCGCCCGATAATGCTGGTGTCCGAGCGACAAAGGAAATGTCACCTGACATGGTACCAAGCGATGAGGAGGTCTACTAATCAGTACGTGCTGGACATACCATAGATATTTGGTTGCTTCTAGTCTGTCAACACATAGGAGACAGCATTAAACCACCCTACAGACAATAATATCTAATGCATCATTCTGACAAGTGATACATCATTGGTATATCAATCGAGGAGAGGACATGCAATTTTACAATCTCCGTGAATGATGTATTACATTTTTGTGCTAATAATGCGTGGTATAATGATCTATCAAAACCGCTGTATCAACTCGCATAACACCTTAGGCAAGAGGGGACAAGTACATTTTGCACACGAACTGGGACAGGACCTCGCCAAGCAAGGGTGATACAGCGATTTCGACAGACATAAGCGATTTTACTCCCTTCAGTAATTACCTTGTAGATGTGGCAGGAACTGTTTGAACGCCACGAAAGAAGAAGAAATGATACGCCTGCTCTCCGACACCATCATTCCCTGGTCGACAAGGTTTCGGGTTGTGTGTGCTGCTAGGTCGGGACAGTGCGCATAAACGATAGTTTCTTCATCGGGATCCGTCCCTTCCCTGATGGCTCGAACGAGTGCCTCCGTTACCGTCACCTTGTAGAAGGTAGGGTAGGTTCCTGTCAGCTGAATACCTGGTATCGTCTGTCTGTCCAGTGGATCGTCGCCACACATGCGGCGGATGCGGTTGTTCTGGGAGAAGGCTGCGATGGCTTCTGCAATCAGCTGTGCCTCGGGAGTGCCACGCGTTCCACCACCAGGGCCACCAGCTCGCTTGTTTTCTTGTACCAGTAATACAATACCGGTGTAAAGGTCCTCGATAACGAAGTCCACGATCGCATGCTTCGATTCGCCACACATGTCGAACTCGATGTCTGGTTTGCCACGGACCATTATTTCGTCTCGGCTTTTGTCGAGGTAGCCGTGTTCATACAAGAGTTGGGGTGTGAAGTTGTTTACATCGCGTTCGTGCTTTCCTGTTGACGAAGCGGCTTCCATGGACCGAAGAAACAAAAGCAAATGTCGGTCCCCAGGTGGAACATCACGGTACGACGGTGTCGTTAGGATTTCAGGGCGAACAGACAGAGGATCCGGAAGAGGACCGCCAAATAAGGTCGTAGAATCTTCAGAGATAACATTGATCCGGAATTTATTGAGCTCGGACGGACCCCAAGCACTTGCTGACTTTGCCGCCTGAGAGGTTCTGGACATTCTGGAGCCCATGGTAAACTGAGCTCGCCGCAACACAAATCTGTCTTACCTCGGCAATGTAGAGATCAATGGGTTTGTCGAGCTAGCTGGACGGTACTGTACAGGGATTGGATGGAACCCGTTGCAGGGCGTGGATCGTACACATGTACAAACATTACAACATACCTCTTTCGAAAAAGGGGCCTCCGAATCTTATAATACCATCTTAGCTTCTACTGCGCTCCATGTAAGTACTAGTGACAAGTACTAAAATTCGAGCTCTCATGTAACTGAGTTGTAGAATGGCTAATCTTGTCCGCTCTGCAAAGTCAGGGAATGACTGGACGCAGAGTGATCTTCAAGCTTACAACATTAGAGTCTTTTTTCAAGACGCCACCACCTTCTTTGGTGGTCCCCTTCCTCAGCCCACTGTCCGTCATGAGGTTCTGACTGTGCAGAACCAAACCGAAGCAACGGACAGCATTCTACTCCATTTCATCGTCTTTATGAAGTGTGCCGGGTCCATTCCGTGTCGTGCGAACGCTTTCTATAATTTTATCTGGTGGCTCTTGCAAGAGCTGGGATATGAAGCAATGTATGGGGAAGTCTGTGGATTTGTGGGGAGAGACATGGATATGCAATTCGTCATTTGTGGTCAAGTGAAGCATGTCAAGACAGGTGCTCAAATCATTGAAGCCGGCGCTGGTGACCGTTGTTTGCTCCTCGTGCAGGAAGACAAGCGGAGGCATACGCGAGAGGCACTGGATCCTGAGCCTCAGCTTATTGCCTCAGCCATCGCCAACTTTTCCGAGTTTAATTTCTTCCGCGTTCGAGCCCTTGGACAACCTGCACTGGAGGAACTGGTGATACCTGGCTTTACGATGACAGGTACCTTGCCCATCTTCTACAAGATCCCAGTGACGACCGCCCTTGCGCATGCCGTTGAGGATGGCCAGTATCCGGCTCAGGAAACTGTGGTTTATGCACATCTTCCCGAGTTACCAAGACCCCAGCAGGCTTTTGATGAGGGAATGGAGCCATTGGACAATAGGCATGTCATACTTTCTTGCTTCCAAGGTTTGAGGCAGTTTATGCTGAGTAACTTGGGATTGACGAACGACGACTTGGTTGTCATTCCTCTGTATTAGTGTACTGTATGATCATCGATTTTGTGTTACTCCATGTATTAATAAAGACTACTGGACACCGTACATGTCAGTGAAAACGTTGGCTGAGTGCGAAGGCCAAAAATTCCAGGAGACATCCAGTGACGCCAACATTGGGAGTTCAGTGGCTGGCAAGGTTGCCAATCCGGATCCGTCGGTGCAGCCTAGCTAAAACAGGCATGTAGTATCGTCACTCTGTTCTACGCTCACTACTATCCCGGGTCAGTACTCGATGAATACGGAAAACCTGACAGGCTGAAAGTTCAGAAGCACCCTGCCATCGCAAGTTGACATGCAGCTACATGGACGAGATTCGATCAGGAGCCAAATCGCCCGCCCGCAATACTCAGATATCGACTCCGGAATCATGTTGGTTATGTATTCGGACACTATCGAATGCTTCAGGATCATCGCCGCATCGGAGCAGTCTGGCCATGAAATGATCTAGAGTACTCGGGTTAACCACTCAAGTTACTCAACATTTACAATCAAGCACTGACCTCGTCATATAACCGCACAGATTTACTACAGGATACAGTTCTAAGGACCCCTTCCCATCCCCCCCTCCCCATCACCGCCGCCTCGCAGTCCTCGCTCTCGAATTTTCAAATCGCTGCTTCACGTTTGCATAGCCCGCCCTATCGACGCGATGCAAGTAGTAGGTACCACCACCACTTCCCCACGAGACACTCCCAGACCGATATGGCCGTTCGACGACGTCAAAAATAGCGCAGATGTCGTCGACCTGTGGTAAAACGTGTGACCATGCTATCATGCCAGTGGACTGAATGGTTCACATACGTTGCGTTCAGTCACGCGGGCATTGGGAGACACAAACGGTTTCAGCGAGACCACTATTGCGCCTTCCTTGAGATCCAAGAATTTCGCTCTCAGTGCCTCGTTCACTAGGAACAAGCATGCGCCTCAGAGGTGACGTCACGGGGAGTCAATTATTGGACACGCACGGGACTGTTGAAACACCTTGTTGTTGACCAACACCACGTCCGCCTTGCCCATGAGCTCGGTGACTCGCTTGCTCTTGAGCATATCGCCTTCTTCGAGCTCAACGTTACCTGTGCAGACACCCCACATCTGACACCGTTTTTGAAATTGTTTCCATTGTTGCCTTGCGACATTCGCGGGGCCTTCCAAGAGCTCGATACCATAGCTCCGACACCCTGTCTGGAGGGAAGCCTGTAGTAACACATTGCCTACACCTGAACCTAAATCCATGAGGAGAGAAGAGGAATTAAGACCGGTAGCGGCGATGATATCGGAAGTAAAGCTGGGCATTAGTTCTCCATAGACCTCGCTGGAGAATGCCTCGTAGCGATGCAAGTTTTTGATGTTGGGGCCTACACACCGTTGATAGGTTTCGTCTACTATCCGTAACATGACCTTGTCGGGGAGTCCTCTTGTCCAGGAGCGTACAGCAGACGTGAATACATTGGGTGGAGCGGGAAGGAATACGTCGGAAGGGAGAGGTGGGTATTTGAGTGAACGGAGAAGTTGGTTTATAGTTTCAAGAGTTGAGAGAAAGAGGGGACCGTCGCGTCGACGGATGGCGCGTTGGAGCGACCGAATGTAGTCTGGCTGAGGGGGATCGTTTTGTGGTTGGGGCGGCGGAATTTGAGGTTCTGGTGGGGTGTCGAGGACACTGAAGGGGTCAGGAGGGTCAGGTCGGGTTATTGGAGAAGGGGAAGGGGGTGGGGTGTTGTCAGGGATTGATTTGCTGGGTAATGATCCAAATAACGCCTTCTGCGCAGGGCTAAGGTAGGCTAGAGGACTGTTAACGAGACTGTGAAGGATAAAAAACTGTACGTACAATCGATGATAGTATATAGCGACTGTTCCAAACACATAATAGGGTTATAATGGTCCTTGTCCTTGGGTACCAATAACATAAATCTGCATGACGTGGAGACGTGAAAACTGTGCCTGCAAAGTAAAAAGGGCGATGGAACACGCACTTTTCATTAGCATAATTATTAGGATACTCTAAATCAGCAGTTGGAAAGCTCTCGACTTCGAATGACTTGTTGTCTGGATCGTCGGGATTCCTGAAGTCTTGTGTAGAGTGAGTGGCATGCCAAGTCCCACAACATGAAGAACGCACAGGGTTTGTATGACCTTGCCAGCTTGCGCACGACATCTGCAGCGCTAACAAAGCCGTCCCCAGGAGATCCACCGTCGAGCGACCACCATTCTCTGGCAAGGACATGAGCAGGAGGTGGGAATACTGACGTGGAGCGTGATCTGTCGGAACGATAAATAGGCTCGTCCAACTCCAACTCCAACTCCAACGCCACGCTTCTCTGTCTGCTCTCCCCCCTCGAGGACGACCCTGAGGTGTACGGGCTTGTGCTGGCACGTTTCTTGATCTTTCGGGGACGGGCCACTACCCTCGGTGCATCTTGTGCGAGACTTGGCGCACGCTGGCGTTTGGACGACGACGATGCGGAGACGGAGGTTTCGCGGGAAGGAGAAGGGAAATCAAAACCAGACGAGGAGTCTGTGAGCGGGCTGGAATCGGGGGAGGATGGGGGAGGGTAGGGCGTGTCTGGAGTGGGAGAGGGAAGGTATGAGGGTGCCTCGAGTTCCTGGAGCTGCAGCTTCCACCCCCGTCGCGTCGTGACACATACGCCCTGCAGTGCTGCCATGTCGTCCTCTGCCTTGTCTCAATACCGTCCGGGTGTATCAGTCATTTGTGGCTGTGTCGCGTTCCCTCTGAATCAGACACGTGATCTGCGTCTCTTCAAATGACTTCACTCGCCCTCCTTGCTGACCCACCCGTTCGTCTCGTAGATGGCGCCGCCATGGACTATCTCCTCATTGAAGCGGTCAACGCTCTTCGTGCATCCGCCGCCGTAGCAGTCGCACGCGCTAAAAAGATCGAGCAGGAAATGGCAGATGCCGGCATCCTCCCGCCCCCTCCTACGAAAACACAGCAATCCAATCGCGAGAGCACTGGGAGCACGACCTCACGCACACAAGCAGCCACAGACGACGACGATGACGACGACGAAGGTGTACGGACACGTTTGGAAGCCATCGGACTCCATGTGGGTGGAAATTACGTGGAGAGGTACGGCTCCCTTAGCCACGGGATCATATTCGATCCCACTCGATCTTCCATCTAGATTATGTCGTGACAGACCCTTGTTTGGTGACTCTCTCGATGCAATCAAGTTTGTCTGCAAGGAGCTCTGGGTATCTTGTTGGGACAAGCAGGTAGACAACCTCCGCACCAATCATCGTGTCCGTCGTCTGTTTACACCCTCCATTTATCATTTCTGATGAACCCGGTGTTTAGGGCGTGTTTGTTCTACAAGACAACACTTTCAAACCTATCTCGCGCATATCTTCTTGGCAAGGTCGTTCTGAAGCACTCAAACGTGCTAAAATAGTATGTATCCCATCTCACTTATACTTGGCCCTTTCATTGCTCTCTTGCACCTCAAGTATGTCGCCCTTCCAGTGGGACTGATTCGTGGTGCAATTTCTCGCATCGGATTTCACGGAACCGTGTCCACAGAAATCACCTCGTTACCTCATTGTATGTCAACACGCCCTTGTTCAACATTGTGCTACCATCTCATCTTGCACTTGCCGTAGGTACGTTCCAGATTAAGCTGCCCAAGAATCCATAAGTCTACGTACCCGTAATCTGTGCTATCATTGCGATCAGGACAACTGCATGGTACGCACATAGGCGTGCGGCTTGCCTTTGCGAAATGTCCGAATCCTTATGAACAACATTTAGCTTTTCTTGTGCGAGTACCACCATCAGTAGCACGTGACCAATACGTCGTCATGCAAAAACTCGCCTGTCACCACTATCAGTAATCAGACATGTCGAGAGACGCACAGAACTCGGGGTCATCAAAAAAGGACAAGAAATCAAGAAAAGACAAAAAGATGGAGCTCACAGGTGGACAGCCAGGTGGACAGCAAACGCAGTCGGAAGGAATCGATAAAGGTCTTGTCCCTCCATCTCACGGAAGTAAGCGTCTTGACCCAAGACGAACAAGTCAGCCGAGAAGAAGAAGAAAGACAAGAAGAAAAAGCACCGAGACTCTTCCAAAGATGAAGAAACCTTGCTTGTCACCACGATCGACATCGAACCGCCTCCAGTGGCTGTAGGTAAGCAAGTCGCAACGCTTAAATCTCAGAGTCCCAAATAACGTCGTTCGGACAAAGACTCGGCCAGGTCTTTGGAAAAGAAAAAGGATGGAAAGAGGTCGAAGAAAAAGTCCCCCGATGGGGACAATTCCCAGCCCAGCACGGTAGTTGAACAAGTAGCAATGGATATAGGTGAGCCCCCACCTCTTTCTGCATGCTACGTACTCCAACTCTGTCAGATGCATCACCACCAGATACCACTGTAGAGAATAGAAAGGACCGCAACCGCAAGCGTCGCGACGTACTAAACGACACAAACACCGAGGAGCCAAGTCCACCCAAGAAACAAAAGAAAGGGAAAAGAGACAAGCAAGTCGGATCTGCGTCTCATGCTCAACCATCAACATCCACTTCGTCGGAGGGTACCCCTGCCTTGCCATCTCCCGTCCAAATAGCCATTACACCCACCGACTCTAGTGCTACTTCCGCTTTCCTCACCAGACATTCGATCACCATACATACACCCCCCGCTCTCCCACCTGTCATGCCTGTCATTTCCTTTGACCAGCTTCAGATTCCAGAGGCCCTTAAAGTGGCTTTTAAAGACTTTAAAGAACCCACTCCAATCCAGGCGTGCGCATGGCCACCAGCGTTGCAAGGACACGATGTAGTGGGTATCGCCGAAACAGGGAGGTATGTCCCGTCGACGCTATATACTCTAGAGCATTTATGCAGCGGAAAACTGACCAATTGAGGTACAGTGGCAAGACGTTGGCGTTTGGCATTCCCGCCCTCGTTCGGCTCATTTCTGCACCATCTCTGGACGCCGCAAAATCAAAAAAGTCAAAGTCAAAATCGACAAATTCCGTGTCCGTTCTTGTGGTGGCTCCAACTCGTGAACTGGCCATCCAGACCCACGACGCTCTGTCAACTCTTGGTTCTCCCTTCAATATTGCCAGTGTGGCCGTCTATGGAGGTGTCGGTAAAGCACCGCAGATCACTACCCTCAGGAATGGGAACAAGGATGGGAAAGTGACGAGGGTCGTGGTCGGGACGCCAGGGAGGATCTTGGATCTAGCCAACGAGGGTGCTTGTGATCTATCAAAGTGGGTAAATTTCAGGATACTCATACCTATCTTAATCCTCCTGGCCAAATTAGAGTCAATTACCTCGTGCTGGACGAGGCTGATAGGATGCTTGATAAAGGTTTCGAGAACGACATTAGAAAGATTATCTCGTATACCATGCAAGGAGCTGATCGTCAGACCATGATGTGTACGTTCCTAGCTACTTCTTTTGTCAGCCACTTGAACATACACGGACTTTTTACAGTCAGTGCGACATGGCCAGAAGCAGTGCGGAGGCTCGCGAGCACATTTCAGCGGGATCCTGTACGCGTCACGGTGGGCAGTGACGATCTGACGGCGAGTAGCCATGTCGAGCAAATCGTAGAAGTGTTTGACGATCCTCGGGAAAAAGAGTATGTGCATCTATTTTCACTCTACCGTGTGCGTTGAATTTTTGAGACTGCCCGCAAATTAGCTCTCGTCTGACGAAAACGCTAAAATCGCTCTCTCACAAGAAGACGTCCGTAAAAGGCTCTCCTGAAGCACGCATTCTTGTGTTTGCGCTCTACAAAAAGGAGGCCTCGCGGGTGGAGTCCACACTTTGCAAGCAAGGGTATTCTGTTGGCGCGCTCCACGGTGACATGTCGCAGCCCGCACGTTTGGACGCTCTAGAGAAATTCAAAACAGGCGAAACGGGATTATTGGTGGCGACGGACGTGGCAGCGAGGGGGTTGGATATTCCAAACGTTGGAGCAGTCATTAATTACACCTTTCCCCTGACTATTGAGGATTATATCCACCGGATTGGAAGAACTGGTGAGCCATCATTCTATGGTCTGCGCGTTCCAACTGATGTACGCGTGAATGTACCACAGGACGAGGAGGTCGCAGCGGGAAATCGATCACGTTCTTTACGGGAGAAGGTCACGAACGAGCCCTCGCTGGCGAACTAGCTCGCGTGCTGCGAGATTCCCACTTTGACGAGATGGCGGACAGATTGCAGAACTTCCCGATGACGATCAAGAAGAAGACGCATGGTTCGTATGGGGCCTTCTTTAGGGATGATATTGGGGGCAAGGCGACAAAAATTGTGTTTGATTGATCTAGCCGTTGCGATTGATGGCACGAGGCGTTTGGCTGCATTCCATGGTCCGATGCTCTCGACTGTCCGTGAGGCGCTCCCAGTACTGTAGTATAGCTAGTGTCCTGAGAGTACCGAAAACGAGCGCCTTGGTTGATAGACGCACGAGTGACCGTAAGAATTTTATTTTATTTTCCAAGACTCGTTCGACCGAGGTGGACGTCAACGGAAGAGTCTCGACTGCCGCGTACCTCGTCGTAGACAGCACAGCACCGAGCACCAGCCTCGTCCCTATCGTTGGCACCTTCTCCATACCTGACTCTGCCTCGCCGCAGCCGCGCAGCTTCACCACCTACCAACCAGCGACCATGATGGGCCTTTTCAGCCAGGCCGGCTCCCATATCCGTAGGGCACGAGGGTTGTCCGAGGATGATAGGGCACCTGAGGATACAGAACCTGATGATACATCAATCCTGTGTGTCTTTTCGTCCTCTCCCTCTCTATTCCCTCGTCTTTGTTAAATCCCCCCATCTTCATCTATCCCCTACATCGCTCATGGGCTACACGGACGCTGACTACGAATGTAGAGACGAGAACGAGGGATCCGTCATCACCTCTCTGATCTCCCAACTCAGGTTCGCCGCGGTTCGTCCTCGGCCCACCCTCGCTAAAACAGCTTCTCCATTTCCAGAGTAGGCATGGATCTCTCAAAGGTGACGTTCCCGACCTTCGTTCTCGAGCCTCGCAGTATGCTCGAACGTATCACGGACTTCATGTCCCACCCGGACCTCATCTTTGGGTAAGGGTATCTCGTTGTCTCCTCATGTCATCACCACAATGCCCTAAGACCCGTTCATTTCTTCCCTCGTCCTTCTTTGTCGTGTCACCGCGACTCTTTGTTCGCGCCGTTCTCACCGACGATGTTCTCTGATTGATCCTCCGTCCCCTTCGTCGCGACTAAATCTAGTGCGGAGAGTTGCCCAGAACCCGAAGAAAGATTCATTCGCGTGCTGCAGTATTATCTTGCGGGATGGCACATCAAGCCAAAGGGCGTCAAGAAACCGTGCGTCCTCTTCCCTTTCCATTCCATGCACGACGGAGGCGGACTGACCGTCATCCGGTTCATAGGTACAACCCCGTACTCGGCGAGTTCTTCCGCTGCCGGTATGATTACCCAAACGGCACGCGAGGATTCTATGTCGCAGAACAAGGCAGGTCCCGGTCGTATCACACCGTCGCCGCTGACTAAAACCGCGTGTATGCGTCGTCACACAGTATCACACCACCCGCCCATCTCTGCCTTTTTCTACGTGTCACCCGAGAACCGTGTGATCATCGTCGGCGAACTAAGACCAAAGTCTAAGTTCTTGGGAAACAGCGTGTCGACGACGATGGAGGGCGAAAACCGAATAACGCTGTTGGGTAAGCCAGATGACGGAGGCAAGCTTCATCTCCTTGCACGTGACCATCTTCTTGATCGCCGCGCAGACTATGTCGTCACGATGCCAAACATGTACGCGCGGGGCATTTTGTTTGGTAAGATGGTGTTAGAGCTCGGTGATACCTGCGCCGTCAAGAATAATAGACATCGATTGTCTTGTGATCTCGAATTTAAGACCAAGGTATGACCCAAATTCTTTCTCGCCCGGGTGCGCGTGCCGTCTGATCAAACTCGTGTGCCAGGGTTTCTTCTCTGGCACGTACAACGCGATCGTAGGCCGCGTTCGTAAAGGTGGCATGGATGCTGGCGAAGTCTCAGGGAGATGGAGTCACGTCATGGAATTTAAGAGCACCTCGGTGCGTACACCCGCTCCACTCGACGTGACGCCATGAACACTGACGTCCCACTCTCGCACCGCGGTCGGTTCGTGACACAGAACGGCAAACGCGTCCTATTCGACGTTACCAAAGATGGGCAGAGCATTGCGCCCAAGTACGTCGCACCAGAAGACGAGCAAGACCCTTACGAATCTAGACGGTACGTCACGCGTCATGCTCCGTCCGACATTGTGACCTATTCAGATAATTCAATGCCTTCCTGTGGTGTCTAGACTATGGCACAAAGTCACGCAAGCGATCGTGGCCAAGGACATGGAGGCGGCGACGCGGGCAAAAACCGCCGTTGAGGATGCCCAGCGCGACCTTCGCCGTCGACGGGATGAGAGCGGGGAGATTTTCGTTCCTAGATACTTTGAACTCCGAGACGGCCGGTGGTGCCCCAAGCTGAGGTACGTGTCGTTGCGATGATGGGTTGGGGACTAGTCATGTTCACGACGGTTTATGGCTGTCATTGACAGCATTCCACAAGACGCCTCGGAGACGGCAATACAAACTGTAGAGTCCTGGATATGGCCCCGTGCATAAACTTTTTTTCTTTTTCTTTTTCCTTTTTTTGCGCAACTATACGTCGTATTGCTACATACAATTCATATCCAATCTCTCTCTCCTGTTGTGCTACTTTTTTGACTCCCATGCTTGCTCCAGTTAACCCACACACACCATCCACACAGCTAATGCATCCATTGGATTTGTACCTTGTAGCAACAGTGAAGGGTATATAAAGTGACCATGATTTCCGAAAAGTGGTCGCAAACAAGGGGGATTAAGATGTCAAACGAAGACGGGGTTAGATCCGTGGTTGTCTGAAATAAAAGGGGTAAGAATGTATGAGTCGACCAACGAAGCGAACGGACACAATGTACAAGTAGAAAAGTCGAAAGCAACAGTAGACAATTAGATCAAGGATATATCCAAAGTCCAAAGTTAAGATCCCTGGGAAAAACGAACATAGGACTATGGTACAAGTGTGTCACCGAGTGGCCCTTTACGCCCACCATCCATTTTCGTCCACGGTGACAGTGCTCGGCGTAGGCGATGCAACAGACCGCGCCACGTACGATGACGCTACGGACTGGGGTCTATACGACGGCGTCGGAGCCGCTCTTCTCACATAGGATGTCGTCGATCCTATATTAGGATATCGTTGTGTGGGTGCATGCATGGAATCCCAGACGGAGGTCTGTGGAGGGGTATCACTGCGCGCGGGCAGCGCTCCATTGACACGTCCAACAGGCGTACGTGATGGATCGCCGACAAAGGCAGTACTTGCACGCGAGTCTGGGCGCGGTGGCGACGCGTTCTTGGTAGGTCTAGGTTTGCTATAGGATGGCATGTGGGTAGGAAGAGTCTGGGCCTTGGCTTTGCTGAGCTCTGATTCCAAACGTGCCAATTGAGATTCAAGACTGGAAACCTGATCACGGAGTTTATTTTCGCGATCCTGTGTGGGCGCATTGTATCAGCAGACTCATACGCCGACAATATTAAAAAAAGTACCTTGACCAAGCGGTCTTCAGCCTCCCTTTCTTCTAGTTGTAACTTGGCGAGCGAATAGTCAGCGTCCAGCTGAGCATGTGCCTGCTCCACATCATCCAACTTGTTCCTCGTCATCTCTAAATCGCTCTCATACTCCCTCGCACGTCTCTCCCATTCACTCGCCCGTTGCTGCGCCTGTATAAGGCTTTGCTTCGCGGTAGTTGCAGTACGCTCGCTGTTAGCAGCCCGGAGCTCTTGGTCGCGTACCCGTTTCTGGAGAGCCGAACATTCAGACTCAAGTTGCCGGTGCTGGTCGCGTGCACGTCTGAGTTCCCTGAGCTCGTCTTCGTCGACTTGCGACCTGGAATTCGTGAGCACCTCGATTTGTTCGGTGACCCGGCGGAGATCTTCCCAGTGATTTTGTTGAGCAATGAGAGACTCGTGTTCTTGTCGAAGAAGTTCAAGCGATTGCGCAGTGAGTTCTTTCTCGTGCTCTGCCAGCTTGAGTTGGATTTGGAGATCACCAAACTGCGAATACCGGTTCGACTCATTACGCAGAGAAAAGAATATAGTAAATGCATACCTGAGCCTTGAGTGCCTGTTGTTCGGCAACAGCGTCCCTGTTTACCTTCTCCAGCTCGGTAATGTGCTCTTGATTCGTCTGAGCAGCCACGTCCGACGTCTTCAATCTCGCCAAACTCTGCGAAAGCGCGTCCTCGAGTTCCGAATTGCGAAGCTCCACCGCCGAAACCTCGGAAGCCGTAGCTTGCAGTTCTTCCACCTGCACACGGAGACTATCGCGGTCATTCTCCATATCCTTGAGTCGCTCACTCAAGTTATCCTTGTCGACACGGACTTGACCATGTGCGCCACGTGCTTTCGCCAGTTGTACTTGGAGGTCGTTGTTTTCTGCTTTCAGCTTACGAATCTCCTCTGCATCGCACTTGGCAGCATCACGCGAGACCGCAAACTCGGCGTGCGCGTTTTGCAACACGGTCACAGCGGCGTTGAGCGTCTCGGGAAGAGCATCGAGACGATCGGTAAGGACTTGATGGAATGAGTGTTGCAAGGCGACGAGATCGTGTTTTTGTGCGAGTATCGAATTCTGTCCACTTGCGATGCCTTCAACGGTGGTCTGTAGCAGACGAAGATTAGAGAGGACTGCTTCGCTCGTTTCAGAAGTCGCTGATTGCGATGGCTCCGCTGACGTTGTCCGAGTCGCTTCGACAGCACGTTGAAGATCCTCGAGGTGAGAGGGAAGGCTAGATACGAGTGTAGCCAAGTCGGCGTGCTTGGCAGCGAGATCGTCATTCTTGGTCGATAGAGATTCTTGAGACGCTGCCAAGGTGTCGAGCTTGGGCGCCACATCCTTGAAGGACTCTAAACCTCCCAGTACACTCTCGACGACCTTGCTCGAAATAGAATCCGCATTGAACGCCTTGTCGCGGTTGGTGAGACGAGCGTCAAGGCGCTCAACGACGAGGTCAGCGACCTGTTCCTTGATCTCGTGCGCGTCAATCGGTGCAATGACTCGACGAACTTCAGAGGTGATCTGGGAAATGAGTGTATCTGTGTCCAGCGAGGATGGTGAAGGTAGCAAGGGGAGAAGGCTATCCACAATAAGACCTGCCGTCTCGCGCTTATCTGCAGCGAGATCGATGAGCTGCTCAATATTCGGCTTGACCGCTTGACTAAGTCTGGCGGTGAGTACGTCGTAATCAACCGTCTCTTCGCGCAGAGCCTGAAGATGTGGACTGAGAGCAGTCAAAATCTCCTCGATGAACGTGCTCTTTTCATACTGGTTCGCGAATGGCTGAGTGTCAATCTTGCTCGAAAGCTGGCCAAGTGTGCTGAGAATAACCTGGAGATTGCGGTGGTTAATTTGATCAATGATCGGGACGAGCTCCACGTCATTCGAGGACGCGGGCCTAGACTGAGCCTGTTCGATGCGGGAGAGAGCCTCACGGAGTTCAGTTTGCAAGAGCAACAAGTTCTCAGCATGACCTCGCTGTACGACATCACGGATGAGCTCGAGATCGAGCTCACCACGAGCATCCATTTGACTGTCGTCCAATCCTCTCGCCGCGGACTCTTGAAGTTGCGTACGAAAGAGGGCAACAACTTCCGCAATCGCGTCCTCGGTGGCAGGGCTGATGGAGGCAGCGGTTGTGCCGCGGGACTTGGCAATTTCTGAACGAATCATCTGGAACTTCTCATCCAACACCGCCTCGATCTTGTCTTCGAATGCTTGCGCTTCCAGACGTTTCGTGAGGTTGATAGCGGGTATCGACAGATTAGACAGTGACGAAGTATGTGCGCTGTGCATAGCGGGCAACGACGAACGACGCTTAATCGCAGGAGTGAAGATATCTGGCGAGTCAATGCTCTCACGCTTGAGGCCAGGATCTGTGACAAAGCGCGACCTGGATCTGTTTGCAGACATAGAAATGGCTGGCATTGCCAGATCGTCGAGGGAAGGACGCTGTGAGTGGTCGAAAATTTCGTGAGAGCCAAGTCGCGAGCGAACAGTCCTCCGCGTTTTTTCTTCTCCGACGAGGGCTTTGAACACGCCAGCGGGGACAGTGTTGGTCGATGTAGGGTTCTTGAAGTCGAGAGGAATGGGAGCACGTTTTGGTTTCGTGACCGCGACTGCCGGATAAATTCTTCATCGTTTAGTTGCTCAGTATCGTTATCAGGCAAGTCATTCTCAACTTCCGTATCTTGCGGCGCCTCAAGACGACGCATCGAGTCGCTCGGGAAGCCGGAGAAAGTGAGGGGCTGTAACGGACCACCACTGACATGTAAATCCTGAGATCCTGATACGTATGGCGAATTGGGTGCAGTGTGGCGGATGCTGCGAGATGTTTCATCCACTGGCGGGAATCGGAATGATGCCATATTTTCCTTGCCGCTGTCGAGACTTCCGTCCTCCGATGAGGTTCCATGTGAACCACGCCGTTGTCTCTTTTCTCTGCCTTGCTGGGCGCGTGCCGGAGAAGGTTTGACAGGCAGAGCGGGGAGGGGGCGTGAAGCAGGTGATACAGGGAAAGTGAGTTGCGGTACACCAGAGGGAGGGCGGAATGTAAATCCTGGCTTGAATTCCTGTGCAGCCGCGTTAAGCGGTTTGCCAAATGAGGGCAAGCGAGTATGCCCCATCGCCGGTGCTGGTGGAAGAATAACCCCATCCAAGGATCCCCATGGACTTGATTGCTGGCTGCCACCGAACACGAACGGCTTTGCATGTGGATTGAGTGCGGCAGAAGGTGGAGCAAGAGGCACAGTATATTGCTCGGCGGGGGGTTGATCGGAGCCAGAGCGATAATGTGCTGCTTCTGGGTCACGCGTCATGAAGTGTGCAGAAGGGTTCCTGGAAGTGTGGGAGAGGAGGGAGCGGCCGACGTCCTGGGGTCGAAGTCGAAGATGGACCAAGCGTGAAGTCCACGGGATCCACACCGAGAAACGCTGCTCTCTGCTCCGCGTGCATCTCGTCTTCACTTGGATTCGAGACCAAATCAAAGTCGCGGCGGACCCGCAAGCCAAGTATACTCGTCGGCGGAGCAGGGAAATTGGGCAAGCGTCTCGGGGTCTCCATCTCCATCTCCCGATTCCGATTTCTTTGGCGAAGTAAACGACGTTGCAACCGCTCCTGACGTGCTCGCTCCTCGTCCGAAGGGTTGGACCATTCACCGATGCTCTCCTAGGAAAAATCAGTATGCACGAAAAAGCATGCATGGTAGCCGAGCAGCCTTACCTCATCATCCGAGTTCAAGTGCACGTCTTCGGATCCCGTCCACTCGCCGACAGCCTCCTGGTCCAAATCGTCGATAGTCGGATTACCCACTGGACTCCTGATTGGCACCATATCCACTTGTTCTGGCATATCTACGTGAATGCCTCCAACAGAATACAACGAAAGTGCATGCGACAACCTCGAGACATGTCTTGAATGCATTCTACTTTGCGTGACGGGAGTCATCCCTTCAGGCTCAGTAGCTGGATGACTAGGAACACGAGCAAGGCCAAGACTGTTTTCGTTGTCTGGAGACATTTCATCCACGTCTGTATCGGGGTGTTGCACCTCTTCCTGCGGCTCTTCCTCCTCTGGTATATCCAGGCCAAATCCACAGACAAAGTCTGGGCGGCTGCTGCCTCTACTGATACTAGGAGGAGCAAGAGACGTTATAAACATGGGAACGCGACCCTGTGGTGCGTGAATCCCTTCACTAGGAGACGGTACATGATGTTCGATATCCTGCTCAATACTGTCGGAGCCGAGAACTGGCACTTGGACCAAATGGATTGAAGGCTGCGGCAGGATTGTAATACGAGGGAATAAACGGAGGCGGCGGTTGAGCGAGCGAGAGACTATGGCCATGTCTATTTTGCAGTCTGGGCGGTAGTTGGGATCCAGGGGAGGGGGTCAGGTTGAACGTCTGTTGCGGGGAACTCGTCAATGAGTTTACAGCGGAAGCATTCTGAGACTGCTGCAGCTTGTTTAATTTGAAATAGAGCAACGATGGATCTGCAGGTGATGATATCTAGCAAGGATTGAGCACACCAGTGTCACCATGCTAATTCAATGAGGCACTTACAGAAGCAGCACGGGCATGAGGTGCATGAAGAGAGACGGAACTACCTGTACCTCGTTCCACACCCAGTCTCTCCAGCTTTTCTTCAATAACCCGCTGCCTGAGCGCATCCCAAGCGACCTGACAGTAAGACGAGTCAACGACACACGCACAGCACTAGACACGTGTTTGCATACCTTTCCAGGTAGGAACACGTCGACGGTATCCGGAATGTGGTGCCGCCAGGTATCTGGAGGATATGGGTCTGCCGTCGCAATTTCGGAGGGCATGACAACAGGCTGGTCGTGACTGGTCGTAGGCATGGGCGTGCGCGCCCACGCGGGGCGACTAGGCGGCTGGTCCTCGGTGCCAGGTATCGTTTCCACTGGCAAATTGACGATCACTTTTTTCCCCTTGAGAGCAGGTGCCGGTGGAGCTGGTGGAAGCGGGCTGTGTTTTCGACCTGGACCCCCCAAAGGCGCTTTGGGCGGACCGCCGATGCTGACGCTGGGTGCGCGTCTGTTCCTCTGCATAAACGGCTGCCCGAAGGGTGGTATGACCATTGGGAAAGCCTGGCCGAGAGGTGTTATGGGGATGGCAGTCGGTGGTGGTTGAAAGCCGGGAAAGTGTGCGATGCTCGAGTGGCCCTTGTGGTGCTGGTAAGTGGGACGACCTGGTGGAATTGGGGGCTGTGGGGGGAAGAAGGACTGCATGGGTGTCTGGAGCGGGGGCGGCGCGATCTGGAAAGGCGGAGGGTGGTAGCTGTGTTGGAGGGAAGTTGGGAGGCCGGGAGAGAACATGTTGGGCTGTCTGCCGTCAAAAGGCTGCTGCATGTTGAGTGGGGGAGGAATGGAGAGACGAGGGGGAGGAGCAGCATGCATTCGAGACAGACTTTCAAAGGACCGACCCGCCCCAGACAAAAAAAATTGAAGGGTCGAGGAGACAAAGCGAGTCTGCACGTGCTCGAGTGACTTAGGCGATTAGAATAGCACTATAGACATAATTAACTACTACAAGTTCATGTCCTCGTCAGAGTCCGACTCAATCTCAATGTACTTCTTTGTCTGGCCCCTCGCAGCGCGTGTAGGCGCAGCAGTACGCGTATCTACCACATCGCTCACCACTATCTCGTCCTCGTCTACATCACTTTCCACCTTCTTCTTCGACGTAGGCTTCTTCGCAGCCGCAGGTTTGCTTCCCGAAGGCTTTCCGCGCTGCAGCCTTCTTCGTCGCTTCTACAGGCCCAGCCTTGCCGAAGAAATCTGTCACGGCCGCTTGCGTCGTCTTGGTCTTCTTCATCGCAGGTCGGATGTACGCCTCATCGTCGCTCTCATCCTCATCCGCAGGCCTTGCAATACCATGTCAGTCAGAGTGCTATCAAAACATAGTACACGCACGACTTGCGCTTCGACGCTTCCTCAGATTTAGCCTTGCCTTTGCCTTTGCCTTTTGCTTGCACGGCGGGTAATTCAATGTCCGAGTCCGAGTCCACTTTGATGGGTTTCTTCGCTGCAGCCTTCTTTTTCACTGGTATATCCGAAAAATCACTTTCTGCCTCTGATTTCACCTTGGCAGGCGCCTTCTTCACGGGTGCCTTTTTCGGCGCAGGTGCGGGCTTTTCATCGTCACTCTCTTGCTTCGAGGGTCCCGCGACAGCAGGCTTCGGCTTCTTCTTGACCGCGGCCTTTGCAGGTTTGAACTCGTCCTCCGAGTGATCCAAACCAAAGTCATTCCGTCCGGTCAACGACTTGCGGTGTTTAAGCGTCGCTTGCTTCTTCTTGATCTTCTTCCCGCTCGCATCAAGCAACGTCTTGTTGTCAAAGTCTTGGCATGATTTCTGTAGTAAATCGTTCACTATGACAGGGAGAACAACAAACCGATCCGCACTCACCTCCCATTCCTTCAGGAAACTATCCAGATCGTCGTTCCACAGCGAGATAGGAGTACGCTCGAGCAGCGCGAGAAGTTCACCTCCTTGTCCGCGGCTTGTTGCAAGAGTTTCTCAATCTAGTAACCCAGATCAGACGATCATAAACCGAGGCACGCCCCACCGAAATATACCTTCTCCTTTGTCAAACTCCAAATTGGCATGCCCAATAGATAGTCGTAGTCCGTCGAACCAGGGACACCCTCGGCCGCTTGTTCATCATCCTCATCAGGCATAATAACATCCTCAGTCTCGCCAGCTGCTTTAGCCTTCGCCACCTTGGGGAACGGGCGGAACTTGAGTTTTCGCAAGTCAGCCATGATATCCGTCTTCTTGCGGTTCGACACCACGAGTTCCTTTTCAATAATCATCTTGACAAAACGCGCCTGGTTAGAGAGCTTCTCAAATTGCAAGCTGGAGCTCGTTAGCCATGTAATCCTGCACCCCCCACCGTTCCCATCAGCTACCAGAACCATTGAAAACGTACCTCTGCGCACCTTTCGCTTCTGATAGCATGCCAGACGTTGAGGGTAAAATTCTTCAACGATCTCTTCGGGTGAGGAATATTTCTGAATCTTGCCATCGAGGTTGAAACAGATCATGTTGCTCGTATTGATTTTACTCGTCAACTTGAAGAACTCGACCAAGCCTTGCTCCTCCGCCTTCTCGAGATCCTTTGCAGCCATCGTGATGACAAAGTGGATGTTGACATTGTCATGGTGTTCTTTGTAGTCCTGTTCGTCATCTCGATCAACATATTGTGCATGAACGCTAGTAGATGGTGCCATACCTTGATAACACCGTCTCCTTTCTCACCAATCATGACTTCCAACTCGGTCTTGTACGACTGCGTCCACTTGTGGATGGGCAACTCGGTAATTTCGACGGTCGTATCATTGACCTTGCTCACAACCCCGACGACATCGTACTTGTGTTCACCAACCTTCCTGATAGCGCCCTTGAACCCTCGCCACCAAGGGAACATAGGAACCAACTCTTCACCAGCCATCAGCCGCCGTAGATTGGCGACAATGTCCACTGGGTTGTAGCATGGGATACTGGTACTCCAACCTATCGGTCATATTGAGCAACCACAAATTGTATTTATATTGTGGTACTCGCCTGTTCCTATACCGTCCGCGCCATTGACAAGCACCACCGGAATGACCTGGCTACATAATACTCTGGCTCGATCCAGTCATTATCTTCCTTTAGGTACGTCAACAACGGTCCGTCGTCTGGGTGGAAGATGGTCCTCGTCAAGGGTGCCAACTCGGTGAAGATATACCTAGCCGAGGCATGGTCTTTGCCGCCCATATCACGCGTTCCGTACTGACCATTCGGCAGCAAGAGGTTCAAGTTGTTCGAGCCGACGTATTCCTGAGCGAGGTTGACAATAGTCATGGTCAGTGAAGCTTCACCGTGGTGGTACGCTGCGACTTCAGAAATATAACCGACGAGCTGAGCAACTTTGATCTCCTTTTTGAGCTTGCGTTTGAAACAACCCCAGATAACCTTTCGTTGACCTGGTTTGAGACCGTCTGCTACGGATGGTATAGATCGGACGTTGTCCTGCCATCGAAAAGAGTATCAACTCTTTGTTGATGAAATCCGAATATGGGATTTCGTCTATGTTGTGATCAAGGTATGTCCCAGGCTGCGAGCAAGTCAGATAATGCAGGCACAGAGGTATTGAGCTCACCTTGAATCCGCGGAGCCATTCTTTCCGGTCATCAGCTTTTTTCTTGCTAAACGCGAGGTCTATGAGCTTCCTTGTCGCCCTCTTGGGTGGAAGCAAATGGAATCATGTGCTTCGCCATATTACTGAAGTAGTAACGAGCATCGGCATCACTGCTTGTTCCGAGACCCTTTCATACTCCAATGAACAGGATGCAAACAAGAACCACACAGTAACAACGAACCTTGTAGTATTTCGAGTCCCACTTGTGCGCATCAGCTGTTCTCTCCAGCCATTGCTCATATTCAGGTATAGTGAAGAAATCTATCTGCTGCTTTCCTTTCGTTACCCGCACGATAGGTGTTACGAACTCGACAAGGAAATTGGAAATTTTGAGCAACGAAGGGTAGAAATGGTCCAGGAAATTGATAAGGAGGCCCTTGATATGGGAGCCATCGTGATCCTATATCGAGTCCTTTCGAGTCAGCCAGAGTTCCGTAACAGAATTAGACCCTGACCTGATCAGTCATAATCATCAGTCGACCATATCGCAAACTGCTGACGTTCGTATACTCTTTACTATGCTGTAAACCCATGATTTTCTTGATGTTCTGGATTTCTTCGTTCTTCATGATCTGGTCGTGTTTGGCTTCTCGTACATTCAAGAGCTTTCCACGCAACGGGAAGACACCGAAATTGTCTCGTCCAACGACACCAAGACCAGCGACTGCAAGAGCTTTGGCGGAGTCTCCTTCTGTTAAGATGAGAGTACACCTATCAGCGTTCCTTGTTCCAGCGTTGTTGGCGTCAGCTAGCTTGGTCATGCCGGCGAGGCTATCACAAATGTCAGTTTCGAAAGAGTAGAGTACATGGATGACGGCTACTTGCCGGTTGCGCTTCGATCCATCGGTCTTTTTGATCTGTTGATCTGCCTTGAACCTCGCCCAGTTTAACACATTGTCAATGATGGAGGATTTCAAAACTGGTAGACGCTATATGAGCCTTGAAATTACAGAAATGGTTCCGACCGACCTTTCTTCATAAACTCCTCGGACAAGACTGGCTTCGAACCAAACTTGGACACGGTCAACGTCAGCGTCTCCTTCGTCTGACTGTCGAAGGTAGGGTTCTCGATGAGAGCGTTCACGAAAATCCACATATGATTCTTGATCTGCGCAGGGCTTGACCTTGGCAGCCTTGTTCTTCTTCTCGATGGCAGCAATCAAACTTTTGGCAATTTGGTCGGCCATAAGCGCGACATGGGTACCGCCTTTGGTCGTCGCAATCGAGTTTGCGAACGAGACCTGTTGGAACGACCCTTCCGAGACGGCAAAAGCAACCTCCCAACGCGGACTAATTTGCTCGTAGATCACGCTCGGCTTCGCCTGTGCAGCACCTCCGGAATTTGCGGCTGCTTCGGCGGCGGCGGATTCGAGGTACATCTCCACGTACTGCTTGAAGTTCTTGACCTTCAATCGTTCGTCATTAAGATAGACCTTGACATCCCTGACTGTGCCAGCCAAATCATAAACGCGCCTCTTGAGGAGTGACAACGTGTCGTCATCGATACATTCCATTCCAAACAGCTTCAGGTCGGGCCTGAAAGTGATCTTGGTAAACCCCTCGCCTTTACCGTTCTTCGTAATCTTGGCAGCTCCGCACTTGCCCATGTGATTCGTCCATGTCTGTTTGTACTTTTGACCCGAGTTCTTGTCAGCGGTTTCGATGGTGAATTCATGCGAGTAAATGTTTGCCAGCTTGGCACCGTAACCGTTACGACCACCCACTAGCCTCTTTTCGGTGTCGTCATAGTTAGAACCTGCCATTAAATGACCGAAGATAAGCTTCTGGAATGTAGATCTTCTCCTTGCTGTGTATCTCGATTGGTATACCCCGACCGTTGTTGTAGACGGATATTATTCCTTCGTCCACGTCGATATTGACTTTGAGCATGTCCATGTTGGAATCGTTGACCTCGAGGGAGTTAGTTAAAACGACATGTCCCATGAAATAGCACACATACCTTGTGATCTGCCGCGTTGACGAGGATTTCGTCCACAATCTTGAAAAAGCCTGGAACATAATTGACTTCACGGTGAACCATTCGCTTGTTGTCGGAATCATATGTCCACATTGGCTGAGCAATGGTCTCCACGCTCCCAATGTACGTATCAGGCCGTTTGAGAACATGCTCCACTGCTGTCAACTACGTGCAGGGTCAACAAGCATTGCGAAAGGACTGGGCAACGCGCACCTTTATGTATTTCTCCGATGCTGTTTTCTTCTTTCCATTCGCCGCGGAAGCTGCAACTGGCATAGGGATTCTCATTATCGGAGTCACCGGCACCCTCGTCAACATCTGAGGCGCTCTCGCTGGCGTTGTCATCCTTGTCAGAGAGAATTTTCTTCTTTGGGGCTGCCTTGGGTTTCGGAGCGGGCTTGGTTGCCTTTGGGACAGGTTTCGAAGCAGTCTTCTTACTAGGAGCTTTGGCCTGGGACTGATGGGTGGCAGGGTAAGCAAGTTCCAAGGCCATCGGGCAAAGGAACGAAAGTGCTTACGATCTTCTTTGCTGGAGGGGCGTAGTCGTCGGTCTCGGTGCCCGAGACGTTGTCTAGGTCGAAAATTTCGGCTTCTGACGAGCTCATCGTCCAAGGTCGCGGTGCGTTGTTGACCGTGTCGCGGAACGCGGTTTCACCGGATGAACGCGTTTATAGTCTGAACACGTGACAAGTGACTGTCACTCCAACCTTTCTACCATGTTCACGCTAAGGAGGTTGCAATCCCACAGCTCGACCAGATTTTTTGGCACCTCGGTTACCCTACGGGCGACTTCTTCGAGCCCAACAGCGCCAGTTCCTGAAGAAGCTTCTCGTCGTCGACGTCCGCTCAAGACGCGTCGACCAAGAATTTCGCTCGAGCACCCGCGAGAATGGAAAAGACCTCTTGCATATGGTGTACTTCCGGCATTTGATGAAGCGCTGAAATTCATCAAGGCAGACTCGGAAGCATTGAAACTGGAGATGCAAGACGTTCAGGCCTCGCTCAAGGCCGCTAACCAGGCTGCCGAACCGGACCCAGTAGCAACCAAGCAGTTGGAGGAAAAATCGAATTATCTCGATATTCAAAGCGAGATCAACCTCCCTGAGGCTCAGTGGAAGTGTGCAAACGGGATGGGTACGTGAAAAGGTTTTCAGTCATTCTGCTCTGGTGTCCTCTGATGGCGCGATGGTTGTCTTAGCGGACATGGCCAAGGCGGTGGATAGGCACATTATTGAACGGCGCTGGAGGAAGGAAGGTGCATTGGACCTCTTGGTATGTCCGTTGATACGACTCCTACTGACGCAATCACAATTGCTCTCCCAGATGGAGCGCATTCACCAAATGCATGTCGTACCTGACGCATTCCCCGACCTGCACCCATCGTTTGATCTCCGCGTGTCCTTCCCAGTGCACCAGACCAAGGTGGCTTTGACACCGCCAAAGTACAAATTCGTGGAGCCAGGGGTTTACCTGTTACCGGAGCAAGTTAGTTTTATCGTTCTTTTTATTGAGGTTATCGCTTTCTGAACAGAAATAAGACTGTTGATCCACCCAGGCTCCACAAGGATGTATTTCACACTGACGAACGCCTCTACACCTTGATCATGGTGGATCCAGGTGAGTGAACGCCGAGGTTTAACATCGTCTTCTGGCTCACCGGGATTTAGATGTACCCGACGAGGCTAACAACACGTACCAGTCCTTCCTTCATTGGCTGCAGTGCGTATCCCATGTCTTCACATGTCTGACACTTACGAGCATTCACTCCTCAGACCGAACATCTCTTTGTCAGCGACCTCCCCTTCACTCATCCATAATATAAACTCGCACACGAAATACATACCACCACATCCTCAGAAGGGTACACCCTATCATCGCTACACGATTCTCTTACTTCCTCAAAGATCTCACATTGATGTCCCAGTCGTCGAAATGGATAAACGCATTGGATTTCCGGTAAGGGAGTTTATGGCGAGCTATGAACTGGATCCTTCCACTGGCGGAGGCGCGCACATGTGGAGGGGTGAATGGAACCCGACCGTTTCAATAATATACCGGGATCTATTCAGTAAGTCACGATTCGTCTCGTTGAAATCCCGTGTGATCAATACTGCTCGCGTGCAGAAACGGATGAGCCTGTCTATGGCAAGCCACCAAAGCCCGACCGGTATGCGGATGTAAGGGGAAAGAATCGGTACTTTATGTAGTGGATTAGCGGTGTTCCATTGTCTAGACTCCCTGCTATTAGAGGATCTTATAATAGCACACTCGGAAGTAAAGTTAACTACAGTCTGACACGTAGGTCGAGTACCCAGGTACGTAACTCTGTAGTACGCCGTGGTAACTGAAAGTGTTAAAATTGTAATTACGTCAGCTGCATCACCTTGTCCGTCAACACAGAAAACAATGACCACGAACACGGCGAACCTCGAGACGTCTGATCTGGTGTTCCAGCCAGTACACCTCCATGTCACTGAGGTATTGGAACCAGAGACAGCCCGTCCAGGAGGTTTCGTGAGGAGCGACATTGTGAGTTAAATACTACTTTCTCCCTTCATCGCTCACCAAGCTGTACAGAAACACACCTTCCGTCAACCAGATAAACCCGTCGAGCCTTTGACGCCCCGCCGCTCTCTTCTAGGTCTGGATCGCCTGGCTGAAGAGAAGAGAGACCAGGCGAACGCAGAAAGCGGGCCCAGGAAGAGGCCTCGATTGGACGATAATGCCATTTTCAAAGGTGTGTGTATTTCCATAGTATCGTCGTACAGCAATTAATTTATACACATAGTTCCGAGTCTACCTCCTCCACGAAGCGGCGCCTCAAGGCAGAGAGGCCCGGAGACCCCCTCTAATCCGGGCGGTCTCTCCGAGGTTGCTCGACAACGACTGGAGGAGTACAGAAAGAACAGGGATAGACATAAAGGTCATCCAACCCCCACCTCGACGTGTCCTCTATTCACTGTCTTTTTCCAGAGGGTATTTCTGCAACACAGGGACGCAAGGCGGACAAACCGGTCGGTATCGGCGAATTCCAACGCCGACTGAACAGAGACGATCGAGGATGGGGAACCCGCTCAGGAAAGGGGTGGGATTCGACACCGCACAGTCAGCGAGGCAGGTCGCGACCGTGACCGTGATGCACCGAGCGTCCGCGTACCTAATGTTGGATGGGAATCAACCCCGAGACGAAGTCGTGACGGAGAGGGTTCGGGGTGGGGACGCGCGAAGGATAGATCATGGGATGCACCAACACCGAGAATTCCACGAGGGGGGAGTCCGGAGGACGACGGTCTTTATGGCGTTGACATGAGAGAGTGGGAGGAAGAGCAAGTGAGGTTGGATCGGGACTGGTACAGCGGTGCTGAGGAAGGCGGTGTGGCTGGCGACGAGAGGCATAATCCACTTGCTCAATACGAGGATCTTAGCATTATCAAGGAGGTCGAGATCGCGACAAAAGCAAGGGTCAGTCTTGATTTTTTTTTTCCTCCCCAGGTCACTCAAACTTGACCAACCACAGAAGAAAATTTCGGCTAGGCAGGCTCAGTATGTGAGTACCCGACTCTATTTCAACGTGGACTTGCTTGCTGAGTGGCGTCTAGAATGCTGACAACGACTTGTGGGAAGCTAATCGAATGGTCACTTCGGGTGTGGCCACTCGAAAGGAACTCGACCTTGATTTCGAAGACGAGTCGGAATCAACTGTGCACGTCATGGTCCACGATCTCAAGCCGCCGTTCTTGGATGGGAAGACGATCTTTACGAAACAACTGGAACCCATCAATCCCATCAGGGATCCAACAAGCGACATGGCTATTTTCTCCAAGAAGGGTAGCGCACTTGTGAAGGAGAAACGAGAGCAAGCTGAGCGTGCGAAAGCCGCCGCCAAGCTTGCTTCGTTGGGAGGAACGTCATTAGGGAACATCATGGGAGTCAAGGATGAGGAGGCCGAAGCCGAAGGTACATCTTTAGTTTCGCGCCTTACTGCTTGTCGAGTTGGACATTCACGAAGTTTTTTGGGTTTCATATACCAACAGCTGCCGCGGAGAAAGCGGCCGCCTCTGGGGAAAAGGAGGATTACAGAGGGGATTCAAAGTTCGCTAGCCATTTGAAGATGACGGCTGGGGTCAGTTCGTTCGCCAAAAACAGGACCCTGAAGGAACAGAGGGAATATCTACCTGCATTCGCATGCCGAGAAGAATTACTGAAAGTCATGCGGGAGAATCAAGGTAAATGTTCTAGTGGTCAGCGGTCTACAGCTCTGTTGACGAAACTTGATCAGTTGTCATTGTCGTCGGTGAGACAGGCTCCGGTAAGACTACTCAGCTGGCACAATTCCTTTACGAGGACGGATATGCCTCTTTCGGCATTATTGGTTGCACGCAACCTCGTCGTGTTGCTGCAATGTCCGTCGCAAAACGTGTCTCTGAAGAGATGGAGGTGTGCTGTTCGATTTTCGTGTTTTCTTGCTCCTCAACGGCTTCGCAGTGCAAACTTGGTGGCCTTGTTGGCTATGCGATTCGATTTGAAGACTGTACGTCTTCAGAGACGAAAATTAAATGTGAGTATCATATCGTGCACTTCGGTCCTGGCTCACACTGTCCGCTCCTAATAGACATGACGGACGGTGTACTACAACGAGAGTCCCTGAACGAGGGCGACTTGGATAGATATAGTGTCATCATTCTCGACGAAGCACATGAACGATCGCTCAGCACTGACGTTCTCATGGGTCTTTTGAGGAAGAGTAAGTTTATCGCACTCGTACAGTATCATTCGTGCTGAGGAACCTTTTAGTCCTCTCGCGGCGCCGCGATCTGAAACTCATTGTTACATCCGCAACTATGAATGCAGAAAAGGTAGGCATTGAGGATTTTCCATACTGCGGGACACTTATTCAATGATGAAACTAGTTCTCTGCATTCTACGGAAATGCCCCAACGTATACCATCCCTGGTCGTACTTTTCCCGTCGAAATGTTTCATTCGAAATCTCCCTGTGAAGACTATGTTGACAGTGCTGTCAAGCAAGTTCTCCAAATCCATCTCTCGTTACCTCAGGGTGATATCCTTGTTTTTATGACTGGTCAAGAAGATATAGAAATAACTTGTCAAGTCGTACAAGGTTAGTGTCGTCTCCTCGAATCTTACGTCTTCTCATTCTCGGTATGCCTGCAGAGAGGCTTGAACAATTGGATGAGCCACCGCCTTTGGCAGTGTTACCGATTTACTCCCAGATGCCAGCTGACTTGCAAGCCCGCATCTTTGAGCCCACCAGTGATGGCCGCCGAAAGTTATTGTTGCCACGAACATTGCAGAAACGTCTCTGACAGGTGAAATCTCCATTCCTCACATGTATATCATGGACTCATAGAATTTGAAGTCGATGGGATTCTGTATGTCGTAGACTCGGGGTATTCCAAACTGAAAGTGTACAACCCGAAAGTCGGCATGGATGCCCTTCAGATTACCCCTGTGAGCCAGGCGAATGCAAACCAACGTACGGGTCGTGCTGGCCGAACAGGCAATGGGTCAGTCAATATGAGTGGACCAGTTATAATAATGTACTGACGATCTTTTATAGCTACTGCTACCGCTTGTATACAGAGATGGCCTACCGAAACGAAATGTTTCCCAACACCATACCTGAGATTCAGCGGACCAATCTGGCTAATACCGTACTGCTGCTGAAGTCTCTAGGTGTCAAGAACCTCTTGGAGTTCGATTTTATGGACCCTCCACCTCAGGCATGTCAGAAGTGATCCATCAAACGCATTGCTGACAGTCATTTAGGCAAACATTATCAATTCGATGTACCAGCTTTGGGTCCTTGGAGCTCTTGACAATGTGGGGGATCTGACTCCAGTTGGGCGCAAAATGTCTGACTTCCCCATGGAACCGTCGATGGCGAAGATGCTGATCGTCTCCGTGGATTACAAGTGCTCTGCGGAGATGCTTACAATCGTTTCTATGCTATCGGTACCCAGTGTCTTCTACCGGCCAAAGGAACGGATGGAGGAAGCTGATGCAGCTCGCGAGAAGTTTAACGTACCCGAAAGTGACCACCTGACCCTCATGAATGTTT
Organism: Boletus reticuloceps; assembly: GCA_018397855.1. NCBI lineage: Eukaryota > Fungi > Basidiomycota > Agaricomycetes > Boletales > Boletaceae > Boletus > Boletus reticuloceps. The sequence goes on from JAGFBS010000023.1 coordinate 134,306, forward strand.
TCAACCAGTGGAAGAGTCATGGGTGCGTGTAACTTCTGACACCGTCGTGTTCGTTCACTGATGATCTCACAGTTTCCGGGATGACTGGGCTACGCGCCATTTCTTGCATCCTAAGCTCCTCAGGAAAGCTCGGGAAGTTCGCGCGCAACTTGAAGACATCATGAAGTTCCAAAAAATGGAGATGATATCATGTGGAACCGACTTCGATATTTTGAGGTATGTTTCTACTATCTTCTCATGATCCGAGATATGTTCGAACAAGCTCTCCAGGAAAGCAATCACTGCTGGATATTTCCACCAAGCTGCTCGTGTGAAGGGTATTGGAGAATATGTGAACATCCGAACCGGCCTACCGACACACCTGCATCCCACTAGTGCGCTGTATGGGTTGGGATGTAAGTACTCGTTACGCCTTCTCTCACATCGAGGTTTATTTTCGTCTAGACACACCAACTTATGTCGTATATCATGAGCTGATCCTCACGTCGAAGGAATACATGACGCAGGTCACGGCCATCGATGCATATTGGTTAGGTAAAGTGGACTTTTTTTCCCGAGGAATATGTCCATTGCTCACTAGTACTGTTCCGCAGCTGACCTGGGATCTGTGTTCTACTCTGTCAGAGAGAAGAACTTTGATGATGGTAGTTCAAGACGTAAGGCTGACCGAGAATTCTCAAAGAAAGCTGAGCTGGAGAACGAGATAAAGAAGCAGAGAGAAGAGTAAGTCCCATCTTGGTACTGTGAGCGGGCTAGCTGATGACCACTGGAACCGATAGGGTTGCTAAGAAGGAGACCGAACAAGCCTTGGCAGTCAAAACATCAATCGGAACCTCGCAGATAATCGTCCCTGGGACGCCGAGGCATCCTGGACAGACACCACGCCGACGAGTAGGTATATGAGGGCCTTGTACACTAGATATATGTAATGAGGGATAAAATATACGTAGAAAGGTGAAACAACATTTCCAAGGGTAAAATTTTCAGGAACGAGCAACGGTGGTTACCAGATCCGGGGTATCTTGCCGCAAACTCGGGAAGATGAGACATGTACTACATGAGATATCTCAAGGTGCACGTCATGTCCCACAAGACCATCTCACTGAAGCTTTCCAGAGAGTGACATGCCAGAAACGTCGGGTCATTCGAGCCACCTAGGCAGGTTATTGCATTCCTCCCCGTTGGACACCTTCGTTCGCCGTACATCATCTCGACGCCAAGTAACGAAGCAGCAGATTCACACTAGCCAGGACAATGCAAGCACCCTAGCACCCCCATCCCTCCGGCCTCACTATACGTTTCCTCAGCTCAGTGCCTATGCGGCATCACCCCCGAGACCGCAAGTCAGTCAGCGCGTCCCCGATTCTCCATTATTACACTCGCACTTTCGAAGCTCGACAGCCAGCGCAGCGACGAATACAATCGCACTGCATACCAGCCAGAATTCCAAATCCTTTCTTTCGTTTGCGGATGATTGTGAACCGGGCGATGGTTGCTACGAAGGGGACAACTATTATGGCGGTCAGCGACTCCAGCCGTCCGAGTCGAGCAACCACCATCACTACTTCAACAACTATCCTACCTCTGCCATTCCTTCTGCCTCTACACAGCCCGAGTCACAAACTGACTTATGGGACGGGCCTACGCAGCCACCATCTTTGAATTACATTGACAACCTCATGCACCCGCCACCCTCCACTTTACCGACCGTCATCGTCTCCACCCCCCAGGATGACTGTCCATGGCCATACGGTCCTATGCGACAACCGATAGTGTCTCAGAGTGGTTCACCGCGGCTCAACTTTTCGAGACCAGGTCGGCCACCTATACTCTCCTCGGAGGAACAGAAACGACATGTACTTGAACGAAATGCCCAGAGGCCGAACTCGCCCAGAGCAAATTCTAGCCAAGCGTCCTTGAGCCCCGTCACCCCCGTGACCGGTATATATCCCGACCAGCTACATATGCCTGGCCGTCTTTCACCTAGCGAGCTTCGTAGCACATCGGCTTCATCATCGTATCTTCACCCTGACGGGATATACTCAGTCCCCTTCGCTCGCTTCATCAAACCATGTTATGCTCTCTTCACATCAACCTTCGCTTAGAGCAGGGTCACGCCTTAGCTTGTACTCTAATTCGTATTCGTACTACGAATTGGGCAGCGCTGCGCCATCGCCATCGCCGACGCCGACGACGCCATCCCCTCGGTCTTCTCCAGATGTATCACCACCGACCAGTAGATCTGTGTCCACCGAACCCCAGACACCCGAAGAATATCTTCAGCTAGGAATACAGTATCATGAAGCTAATCAACTGAAAGACTCGGCCGTCTGTTTCGAGAAGAGCGCAATGGAACAGGGTGGGTGTGGTGTAGGGATGTTGATGTGGGGTCTTACGCTGAGGCATGGTTGGGGATGCGAGAAGAACGAGAAGAGTGGGTTCAAGTGGTTGACAAAGGCTGCTGAATCGGCGGTGCAAGACCTCGAGAAGGCAAAGAAGGGGTTGGAAGTAAAAGGTGTCAAAGTAGGTCTATGCTTTGTGCTGTGATGTTGGCTTCCTCACACGTGATGGCAGGAAGAACTCGTGCTTGCCATTTACGAGGTCGGCCAGTGTTTCTTTCAGGGCTGGGGTGTAGCGAAAGATCAGAAGATGGCTGTTGTACGTGACCGATCGCTTGTTGCCTGTCAGCGCTCTGACGAGAGTGGCGCAGAGCTACTACAGGGTTGCAGCAAAGCTAGGCGACGCTGATGCTCAGCAGGATCTGGCCTTTTGTCTAGCCAATGCGAGGGGATGCAAGAAGGACAAGAAAGAGGCCGCAAAGTGGTATCGCGCTGCAGTGGGTCCGCTCTTATACTTGGTCATACAAAATCTCAGGGTTATTCTAGGTCGCCCAAGGTGTCAGCGATGTTGGGATGGCGTGGATCTACAAGGACAAGTATAAAGACTAGATGGCCACACACTCTCGACGTCCTGACTAGCAGGCGTGGCAACGGTTTCCTCCAAACACCCGGGGACTCCGCGTGGAGTAGTGTGGATGATTGCTTTAAAAGTCACATTTAGGAGATTCTGATGCATTTATACCCGTGAATATGAGTTGGAAGGATGATCAAGGACATTGTTTACTTACAAATTAATCTGATTAAATATACAGACCCCCTCCATTTTGCTCACGTCTTTTTCCCTGCTCATCATGCGACCGGCAACGAGATTCGACTTGAAAGATTAACCTCCACGGAACCATGACTTGACCAACAAATCTGCCTGCAGGGGTATCTGTTCCGAGGATGTATTCCTCGGTGTTGACCAGCAATATGTTGAGGAGTTGGTCTGTGCCGACAAATGTGCCAATGAAGACACGGTTATCGCAAGTGACGATGCGGACGGTCTCTTTGAGCAGGTTCCTCACAGCGGCGATGGCTGGGGTGTCCATGATGGCCGGGTCCGGTGAAGACATATGTCCGTGACAGGTCACACTCTATCACACCTTGGAACTGCAATGAACCCGTTTGAGAGCGCACCCTCGTTGAACATGCAAGGCCAGTACGACTCTGCCAACACTCACAAATACTCGGTCATCTTGCCGACATACAACGAGCGCAAGAACCTACCCATCATCATCTGGCTGTTGGCTAATGTGTTCCGCGAACAGTGCGTGTCTTGCGAACGTGTCGAGTGAACACGCGCCGCTGAACGGTCTAGTGAGCTAGCATGGGAGATCATCGTCGTGGATGACGCTAGTCCGGATGGCACGCAAGAAGTTGCCTAAGGAGCTCGCCAAAGTGTATGGGGAGGACAAAATCGTTGAGCGCTTGTCTTGTTCGCGTTGTTACGCTGCTGAACGCGCCATAGGTTCTGAGACCACGGACCCGGAAAGCTCGGGCTCGGGTGCGTGTGACTGGATGCTTTTCCAGTCCTATGTGGACTCATCGTCAGCGCGCAGGACTGCATATATCCACGGACTGGACTTTTGTAGTGGTGACTTTGTTATCATCATGGACGCAGACTTTTCACACCATGTATGCGCATCAGCACCATTGGAGTTTTCAGGTTCTCATTCATTTGACTAGCCTAAATTCATACCACAATTCATTAGGTGCTGTTTGTCTGATAGTGTCTTGAAACCGCTGACGCCTTGTTTTACAGGTTGCAGCAGGCATACAATCTGGACATCGTCACAGGTACGCGGTACCGGTCGACGCCAACGCCCTCTCTATCCGACACCTGTCCCGGTGGTGTACATGGGTGGGACCTCAAACGGAAACTCGTCTCGAGAGGAGCCAATTTTTTAGCTGCAACTGTGCTCAATCCTGGGGTCAGTGACCTGACGGGTAGCTTCCGGTATGTGTGTCCGATGCTCTGAGGCGAGTACGACTGACGTGTCCTCGAGGCTTTATCGTTTGCCCGTCTTGCGGCATATCATCACACTCACACAATCGCGAGGGTACGTTTTCCAGATGGAAATGATGGTGCGGGCGCGAGCGCTGGGGTACACGGTAGGAGAGGTTCCGATTACGTTTGTGGACCGCATCTTTGGTGAGAGCAAACTCGGCGCGGACGAGGTGGTTGGATATCTCAAGGGTGTCTGGTTACTGTTCGTCTCTGTGTAGCTTGTTGTGAATTGATTACATTTGGCATTCGGGAAAGGGTGTCAGTCTCCATCTCCTGGTATTCCGAGTCTCGGCCGAGTTGGATACAAGGGCAGGTCGTACTCAGAGAGCCATTGCAGAAGGCACATTAGGGCGCAGGTGCTAGAAGAAATATCGGAATAGAACCGAGTTCAATGGACGCTTGCAGAATGTTTGGAGAGTAGCACTGGAACCGACCGCCCAGGCAGAGTCGAAATGCGTGAAACGGGCGAGCTGAGTTCAAGCAGGTAGTAGATCAAGACTAGCTTAGTAGTGCTCGCGCGTAGGTGCAGAGACAATATTGGTTGACCACATTGAAGAATGATGGGTATACAAGATTATAGATTATAGATCCATAGCTTACATAGTTCCATTGTTTTACACTAGGACTGTGCCTGCACCAGATCACGGAACGCTGCTCGCATACACTTGATAAATCGGTATACTTCCCCGGTCTGATTGAGTTCTCGCACGAGGATCGGAAGTGCAGGTAGCAGTGGAGTCGTCGTTATAACTGGGAGTACATGTTAAATCAGTTGGGCATATACGAACGAGAAATTACCACTGTAAGATGGAGTAGAGACATCAAGCACGAAGCTGAACTCCCGATCAGGATTCGCTTCGTCTACATGAGAAAACCGGATGAGGAGTTGGTCCTGCTTCGATACCCTCAATGTTGCACTTGAGCCACGACTCGCACGCCGCGAGTTCTGGCTCTAGCCGGGTAGCATGTTCATTCAGTATATCTCGTTCAGCATTCTTTTCTAAGTTTGTCGGTTCATTGATACAAGTAGGGTGAAGACAGGATTGGATCTCACCTCGTTGTAAATTGGAGACATCAGTGCGATACTGTTCAATCTCGGAATCGAGAGTCGCATACGTATCACGGATCGAAGTCAATTGACGTTTGAGCGCAGCGAGAGAATGTTCGGCGTCACGCCTCTCTTCTTGTTCTCTAGCCAGTACTACAATACTCTGGGTGAGCTCTTGAGGGGGATGATCCGTGACTTACCAGCGAGCAGATCAATCTCTTTAAGCTTGCACTGGTTTATTTCAGACTCCACTGCCTGTATCCGCTCAGCAAGTTTCCTCTTGTCGGCTTCTTGGGCATCTCTGTGTTTCGTGATCTCGGCGATGGCACGATTGGTGTAGTTTGTGACCGCTCTGAGAAAGTTTGACGTGGATGTTTCGTATGCTTGCAGCCGAAGGTCTACTTGAGGGGTTGGCTGGGCAAGAACAGACGCGAGGTCGATGTGTGTATGTCGCATTGCGTGTGGTCAAACATTGGTTTCTTTGGAAAACGCGGGGTTGTTAATAACTGGTTAAAAATGCACACGCCCTGGGGGTTATTAATAACTAGTTATTAACTTGCTAAAAGTGTTATTAACAAAATAGTTTTCGCCCGTACCCTAGTGTACACTGTAGATCGTGTTCCAGCTAGAGCTTCAGAGTCCAGACGTCCACATGGATACAACGGCCATTACCATTGGACTCCGCGATATCCACATGAGCACTGCCAAGGGAGACCACAGCTGGAATGACGACGTCAGCATGAATACCGCAAAAGCTGCAACTACCATGAAACCGTCAGGCTTTCAGCTCTGGGAAAGGGAGCTTTTGGAGAGCTCAGAGGTGAAGCGGAAAGCCACTGTTGCGCAGCTTTGTGCGTCTCCTCGTGATGATTTACGATGATCGCTGATTGAAAAATCGTAGACTTTCTCGACTACTACTTCCAAAGCCTTGGCTATCTCGCTGCTCGGAGGGAGCGGAGAGCGCGTTTCGATGCTGATACTGCGAAACGACAGTTGTCTACGGCCGAGTACTCCAAGGAGTTCAAGTCGTACTGTGGCCGCGAGCGGGTGTTGCTTAGGAAACGGCGAGCAAAACTGCGCGTAGAGCAATTCCATATTATGGCGCAGGTCGGCCAGGGTGGTTATGGCGAAGTTTCCTCGCACGCAAACAAGAAACTGGGGAGGTATGCGCCCTCAAGAAGATGCGAAAGCGGACACTACACAAGATGGATGAGGTATGCCGGAAATACATTGTCATCTTCATGCGATGTTCACGATCATGTTGTCATTGTCCAGGTTCGACACGTTCTCGTCGAGCGGGATATTCTGACAGCCACCAAGACTCCTTGGTTGGTGCGGTTACTGTATGCATTTCAAGACAGTCAGCACGTATATCTTGCCATGGAATACGTACCCGGGGGAGATTTTCGGACTCTTTTAAACAATTCCGGAGTGCTGAAGGAGGAGCACGCCAGGTTTTATATCAGCGAGATGTTTGTCGCTGTCAACGAACTACACAAGCTTGGCTACATCCACCGTGACTTGAAACCGGAGGTTCGTCAGTTCATATTATCCATCCGTACCGTTTGTTTACGGCCGCCCGCAGAACTTTTTGGTCGATGGAACTGGCCACGTCAAGCTCACAGACTTTGGGTTAGCCACTGGGACCTTGAATCCAAAGCGAATCGAGTCGTTAAAATTAAAGTAGGTCCCAACTCGGAGTCCAGGCTACTCTGCATAACATATCCGTGTAGCTCGACAAGGTCAAGGACAACCGAGTCGTGTATCGTTCGACGCTTGAAAGACGTTCCATCTATCGGTCCGTTCGTCATGAAGATCCACGCTACGCTGATTCGATTGTGGGTTCGCCCGATTACATGGCGCCTGAGGTCTTACGTGGAAAGCCATACACCTACTCGGTCGACTATTGGTCTCTCGGATGCATCTTCTTCGAGTTCTTAGCCGGTTTCCCACCTTTCAGTGGAGGTACGCCCGAAGAAACCTGGACCAATTTGAAAAACTGGACCAAGGTATTGCGACGGCCCGAATATGACAAACCGGAAGATCTCATTTTCAATCTCACCGACATAGCGTGGGATGCTGTTACGAGGTTTGTCCATGTTATCTACGTCTTGCGTTGCTAAGTGTTATACCTCAGGCTTATATCCCACTCGAGTGTCCGATACTCGACCCTACCACAAGTCATGAGCCATCCGTTTTTTGATGGTGTCAAATGGGAAGATTTGCGGTCAACTCGGGCGCCATTTGTCCCTGCCTTGGACTCGGAAATTGATACAGGGTACTATGATGACTTCACATCACTCGAGGATATGGCTAAGTATGCGGAGGTGAAAGAGAAGCAGAGAAATGTGGATAAGGTGAAGGAGAAAGATGATACTCCTGCTAGGGGGGTTTGGGTGGGTTTCACATTTGGTAAGCATGGTCCCAGTAACAGGTTGCTGGGTGCTTTGGAGGGGGAGAAAGATAATGGCAGTACATTAGCTACTATATTCTAATATCTTCCTGGATCCAAAGGGGTTACTATTCCAGGAATTCATGAGAAATACAATTAGGCAATATCATGGATATACCTGTGGGTATCACTGCTTGTACTTGTACCTGTACCTGCCACGGGTATGGGTCTGAATGTGGGTATGGATTTTTGTACCTGCAGGCTGCAGGTATACCCACAGGTATTACCTGGTTAGTTGAGTACATAGTATATATACATACTGACTGTAGATAACACTGTAGGTAGCAAGTATAGGTGTTGAAATCTGGGTATTTGCTTTCTGCTCTTCTTTTACATAACCCAGATTCTAGACCTGATTACATTAATGGTCCAGACTATTGGACATTAGGTCCAATTACAGTCCATGTTCCTCCTGGTCTGGCTCCAGTGGAGTTCCAGAGGGACTGAGGTCATGATTAGCAAATCACTGTTTTTGGCACAGTGGCACAGTGAGTGCAGTTAACTACAGTGACCACAGACACAAATTATATTGTTTGTATAGCAATCAAATTGATGTTTAAACACATTTTATTGTCACTGTAAAATGGGGAACCTACTGTGTCACTGTGTCACTCATCAGCAAAACTGCAAAAGTTCTGAGATAACTGGGCTAACTGGATAATGGATTGACTGGAGCCACTGGAACACTGGGTCCCTGGATTACTGATTGACTGGAGTCACTTGAATATTGGATCCCTGGAGTACTGACTGACTGGAATCACTGGCTCCAGTAAATCCAGTGATTACAGCCAGTCAGTAATCTAGAGATCCAGTGAAGCCAGTGATTCCAGTCAGTCAGTAATCCAGGGACCCAGTATTCAAGTGACTCCAGTCAATCAGTAATCCAAGGGACCCAGTGTTCCAGTGTTCCAGTCAATCCAGTTAGCCCAGTTATCTCAGAACTTTTGTAGTTTTGCTGATGTTGTCTGCTGGTCCTTGGTAGCGTTTTTGCGCTTCCAGCAGCTCTGATTGGAGGAACTCATGGAGTTCGTTCAAGTCCGTGACATATTGGCTGCGGAAGAGGTAAGATCGCGATTGAAGTGAATGGAGAAGTTGGGATGGTATCCTTTATTGGCGAAGAATGGAGATACTCCAGTGGTAGCACTAGGAGCATTGTTATAAGTGAACTCTGTGAGGGGCAAGTGTTTGGACCAGTCGTCTTGCTGATAACTGCAATAAATCCGGAGGTACTGCTCAAGCGTCTGATTGGCTCTGTCTGGCCATCCCCCTCTGGATGATATCTGGAGGTGAAGTGGAGGTGCATGTCAAGAGCTTTACCAAGAGACCAGAAGAAGTGCGATACAAACTCGGAGCCCCTGTCAGAGGTGACGTGGGATGGAACTCCCTGCTTGGAGAAGACATGGATGAGGAACAACTTGGCGAGTCCTGCGGAGGTGATTGTATCATGAGTCAGGATGAAGACACATTGTTTGGAGAGTCGGTCGACTACCACTAGGATGGCGGTATATTCCTCCAAAGATGGAAGCTGCTTGATGAAGTCCATGGAGATTGAGTTCCATGGTTTCTCCAGAACCGGAAGTTGCTTCAGGAGACCATAAGGACAATGACGAGGAGTCTTTGCACAAGCACAGGCTGTACAGGAACTAACATATTCTTTTACAAAAGTCCGGATTTTTGGCCATGCGTATTTGCGACAAATGAGCTCCAGGGTACTACGGTTCTGACTGAAATGTCCTGCGGTCGGATGATCATGGAACGTCCGGAGTATATGGAGATGAAGGTTGTCAGCTTCTGGGATGTAGATGTGATTGTCCTGTAGAAGGAATCTGTTACGATCGCTCCAAGCTATAATGGACTTAACGTTTTCTTTTCATTCAACCCCTATCTATTTCCTTCACGCACTCACGTGCATTCCTTTTCATCTCCGCTCTATCGCTTCTATTCACACATGCGTATCTAATCTCCCACATCCATGCTTCTTATTCACATTAGATCCGCCTTGCAGCCTCATGCTGCCACAGCGTACATGCACACAACGCATGTCCACTACATGCCTTTACCTCATGTTACTCGGTATAACGGATACTTACCATATATAGTAGTAGCACTGCATGGTCCGTGCACACATGTACTTTAGTATATAAACCCCAATGCAGCGCCAGAGAACACTAGTCTTGTTCTCTTGGAGTTTCCCCTTTGGCAACTTCACCTTTATCTTCTCTTGTCTTTTTCTCAGTTCAAGCAACCTAGCGATAAGGCTTCACTTAAGTGTGAGTCCTTAGGGTTGTTTCAGAATCCTTTGGAGTTGATACTCCATCGTGGGTCTAGTGATGTTGAAGACAGGAGAGGGGACACGACAGGATTGCTGGGGAGTGCGGAGAGGATGTCGGACTGGAGTTGTTCCATGTTGATTAATGCTGATACTCAGAGTAATGGAGCCTCGAGAATAGTGGCTCAGAGGGAGGGCATGAGCTGTTCATGTTACACATGCACTAGAACCTGCTGAACAATTTGCTGAACAATTTTCCCTATAGTGTTAGTTCACTTGTTATTCAACTCGCAAACAATAGCCCCTATCCGCCGAACCCCCTATCGTTCACATCCTCTATTTTTCCCTTATTTTTCCCTATTTTTCCTAGTGCTAGTTCACTAGTTATTCAACTTGCAAACAATAGCCCCTATCTGCCGAACCCGCCAAACCGTTTGCCAAACCTCATGCCCCACATGCCCCAAAGGTATCCTTATCTTCTAATTACCTTCTGACTCATGTTTGCCTCATGCTACCCAGTTATACCAGCTTATATCTTAGTATAGCACTTCTAGATAAGCACTGCATGGTCCGTGTACTTGTACTAGTAGTATAAATGCTATAAACCAGAGAGCAAGACTTCCCAGTCTTGTTCTCTTGGAGTTTTCCCAGAACTACCAATAGTGCTTGCTCCCTAGTGCTCTTATTCCAAACACTAGACCCTTTGGTGGGTTTGGTCATTTCAGTTCAGGAGTAAAAATCAACTGAAAATTGTCAGGATTGACACGAGCGAAGTCCTTATCCCCCTCTTTGGGGTAGACGTCCCAGCGCCTAGTCAAAGTGTCCAGTTTTGCTCTGAGCTTACCAGGCCGGTACTGAACAACCATATTGAACTGGTTAAGGTATTTGAACCATCGGGCCTGGCAGCACGTCAGGAGCTTAGTGGAGGAGAAGTATTTGAGGTTCTTGTGGTCCGTGAAGATGTCTATAGGGGCCTCAGAGCCTTCCAAGTAGTGTCGCCAGGACTTGAATGTTGGAATTAATATTCCATATTTACTCATATTTACTTGCTTACCTAAGCATAGCTACATCGCACCATTTACCTTAGCATTAGTACTCTAGTGACTACTTACTAGAGTTTCCACAGTTTCCCACAGGTTATGAGCCCTGCCTGAAGCTCCTCAGTAGTAGCTGGACCAGCTCACTCACGAAAATGGTCGAAGTTGTCAAGCTGAAACCGGACAGACGGAACTGGTCGGCATGGTAGTCTCGTAACCAGCTGTTTTAGGATGTTTGGGGCTGACATCCCGAAGCTGTCCTGTCCCTAAAACATCTGGTGACTAAAGTCACCAGACGAACCCATCGGTCACGCTGTCAAGTGGCGGGCCTATATTTCGGGTTATATTTGCTTAGTCAGCTGAGGGAATATAGTAGTGATTAACAAAGTGCGCGGTACTCCATTTGTCTCTACTGTGAGGACAGTAGGTGCCACAAGCGAAATGCAAGTGACAAGAGGAAGGTATGTGCCTAATGGGAGGTACTCACTAGGTCTGAGGATAGAGGTTGCTAGCTTGAGGAGCAAAGTAATATAGAAGCAGGGTAGAAGTGCTTGTATAAGAGCTGAGTATAAGAACTAAGGAGAGCGATACAGAGTGAGCTCCCCTCTATATAGGGTACAGGTATTGTTTGTACCTGTATGGTCTCTACTCTAGGGTAGGTAAAGATAAGAGATAGGAATGAGTCATATCGTATGATGAATGATAAGAAACCTATCTAGCCAATAGCAATAATGGCTGTTATCTATGATGACATATGATGAGTCAAATGTGATAGTGTAATTGGACCTAGTGTCTGATAGTCTGGACCACTGATGTAATCAGGTCTAGAATCTGGGTTATGTAAAAGAAGAACAGAAAGTGAATACCCAGATTTCAACACTCCTCCTCACTAGAAACATGAGTCATCATGAAAATGGAGATAAAGTCAAACTCTTTCGTCCACGCTCAAAGGCTATCTTTCCAAGATTCTTGGTAAAGATATCTGCGAACTGTTGCTGGGAAGGAACATAAAATAGTTCAACTTCACCTTCTTCAACAGCCTCCCGAATATAATGTTCAATATAATGTTCAGGGATACGTCCTTCTTGAGCTGGATTTGAAGCAAGGAACATGGCTCCCTGGTTATCAACACACAGGGGAATAGTGGAGAGAGGAAAAGATAGTTCCTCGAACAGATTGTGGATCCATTGGATCTGTCTGCAACACTCTGTCATTCCACAGTATTCTGCTTTGGTGGACGAAAGTCGAACTCTCTTCTGTCGTTTGGATAGCCAGGACATGATTCTGTTTGCAAGAAAGACAGAATAACCCGTAGTAGACCGTGAGGTCTCTATGTCTCCAGCCCAATCAGTGTCAGAGTAGGCGACGAAACCATTGATAGGTCCGTCAGCAGCATAGGTCAAGCACAACTTGATAGTATGTGCGAGATAGCACACGATATAGAGCGCCTTCTGCAAATGATCCTCAGAGGGGTTTGCAGAGTACTGCGACATCTTGATCACTGAATAAGCGAGATCGGTGTTGCAATAGCGTGTATCCAGTGTTACCGCCCAGATACAGGGAAACTGCCCATGGGGCCTTACCTTTGGAGAGAGGGTACTCAGAGATGATAGCGGTAAGAGATCAAGAGAGTTCTTGTGTATTTCAGACTCAGCAGAGTCTTATATACTACTATTTACTGATTACTTAAGCAGGTCACGTGACATCAGGTACGTGTCCTTTCAACACTCCCCCTTGTCTGGTATACGGTAGATACGTAGATAATAAGTGAGAAGTACATAGTAATGTAAAGAACGTCCGCGCATTTTAAGGCGAGTTGAATTCCAAACCGAGCTGGGAGCGAAACTCCTTGAACTTGACATGTCCAAGGTTCTTAGTGAACATATCCGCGGGATTGTCGGTTCCTGGGATAAAGAGCAGCTCAACCTGCTTCCACAGCATCACAGCATCACGTACAAAGTGGTAGTGGATCTGGATGTGTTTGGATCGTTTTTCGGTAACAGGATTTTGTGCTATAAATAGTGATCCTTGGTTGTCACCACAAACGGGAATAGGTCCAAGGCGATAGCCGAGTTCCTCCATCATTTGATGTATCCAAATAGCTTGGCGTGTGCAGTCGCTCAAGGCCATATACTCAGCTTCAGTGGAAGACAGAGCGGTGGTCTTCTGTAAGTGTGAGTTCCACAAGAACACACCATCCGCGAATTTCAGGTAGAAACCTGTTTGCCAGTGTGACGTGACTTTGTCTTGTCCCCAATCAGAGTTGGTGCAGGCAATGATACCTTTACCGGATTTGCCATTGTAAACAAGAGAGTAATCTTGGGTGCCTAAGAGGTACCGGCAAATGTATAGAGCCTTGTTAAGGTGCTCTTCTGATGGGTTTGCAGACATGCGGGCGAGTTGGGTAACCGCATATGCAATGTCAGGTCTTGTACCGATCATGAGGTACAGTAGTGATCCAATCACTGTCTGGAATCGCGTCCGAAGTTCCGGGTTGACAGGTGAATCATTCTTCTCTGGGTAATAACCCTGAGGGAGAGGGGTGTTGGCGATTTTTGCATTAGTCATACCGCATCGCTCTATGACTTTGTCGAGGTATTCTCGCTGGTCGATCTTAATGGTTTCACCGTCTCGACGTATGTTCATTCTTAGGAATTCGCGTGTTTCCCCTAAGTCATGACAGTCCCACTTCTTCATAAAGGCAGCTTTAACCTTGTCTACAAAAGGTTTATTGGGGCTGCAGAAGATGGCGTCGTCTACATAGACAATCGCTAGGACGAGTTCTTTTCCTTTGCGATAGATGAATAGGCCAGCATCTGATTTGATGCGCGTGAAGCCGAGTTCTTTCATGGAGTGGTCAAGTTCGTGCCACCAAGCTAATCCGGCTTGCTTAAGGCCATATAGTGCGCGTAGTAACTTTAAGACCTTTCCCTTGAGATGAGCGGGCATAAAGCCTTCAGGGAAGTCCATATATAGTTCTTCGTCCAGTTTGCCATATAGGTAGGCGGATCGGACGTCGAGACCGGTGATGTACCAGTTCTCGATTGCTGAGAGGGCGAGCATACACCGCACTGTCTCAAAGTGTACGACAGGAGAGAATATTTGATCGAAGTCAATCCCTTCTACTTGGGAGAACCCTTTGGCTACGAGCCGGGCTTTCTTTCTTCCATCGGTTTTAACATCAAAGACCCATCGGTTCTTGATAACCTTTCTTTGTGCGGGTCGATCCACGATTTCATAGACCTTTTGGTCCTTGAGCATTTGTAGCTCATCGTGGCAGGCTTTACGCCATAAGGTTTGTTCGTCTAGGGGCAACTTTAAAATGTCACGGTAGGTCCATTCCCGGTAGTTCATGTTGGACTGTTCATGTCCGATCGGAAATGCACGGCTGCAGAGGTATGAAACCAATGCGTCTCCCCCTTCCCTGGTTATGTGCTCAATGTCATCTTCCGACGGAGTCGGGGACAGAGGCATACCGCCAGGGATCACGGGTGAATCCGAAGGTCCAGCCGGTGCTTCTCCAACCAATCTGCGCCAATCAGCGGTGCGTTCGATGTCTCGAAGCTGCTTGACTGGGTCGCGGCGCTCTCCATACACGTTTCCGGGTCTGAGAGGTGCACAGTGTTCCCGTTGTGGGCGCGCTGGGCGAGCAGGTGGAGGTGGAGGTGGACGGCGAGGAGGTGTAACCGGGGGTGCCGGTGCTGCCGGAGGTGGAGTGGGAGGCCGGGGGGCCTGTTGACGAGGAGTGGGGGGTCGAGGAGCGAGATCCGCATCGGACTCGTCATCATGTGAGTGAGAACGCGGCGGGTGGTTAACGGGCCGGTGAGGTGCTGCCTTGGAGCATCTGGGGAACAGATTCTCATCAAAGACGGCGTGCGCCGAAGTGTGTAGAGCGTTGTTAGGGCACATGAAGAGGTAGTTTGAATCACTACCGGTGGAAACACCAAGGTAGATCATCAGCTGTGATTTAGGCTGCAGTTTACCTTTGCGAGTCTCGACGGGAATGTGCACATAAGCGCCACAGCCAAATACCCGAAGGTGCGAAAAGGTAGGCTTTTGGCTGGTGAGCATCTCGGATGGCGTTTTCCAGTTGAGCCGAGCGGAAGGGGTGCGATTATACACATGAAGTGCATGGAGTACCGCGAACTCCCAATAGGAATCGGGCAGGCAAGCCTGCAGTTGCATGGGTTGTGCTTTGTCCATTAGGGTACGGATGAAGCGTTCTGCGTGTCCGTTTTGCTGGTGAGCATAAGGGGCGGATTGTTGGATGTTTATGCCATTATTGCGCATATACTCAGTGAAAGCTTTGGAGGTATATTCTCCTCCAGTATCAGAGCGCCAGTGTTTTACGACGGTGTTGAACTGAGTTCGCACATAGGCGTGGAACTGCTTGGTTGCTTTAAGTGTTTGGTCCTTTGTCTTAATAAGGACTACCCAAGCCATAGATGTAAAGTCATCATAAAAGACGACAGCGTACTTGTACTTGTGGTACGACTCAATTTCAAACAACTTGAGGTCAGAATGAATTAACTCAAAGGGAGCGCTTGCGCGCTTCTCGCTATGAGGAAAAGTACGGTTGTGTTGTTTGCCCAGCTCACAGCCGGGACAGATAGGAGGGTTGGACGGAATATCGACGTCCAGAAAGTCCTTGATGTGCTTCTTTGCAGCGCGGAGCACGTTGCGCGAAGGGTGGCCTAAGCGGCGGTGGAGAAGCTCATAATCCACAAGGGTCAATGACGCAAGGTCTGCCTTGGGATGAACTACTGGTGCACGAATCCAGTACATTGTGTCGCCATGTGAATGGAAACTAAGTACCAGATGGTTAGAACATTTGTCATAAATGTCTATGGTGCGGGGACGGGTTTTAAGCGTCATGCATTGATCAACTAGTAAGGTGCCCATGGAAATGAGCTTTACAGAGCATGATGGCATGTAAATAACTGGCGATAACCGCACAAGTCTACCTTGGAACTCCACAACTGCGGTTCCTTTTCCTAGGATCTTTGCTCGGCCATTGGCTGTTTGAGAGTAGGTGGGTGTACTGAATTCTTTATACTCGATCAGGTCGTCGAGATCACTGGTGTAGTGGGATGAAGCCCCAGAGTCAAGGAGCCACATGTCGGGTGGCATACGATGACTGTGTTCCTTTTCCTTTCCTTTAGAGGATGGCTTACAGCGATCACACATAGAGAATGGTACAGTGGTAGTGATATTGTCCAATTTATCTACTACAGGTGTACGCGCGGAGAAGCTACATACTAACTGTGGCAAAGAAATCTGCACATCAGTACCTGCGAGACGTGGACAAAGGAACGTGGGGACTTGCCGTTTGATCGAATACTCCATAAAGTGTTCGATGTCTGGATCGATCACCATTGGATCCCCCAAGCTGACAGCGTCTTCCTCGATGTCTCCACCGGTTGTTTCGGGATCCGAATACCCGTCATAGTCATCGTCGCTGTCAAGCGGACGGAAGACTTGAGGGTCTTCCTCGATGCGTTCGAGGAGGGTGATAGAGGAGGGTTCGCCGAAGGGGCCCATTTCCAAGAAGGACGAGTGGACGCGCTTGTGGCGCCGCGTGGCAACCGGCTCAAGGGTGTGGACCACTTGAGGAGTGGGGGTGGCCCCCATCCGGCGGGCGAGGTGGACAGTCTCAAGGACCTGCGGAAAGGCGGGGGGACCGGGATACTGGATGCCGGCGGTGTGCGCGAGAGCGCGCGGGTCAGGGACCGGAGAGGAGAACTCCATGGAGGCTGGGCTGTAAACAGCGGGCTTGTGAATGAAGTTCGCGAGAGCGAACGAGGCGGAGGACTGTTCCGCGGCCGTATTGGCGCGGTCCTTCCGCTTCTTCTCCCCATCGTCGGACCTCTTTCCTCGACGCTGCTTCTTCTTACCCTTATCCTCGTCCTTCTTGTCAGAGGAGGAGGCGTCCGGCTGCTTTTGTTGCTGCTGGAACTGGGGGTCGCCCTTCTGGCGATGCACGTTGGTGAGGTAGTGCTGCCATGCAGCGGTGGGGGTGGTCTCCAACTCAGCCATGGTTAGGACTTTGTTGGGAGAGGTGGTAGTGGGGGCCAAGTCGATGGCAGCGTTAAGCTGCGCGTGTAGCGTTTCCGCGTACTTGGGCAACTTGGCAACCGTAATCAGCGCCTTGAGGTTGTCGGGAACCTTGTGCTGAAGTTCCTCGAGGAGGGAGAAGCTGGCGTTCAGCTTCGAGAAGGCTGGGCCAGGGTGCTGGTTGTCGGGGAAGGTAATCCCCAACATGTTCTTCCACTCCGTGTAGGCAGAGGCAAGAGAGGCGGCATTATATTGCTGCTTAAGGGAGTCCCAGAGGGACTTGGCGGTAACGTTGCCGGCGAAGCAGGAACCGATGTGGGGTTCGAGGCGGAGACGGATGGCCCCAAGGGCCCTGTCGTCGTTTTCGTCCCATTTGTCCATTGCTTCTTCCTCGGCGGTGGTAGCCGCTGTACCAGCAGCGAGCGGACATTGCTTCATCATGGCCTTCTGCCAGGATCCGGAGGCGCGGATGTAGGACTCCATGTCCTGGGCCCAACACTTGTAGTTGGTGCCGTTCACCTTGGGGATGGAAGTAAGAGTGGAGGAAGACATTTCGATGGTAGGATCTGAAAAGATGACGTGTCAGCATGAAAACCAATAAAGGGAGCGGGAGAAAGCCGCATCGCTGAACAGTCAGAGCTTCCAGAATGTAGGGTCATAGCGACCCCCTACATCTGTAGTCTGATGGCTGTTACCCCAGGGCATTGCTGCGCTGCTAGGGTATCTGGCGTTTCCGCTCAAGACGGCCGATGTCCAAAGGCATTCGCCCATGTGCAGATGACGAGCGGGCAAGCCGCTCAGTCAGAGCTGCGGGGCTCATAACCTGTTGCAATAGCATGTATCCGGCGTTACCGCCCAGATACAGGGAAACTGCCCATGGGGCCTTACCTTTGGAGAGAGGGTACTCAGAGATGATAGCAGTAAGAGATCAAGAGAGTTCTTGTGTATTTCAGACTCAGCAGAGTCTTATATACTACTATTTACTGATTACTTAAGCAGGTCACGTGACATCAGGTACGTGTCCTTTCAACAATCAGGTCGTGTGCCAAGCATGATGTAGAGCAATGATCCGATGACCAATTGATAACGACTTCGAAGAGTTGGGTTTGATTCTCCTTCGTTGGGTTTTGGAGTATAACCAGAAGGAAGAGGAGTAGTGACTGGTTTACAGTCAGTTTGACCAAAGCGCTCAACTACTTTTTCAGCATAGGAGCATTGATCAAGCCTCAGAGTGTGTTTCTTGCGATCTCTGGTAATCCTCATTCCAAGGTATTCTTTGGCTTCACCAAGATCTCTTGATTCCCAACGATCCATGAACTGTTTCTTGTGTTTGAGGATAAGTGATCTATCATTTCCCATAAAAAGAGCGGCATCAACATAGAAGACAAGAACAATCAGTTTATCACCAATAAACTTGACGTAAACCCCTGGATCTGCGTAGCATCTCTTGAATCCAAGTTCAAGGAGGGATTTGTGGAGCTGCTTGTTCCATTGGAACGCAGCTTGTTTTAAACCATAAATGGCCTTCCTAAGTCGACAGACCTTTTTCTCCTGGCCTTTGTGAATGAAACCCTCAGGTTGAACCATATACAGCTCCTCATTGAGGTCTCCAAATAGGAATGCTGTTTTAACGTCCAGAGCTTCAAGCTCCCAGTCTTCCAATGCTGTTAATGCAAGGAGTAGACAGATGGTCTCAAACCTGGTTACTGGTGAGAAGGTTTCTTCATAGTCGATACCAAAGATTTGTGTGAAGCCTTTGGCAACAAAGCGAGCCTTCTTATGGCCATTGCTTTTAACTGCATAAACCCATCTTCCCTTGATGGGTTCACGACCTTTAGGTAGATCAACAAGAGTCCAAACCTTTCGGTTCATAAGGGACTTGTATTTTTCATCCATCGCTTCTCTCCAAGATCTCTGTTCCGATGATGAGGTGAGCCTCAAGACATCCTTGTATTGCTTAGGAATGTTTTGGGAAAGGGCAGCAGACAAATGGAACCACATTCATTGGTTGCTGTAAAGCTCACCCATATCATCCTCATTCGTTAGTCTAGCATGAACAGGTTGTTCTGCTTTGTCCACAGTTTCTTGCTCCTCCTGGCAAGTATTGGACTTGCCATGAATCTCTCTCTCAATCTCAAGAGGTGGTCTATTCCCGTAAGTGTTATCAGGAATGATCCGATGTTTAACATTCCTAGTGGAACATCTCTCCGGTACAGGAGGTCAGAATGGTGCTCTAGGTGCGACAGGAGGTTGACGAGCATGAGATTCTACTGATGGTGGAGGTGCACGATTGACTGGTGTGGATCGAGAAGGATCCCAATGAGGTGGTGAAGGAACAGATGGTGGTGGAGATGGAATATGACGACCAGGTGGTGGTAAACCAGGTGATCATGGTGGTGAAGGTATTCTGGATCTTGGACAAGGTAATGGTTGAAGATCAGGTATGTTAACTATAACATGACGAGAGGGATCAGAAGGAGGTTCTGGATTCTCCTTTTCCGTTTCATCGTCTGATAGGTCATTTGCAGGGTCTTCTAGTATCTGGGCTTGGTCTTCGACAGCAAGATCTCTGAAACATGATCTGAATCGAGTCTCATCAAATGTGGCATGGGTAGAGACAAAGAGACGATGTCTGGCTTGTGACCAGAATCTCCAACCCTTGGTATTGGTTTCGTAACCAATGAACATCATTTCTTCTGCTTTAGGGGACAACTTGTCCTTCCTTATCTCCGGTTGGTATGAAGACAAAGGTGCTGCAACCGAACACTCTGAAGTATGAAACATCAGGGACTGTACCATTGAATAGTTCAATGGGTGTTTTCCACCCATGACGACGAACTGGCTGTCTATTGTAGACATGAAGCACAGTCTCCAGGGAATCTTGCCAGAAGATCCTGGGTAAGCAAGCATGATGGCGCATTGCCTCAGCTTTCTCCATGATGGTACGATTGAACCTCTCTGCACGTCCATTCTGCTAAGGGGTATGAGGAACGGAAGTCTGATGGGTGATGCCTCTGGATGTGAAGAACGATTGAACGTCTCGACCCATGTATTCCCCCCCTCGATCTGAACGTACAGAGGTGACCCAAGAACCAGAATGGGTCTCAAGCCAGGCAAAGAGGTGCTGTAGCACAGCCAAAGTACCAGACTTCTCCCAAAGGAAAGCAAGGAGTGTAAAGCCAGAAAAATCGTCAATGAGGGTCAACACATAACGAGTCCGGGAGCGAGATTCCACAGGGAACGGTCCCATGAGGTCGGTATGAAGGAGAACAAGAGGGCAGATGCACGTTTGATCAAAAGACCGAAACTGCGATCCGCCATTTTACCCTCAGAGCAGCCTTTACAAGGAGGAAAGTCAGAAGGAATAGTGATATCCGGACAGCCAGAAGTGTGATTATGTAGCTGCCGAGTGCGTTCTTGGAACAGTGTCCAAAACAAAGGTGCCACAAAGAGAAAGAATCAATAGAGGTCACTGAGGCAATCTTTCCTGGAGTAATCGTAGAAGACTGAAACCAGTGGAGATTGTTGTCTGGAAATGAGGCAGATGCCCGGATTACCAGACGTCCTAGGTTGTTCCAGATATGAGTTTCTTGTTTATCGATTTCAAATCAATATCCCTGAGAAGTCAGGGTAGCAACAGACAAAAGTCTGTGCGATGCTCGAGGTGCATACCAAACTCGTTCAAGGACCAAAGGGTCACTTCCATGAGGTTGAAGGATAACCTTTCCAGAACCGTACATGGAGACAAGAGAACCATCAGCGATAGAAGCATGTTTGGTTCCTTGTGAAAGATGAGCGAAGTAATCTAGGTATGGAGTGACATGATCAGTGCAACCACTGTCAATCATCCAATGTGAACGAGTTGGACTTAGTGTGTTTCCAACAGTGTACCAGGCAGGAGGGAGGATATGATTCTCGGTTTTTACTACATCACTAGGGTTCAAAGGGGTCTCTCTCAACGTCATCCCCTGGATGCCACGTGAGAGGCTAGTGAAGGAAACCAGATTATAATCGTTAAAGTAGGAGGAAGTCTCCTCCTGATGAGGAAACTCTCTGATTGAATGACCAGGTAATGATTGTCCCATGACTAAACCTCTGATAACAAAGGTAGTCTTCTTCTTTTTCTTTGGCTTGGTGACTCTACCAGATCGTTCCGATCTCTTCAGAGGGTTAGAGGGAGAGTCGGCGGGCGCGAAAGGACTGGTGGACAGCAGATTGCATGTCCGGTGATATGTCCATAGAATCGTCAGATGGTCTGTCCCATCCATGTTCCACAACATCAGAGTCGAATGGTTGTTCAATCTCCATCTCCTGAAGCCTAGAGGTAGATTGGAAGTCTTCCTCGGTCATCCCATAGTAGGGGTCAGGATCTGAGTTAGTAAACTTGTTTACCATAGACACCTGAGCAGGTGCTTTGCCTTTTCCTTTCTTATCAGCATTTCGCTGATTATACCAAACTCTCTTGTCATTATTTGTGTTACAGACGCTACATTTCTCGATTACATTTCACTACCATTCATTTCCTAATCACTAACACTAGTCCCACTAGTGCACACAAACACTACCAAAAGACTACCATAGTATTCTTTCACTTGCCAAGACTTACCTTATCAGGTCACATGCTTCACACGCTACTAGTCACATGACCAAGTCACATGATCTTATCTAGGCTGTGCACCTCATGCCACCTCATGGTATACACATTGCATCCTTATGCTTGCCTCATGACTTTCCTCTTGACTCACTTTCCCTTATCCTCCAATAGCATTAACAGCTCTTATCTAGAGCATCCTCATGGTACCCAGTAACCGTGGTATTAACCTTATTTAGATTCCCACAGCCTTTCCACAGCTTGGTCTGTGCTCGCACTTAGCCCCTATAAATACCCCTATGTTATAGTAGTTAGTCTCTAGTCTAGTTCTCTTGTTAGTTCCCCATGTTCTTTCTGTTCTTTCCCCTCTATTCTCACTGCTAAGCAATCTACCATAGACCCTAGTGGTCTAGTGATTGTACTTGATAACAGAACTACTCATTGCAAGCTGTTACGCTTGGACCGGGTAGGTACGAGCGTAGCCCTTATGAAGCGAGGAACGATGAGAGCGTCGACTCAGAAGTACGACGAGGTCTTATAGAGGTAACGTCCTTCAGAGTAGGACGAAGACTACAAGGGTTCAAGGAGCTCGTGGGGTCGTCCACACGAGGTTCAAGGGTTCAAGGAGGTTGGGCTGATTACCAACGGTTCAAGTGGGGACCACAAGAGCGATTGATTGTACAAAGGGTAAGAGTACAAGGGAGCTCAAGAGTAAAGAAAGTACATGGGGTGATAAACGACGGTTTATATACTACATGGAAGAGAAGTTAAGGGCAGGCATAGAATGCGAAGGAAAGAGATGGAATGTGAAGGAAGGTATACGATGACTAAGCAAGTGGAGTGTAGTCGGGACGCCGACGGAAGGAAACTGGAGATAAGGGGGAGTCATCGTAGAAGAGGAATAGTGTTCGTAGTGCGTGTAGTACAAGATAAGCGATAAGAGAAAAGAAAAGATAAAGTCGTAACATTACCCCCCTACTAGATCCGAGACAACGTCGAAGGACTAATAGAGACTAGAGTATGAGGCGCCGGGGGAGCCAGTGATGTTGGCGTAACCATCCTCGGTGATGGGATCATCGTATTGCGCATCATCAAGATAGGGTGGGGATGGAGCGGAAGCACGCGGAGGAGGCACTGGAAGTACTCGGCGAGTACCAGAGGAACGAGCAGATCGGTAAGACCGATGGGAGGAGGAACCTTGAGAAGAACCTCGAGAGGAACCGGAAGAAGACGATGAGGACTGTCGTGGGGGAGAACGTCTCTCCGTGGAGGAAGGAGTTTGGTAACGAGAGGGGCCATCAGATAGACGGCTAGCTAAGGTGCCACGAGTACGAGTAGGACCGACGGTAGAAAGTCGGTTGGCAAGGGAAGGACGACGAGTGGCCATGTGGCAGGAGTGCTGGTCATGTCCCGGAGCCCATTGGCGACAGCCAGTGATAGGGCACATGTAAAAGGGACAGTTGCGGCGTACGTGTCCAATGCGGTGGCATTGGTAACAGGCGTGGGCATAGCTTGGATGAGAGGGGAGGAGAGGTTGACGTTCTAAGGCCCCGTAGAAGGGGGTGTTCCGGTTGTTATGGGCTTGTTCAGCGCGATCTAAGACGACGACTTCCTCGGGGGAAAGAGGAGAAGACGATGCGGATGGAGTAGATGCGGGGGTATCGATCGCGGTGAGAGCGGGGTGTACGAGGGGAATAGTCTGGGCAGAAGCTATTCGTTCTACTGCAAGTTCCAAGGTATAGCGGTCAATATCGGTGATGAATTCGCCGAACTCCATCTGGTACATCACTTGATGGAGGTTGGCGAGAATGTTCGCTTGGGAGGAAGCGACCCATTGTCTATCGAGCTCTGGGGTATTGAACGCGGTGAAGTTGTTGGTGACGAGGGAGAGTCTCTGTGTCTGTTGGTATGCCTTATAAAGGCCGAGGAAGGCGGAGTTCATGTCCATATGGGCTTCGAGGGGAACAGCGAAATGAGAATCTAAGATATAATTGGAAAGGTTTCGTATGTATCGGGGAGAGGGAGTATCGGGTCTAACATTGTTGGCATAGAGGGGAAGGTCTACTGCGAGGATAGGACGAGGTGCAGGGGCGGATTCATCGGGTACAGGAAGAGGGGAATGGAAGACGACAGGGAAGGTAGGAGCGGGAGCGGGAAGAGTTAACGGTTCATCGATGGTTGCGGTTCCAGGGATGTTGGATGGGCAGTAGGTGACGGAAGAGGAGTTCCATCCGGGTTCAGCGACGGTGGAAGAGGGAGATGCGGGTGCGGACGAGACTGAGAGAGAAGATTCGGTGGAGATTGACAAGTTTTCGAAAGACATAGTGTGCTGGAAAGGATCTAGGAGGAGAAAACGGAGGGGTGGAGTTTCTTATAGTCCTGAAGAGCGGTCTTGGAATGTTTTAAGTTCCGTTCAGGGATCCAAGAATCTTCTTCGGCGGAGTATCCTTTCCAGCGGATAAGGAACATGCGGCTTTTCGGGGTTCCGCGGTGTCGTATAATCTTATCAATCTCGTATTCCTCTTCTCCGTCGATAAGGTCAGGTGGAGGAGAAGGGAAGTTTTTCCCATGGACGGCGTTCTCGCGATAAGGAGATAAGAGAGAAGCATGGAAGACGGGATGGATCTTCCAAACCTTCGGTAAGCGGAGTTGGTATGTGATGGGAGATAGGACTTTGGTGATTACGAAGGGTCCTTCTCGTTTTGGGGCGAACTTAGGATTGATGATGGAGCGGCGGAGATTCCTGGCCTCAAGCCAGACCTTGTCTCCGAGGGTGAAGGGAGTGAATCCCCGGTTGTTCCGAGAAGTCATAACTTGTCGAGCGAGTTCGTGAGAAGCCAATGCTTCTTCTCGGGCGGCGGAAAGGTCTTTGAGGCGGGAGTTGATTGCAGGAAGGGAAGATTCGGCAAGTACCGAGGGAAGAGCACGGGGTTCATATCCCATCATGAGATAGAACGGAGATTTACTGGTGACGGAGTGAGGGCGGTGGTTGTGAGCAAATTCTGCGTGGGAGATCTTATCTGCCCATGAGGAGGGATTGCTGCCACAGAAGATTCGAAGGTATGTTTCAACCTCCTGGTTAACTCGTTCAGTTTCTCCATCAGATTGAGGGTGATATGCGGTGGAGAGGGAGATGTCGTAGTTCAGGAGTCGTCCTAGCTCTCGAGCGAAGGAGGATGCGAATTGAGGACCACGATCGGAGATAATTTTGTCGTAGAGGCCGAAGCGGAGATAGACTTTGTGGAAGAAAAGGGAAGCGACACCTTCGGCAGTAATAGTCTTCTTCGTGGGACAAAGAATTACCCCCTTAGTAAGGCCGTGGTCCACCACGACTAGAAGAGAATCAAATGAAGAAGAAGTGGAAACGGGGAGATCCGTGATGAGATCACAGGAGACCTGTTGGAATGGGCGTGTGCAGGAGGATTTGATCGGGGTGAGAGGAGGGACGGTAGGGTGTGTGTTTGACTTGTTCTGCTGGCAAACGGAACATCCCTCGACGTATTTCCGGACGTACTGCGCGAGTCCGGGCCACCAGAATTCAGCTGCGACGAGCTGGCGAGTCTTCAGGTAACCGGGGTGACCGGTAGACTCATGGTCATGACATCGCTTGAGGATGGAGTGGCGGAGGGTTTCATCGGGGGGTACGTAAACACGGCCTTTGTAAGTAAGGATGCCTTCTGAGTGCTGCCAATCAGAGAGGCGGGAACGGAAGGCGGGGGGAATGGTTCCATTGAGTGCTTGGAGTGCCTGAAGGACAAGCGGGTCGGAAGCCGAGGAAGAGGAGATATGGTGGGCCAGCGTGGAGTCGATAAGACGGACAAACATAGATGGGGGAAGAAGGGTGGAACCCTTGTTCTCATCGGAGTCTGTAGGAATAAAGTCTCGCCGGCGTGATAGGGCATCCGGCCCGGAGAGTAGGGAGCCAGGAACGTGGATCATTTTAAGGTCGAAGTCCGCTAAATCTAACAACCAGCGGGCTTGGCGACGGTTAAGGTCCTTTGGTTGACGGAAGTAGGTGAGGTTCTTGTGATCAGTGAAGACCTGAACCGGGAAGGAAGCTCCATGGAGATAGTGTCTCCAGGCTTTAAGGGCGCGGATGATAGCGAGGAGTTCGCGATCGTAGATATCGTAGTTGCGTTCAGCAGGGGAGAAGGATTGGGAGAGGTAGGAGCAGGGATGCCAGTCACCGTTGGTATCGGTTTGGAGAAGAATTGCGCCGGTGGCGTATTTGGAAGCGTCGGTGGCAATGGCAAAGGGTTTGGAGTGGTCAGGAAGCCGAAGGACAGGTTCAGCAAGGAAGAGTTCTTTGAGATGGGAGAAGCATCGGTCGCATTCATCGGACCATTTCCAAGGCTGGTTCTTCTTGGTAAGGTCGATAAGCGGTCTAGCGACGGTTGAGTAATCTGGGATGAAGCGGCGGTAGAAGTTGGCGAAACCAAGGAAGGAGCGGACTTCTTTGGGGGTGGTCGGGGTAGGCCATTTGGAAATCCCATCAAGTTTGACGGGGTCCATAGCGATGCGGCCGGGTTCTACGATCATGCCGAGGTATTCCACCGTTTCAGTGGCAAATTGGCATTTCTCAAGTTTCAAGTGGAGGTCGAGTTCCGTCATGCGCTGGAGAACTCGTTTGGTGCGTTCCTCGTGGGTAGCTTTGTCGGGAGAGAAGATGAGGAGGTCGTCCATATAGATGACGAGCCATCCTTCTGCGATCATATCACGGAAGGAGTCATTCATGAATCGTTGGAAGGTGGCGGGGGAATTACAGAGACCGAAGAACATGACAAGGGGTTCGAAGAGACCTTTGTGGGTGATGAAGGCCGACTTCCATTGATGTCCGTCTTTAATTCGGACATTGTTGTATCCCCATCGGACATCGAACTTAGTGAAGACCTTAGCGTCTTTGAGCTTGTCGACGAGATCAGAGATGAGCGGGAGTGGGTAAGCATCCCGAACGGTATGTTCGTTCAGGTAGCGGTAGTCTTGGCAAGGGCGTAGTTTGCCATCCTTCTTTTTGACGAAGAAGAAGGAAGATGCTTGGGGGGAGTTCGACGGGCGGATCTTTCCAGCGGCGAGGTTCTCGTCTAGGAAATCTTCTGTCGCCTTCTGTTCGGTAGGAGAGAGGGGATAGACCTTTCCGATCTTCGGGGAGAAGGAATCTTTAAGGTTGATCTCGTGGTCGTAAGATCGTGATGGGGGAAGGTGATCGGTGGCTTCTTTGGAGAAGACCGAAGCATAATTGGAGTATTCGGCGGGTAGGGACACTTTGGGTTTGGCTTTCTCAGCAGCTGCGGCGAGTTCCGTGGCGGTGGTCAGTTTGGCGATGACTGGAGAGTTGTTGGGGAGGTAGCGGGAGCCGCAGCGGATGATGCGGTGTATGGCGTAGTTTTGGCGGGCGCGATGCATGTATTGTTGTTCGGTTTCATGCTCGAGGTATTCATAGAGTCGACTATCATA
Source organism: Boletus reticuloceps (assembly GCA_018397855.1). Taxonomy (NCBI): domain Eukaryota; kingdom Fungi; phylum Basidiomycota; class Agaricomycetes; order Boletales; family Boletaceae; genus Boletus; species Boletus reticuloceps. The sequence goes on from JAGFBS010000023.1 coordinate 161,600, forward strand.
TACAGAGTCGACGTTGACATGACGAGGAGGACAAGAGGGGGTGGTTTTGGTGAAGAAGGAATCATGTCGCTTCTGATCAGCGACGTGCGTTTGGTAGAATTCGGTGGATTGGTCGGAGGATTCAGGAATGGAAAGGGTCTGGGAAGTCCAGTCGATGGAGGGATTGACTGCTCGGAGCCAAGGGAGTCCTAAGATGACGTTTTCACGTCCACAGTTCATGACGTAGAGAAGGAGTTTGTGAGCGATTCCTTCGATGTTAGCGAAGAGGGTGCAGGTGAATCGAATTTCGCCTTTTTGATTGGCAGATTGGTCGACATTTCGTACCCGAATGGGAACATCAAGTTTCGTGGTAGGGAGGGAGTTCTTTCGAACGAACTGCCAGTCAATGCAGTTGATATCGGCGCCACTATCAACCAGGGCGCAGGTGTCGACGACTTTCATAGTATGCGAAGGGTCGATGAGTTGAATGGGGATTCTCATTGACCTAGACGATTTCGATACTAGTATAGGAGCAACTGTAGCAATAGGAGGGACTCGCGTCGACTGAGATCTCCTTTTTAAAAATCCTGCGAAGGGCAGGAGAAAGAAACCTTCCTAACGGTAGTTTCATCGTCGTCGTCCTCAACCTCTTGGAGTTGAGGGAGTTCTTCTTCGACCTTTCGAACCTTTCGTTCTTTGGTGGAGGAAGAGGCGGAGGGGAAGTTAGGGCAGTCACCCGATCGGTGACCAGTCTTTCGGCAGCGGAAGCATCGTCCTTCCTTGATGCAACGTTGGCGTTCCTCTGGAGTCATCTTGGAGACGCGGATAGCGTCAACGTCCATGGCGTTAGGGTCTCGTTCTTTGCGATGGGTGGTAGTGGAAGAAGAGTATGTAGTAGGGGTCTTTCCTCCTTGTTTGGTGAGTTCTTGGACGTGTTCGTATTGGCTTTGGAACGTCTGGGCTTTAGCTACGTATTCTTCGATAGTAGTGGGTACTTTCTCCATCATCTGAATGTTTCTCATGAGTCCGACGGGTATCCCGTTTTTGAAGAGTTGGATAAGGACTGCGTGGTCGGTTACTTGTGCGATGGAGGTTTGGTTTACAAAGTTCATGACGTAGTTGTTTAACGGAATGTTCTCTTTTCCGTTGTACCTTTTTTCCATTCTGGCGGTCATAAGCCAGTTGAGAGCGTTTCCCTTGGTGTTGGCATGTTTAAATGCTGAGGTGAATTTCTTTGTGAACTCGGCCATCGTTCCGAGTGAGAGAGTGGCGGTGGTTCCTGCAGCGAGAGCGTCAAGGGCTGTCTGTCGATAGGTGGAAGCCCAGGTAGCGGCCGTTCCTTTTGTCATGTAGGAAAGGGCAAACGCTATTTGCTTGGCGTCAGTGTTATAGATTTCCTCGTTAACGAGGAGGTAGGTCATGATGGAGGACATCCACGCATTGGTTTTGTCAAAGTTTCCGTCAAAGGCTTCGGGGATGCCGAGACGGAGTTCAGAGGGTTTCGAGGTGGAGGTCATTCTGAGAGGAGTAGGAGGAACGGGAGGATGAGGGTTCGGTGGTGGGAAGGAACCGAAAGGTGGTGGTGGACGAGAGATAGGAGTGGGAGAGGGCGGAGTAGGAATGCGGGGAATAGAGAGAGAAACAGAGAGGTTCTGGGCTAGTTGTTGATCGGCAAGGAGTTCCGCTTCAGAAGAGAGCGGGATGTCTTGATCAAAGAGATGGATCGAGGGATCTTCTTCAGATGAAGATTCTGAGGTGGAGGGGGCGATGGATGGGCGACGAAGGCCCCAGAGGCTAGTGGGTCGTTGAGAGTTCGAAATGGTGGCGGCTTACAGCGATGGTAGCCGATAGGGATATACTCTTGAGCTTTTGTTACGCTTGGACCGGGTAGGTACGAGCGTAGCCCTTATGAAGCGAGGAACGATGAGAGCGTCGACTCAGAAGTACGACGAGGTCTTATAGAGGTAACGTCCTTCAGAGTAGGACGAAGACTACAAGGGTTCAAGGAGCTCGTGGGGTCGTCCACACGAGGTTCAAGGGTTCAAGGAGGTTGGGCTGATTACCAACGGTTCAAGTGGGGACCACAAGAGCGATTGATTGTACAAAGGGTAAGAGTACAAGGGAGCTCAAGAGTAAAGAAAGTACATGGGGTGATAAACGACGGTTTATATACTACATGGAAGAGAAGTTAAGGGCAGGCATAGAATGCGAAGGAAAGAGATGGAATGTGAAGGAAGGTATACAATGACTAAGCAAGTGGAGTGTAGTCGGGACGCCGACGGAAGGAAACTGGAGATAAGGGGGAGTCATCGTAGAAGAGGAATAGTGTTCGTAGTGCGTGTAGTACAAGATAAGCGATAAGAGAAAAGAAAAGATAAAGTCGTAACACAAGCGCTCTAGGATCTACCAGGCAACCTCCAGAACCTCCTATTGTCCTAGATCGGATATTGGGTTGTTACAATTTGAGTGTCTCTTCTTCTTCTGTGGGTTTCCCCCAGAAGATGAAGGATGGCCAGATGACTGCTGTTGAGGCTGTCATTGGTTCTTCCACTTGTGCTGCTGTGGAGGGCCATGATGAATGATGTTCGTTCTGTTTAGAGACGAGGATGAGGAAGAGGGTTGAGGAGGTGGCGCTTGCATGTGAGTGATGCACAAAGAAAGGGGGCGTAGCTTCGAGTGGCGAAGATCAACCTCTCGAAGGATGGCTTGGATGTTGTTTTCCACAGTGAAGTCGTCTTCTTGTGTGGTATGGATAAGGGTGGAGTGGAGTGCTTCGAAATCATCAGGAAGTTGTGCTAGAATACACATAGCACGAAGAGATTCGGGAAGTTGAAGACCTGCGTTGAGCATGCCTGTAAAATACTGCTGTATCTCCGAAATATCTTCTGACACATGCTGGGTCCTAATACGAGTGCGAAGGACTTTGTGCAGCCAGTAAAACTGTCCTGTGATGCCTTTAGAGGTGAAGTGGTCTGACAAAGTGTTCCAGAAGAGGTATAGGCTTTCGACTTGTAGTAAGTCATCAGTACAGGTGCAGCTGTGGTTCCTGTGTTGACCTGGAACTCCTTCCATTCAGTCGGAGCAGTGGTAGATACTGATCATTGACGGTGATAGAAAGGAAGTCTAGAATCTTTGAGTCTGCGGCTTTCCAGATCGTTTCATCAGTCATGGCAATGTGCTGAGTCGATCTAAGAGTTCCATCTATGAAAACATGTCCACCTATCGAGGCTAAGATGCCTTGAACACGAGAACTCCAAACAGAGTAGTTCCTCTGTCCTTCAAGGACAGGAATGCGACTGAGGAGGAATCCATCGATCTTGAGATCTGCAACAGTGGGAATGGCAGTGGACATGTCTGTTGGAAATAATCAGTGTTCAAATCATAAGGAGAGATGTACCGTCATCAAGAGTATCTGTTCCACAATCATGTCCAGTCCCAGTGCTCAAGAAATACATTGTCCATGTCCAATCCAATCCGTTACATGCGAGAATGTCTCCGAACTTCACCAGCAATGGCGGCAGCACGACGAGGTGGTCTGCCTTCATCCTGTTCTCCATAGAGTCTGCGGAGGCAAGCCTCTCGCATCTCAGGAAGGGTTGAACGCTTCCTAATCTGCTGTTGAAGCCTGTGTTGGACAGGGTTCACAAATCTCCAGCTTTTGCGAAGGTACTTGTCAAAGTTGTAGTTCCAGTACCGCTGGGATGGAGTAGGAGCCAATTGCCTAGTGAAACGGTTATACCAATCAATGGGATCACCAATGTAGATGTTCGGAGAAAGAGAATCATAGAGAACTTCATGAACGTCATGAGAACAGTAAATGTCTCCAGGATCAAAGTGAGAAAGAGGAGGAAAGAGATCTTTGTGTAAAACTTTGTGACCTTGATAATGAACTAATGCAGATGGGGTAGAAATGTATGTCTCGGAGGGGAAAGCCCATCCGGCACCAGCATAAGCTGAGGAAAGAGACTCGTCTTTGAACATGAATGAACATGCAAGGATGGAGTCATCCCGGGTAGAAGTCTCGGCTGATGACACCTGGAAAGGCGTCACCACATGGCGGGATTTCCTTGAATGTACCCAAGGTCCGAAGCCTGTCTGTCTAAGGAAGGGGACTACCCGCCCTTGATGACGTATAGTCTGGCAGAGATTCTTCGGTGGTAGTGGAAGGGGATCTTGGAAAATCGCCTCCCGACGTATTCCTCCTTGATCTGGGTTGGCCAAAGGTGTCAAGTGATACTCGACGGACTGTTGCCATAGACTATTCTCGAAGGCATTGAAGCTCATGGGGGGTAAGCCTAGATTCAAGTTCCAGCGTTGGGATTCGGAGAGGTGCGCCATGAAGAGGATCATGTGGCGGATAGTAAGGAAGAGGTGATGGTGTGCGAGGAGGAAGAATAGGGAGAGGAATCGACTCTGGACTATCGACTAAGTCTGGAAGGGTAGAGAGAATCGAAGTCGATCGAGTTCTTCCTCTGAAGGGTCTATAGGCAGGGCTAAAGACATATCCAGAACGAAGGATTTCTTCGTGAGATGTTCCGGATATACCAGTACTAAGTCCTCGTAGTCCGTCACAGTATTCTGCTTCTTCAATGTGTTGTTGACAAGAAGGACAGGGAATATGGAAGGGGGTCTGGAAGTTGTTGAAACGAACCAGACACGTAGGATCCTCTGAGCAAGGCGTAGGGACGATGGGAGCAGGGAGTTCTGCAGGAGCAGAGAAATAGGTTGACTGCGAGGGGGATGTCTCGGAGCGAACCTCGTAGGTTACTCTGGTCACAGGTATGGACAGTGATTGGGAAGATGATGGTCTCTCCGATGAAGGCGGAGGTGAATCACCACGAACCTGTTGAACTGGTTGTTGGGGTCTAGTAGACAAAACCAGATGCAACGTATAATGTTCGTGATTAGCAATGTGATTCATGTCAAGAGAAAAATAACCATCATCCACTCGAATGAGGATGTCTCCGAAATGATGAACAAAGAAGTAAACAGCCCCAAGTGCATACAAGGGAATGTTGGTAGCGACGAGCATAAGACAATGTCCGAGAAGGACAATCGTCTTAGAGAAACTCACAGCAACTCTAGCCTCCATATCTGCTAAGTCAAGGGTGATGGGAAAGCACAAGTATGTCAAGCCTCGACTAAACAGTGCTCATAACCTAACGAAGTGTGTGGTACTCCGTTTGTCTCTACTGTGAGGACAGTAGGTGCCACAAGCGAAATGCAAGTGACAAGAGGAAGGTATGTGCCTAATGGGAGGTACTCACTAGGTCTGAGGATAGAGGTTGCTAGCTTGAGGAGCAAAGTAATATAGAAGCAGGGTAGAAGTGCTTGTATAAGAGCTGAGTATAAGAACTAAGGAGAGCGATACAGAGTGAGCTCCCCTCTATATAGGGTACAGGTATTGTTTGTACCTGTATGGTCTCTACTCTAGGGTAGGTAAAGATAAGAGATAGGAATGAGTCATATCGTATGATGAATGATAAGAAACCTATCTAGCCAATAGCAATAATGGCTGTTATCTATGACGACATATGATGAGTCAAATGTGATACTATCCCCACCAATGACTTTGGCGGTCAATGACTTTGGCGGTCAATGACTTCGGCACCTGCCTATTGAGGAAAGTAGTTTACATGCCGAAGTCACGTTTCATCGTCACTCTGTGTCACTCGTTGTAGCTGGGTTTGAATCTAATGAAACCCTGCCAAACGTGCCGATGAGATAGGTCCGTCCGCTGCAGTCTTGACAGTGTCAGGGCCCCCCCTAGGGGATGCCGCTGCTTTGCCTTCGCCGGTTGAATGGTCGAGGCCACACAGGGAGCCACCGGTCAACTTCCGATCCAACGTACGAGGCACGGATCCAGGCAGCACTGCAGGGCCTTTCGGATGGTCTGTACAAGACTGTCACTGCAGCCGCCAAAGCTCAAAACGTACGTGTGGTACATACATTATCATTGTAGATTTGACCTTGCCCACACTCTATCAGGTTTCTCATACCACTCTGAGCGACCGCAAGTTGGCGACTCATCGGTCAAAACACAAGGCAGATATCCAGAAACGGATCCTGACACCAGCGGAAGAGCAAGTCCTTGCCGAGTGGTGTCAAGCATCATCCTCCGCTGCAAATCCGGTGCATCCGGTGCAGCTTCGAGCTCAAACCAAGGATCTGACTGGTCGGTTACCATCAAAGAACTGGGTCGGTTCGTTTCTTCAACGCAACCCATCGCTTCTTGTCGCTCGGCCCCGAAATCTCGACCCGAAACGTGCACAGAACTTTAACCGGACAATTGTTGGCAAGTTCTTTGACATGCAGAAGCCACTCAACAACGTTCCGCCAGAACACCATTGGAATATGGACGAGAAGGGTAATCAGATGGGAGGGAGGCATAATAACGGGATGAAGTATATCTATGCGGACACAGACGCCAATCGCTATTGTGCTCACAATGACAACCTCGAGTTGGTGACGATCCTTGAATGTGTCAATGCTGCTGGAGATAAGATGCCCCCCTGGTTTGTTCTTAAGTCGGGAAAGGCTCCGGACATCAGAGATCTCAGAGACAGAGTAGGGGGGTGAGTAGTTTGTGTTAAACATTGTCAACATTTTCTCAATTTATGTCGGTACAGTGTATCTTTTTCCGACTCAGGTTGGACCGACCATGAAATTGCAGCATATTGGTTGGAGAATCTCTTTGTTCCGCAAGCTGAGAAGTACCGTGTTGATCCTGATCAGCCAGTCGTCCTCTATCTTGACGGACATGATTCCCATGAGTCGAACGAGTTCAAGGCAATTGCGTACAAGCATGACATTGTAGTCTGTGCATTCCCGTCAAAAACAACCCATAAGCTTCAGCCCTTGGACGTTGGAGTTTTTGGAGCACTACAAAATGCATGGACGAAGCACTGCGACAAACGTGTTGCCGAGGGCGTTCACATTACCCGTTACAGCTTTATCCATGAATACATGTTGATTCACCATGTCATCACTCCCGAGCTCATTCGGAAAGCTTTTAGAAAGACTGGGCTCTATCCCCTTGATCCTTCAGTCTTCACCAATGACGACTTTGCTCCAAGTCTTGCCTCCTCCAATTCTGCTCACCCTCCTTCATCTTATCTGGCCGATGTTCCATCCTCTCCCATGTCAGCCACTGCTTCTCTTCCTGATTCTGAGATGGATGACTCTGATTTCAATCCTTCTGACACTGAGTTGGACATCAGAGATAAACACAGAGACTCCATGGAATATGTGCAGCGCCACACAAGGGTTGCTCGTGGCTCAGCCTCTAAGTCTTCCACTTCCAGATTTTCCACTCTGTTGGGCGCTCCTGTTATTTTGACAGCAGGACAATTGGGCACGATGTCCAAAGAAGAAGTTTGTCAGGTGCTCCAGCAAACATATCAGCAGAACTTGGAATTGTCTGATTCCAATTGTAAACTTCAAGCACAGCTCGATGCTGCTAATGCACACTGTACGCTGTCAAGGCGTGAAGTATCCGCAATTCGTTTACAGCTCGACAATACTAAGAAAAGTCGCCCGAACCAGTCTGTCAAGGCTTGGCGAGGTTTGTGATGAGCCAGGAGCTGAAAGAGGATTTCGAGAAGGCAGAGTTACAGCGAAAGGAGAAGGAGAAGGTAGACGCAGAGAAGCAAGAGAAGAAGAGGATACATGAAGAAGCACGGCAATCGCAAATCGAGCATGACGTTCAAAGCAAGACATTCCAGTCACTCTCGACACTTCGCTGCAAAGATGACTTCATTACGCTCGCTGGTGCTCTTGGAATCTCACACGACGGGACCATTGAAGAACTAAGGAACCGCATCAAAAACTATATCCGTGATCCCGCAAACGTGGACATCGCCAACAATCCTCGTTTTGTGGCACTATTTCATGGCTCTGGGAGAGCGGTCACCCGCATCACTGCCACCACTGCTGCCTCTGCACACAACCATTCAAACCCCCATCCAGACTTTTCTGTTCAAGTTCCATTCACATAGCAAGTAACATATGACATATATGACATGTACAACACTCATTTTTCACCCAACCGCACATACTCTCCTTTCGAACATCACAGCACGATGCACGTTAATGTCGATACACCACCCCGGGCCTCTATATCAGCTAGACATCCCCAGTACATCATGAATACTTACCCGGCATTCTTACCATCTAATACCCTGTAATCACTAGTACCAGTATGTACTACAAGTACAATAATCCTGCTTCGACACTGCCAGACAGGAATCCAAACAGAGATAAAAAATTGCCTGTGTGACAGAGTGTGACCAATTGTGACACCCTGTGACTGCCGAAGTCACTGGTGGGGATAGTAGTGTAATTGGACCTAGTGTCCGATAGTCTGGACCACTGATGTAATCAGGTCTAGAATCTGGGTTATGTAAAAGAAGAACAGAAAGCGAATACCCAGATTTCAACAGTGATCAGTAGTAACCCATGCTGATTACATGCTGCACACACTTGCAGTGACCACCAACAATGGAAAGCGACAATGACGACTTTTACGGACCATTCTCTGAAACGACCAAACCCACGAAAGGATCTAGTGTTGCGAAGCAAGAGTACTAGAGAGTGCTCAATTGGTAGTTCTGGGAAAACTCCAAGAGAACAAGACTGGAGAGTCTTGTACTACTTGGTTATAGTATTTATACTACTAGTACATGAGCACAGACCATGCAGTGCTTATCTACATATACCATACTTAGGACATGAGCTGGTACCACTGGGTACCATGAGGCAAACATGAGTTGCGATGTAACTGGAAGATAAGTATACCTGTGCAGGCATGTGTTAGATAGGGGGCATGAGGTGATCATGATGCACGACATGTGTGAGTCTGGAGCGTGTCACCTCAAGATCAATGTCGTGGGATAGTAGTGGGCTTTGTGGGAAAGTGACATGGATCTTGAGTGTAGGAAAGCAAGCGTAGTGAGCTAGCATAGTGTTTAGGTTATAGGGGTTAATTGTGTATGTGTTGAATAGCTAGTGAACAAGCGCTAGGAAAAATAGGGGAAAAATAGGGTGAGTGTAACATTCTCCAGTGTACATATCCCATGCGACCTTGCTTTTGATGTCGAAACCGACTCAGAAATCGCCTCAGATTCTGATGACTTGGACTTGCAAGACGACTCAAACTCAGACGTTGAAGGTGCACATCCACCAATCCAGCATACCCATATGCAATCTCTGCATGAATGACTTGGTCCTGATGTTTCGGAAAAGATCGCAGCTGTGCTCAATTACATGAATGGGCTCAGGCTTGATCTTCCCCTTTTCCTCAACCTGCTCAGCTGGGGTGACACTGATTGCACCACACACCCCAAAATCCACTATGCACGGACAGCTCTAATGGTCAGCAAGGAGCTTCCATCTATCATTGCCAGGTGGCATCAGCCTCCCTGCTCCCGTACAAGCACTCATCACCGGGCCCGAGGCGGACAAATCACACTTGAACGATTTGCATTTACCTGTGTCGGCACTGTGATCGAGAAGGAACTGGATGTGATCAAGGACGTGCTGGCATGCCCGAAAGAAGATCTATCCATGGAGGACCTCACCAGCTTGTTTATTGAGGACCTCATTCTGAAGCTCAGCGCTCTGGGCTTTGGTGGCACTCCGAAATTCTGGTCGGTGTTGCTCCGTCTCACACGGACTGAGCGACAGAAAGCCAGGAACACTGAGAAGAACCCAGATCTTGTACGTTGCTTCAAATGAGGCCCTTCATGTCTCTAACTAACAGATACTAGTAACAAAGTCTGAGAGAGAGGAGCGGTTGCTCGATACTATAGTACATTAATTAGAGATAAAAACTAAGCAAAGGTAACTCACCTCAGCCAGTGCCTAAGATGGGTGGAAACCACTGAGGTGCTTGTAAGTGAGGTGTAGGTATATATATGCTGTGGATGGAGGTACTCGTATTATGTTATCTACAATATTGCCATGATGAACCTGAAAGGTTTAAGAGAATAAGAGTTGTAGTGCTTCCAGTGCTTCCATGCATTCCGAGGAAGTTCCAGAAGTGGTTCCGATGATTCCGAGTTTGGAAGAGTGCGGGAATATTTCGGAAGTGGTTCCGGAGGTTCCGAGCTCGGAAGGCGTGGGAAAGTTCCGGAAGTGGTTCTGGAATAGGGGCTCCGAGATTGGAACACGGAACAGTCGGAACTGTTGTCATTTGTCACTCCGCAATCCCATACTTCGAATGAATTTCCAATGTGGCTCATTGGCAAGGGGTTTTGTGAGTATGTCCGCCACCATGTCCTTGGTGGAAACATACCGGACTACTGCTTCTCCCTTTCCAACTATATCATCCCGAACAAAGTGGTATTTCCATTGGATGTGTTTAGTCTGTGCTCGGAACTGTGGATCACGGCAGAGGATAATGGCTGCTTGATTGTCACAAAATAGCTCTGTAGGGCCTTTCTGAGAATATCTGATTTCATCAAAGAAGCTCCGGAGCCCAGCCAAGTGTTGTCCAGCATTGCTGAGTCCAATATACTCTCATTCTGTAGTGGACAGTGCTACCATGCTCTGTTGTTTGCTAGACCAGGAAATGGCTCCATGATTGCTGATGAAAATGAAACCGGAAGTGGAACGGGAGTTGTCTGGGTCCTGAGACCATCCAGCATCAGAGTATCCATGGAAGTCCATATCTGTGGAAAGTTCTGTTCCATCAAAACAGAGTTCCATGTCCTTGGTAGCCTGGACATATCATAGTACACGTTTTGCTGCCTCCCAATGACTGTGTTTGGGTTTGGCACTGAAACGGCTGAGTGTGCCTACTGTATAAGCAAGATCCGGGCGAGTTCCAAGCATGAGATACATCAATGACCCTATGACCGTGAGGTATGAAACCTGTTTGCCTTCAATGATCATTTCCGGAATGGTCTGGTCATTGTTCGGATCAATTGTGGACAGCTGGGAGTTGTGTGCCATAGGGGTCCATGCTGGTTTGCAGGTGGACATGCCGGTACGTTCCAGGACTGTTCGGGAGTATTGTGATTGAGATAAGGATATGGTTTGGTGTTTTCGGTCTCGTTTTACTTCAATTCTGAGAATGAATTTGGCTTCCCCAAGGTCATGCATTTTGAAGGCAGCAGAGAGTTTTGCTTTTATGGAGTCCATGAACTTTTGGGTGGTAGCAGCTAGGAGTAGGTCATCGACATAGACAACTAGGAAACAGATTTGGCCATCTTTCCAGAATACATAGAGGCATGTCTCTGCATCTAAACAAAAAAAATCTGAGTTCTCCAAGCTTCCAGTCTAGGGTTTTGTTCCAAGTCCGGCCTGCTTGTTTGAGTCCATATAAGGAGCGCTGGAGTTTCCAGCAATATCCAGGTTGGATTTGAATACCTGTTGGAGGTGACATGTATAGGTCCTCCTGCAGTTCTCCATTTAGGTATGCTGTAGATACATCCATCTGATCCAACTCCAGGTCATGCTTGGCAGCCAAGGCGATTAGAGTTCGGACAGAGTCGAGGTTAGCTACTGGAGCAAAGACTTCCTGGTAATCCACTCCCTCCTTTTGTGTGAAGCCATGTGCAACAATCCAGAGTTTGTAGTGTTCAATGTTTCCAGACTGATCCCGTTTGATTCGGAATACTGGTTTGGAGGTAATCGGGGTTACTCCTTCCAGAATGAGTACGGTCTCATAGACGTGGTTGGAGTTAAGACTTTGGAGTTCGTCTTCTAGGGCAGACTTCCATAGCTCCTTGTCTGGACCTGAGAAGGCTTCCTTCAGGGTATTTGGAAGTGACTCATCAGAGGATGAGTTTGCAGACCCAGCAAATATAAAATCCTCTATTGATGCCGTAAATGCACCAGAGACTTCTGGATTGTCTTCTGATGGTTCTGATGGTTCTGATGATCCCGGAGGCTGTTCCAGATTGTGTGGCTGTGCTTCCTCCTTGCGATTTGCTCACCGCTCAGCTTCCTCCTGTACAGTGCGATCATACTCTTTGTTTTTGTTGGCTGCTTGCCGTTGTCGGTTGCTTCATCGTATGACTGGTGGAGCAAGGGGTGCAGCCGGAACTGCAGCCAGAATAGCGGGAGGAGCAGGAACTTCATGTAAGCGAAGTTGATCCAGGCGTTCAGCAAGTTCTTCAATGTCAGGGTTGGCAGGATGTTCTGGGATGTCATCTGGGGCTGCAGGAATGTCTCCCACTGGTCCAGGGTTGAATTGATGGTCATCATCATCATGGTCCTGCTCTGGAATTAAGCCCTCCCACTGTCCCTCAACAGCAGGGATGTTCCATGGAGCAGATTCGGCACCAGAGATGGTTCCAGACTCATCAAAAGTGACATGACGACTGGAAATGATTGTTCAACGCTTAATGTCAAGGAGTTTGTAGGCTTGTTGTCCATGGGTGTACCCAATCATGATGCATATTTTTCCATGTGGTCTGATTTCCCCCCCTGCTGCTCCTTGGGTGTGTAGGCATAGGCTGGACATCCAAAGGGGCGGAAGAGAGTTGGATTGACATGGCGATGACCTGCATGAAATTAGTATCGTGCTGAGTCAGGACATGAACTCTCAGATTTCCAGCATAATCCATGGCTGGAATATTCTGTTATCTTATGTACAGGTAGACCACTATGTAGGCTACCTTCTCACCAAGTTTCATTTTTCTACCCCCAATCCTCAAGGAGATATTCACAAATCAGTTGTGAAGTCCCTTACACTAGTGTATACTACACTAACATTATGTACACTTCTATTAGCTTCCCATATATAGGAAAGCCCCTATGTAGACTACATTATCCTGTATTGCACTGCTTAATCTGCACAGCCCTTGAGCCACATGATCACTGCTGCATAGCATTGAACCTGTGTGACTCTATGTATGGAATTATAAGGTTTGGGTGTTTCCATGGAAACGCACAGCCTTAAGGCTGTGCAGAGTTCTGTGTTTTGTGCACAGCCTCAAGGAACAGATGAGTAAGCGCCAAGCCAATTCTTACCAATCATTGTAGCAGCCAGCCAATAGCATAAGAGCCTCAATGAGTGGAATGGCTGTGTGCATAGCCCAAAAGCAGCTACATATGGGAGCACAGCCTCATGTAAGAACAGTATATAAGGAGTGGATTCTGCCAGCAAAAAGGAGAGAGCTAATAACTCAAGAGCAATAAATCTTGAGCCAATAAATCTAGAGCAGAGAACTCTAGAAGCTCATTAGACTAGACTAAGTAGCACTACTACTACTAGCTAGTCAGTTGTATTAGGTAGCTTGTACTAAGCAGAAAACAAGTGCCCACAGAAGGCAACCTATACAAACAGATTATCTAAGCATATCCCTAAGTGGGCATATCACTTGCCAATTGTAACCTAAGTAAATCTAGCCTAGGAATACTTGGGAATATTCGCCTTAGAAATCACCTTGCAAACCTTGCTGACTTGTATTCACTCCAGTTGCCCAATATAGCAGGTTTATAAATAACCAATATTGTGTGTGAACTGAGTGACATATCTAGTATTTTCCCACATCATAGCCACCAGCATAGCCACCTTAGTTTCTCAGGAAACATAGCTAACATTATATTAGGCATTATATCACCATTTTGTCTATATCTATTCCAATAACGGAATTCTTTCTGTGCTTTGTCTGTGTAAAATTACACCATAAGACAAGCTCCCATTTCGGCACTTAGCCCCTAACACAGCCACCATACTTGAAGCTCAACAAAGCTTACAAGTTTCCTACACTTTCTACAGCTAGCACATCTAGCTACATTTATCTAGTTATTACTAGTATCTCAGTAGTTCATTAGCTACTCACCATTACCTACACTCAGCTAGGAAGAAACCAACCCTTTTCCTTAGACAAATAATCAGGAAAGAAAGAACGACCGGGGAGCCAATTGGCTAAGTTTTCTTACTCACTCAGCAGATCAGTTTCTATTTCTTTTCTTCTGTTTGATCTGGTAGTTAGTGTTGTCCTATCACCAGCTTATAGCCAGATTGGGCCTGGAGGATTAATTGCCCATAGATTTCCCTAGCCATCTAGCAATCCAAATCCTGAACGAACGACAGCGATTGAAGAAGATTTGATAGGGTACCTTTCCATCAAGTCCAGAGGTTGGACTGCATGCAGAAACATAGGCAGCAGTGGACATGGCATCAGCCCAGAATGATTTTGGAAGTTTAGACTCTTCCAACATGGTGTTGGCCAGTGTGGCCAGTGTCTGGTTCATTCGCTCAGCCAGACCAATTTGCTCTGGAGTGTATGGAGCAGAGGTTTCGAGGATTGTGCCATCAGCCCGGAGCTGATTTCGAAAGGCCTTGTTGGTGTACTCCGTTCCACCATCACTCTGGACAAATTTTGTGTGGGATTGAGAGAAGTCCTCTTGTCCAATTTCAGTCCGGAGGAGAGTTTGAACATTCAATTTCCATTGGTTGTAGATCTGGAGAGCCTCACTTTTGTGTTTCATGAAGTAGATTCAAGGGAAACAGCTGAAGTCATCAACAATGACCAGCCAAAAATGGTAACCCTCACGTGAACGTGGAGTGATAGGACCTCCAACATTGGTATGTATTAGCTCCAGTGGATGGGTGGTCCGACATTCCTCTTGGGCTCGGAACGGAAGCTTCTTCATTTTTCCAAGTGTACATGCCTCACAGAATGTAGGTGTTCCGGTGATGGTATCGATTCCCTGGAGTTGTCCAGATTTGACCATGCTCTGGATCCAGTCGATGGAAATATGGCCCATTCGATGATGGAGAAGGTTGACATCAACTGCTGCATGAGCAGTTTCCTTTTGCTCACTTGGAGTGACCTTTGCATGATACAGGCCACCCTTATGTTTGGCAATTAGAATGGTGTTCCGGTCCTTCCGGATGTAGCATGCATCGGAGTTCGCTGGAAAGCTCACGGAAAGATTTGTGGAGGCGAGTCGGTTCACAGAGATGAGTGAAAGGTGGAATTCTGGAATTAGGAGGACATTGGATAGAATCACTTCATAGGTCTTTCAAGAGACCTGTGATATGAGTGGTACTGTTCCAATTCCTATGGCATGTGCTTCCGAGTTGTTTCCGAGAGTTACTGGACGTGGAGGGCTGAGTGGACGGTATGTTTGGAACCAGGACCAATGAGGAACCATGTGGGATGATGCACCAGAATCGATGATCAGTGTGTTTCTCCCACTGTCATTTTGCTCAGACGACGAGTAGGCCTGAATGCCTTGGATTAGGGACTTGGATACATTGGCAATGACTACATGTGCCGAATCCGGAACATCCGGAGTTCCTTCCACTGTGTTTGCCTTCTCTTTCTCTTTCCATGGCTTCCTAAATCCTCCACTCCTTAATTCTGTAACCCACTTGATGTAGGTCTTGCAGTCGGCAGAGTTGTGTGTGGTGGACAAGTGGTGTTCACAGCAAGCAGAAGCATTTGAAGGTCGAGTGGAGGACTTTCGTGCTCCAGAGGCCTTCATTGCTGACTCTGAATGTCCAGAGGAGCATAGACGGGTGTCCTCAGCAATGATTCGAGTTTCTACCACATCAAAGGTCAGTTTGCTGTCCTCTGTGGTGTTGATGAGGGAGGACTTGAATAGTTCCCATTCCGGAGATTTCAGCAGGGAATTGAGGAGGATGAACACCATGACTCCGGCAAGGCGGGCTTCTGAGGTTCGGAGTGACACAATGTGTGTTGAAAGGACACGTACTTGATGTCACGTGACCTGCTTAAGTAATCAGTAAATAGTAGTATATAAGACTCTGCTGAGTCTGAAATACATCAGAACTCTCTTGATCTCTTACCGCTATCATCTCTGAGTACCCTCTCTCCAATGGTAAGGCCCCATGGGCAGTTTCCCTACCGGGTACACGCTATTGCAACAGGTTATGAGCCCCGCAGCTCTGACTGAGCGGCTTGCCCGCTCGTCATCTGCACATGGGCGAATGCCTTTGGACATCAGCCATCTTGAGCAGAAACGCCAGACACCCTGGCAGTGCGGCAACGCCCTGGGGTAACAGCCATCAGACTACAGATGTAGGGGGTCGCTATGACCCTACATTCTGGAAGCTCTGACTGTTCAGCAATGTGGTTTTCCCCCGCTCCCTTTATTGGTAACTAATGCTGACACATCATCCTTTCAGATCCTACTATCGACATGTCTACCTCCACCCTTACTTCCATCCCAAAGATGAATGGCACCAACTACAAACGTTGGGCCAAGGACATGGAGTCCTACATCCGCGCCTCCGGATCCTGGCAGAAGGCCATGATGAAGCAATGTCCGCTCGCCGCTGGTACAGCGGCTACCACCACCGAGGAAGAAGCAATGGACAAATGGGACGAGAACGACGACAGGGCCCTTGGGGCCATCCGTCTCTGCCTCGAACCCCACATTGGTTCCTGCTTCGCTGGCAACGTCACCGCCAAGTCCCTCTGGGACTCCCTCAAGCAGCAATACAATGCCACCTCTCTCGCCTCCACCTATACGGAGTGGAAGAATATGTTGGGAATTACCTTCCCCGACAACCAGCACCCTGGCCCAGCTTTCTCCAAGCTGAACGCCAGTTTCTCCCTCCTCGAGGAACTTCAACACAAGGTTCCCGACAACCTCAAGGCGCTGATCATGGTTGCCAAGTTGCCCAAGTATGCGGAAACGCTACACGCGCAGCTCAACGCTGCCATCGATCTGGCTCCGCAGGACTCTGTTTTGAGTAGGAGGGCGTCGGAAATACGTTCTTGTATGATTCCATGGGCTTTTTCATCGCGTGCTGACCAGTCACGGATGTCTGAAGCTGTTACTCCAGTTGTTCTGAGGGTGGGCTTTGCATCTTTCCAGAGACGACCCTGTAAGCCTTGCCGCTTTGGAGTTTCCAGATGACCTTTACCTTCCACAGGGAAAAGGCTTTGGGTACAGTTAGGATTTCATCACTTCGGATAGTATCTGATGTCATGCTGAGTGACAGGACAGGATAGGATTTGACAGAAGAAAGTTTATTTTCTGACAGGTGTCAGATAGCCAATAGCCAAAAGTGGCTGATAGCCAGAGGTGGCTGGTAGCCGGTGATCGTTCAAGTTGAATGGTGGGAGGTGCGCTAAGGGATGCGCAAGTGTTGAGTCGTTTTGAGTTTGTCTGATTAGCTTGCGCCAACAGGGCGCATAACCTAACAAAGTCTGAGAGAGAGGAGCGGTTGCTCAATACTATAGTACATTAGTTAGAGATAAAAATAACTCACCTCAGCCAGTGCCTAAGATCGGTGGAAACCACTGAGGTGCTTGTAAGTGAGGTGTAGGTATATATATGCTGTGGATGGAGGTATACTCGTATTATGTTACCTACAATATTGCCATGATGAACCTGAAAGGTTTAAGAGAATAAGAGTTGTAGTGCTTCCGGTGCTTCCATGCATTCCGAGGAAGTTCCGGAAGTGGTTCCGATGATTCCGAGTTTGGAAGAGCGCAGGAATGTTTCGGAAGTGGTTCCGGAGGTTCCAAGCTCGGAAGGCATGGGAAAGTTCCGGAAGTGGTTCCGGAATAGGGGCTCTGAGATCGGAACACGGAACAGTCGGAACTGTTGTCATTTGTCAACTAGGTAATATTGTCCATCATATCTCAAGTCATGTTCTCCCGCTCGCACCACCACCTTCTTCCAGCCAAATGCATCCCCAGAACCCCCACTATGCAATCATATGGTACAAGAATATCGTGCAGCTGGTCGCAAGACTCCCCTCACTGCCCTTGAAATCTACAATCTTGCAAGTCTGGCAGCTCCCTCCAAGTATACATGTGATGTGTCCCATGTCCTCCAGTTCTTGATCAACAGCCCTGATTTCGATTTCCCTTCTTATAAGGGCAAGAACGATGCAGTGTTTGCTCCTCACACTCCTGTCAAGCTTCTTTTCACTGGGCCAACCTATGTCACACATCAATTCATGCTAGGCACAGAACACCTGGAGGAGGCAAGCTATGAGGGCAACATCAATGTTATCAATGCCATTCTCAATCAACTCAAGCTTGATACAGAGGAGGAGTGGAAGCAGACAGGGCTGGAGCGGGTGATCGTGTGGGTTGGTGATCAACTGACAAGTGCTCGCCTACGTGGCCTTTTTGGATTTCATGCTCAAGATCAAAATGCATTTGAGCGCTTGGACTGGTTGGTTCCTACATTTGGATGGTTCCATTTATTAATGGCCTTTGCAAACTCTCTCCACAAGCAATATCTGGGAACCACTGCTGGCCGTGGGCTTATGCATGCCTTTACCCTTCTTGAGCGGCAGGGATTGTCCAATGTCCACACTCAGGGGGGCCCTTTCATCAGAATCTTCATGATGCCATCTATCTGGTCACAGAGGCCCATTTTCAAGCCAGTTGGAAGATCATGGGTCAGGTGGACAATCTCAAGGAGCTGCAAAAGAGCACACCAAGTGAGCTTCATGCTCTGGCATGCAAGATCATTGATATGTTGGCATCTAGTCATGCAATGGATGTTATCAATGCCTAGCATGAGGACCAATGAGATCAAGCTTTTCTGAATGCCATACTTTGGAACCGAGATGCCCTTCGCTACTATGATCTTTATGAGGCCACCAAAAATGGTGATGTTGGGATTATGGAGGGTTCCCTTCCCTATCTGGCATTTCGCTTTGCGGGTGGTGGCAACTCCAACTATCTGATGGAAGTGCTGGAGTTGTTACAATGTCTTCAACATGATTGAAATGGAGCCATCGCTGCGCCTTGGCAGACTGGCAAGGTCTGTCACATATAGTATGAATCAAGTAATTACAGAGTCTTAGCTTGCCTACCCAGAGTAGAATTTGCTGTCACAACCTGTTGCAACATGGACAGAGCTAAGCACTGGCAGTTAGGTGCCTTACTGGGAGACTGTGGTATTGGACAGTACTGGCCAGCACTGGCCAGTGCCAGGATGGTTTGCTGATGGTGCTTGTTTGACTGATGGCGGCGAAGAGCCTCCCGGCTGCTGAACCTATGGTCGCAACAGTCACATACAATGTTAGACATCATCAGAATGAGGTTATGGCAGTATAATGAGTAGTTCTAACTTGAGAGGATGGGAACGGTCATGCCAGTGGTGCATCAGGCTATTTCTAACAATGGTGGTTAAGTGATCAACTGTATCGGACGTTCAAAGTTTCAAAACAGGAATGGTGGCCAAGTGATCAACTGTATCGGATGTTCAAACATTCAAAGGTTGCCAAAACCAATCAGGTGTACAAAGCACTGCAGTAGCCGAGAGCTATGAGCAACTAAGTTTACCGGACATTCAAGAACAGCTGCAACTGACTGCTGTCAGCCCTCCCTGCAGCATATTTTTGGAGAATGGGGAACACAATGGGGACATGGAGGCGTCGGAAATGTGGTGGGAGATTGGAAACGTGATAAGGGCAATGGGGACATTGGGATATGACCAGAATGAAGCTATGAACGTGACAAGATGTTCATGCAAAGGGTACTTGATCAAAGTCTCATCAAGAAAATCTGGGCCGAGCAGTGATGAGGATACAAATAGAAGAACGGTGTGCATCGAGATGGACGAGGGAGAGGAATGGATGTAGCCCACATCTCGAAAAAGCACGCTCTCTGGATGGCCGTCAAAAAGGAAAGGTCCGAGTGGTGTACAGGAGACATACATAGAATACAATGCAAACATGTGGGAGTGGTTGCTGCGGTGCTGGAATCCTGGAGCTGGGCACCATGACGCGCCTATATTGCGCATGTTCACCATTAAAATTCCGCTGACCAACCCCAGTCAAACCTTACATCAAACAATCCTTGATTCCAGGCGAAAATTCTTGGGAAGAACTACTTTGGGCGGGGCAGAAAAACCGTTGAACAAGTGGAGACAAAAACGGCGACCGCGGTAAATGACCTTGAGTGCTTTCATGCCTATTTCACACTCTTTGGCAGTGGTAAGGATATTAGCGAGTTGGGCTGCAATGTCGGAATGGTCTCTTTCGAGGTGCTGGAGAGCGCGGGGCTAGGGTAAATGGAGGAAGGATCCGCTGATTTATACCTGGGGAGAGATGAACGGCGATGACGATGGAGCATGTATGGTACGATCTGGTCATCGTCCACTGGCCCGAGCTCAGTTGCAAAATTGTCGAGGGCTTCTTTTTCTCGCATTGACATTGTGAGCTGTGCGAGCGCAGAGTATAGGTCCCAAGCTCACCTTGGGGCGCTTCGAGTCTGCCCTTGGCCCGTGTAGACGCATATTCAGATTTGAGAAGGTGTTGATGCACCATTGGTCATCAAGTCTCCTTGGGGCGCTTCGAGTCTGCCCTTGGCCCGTGTAGACGCGTATTCAGATTTGAGAAGGTGTTGATGCACCATTGGTCATCAAGTCTACGTGGGGGATGTCGACAATAATGAGCTGGACGTGATGGTCATCGCTATGGATGTACCCCAGGTGATCAACAGGACTCTCACAAGTTATTTCACTCCAATTTAGTCCACGCTCAACAGTTGAAAATGACGAACGCACCTGCACCACTGAGAACTGTTTCACAAGACGCTCGATGCACACAAGCATCATGTTGCCGCAAGCGTTGGCGAGCAACAATGATGTCCCCAGGGTCATCAAGCTGAATTTGCATCATGTTTTGACGGGGGTGTGTGACTAAGCCAAAGCGAAGATAACGAGCTATGCAAGAGCACATCGGATGAGGGCGTAACAAGCCGAGCAAAATGGAACGACCATCGTGAGTTGTACAAACAGGTCCGTGGGTGTGTGTGATGATCCGCAACTGTTGTTTTGTGAAGAACTGAAACTGTTCGACAAGCGTAGCAACACATGGCGCAAAGACCCTAGGAGTACTGACCCTGACGGATAAACAGTGATGGCATCCGCAATGGCCATGTTAACTTCAACAAATTGAAGGTGCTGCCTCAACAAACCGTAACTAACAAGACTAGACGATGACAGAGGATCACAATCTGTGAGCTCGCGGAATCCAGGTGGGAGAGACACTACAATTGAGTCAAAACCTGCCAAGGATTAGATACTCACTGAAAAACAACACGGCGCATGCAGGGACACCCCCAGACAGACAATTGTTGTAATCAGCAGTCGATTAGGAGCGAAATGTTGTGATTGTGTGTGAATGGTAGCATCAGGGATGATTTCATCCTTGAGGGCAAATGCGATGTTCAAAAAGTGGAAAATTTGCCGAAGGTAAGACTAGTTGGAGGATTTCATTCCAGCGACACGTGACGCGATCCGAATCAGACTTGATCGCCACCGGACCGTGCTGAATTCGGCCAGAAATCCCATTCCCGAACTTTTTGGGATGAGCCAGTGAGTGAATTGTCTGAAGACGTTGCTCTGGCCCTCATTTCGCAACAGCTGCCATCCAGCAGTGCACAGAAGATGGTGTAACTTCACTTAGTACTTGCTATAGATACTTCATGTTGTAAGTAAACAAGGTTTCTGCCGATGTTCGGCCATAATTTTCATATAAAACAAGCCATCCACCATCCACCCAAAGGTCCGGGTAGTTTATGACCAGTGTATGATCCCTCAACCACTTGTACAACTCTCTTTGCATTGCGGTCAAAGAGATCGGGACCCCCATGTTTATACCGAAGCCCGAATTCCAACGATTCACCATCAGTTGCTGGTGGCCCTGATTGCAAGGAGCTCCTCTGCCACAACATGTGCTCCTCTCCCTGCCAGTGAAGGTAGGCCCACTGGCTTCTGCCGTCCACCCCATCCCATTTGTCTTCCAGCTGCTGCCAAGGCTGTCAACGCTTGCTGCCTCGAGCCTCGAGTGATTCGTCTCCCAATGCTACGCCATCACCCTCAACCGTCCACTCGACAAAGGCACCCTGGGAGTTGTCAATGCCAAGCTCATCGAGCACTTCAAGAGAGGCGTATGGCACCATCTGTGACGAGGACGCCGTCGCTGAGGCTATCGCCAACTGAACGGTATGTCTGTACAGCTCTGTTCGTACCTGTGTCCATGTACTGATCTGAGGTACCATTTTTTTCATGGACGACGTGATGATTGGGTTACTCGGGTGATGTCTGGAACATGCAACCTTTGTGCCCCATGACCATGTCTGGAGAACAATCCAGAGCCCTCTCGGGGATGGCAATGGCATGGTTCCTCACCACTCCAAGGTACGACACTTGACACTCTGGAACGTTATGCCCTCGGAACGAATCACATTGTTGAGAACTACCTTGACAACAAACCTCAGGAACCGGATGACATCATCACCGGCCATGGCAATATGAGACCAAGGCATACAGTCAGTGCTGAAAGCCGAGTGCGACGGTGAACCATGGACCACGATAATGGTGACGAGTATATGAGCATGCAACATGTGTTGTCACAGCGACGCCTTTGGTGGGGTACGTTCCCATCCCTGAACTGTCTGCATTTGACACTACGAAGCACAAAAAGGCCCATTGCAGAGGTGGCACTGCTGTTGGTATTGCCAGGAGTTATACCCTGAGCTTTGAACGCATGGCCAAAGGGTCTTTTCTTCCTATGGTGTGGCATCAGCCTCCCTGACACAGGACACAACCCCTGCCGTAGCACTACCAAATCGCCCAGAGCACACTTGTGTCTCTGTCCTTCTATTGAACATGCCGAATCAGCTGCAGCCCTCCCGGGCCTTGTGGACAGGCTCATTCACGATTTGTGCCTATTTGTGAGCCGACTTAATGTTTTCAACGCTGCATTCTAAAGAGGTTTGATGTCTTACCTGTCTCTCATACATTGGAATGACGCCAGTGACCGCTGTCAAGGCCACAAGATATTTTCTTCGTGTATTTGAAAGATGGACAGCCTGTCACCAATCGGGGTCGTACGTATTGTGAGTTTATGTTTCCTTGCCAGGCTGGCTACGTAGGTTGACATGTGCATTCTTGGATCGTTCCCAACCCCCTTGTTCGTCCACGTAAGTTGTAAGCGTTCCGTTGTTTTGGATCGATTCTGATGCATGCCTAGATGCTTTCAGATTATGCTACCACTACAGGCGTCATGTCAATTCTTGAGCGTGGTCTTCCAAGTGCCGAGGTGCATGTGTTGTTCTGCTACTACTCCCTCCACTAACCAAGATGCTTCAGAAAGAGCTAGCGTGGTGGGCCACCAACTGGACCATTCAAGTGCAGAGCCCATATACCGGCCAGACCTATTCTATGGCTTGCTACGCCATTAATAACAGCGCACCACACCCAGAGTCGTACCTTGAAGACTACTTGTCCGTCCCCTCGAGGCGTTGCCATCCAACCTTACAACAACAAATGCTCCCGTATGCCTGGCTCGGGACAGTCGACGTACAATCTTGTCCCTGCTGGTCAGCTGTATTTTACCGAGGTCCAGCCCCCGGTCAACTGGACCACAACAATCAGGCAGTAAGCCTTACCACATCGGGACCCGGTGCAGATGTCAATGGTTTATGTAAGTGGAAGTCGTCAACGGCGGAAATGCCACAGTTGTACATAATCTGGATATCGTCCAAAAAAACATCAATTGTACAACTCTCACGAACCGGCATGTACCCTGAAGCGTGAGCTGGGCAAACAGGTACGTTACGAGTGTTTTGTGTAGCCGGTAAGCATCTTTTGTCTTCTTTTTACTCGCCGGTTCGTCATGTCGACCGTAGGCATGCTACTGGAGGGTCTATTGCGGGTATGCTGCCCTAACTGCCCGCGGTATAGCTCAACCTTAGTAACAGCATCGGCAACACTGGCAACATATGTCGTCCGTTCTGTGCTGCTGTGTATCTGCTAGATCTAGTATAAAATTCTCCAATTTGAGCGTCGATTCCTCAGGCTCTGGTGGTGAATATATCGTGCAAAGTCTTTTAACAAAGACAAACATTGTGGTCGGGATAACAACTGCATCCATGCCCAAGGATAGAAGCAGCTGCAGTTATTTCATCTGAGCCTACTACAGATAATAGCTGATATGACACATTTTATCGACTTCAGCGCCGGATGACACTGATGAGCTTGCCCTCCACCCACCAGGCGACTTTGACTGATGAAACCAACACAGATGATAAAATCGATGAGCTCGTGCAAGAGCCAGGTGAAGCCGAGGGTCAGCAAGTCTGTCATTATCTTAGGACGACCATTGCATGGCACACCACAGTACATGGCCTCGCCGAAGGTGCAGCGATCACGCAGGTCTTGTGGAACCTGCGAATTGGTCTCGTAGAAGTGCCACCTTCTCTGTCAACTGCTTGGACTCTTCCTCAAGTTTCTGAGGCACCTCTTTCCTGGTTCCCAGACAAGTGGAAATCTGAGGAGGATGGCCTGTTGACCACACTGACGACACACTATTCAAACAAATTTGCAGGTTGCGTGCACACAGAGGCCACCCCCATGGGTGTGGTGAATTATCATGGGGCTCGAATGACAAGGACAGGACAGGGCACAGAGGTGGAAATTGAGAATGCACAACAGCTATAGGATCTCATCCAACCCGCGCGTTCCATTTCAGCCTTGTTTGTTACATGACAAGATACTGAGCATTGGTGTATGCGTCATAGACTGCAGAGGCTGGGACTGCAGCCATTGCTGTTGGTGTTGTGACTGGCTTGGCAGGCACCTAGACGCACAGCTCCAGCTTCCGGGCACCCATGGACTCACATTTCCCTGGGACCCCCCAGTTGTGGGTGTTGATACGTCCGTTCTGAAGACACTGGAAGCAAAGTTGTGGGAAGAATTACATCATGTTGTGTCGAGTGAGCTGCGGGGGTTGGACAACGACCATTTGGCATTGGAATACACAGTATCGTTTGCATCGCACAAGCCGAAGACCATAACCCTTGATACAAAATGTCAGTATCATGTCCGCTCGAACTGCCACCCATTCAAGCCTTCTGCCCTCCCATTCGGGCGCACAGAACGTAAGAGTTCAACACACCAGTCACATAGTACATTCGCAAGGAAATGCATGGCTTCCTTGGTCGAATGCTTGTGACAGGTACAGGGCAAGGGCTTTGGGGACGAAGGAGGATCACGTTAACTCGATGCCAACGATAGGTATACAGAAATTACGGATATCCACCAAAGCTACACAGGGGAGAAAGACAGCCAGCCCAGGTAACGAATCTCGAATTCGACTGCAGTTATTTCCTCGTAGCTGAATGTCAGAAGGCTCACGAGAAGAAGCGCAGACACCCACGTCCAGGGTCCTTTCCAGTACAGCAGTATCACCCTCGGAGAGACGTGGACTACAAACCCAGGCGTAGGTTACCCTTGAAGGAGCTTGTCAGTTGAGAAACACCTCTGATACCAGGGTACTAAGTACCTCTTTTAGGGTGATGGTGCCTAAAGACACCATGGCCTTGGCAAACTGAAAACTGAGATGGATGGAGTGCGGTGATCATAAACAATGACAGCTACGGCGAATGGGCGAGAGACTGATTTTGATCAACCACATGCATAATGAAGACCAATGGGATATTTAGCCATTCAACAGTTTGGAAGATGTGATCGTTAGTAAACACAAGTGGTGACGGCAACAGTAAAGGGGATAATGATTGAATGGCAAGAAGTGCACCGTCAAGGCATTTCGCAAGGGTTCAGAATAAGGTAGTGCTGCCAGTAAGCACACTGAATCCGTTTGACATTCAAAGCTGAAGGGTAGAGATACGTATCAATCTCTGCCGCACACCATCTGCCACCTCCTCTGATATGCCTACAATGCTCTTTCCAACGACTTTCCAAAAGAACTGATTGAGTTTGCCGGCATTTATAATAGTTGTGTTCTTCCAGACGTTGTCTGCTTGTCTGCGCGGCCTATTGGTGGCGAAAAAAGGGACGTAAGAAACTAAGATAGCCATACCATTAGGTTCTTACTTAAAAGAAGATGGGGTGACTTATGACACTACAGCTGAGCACCACCAGTCGCATATCAAGGGAGTGAAGGGGTTGTAAATAAGAAAGGCCGTCCGGACCTGTGACCTCCCTGAATATGCCAAAAAACTCTTTTGGATTTCCGGGGATGAACGCCCAACAGAGAAATGTTTCTAGATTGGTGCTCTTGAAGTATAAAGGCTGCCGCGAATGAGTGAGCCAGATAACGTGTGCTAGGTTGATGAGAAAAACATACCCGTTGTTCCATGAACCCGCCCGAATCGACGTTTTTTGTACCTGTGGAGCAGGGCATAACATTGATCTTTCCCCTTCCACTTGAGTGCATTGTGAGCCCAGGCCAGACCTTCAGCGGAGGAGGAGACTTGGAAGTGGTTGATGATAATGTGGCTGCCCGCGGATACCAACCAAGTGGTAAAGTAGCGCGGGATCTCAGATACAAGCTGGGCTAAGGGTCAGTGGCTTTGGGTGTGGGAGGAAAGGAAGGCACCTACTAACACTGTTATCCCTGCTGCAAACTCAGTACTGTCGATCCTGGTGGTAACATCCACAACCCCAGATCGAAGCGGCAACAAGACGGCGACTAAGTACCACCATGGTCAGCTGGAGTACAAGCTGCTGAAAGAGACGGACTACCTTCTTTGAATACCACACCTTTGTGCATGTACTCCGAGTAGAGCCTAGTTATTTCGTTCTCCCAGTGTGGAAGTGAGCGGGGGTGGAGTCGATCTGTAGCTAGGTCTCTCCAAGCGATGGCGGAACGGTGGCCGCATAGCTGACCCTAGCTGTGACAGCCCACGGCTTCAAGGCCAAGCAACAACGGCACTATCGTTAGGCAAGAGTTGATGGAAATCGTAGCAATACAGTCACTGAAACTCACCCCCTCATGCATGGATGAATGCGATCGCCTCATCCAATGAGTGCTGCAACTCATCAACATTGTTGTCTGGTTCTGGATGAGGAGCTGCTGGGGTTGGGGTCACCTCAACAACAGAGGGCTGCAAGGTGTTAGCATTGGAGGGGGCAGCTTCGACGCGAGCAGAATTTAATAGCTCATGATATTCTGAGAGAGAGTGTGGGTCCCTTGGTGCCGTGAGATTGGGGGGAGGAAGGGCATGGTGGTAAGATCAAGGGGTCAAAGGAAGCAGGGTACGCTGCCCTTGCATCCAAGTCCACTGGCTGCAACGTGAGGGCGGCTTGTGGGCCGCATGCATTCAGATGGCCAACAAGATGCGTGAACATGCTTGGGCCCTCCGTATACAGAGGCTCCTCGGCGTAAAACGGGTTAGGATTTGGGTTGGCCATGGTCGTGGACTCGATCGATGAGGGTGGGGGATCCAGCAGCCCAGTAAGGGCTCCTAATGAGTCTGTGCCCAGAGGTGCTGCCGTATTGGCGTAAATCTACGACTAGATGGTTTAGGGAGAATGTTGAGGGCTCAGAGCCCTCGACATTCTCCCTAAACCCTCAGTTCAATTGAATTGTGAGTAAGGGGGGGGAGCGTGCACGAAGATCCCTACCTAATACATGCACGCTGCTATGTCGTTGATCATCGTGTGCTTAGCTCGCCGGGTGCACGCATTTGGATCGGGGTACTCGCTGTGACTCAGAGTTGCCAATTCAGCATTCTCATGGGGAATTGCATAGCCATGGTAATGCTTCTGGGCACCCTGGACCCGCAAGCGACTGAATAGGCAGTGAGAATCATGGTGTTCGGTTGATTGACACAGCGTTGTAAAGCCAACCAGTGCTAAAGGTCATATAGCTATGCTTTCTGCAGCAGCCTCATAGCATGAAGGCTAGAAGATCCAGCCCTAACGGATAAAACCAGAACATCAGAGGAGACATTTGGCACAGTCAAATTACGTGAGGGGTCTCATCGACAGGTCACTCGGGGATGCATGACAAGCAACAACGCATGGAACAAATTGACTAAGATCCAGATAAGCCCCAACTGAACAGTGACCTCACAACACAATAATGTCAACCAATGTGGCTATTGTTTGTTTAGGAGCCTGCGGCGGAAAAGGGGTACAGGGCAACAAACCTGTGCCCTTATGAGTCTGGGAATTTTACAAAATGCTGTAGACAGCTTAGGAACCCTTTGATCCTAAATTGGATGACCGAGACTGAAGTGGCAACTACTTACCTCAGTGTGAAATGGGATTATTAAGGGTCCTTGTAAAAAAGATGGTCCGAGAGGTAATCTACACTAGCTGTGTTTACTAATCCGTCTAGCGGAGACCATGGCAAGTTACTAATCAAAAGTACCAATGGAGAAAGCTGTGCTTGGTTTTGTTTACAGTTGAATAAATAAATCCAAACTTACCTACCGCTCCCTCCCTTCAAAATATGCTGACTGTGTCCGAGTCCCTGCTAACGCAACCCACCATGCCGCTACTCGTTCAAACACTCCCCACGCCCTTGGCACCGTATTACTGTCCCAAACAATTGAGCCATGCTTCCTGCCTGCTTCAGCTTCCATTACCCAGAGATACCATACAACCATCACTGTGTTGTTTTATTTCCCAAAGCCATACATCAGCAGAGACCAACTGTAGGCCTGGCAGTGCCACATCATTTGCTTCCGATGTTCAGGACCTGGCCCTCTACCAGTCAGTGCGCTCTCTTGAGTTACCCCGTACCTTCAAGCTTAGCTCTGATGTTGACAAATTTTAAATCTGAAGCCAACCCTGCCGAAGTGACCCCTCTCGCACCAGGAGATGGTCCAGCGCTGGTGCCAGGCGCTGGCGATGGGGGAGGCCATCAGACAAACATTTGAAGTAGCACAGCAGGAAATTGAGGACTATGCGAGCGACATCGTCGAGGTCATTGGCCAACCAACCTACCTGCACTTCCTCGGCGTGTATCTCGCTGCTATGACACCCAGCACTGCCAATACTTGCCAATAGGTTGTGTCAACTTATCATGATTGGTTTGCATGCCACTCACATCGATGTCAGGCCTCATGCAACTCGGCTCACGCTCAGGTCGAGTACCAAATATTATTATCCTTTCCACCTTTTTTTGCTATGAGGTTGTAAAGTAACAGCAACATATCCTCCCTTCCACGTATGCATACATGTACTGCTACTCTGGCTGCATTGCCCACGTTGTGAATTCCTGAATTTCAGTCTTTCTGTGTTCCAATGGCTGTGTTTTCTCTCCCTCTCTTTTGGCGTGACCACTTCAAGTTCATCCTTCCTTTACAGCTGTTTGCGTTTGAGTTTGCTGTGTGAGAAGACATAAAAAATCAGCACCAGCTGAGCTGCTCATCTCAGAACTGTGATATCTCACCAACCACGGCACCAATCCACCCGATTCCTGTCGATCTGACATCACTTTGACTAGGCGAAGGGCACGATACAAGAAAACCCAAAATTTACTGTCTCTTCCATTCCATCAAAAGTCACCCCCCATCGGAACCTCAGGACGTTGGTTTCTCGCCAACCTTTGCGTCGTTTCGTTCGATTTTTGATGATTTGACACCCTATTGACCACGAATAGGGCACCATACCAGAAAACGTGACACCTTTCATCTTTCTTGTTTGGACAAACCCCATCTGGACCCCATCCCACAGCCTATGTGGATGAGTCAGGGTCATGTGTGCTTCATGTGCCACCGTCACCATTTGTCCTTCCCGTTGTGTCTTTGTGCATCGCCAAACGGACACCCGGTCGAGGAACAAGAGGCGTTGATACCATCGGAGCCACAACCAATATCAAGAGCAGTCCCTCCAATGCTCGATTGGCGTAGCCTATACCATGGTCGATCAACTCTTGAACAGCGGTGGTGGGGTCCTGGGGGCGAACCCCGTGTGCTCAGAATCAATGGCCACAGGGACAGGTCAGTCACTAGATACCTACCCTCACCGTGATTCACAGCCCATGCACTGAGACAGGTGGTCCTCAGATATGCTGCCCCAGTGGAGATGCAAGATTTGGGTTGTAACCCCCGTCAGGACGCACTCTGTTGATGCCCCCACACCCTGCATTCTCACCTGCCATGGTATGCGGGTCCAGGCCACTGAGTTCGCCATTTCAAGTTCTCACAAGCACCTCTAGTGCAGCACAGCGTGGTGACTATGAAGGGTCAGCAGCAGCATTGGACCATAGTACTAAGTGGCAGTAGCGTAGTGCTATTTACATTCAATTTGTCGACTACAATCATGCCAGTTATACTAGAGCTGCAAGAACAACTGCGGGTTCCTCTTCTCCTGCTGGTCACACAACCAAAGGAAGACTTCCAAGCAATTGTGATATTTGCCTTGTTCTCGTTGGTCTTTTTTTGCCCAATCCGCGAACGCACTGCAACTAGACAGCGGTTCTGTCACGCCAAGGTCCTGCCTCGTCCTATCCCTCAGTTGTGGGTTCTGCCAGATGCAGAATACAGCCCTGAAAATGAACGACCCGAACGTGCAGCCCCTCCCATATGGAATTCCAGCGTGACACGACGGGGCCTCACCATTCCGGTTTCTGTCCTGTGGCAAGCCACATGAAAAACAGTAACTGAAGCGTTCAAACATGAACTCGTGTTTGAACCCGTCATAGTCTCCACCACTGTCAGAGAAGTATGGGCAGTCAGGAAAGTGAATCTCTGCCTTTGTTGTGAAGTG
Source organism: Boletus reticuloceps (assembly GCA_018397855.1). Lineage (NCBI taxonomy): Eukaryota > Fungi > Basidiomycota > Agaricomycetes > Boletales > Boletaceae > Boletus > Boletus reticuloceps. Next base: position 192,011 of record JAGFBS010000023.1, read on the forward strand.
GTAAGCACATTTGCCTTTCAATGCCGGCATATATCTGTCGAGGTGCTTGGTGCGGCCCAATCGGGCACCCTTCACTGCATGTGAGCCTGCGGCTCTTAGGCTTGGCCCACTCAAGCTTGGCAGAGACACACTGCGGAGAGGTCCTCCTTGAACCGGCAATGAGACCTCGAGGGCAAGGGGCTCTTGTTGGGGTAGTGTCTGCGGGTGGAGTGACAAAAGCGGTTTGTCAGCTCACATAGTAGCACCTGGGTAGCTGGGACTGAAATGCTTTACCCGGGTCACTGTGCGAGTCGTTAACTCATTGCTGTTCTTCCAGTTGAGGACGCCCTCCGTGTGTGTTGCCAGCGACTTCTTGTTGGTTGGCTCGGTGAAAACAGGGAGGCTACTGCTTGGTGCTGTCCTGTGTTGGATGTGTTGCGGATCTGGTTGCGCATACACCTACGGGTTTCAAGGTTGGTGGTAGTCAGGGGCTTGGACTCGCTGGTAGTCTTACCTGAGGTTCGCAGCTTGTGATTAGAACTACGTGGATTCTGGACAGCTTGCATTGCGAACTGGTGCATCGGGTTGTTCGGCTCGCAGACGTCACATGGGAGTTGTCCAGGTATCTCTGTGCATGTCTTGGTGAAACCCTCGCCATCAAGGTGGCACATCAACCGATAGACCTTGCACACCCTTTTGTGCATGACCTCAGTGAGTTCTTTTGGTAACTGGTCCTCTCATGAGGATTTTGCAGAGGAGAACTCTGGATCTCGAGTTACAAAGAAGGCATGGGAGGGCAACCGTCCCTTCCTGCATGACCGAGCATCTGTGCGGTGGTGAGCAAGTCCAAGGCGGGTTCATAAATGACCACGAATCAAACATGGGGTTGATCAACTCCCAAGCCAAAGGTGGAGGTGCGCAGCATGACCTTCGTCTTGCCCCCGTCCCACCGGTCTAGGTTGTAGTCCTTCGTGTTCCCCTGCAACGGCAAGGTACTGTGGTACACAGTGCAATTCCAGCTACTCGCCAAATGCTCTGCTTGAGGATGCAAGTAGGTATAGACGAGCATGCACTTGTTTTCTGCGAGTCGTCTTTCCAGGCTGTCAACGAGCTGGAAAAGACCATGATCAGGCGAGAGTGGTGCAACATTTATTGTGTGAAGGCCAATCTCGGGCTGATTGGTGGGGGAGCGAATAATTGATGTGTCGCGGATGCGCATGCCGTACCTTTTAAGGGGTTTCTTCTGCAATTTGGGAGGAATGGTGGCGGAAAGGAGAAATATGGGGATGTTCAGTGCTGTCGCCCACTCTGTGAACTTTTTCCATGCAGTCTGACGGTCCTTCAGGCAGGTTAGGGTGTCGTGGCATTTGTCGATGAAGAGGTGTGTGAATTTAGGGTGGTCGGTACTGGAGAGACAGCTGGGGGTAAAGGATGTGAACATGGTTGTGGAAGATGACGATGGGTCATTGGAGGCACTCACATGTCGAGTCTCTTACTGCCTATGTGTTCAACTTGGAGGAACAAAATTTGCACTTCAGGGGGAATGTGTTTGGAGTGGGTATAGTTGAAGGCACGAATGTTCGCGTCCTGGGCCTTTCTGCACTGTTCTTCCAGCAGAACTCTGTAAGGACAAACAACGAGGAACCTCACGTCTTCCTTTAACAAGAGCGGAACCATCCAAAGCATACTTTTCCCACCACCAGTACGTATTGTGATGATGGTGTCAGTTTGCACTTGCAGGACCAAAAGGATACCAAGCATCTGAGCCCTACTCTTTTCGCAGGTTCCCGAAATGCTGGTAATTTGCTGCATGGCACCTCGAATGTTGGAGCGTAGAGTTCTTTCGCTCTCAGAGTGAGTGTTGAGAACATTACTGGTGTACAAGGGCTCTTGGGTGGCAAACAAAACATTTTGCAGGCTGGGTTTACCTGGGTCCATTTCTACGTCACTGTCACTGCTGCTGTCTCCGTCTGCGCCTGTATCTGCATCTGCATCTGCATCTGCATCTGCGCTGGAGTCTGAAGGTGCGTCCTCGTCAAAACCCTGCTCCCTCGAGTCAGCCACAAGTGTGTGTGAGTATGACGCCACGAAGCTGTCCACAGAATCTGGCTCCAAGTGCCCGCAGTGGATGGCATCCAGATGCCGTGAAGATTGAGGCCGCTCGCTCTCGTCTTGTGTCCCGCTTCCCCTAGGGCATCGCAACCTCTTCAAGGGCCTAGTGGGCTCTTGTAGAGTGAACAAGTCTACAGCCTCGCCTCTTCCTCTCTTACTGGCAAGACGTACAGCCTCTGAGCCTGATTCCGGGATAGCCATACTAAGTAATGAGCGCATATGACCAAGCCGCGACAGGGTGGTTTTGAAGGGGTGTACAGCTCTCGATGGACCTTGTGCCGCAGAGTTTGTCGAGCTTCGGGTAACTTGGCTTGCCCTGTTGCGCTTACGCGTCTCCTGTTTGAACAGATTGTTTAGCGATGAAGAAGGGGGCAGCTCACCCTGTTCTTCCGGTAGAACCTGCTCCTGCTCCTCATCCAGGGAAAGACCTCCTATCACGGTGGCTGACACAGGCACAGGAGGCGGTGAGGGTGGCTTTGCTCTGTGAAGAGGTTGCGACTCCACAGCAACGGTCAACTTCTTCAGTATGTCGGCCGCCAGCCCCGTTGATTCAAACTTGCGTACTACCGCGTCCACAACCGCTGTGGAGACGGCTTCAGTGAGCTCAGCTGCTAGTTCCATCTTGTCGATGGTTTTCCTTCCTTTGAAAGCTTTCTGAATGCCGCGAACGGGACCAGGGGGAGAATGTGGCCCTAGGCCTAGGAGGCTGGACCACTCCTCAGAAAGCCAACGCTGCTGGCAGAGTGTGTTGTTAGAAAGTTGAGGGAATGCTCCATGAATGTTCGCGTAGTAGGTTATGTCTATTTCTGTCGTGTGGTCTGCAGCCTCCACGAGGACCTCATCTCCGCATGGGAATGCTTCATTCGGCGAGATGAACTCGCGGCCCAAGGTTATCATACCCTGTCGGAAATCCCCCGCTCCCCATGCGCACCCAAAGAATTTCTCATTTCGCTTCCTCAAGTTGTAGAAGCTGTCCTGCGTGATTCTTGCCCCCCTTTCAACGCAAAGATAGCTAAAGAGAGGCAGAGAGTCAGAGTCCTCGGGTGGAACAGTGCCAAAACCACCACAGTACGTACATCCTATACAGCCAACGGGCTTCTCGCCCATATGCGATTCCTGCAAGGACCGCCTGGGCTTCTCGGAATCCACTGCCAAGTATGACGAGGAGGATTTCGCGGAGAGGTGCAGACGGAAAAGCCGGAACACAGGCATCTGCCCCCTTCACATTCGTGGTCTTGCTGTATCTAGTTATTGATATTCCCTCCATGCCCTGGAAGACAAGGTTTTGGGGTCTATCTGCATTGTGAAATTGGTACTGCAAAAACTGCGTAATCCTCGTTGAAAGGTGCATGCCAACGTAAATGAGGTGCGTGACATGCCCCCAGACTTCGTCCACACAGTCCAAAAATGACTGAATGGCCGCCATGTCCCATGCCCATTCCTATGGCCTGACAAACGCACCCAGTCTGCACCTTTCCACCGCTTCGAGGAAGAACAAGTACCTCGCTTCCCTGTATGGTGACTCCTCTAGGAAGCAGTAGCCCCTCTGGACGTTTTCTAGGTCATCCTTAACGTGAGGCATTCGGGACGGCACTGGCCATGCTGTACCCCCACTGAGCAGAAGGAAAGAATCTTTGGTTCGATTTATCAGCTCCCGCATCCCTCCTCTAAGAGCATCCAAATACAGTGTTTCCGTTTTGATTTTGATCCACTCGAAATCCAGGTCTACGAACACCTTTGGGTCTTTTGTTTGTGAGAGTGCGAGCGCCGTAGCTAATTGCTGAAGTTCCGATATCATGCTGAACATCGACAGTCTATCTAACCGAAGTGCCAGCAAATGATGAAGGCCAACTCGCCTGAATAAGCAGGTCTGCATGAGAAACAGGTTCGCAAAACGAAGCAAATTGGAAAATTGGAAAAAGGAATGCATTCTACTCACTCGATCAGGCTTTCCTGTGGCCTCTTCCCATTCTTGAAAACCAGGGCCTCGTGAAGTGTGGTAAGCCGGCAAAAATACTTCAGCTTTGCCAACACAGGCATCAGGTCGCTCACCTGCATGAAGGTACCATTGCCGCCCAATGCCAGTAGCCAGATGAAGTGTTCTATTGGATCCACCCATTGCAACATTGTCTCCGGGCCAGGGTTGTAGACGAGGCTCCAACAGAATGCCTGATATGTGTGTTGCACCGCCGTTGGCTGAGGGAGTTGAGCTGCGCTGCCTGGTGCTCAGTGTATTCAAATGTTAGCCTGCAGGGGTGGCCCTGTTTCGCCCGTGCCATCGCCCTAACCATCTGCACGAAGAGTCTGGTATAAGTGTTGTCATCCTCCGACAGCATCATGAAGTACCATTTTGACCTGGTTTGTGAATCGAGGTCCCGTCAGCACCCTATCTATGTTACTGCTGCTGACCCCTCTGCAAAATTGGGCTTACTGTTCTGTGGGGAAATCTGGACCGTTCAGTAACACCTTCCTCAGCAGAAATGGGTTTGATGAGTGCTCGAGTTCCTTTCGCGTTGTTTTGTGGTGACTCATATTAAAAAAAACAATAAAATAAAAAATAAAAACCTGCAAAACATCAAAGATCCCTTCAAGCTCGTCCGCTGTGTGCTTCCCTTTCAAATTACATGCTGCACGATGCTGGCCTATGTTCTCCCGGATCTCCAGCATAAACTTGTCCCAGTGCATAGCGTTCAACAACGGGGGGCGGTCTCGTGAGCTACCCACAGCCGAGACTTCGTCGAAACCTGCTTCCTGTAGGAATACTGCACGCAGATAATCACGGGCATCGACGTCCGACAAGGCTGTTAGCTCCAGGTCGACCTCGAAGTAAACATGACCAACGCCCAGGAATAGCACTTGGGCCTTTGACACTCGATACTTTGTCCTGGCCAGCGTACCCCCCCATGTCTCTCCCTCCCATGTCTGATCATTGCTTGAAGGTCGCGAACACTGTATCTGCAGCTGCCACCCGCAGCACACGACAAACCTGCAACCGGTGGTGCGATGCCTTCAACTGGTGGGCCCCCCACCCTCGGCAAATGAACTTCATGGGGGTTCTCATTGACCCTGCTCTGCACGCAAAGACTCTCAAGCTCCTTTTTGCGCGCCTCTAGGACAACAACAGCGTGCTGATTTTTCAAATGCCCCACCGCCATCTTTGACGACAGTGCCACTTTGCACCTGCGGCACACCAGCACCTGCAGTCCAGCATGCAGCTAGAGCCCAAGGTCATCCAACACTGGTGAGGTTTCTAGATATCTATCTCCTTCCGGGCACCAGAGCCACACCTGGGTGTCCACTGCTTTCTCCAGTATCCCCTAGGTGGTCTGTGAGCATTGAGCAGCGACGAAGCTTAAACCATGCCTGCTAGACAGCTCACCTTCGGCTGTCTCACCCTCTGTGAAAGCCCCTTGGCCAGCCTCCCCACCAGGGGTGTGAGCCATGCCTGCACAACGATGCGTCAATCATGCGGCCTGCTCTGCTGAAAATAACCACCGCTTACCACTTCCTGGTGTGGCTGGGCCGAAATCACCCTGGTGCTGTTACGATCGCTGCGATCACTAGTCCAAACGTGGACTTAGCAAGAACCATTTCTTATCTATTTCCTTTACATGCGTTCGACACGCCTTCTATGCATTCCCGCCACACCGCTTCTATGCACACATGCCTATTTAATCTCCCACATCCATGCTTCTCAATCACATTGCATACACGTTGCAACCTCATGCATTACATGCATACGACACATGTTCCATTCATACACGCACAAGCTGCATGCTGGCATAGCTATACATGCATACGACGCATGTCCGCTACATGCACTTACCTCATGTTCTCCTGTATCAACGGATACTTACCTTATGTAGTAGTAGCACTGCCTGGTCCGTGCCTTCTTGTATTTACTATATAAACCCAATACCATGCCCGGAGAACACTAGTCTTGTTCTCTTGGTCTTTCCCCTAAAAGGTCATACCGGTGCCCGACTCACTGCTTCAACAGTCCTCTGTTCCTTTCGCAAGCAACCTAATTGCTTCTCCTCACGAGAGTCCTTTAAGGGTTGTTTCAGGTGCCGCTGTTCGCTGGTAACGCCGCTCACAGCGTTGGAAGGTGCCGGCTCATCGTGAGGTGGCGTGAAAGGCTGACCAAACGCAGTCCCTTTGCCTTCAATGTTAGAACATTCAAGAAAGCCCTTACAGGGATAGACGTACCTTGTGTCCATGCCTCACCAGGAGGGGTGGCTTCCGTTGTAGAAAGCAAGCCCTCCGTGGCCAACGAGGACAGGATGGATGGATTTGGTACGAAAGCAGTACCGTTCAAAAGCTTTAATCCGTGCTGCTTTCGAAGGTGCCGTTGAAGGCCACACCTGGTATGGTATGGCTGGGAACAAGTGCCAAGTGGGCAGGCATACCCATTCTCGTCAGGCGCCACAGCATACTCCTTGCTGTCAGAACTGAACGAGAGAGTACTGGTCCTAGCCAAACGATGGTGACACAGAGTGCAAGCAGACTCGAATTGCAAGCTGCAGGCACGGCACTCATGTGACGCTGCATCAGGCAAGTGGTTGGGCAGAGTGTCAGATATAGCAAGGGGAGGGTTAGCCATTCAGGCGAGCGTCCCCTCCCAAGGCAGCCCACTTTGCCATTTATATGGATGGGAAACACGCCTGGGACCGCTTTTCTCCCGTAGACCATGACATGAAGGCAGCCGGAGCAACCTCCCCATCATTGAGCCAAGGAGACCTCTTTGGGACGCCCGACTGACTCATGAGCACCCTTGCAAACAACCTGAGCAACAGCATGGCAAAAATGAACCAGAGCAATGGCACCCAAATTATTAGGTCTTTTGGCGCGCTTGCACCAAGTCCCTGACTTCCTGGGAAAACTGATGATGAACACAATAACACGACAATGTGATAGCACCACTGAGCTTGTCCTTCTTCTCATTCGCGACAACAATTGTGCCATATCTGCTTTCAACATCGACCTGTAAATGCCCACTGACAAAATATTAACTATATAAGGTAAGTATCCGTTATACCGGGTAACATGAGGTAAGGGCATGTGGCGGACATGCATTGTGTGCATGTACGCTGTGGCAGCATGAGGCTGCAAGGCGGATCTAATGTGAATAAGAAGTATGGATGTGGGAGATTAGATACGCATGTGTGAATAGAAGCGATAGAGCGGAGATGAAAAGGAATGCACGTGAGTGCGTGAAGGAAATAGATAGGGGTTGAATGAAAAGAAAAATGTTAAGTCCATTATAGCTTTGGAGCGATTGTAACACTTTCCCCGTCCTATGGTCAAACTCTGAGTGACCTAGAGGGTTTCGGCATCCTGGAATCCCTCATCGCTGTCTGGATCACTAGCCTGAGTGATCAGACTGCCCGGCATGTCCCCATTATTTCCGTGAATCAACGGCACAACTTCACCGGTGTTGGTCGGCAAGGGGAGAGAATGCTCCTGTGCATCTGGATGAAAGATCTCAAAGTCCATTGGGAAACGCCGACGAAGAGTCCGCGTGTAATTCAACATTGGACTGGGGTCGAGCTCCTCGATGCCGATTTCCCAAGATTCCACGTTGCTTGGACGTGCAAGCCCCGTCTCCGTGTCCACGTCCGTAGGTGGCCAGTTATTGGCTTCTCCCCAGGCGTCGGGCTGTTCCCATGCATCTTCGTTCCCGTAAGCGGGATCCCATGGAATGTTATTGGCGTGCTGATATGCACTTTCGGCCATTCCGTAGGGTTGTCCGTAATTGGAAGGGGAAGACGAGGAGGATGATGATGATGAGATGGTGGACGTGAGTGCACCATGGGAGTAGGACGAGTCAGTGTGAGGGACGTGTAGGTTTCGTTGCCAATACCCTTCATCGAAAGGGGTTAAGCGACGAGGGAGGATACCTGGGAGAGGAGTGACGTATCGCAAGCGTTCTGGAGGGAAGATAAGAAGGATCCAAAGATAGTAGATGTGGAAGAAAGTGAAGTCATAGGTAAAGAAAAAGAAAGAGAGGAGGTCGATCCAGGATGGAGAAAAGACATATAGGTAATAGAGCATATAGAGCTCCAGGATGAAGGGCAGGAAGAATGAGTAGAGCGTGTATCCGAAAGGCATTGTGGGTAGTAAGTGAGATGGCCATGAAAAAGCGAAAGTGTGTCCTTTTATACCAAAACCACCCCTGGTCTAAAGATCGACTTCCAGGCGATCGAAGGGGAGACGGCGCGGATTACACGTGGTGAAGTTCTCATATACCCTAAAGAGGGAGGAGAATGCCTCAGGAGTCATAGATAAGGCCCTAGGGGCGGAAGGGTGTGCTTTGTGAAAGTCGGAAATAGCATCCGCAGCATGCGTGAGATTAGCCCGAGGCTCCCATGTCCGATCCGTTTCATCATAGCCCTTCCAATGCACCAGAAACTCGAGGCGACGGCCCTTATACCGTGAGTCAACGACAAAATCAACCTCATATTCGTCATTTCGGTCCTCTGTTACCAGAACTGGACCAGGCTTAAAGGTGGATTGACCAGGCAATCTATCCTTATAGGGCTTCAATCGCGAGACATTGACGACAGGGTGGATCCTCATGGAGGAGGGGAGTCTGAGTTTTACAGCATTGGAGCCCATCAGCTCCATTATCTCATAGGGGCCGAGCCATTGCTCAGTTAATTTACGAGAGGCACGCGTCAAGCGCAAGTTTGATGTGGATAGCCACACCTTATCTCCAATTTCATATTTCGGAGATTCGGAACGGTGACGATCCGCGTTTCGTTTCATGCGGTCCTGAGCCGCGGACATATTACTTTTAACTTGATCCAGTGTGTCAGCCATGCGGTCGGTAAACTCGAGGGCAGCTGGTGCCTTTGAGTGGCATGATTCGATACCCATTCTGGGCTCATATGACCGTGTAACTGCGAAAGGGAACTTGCCTGTTGCAGTGGCTTTCTTGGAATTCATGGAGAACTGGGCTACGGGTAACCAAGCGGCCCATTCATCTTGTTTTTCGGATGTAAATAAGCGAAGGAACTGCTGTACTTCGCGATTCATGCGTTCTGTCTGACCATCCATCTGAGGGTGGAAAGACGTGGATAATTTAGGTTTAATTCCGAGAGAACGGCATATGTCGGCCATGACTGTGCTGGCAAACTGGGGTCCTCTGTCGGATACAATAGTTGTGGGAAGACTGTGGTGCTTCCAAACGTGGTTGAGATATAATTTAGCCGTATCGAGCGCCGTTGCGGTCTTCGTGCAGGGAATGAGTTCGACTTCCTTCGAGAACCTGTCAACTACTACCAGAATAGAATCATAGCCTTGGGATAGGGGAAGATCCGTAGTGAAATCCGCCGAGATGTGTTCCCAGGGGTGATCAGGTATGGGAAGTGGCTGTAACAGACCAGCTGGGGCCTGATTAGTTCCCTTGAACCGTTGGCATCGATCACATCCAGCGATATAATGTTTAACAAATGTAGCCAATCCTGGCCACCAATAGCTGCGCTGCAGCAAGTCAAGTGTCTTTTCTGAACCGGCGTGTCCGGCCATAGGGGTATCATGGTGCAGCCGCACGACTTTCATGCAGAGATCATCGTCATCAGGCACGTACAGCCTGTGGAGTGTGTTGTAAAGGAATCCATCGTGTTCCTCGCACACTTTCCAATCTTTACATAATGTGACGATATCTTCTTCTGTGAAACGGCTGATTGCGTCACAGATTTTGTGTTTTATGTGATCCCCTTCATCGGAGAGCAGAACATGTTGTGCTCTAATCTTCTCCAGGGAAATTACTAGTACTCCTTTATTGTCGTCTTCTAGACCGACTGTGTGATCTTCTCGTCTAGAGAGAGCATCGGCTTTTCCCATTGTGGCTCCTGGCTTATGTAACCATTTGAAATTGAAGCACAATAAGTATTGCGCCCAACGTGCTTGCCTCCTGTTGAGGTCCTGACGAGTCATGTAGAATTGCAAATTCGCATGATCATTCCAGATTTCAAATTCATGTCTTGCGCCTTCTAAATAGTGGCACCATATCTCGAGTGAACGAATCACACTGAGCATTTCTTTATCGGCGATAGGGTAATTCCGTTCCTGCGGAGACATGGAGTGAGAGGAATAGGCAACTGGGTGCCATTTGTCATCTTTCTGAATAGATAGTACCGCCCCTTTTGCTTAATCAGACGCATCGCATTCTAAGCGGAATTGAGCGTCATCATCGGGGAATGCGAGTACAGGGGCTGTGGTGAAATGATGTTTCAACATGTCGAACGCCTCCTGTTGTTCCTGCTTCCATTCGAAGGGGTTTTCCTTTTTCGTCAGATCATTGAGTGGTCTAGCCACTTTTGCGTAATCTTGGATAAACCTTCGGTAGAAGTTTGCTAATCCCAAGAAGCTTCTAACTCCTCGGACATTCTTGGGCGTGGGCCATTCCAGAATGGCCTGCACCTTTGTTTCGTCCATCTTTATTCCGTCTACTCCCACGATCATCCCCAGAAATTCAACTTCTGTGGCGTGCAATGTACATTTTTCTGGTTTTATGAATAAATCATTTTCTTCAAGGCGTCGTAGTATTTCCAGAACGATCTTGTTATGTGTTTCACGATCGTCTGTCTTGGTAAATATCATTAGGTCATCGATGTAGACGACGACGCAGTCGTCCATATCTGCAAAGATCTCATTCATCATGGCCTGGAACGTTCCAGGGGAGTTGCATAGCCCGAAATACATTACAAGGGGTTTGAATGCTCCTCGGAAGCAAACGAAAGCCGCCTTCCATTCGTCACCATCTTTGATGCGTACGTTGTTGTATCCCCAGCGGAGATCCATCTTTGTGAATAACTTAGCCCCTTTTAGCTTATCGACCAATTGCGAGATTAGGGGTAACGGGTAATTGTTTTTGACCGTGTGTTCGTTTAGATAACGGTAATCCTGTACCATACGTTTTCGTCCATCCTTCTTTGGTACGAAGAACACAGGTGATGTTTGCGGAGATTTAGAGGGTCTAATATATCCCTTTTTGAGCTGATCATCAATGAATTCGGAAACCTCCTGTTGTTCCGTGACAGATAGGGGAATGATGCGTCCTTTCTTGGGTGTGAACGTATCTTTCATATCAATGGCGTGATCCCATGGTTTCCGGATCGGCATTCGCTCAGATTCTCCTTTATGAAATACTTTTAGATACTGGTGGAACTCTTTTGGTACGAGTTCCTCTGCTGTGTCCTTTTTAGGAGTAGGCTTATCTAAAGCCGCGCGTACTGCGTATGCAAGGTAAGCGTTTTCCTCTTCTTCCTTATCAGCATGACGTAAGAATGATTCCTTATCCTGAAGGAAAGAGCATGTTCTTGGGCAACGTGTCATTTCGACCGTTCCTTTGGTCCAGTCTATAATAGGATTATGCTTCTTTAACCAGGAGAAGCCGAGTATCATTTGGTTCTTTCCAAGATCCGTGATCTCAGCAGTAACACGTTCTCTGTGTCCCTGGTATTCAATAATTACTTCTGCAGAATGTGTGATATTTCCAGCGGAGTTCTTAGTTCCATCCACGTTGTACACAGGAATAGGGTGGCATAAAGGGGTTAGGGGCAACTGATGTTTCTGTGCCCACGTGCGATCAATGAATATTATGTTTGCGCCACTATCTAGTAGCGCTTCTGCGGTGATGAAATTTCTCGTGTGAGAAGGGGAGACTCGAATGGTCATGCAGATCTCCTTCTGTAGATTTGTGCTGCGTATGCACACTTCTTCTGGGATTTTAATATCGGTGTTTGAAAGTGAATTAAGTACAGGTGTGAAGCCCCTGCCGAGCTCCACTAAGGGAGACCCACTTGGCATTTCAGATGATTCACTGTCTGATTCTTCAGACTCTTCACCAGCCAGTGGCAAAAACCTGTTATCGTCAGTTAAGTTAAATCTTACCCTTTTGGTATCCGCATGAACACCTGGTGCGGTCATGTGGCTTTCCCTTTTCCCTTCTTGGATTCTGTGACTTGGAGGTCGAAGAAGTATGCCTTCATTTCGTCATATGACATGCCACGGACAACCTGTTCCGGGCCGGATGACTCATTGTCCCACGAAGTGAAACCTTCTTCTTCAACGTCCCTGACCTTGCGGCCGCCTCGTCTACAAGTCTTTTTGTGTCCTCCACCGAGGTACTTGCAATCTGGACATGCGAGTTTCGGTTTGGGACATTCTTTGACGAAGTGACCTCCTCCACAATTGTAGCACTTCATCGGTGCTCTGGGCGTTGATGTAGAGGGGCGACACTCGAAGGCGTCTATGTCCATGGCATTGTGATCTCTGGATCTTCGGTTACTGCCGCCATGTAGGAAGCTTATTAACTGCTTCCGTGTGCCGATATCTCTGATCTTCTTGAGATAATCGATCACTGTATCGGGGCGGGGCCCTTCCATGATGATCCGATCTATTATCGAGCGTTGGACATTCTGCTCGATGAGTTCTATCAGGTGGGAGGTGTCCATCCCAGCCTGTGGTTCATATCTCTGGAAGTCGATGATCCAATCATCTATGGGTGTCGCTTCCATTTGTTTAAGGGCTTTCAGCTTCTGCCTAGCCCACTCTTGTTGATTGACAGATCAGAAGAGAGCTTTGACTTCTGTTTCCAATTCTGCCCACGTGTATGTGCCGCCGTTTAATAGGCGATCAATCCTTGTGCGGGCGAAGCCACCTGCTTTTTGTCCTTCAAGGCATGATAGCACAGCTGTTACTGCCTTGTGTGAACCTTGTGGGAATACGGTGGGGTTTTCGCCTATCCAGGCTTTCATCTTAGTCCACCATTCTTCGAACTTTCCTTTTGACCCGTTAAAGTTTCCAGGGTCTTGGAACACTTTGCTCATTTTGGGTATCGTTGGCTGTGCTTGTGCCGCCAACATTATCTGCTGCTGCATCATGTTGATTTGTCCTAGACATGCTTGCATGTTATGATTTTGTATGTCCCTTTCTGCAATGAAGAAATCGAACATAGCAAGGAGTTCCTGTGTAAGGACTCCATTGACATTGTTTGTGGTAAGGGCATTTTCGAATAATCCTCGATCGAAAGTGGTTGCCATTGCGTAATACTATCTAGATACGAGGAGGGAGAGGGGGGTTTGGTGCTTGTAAGCGGCGAACTCGTGGTTCTGCTGTGTGTGGTGCTAGGGTGGGGCGTCTCTTTACGCCGTAACACTTCTTTCTCGGCCTGAGGTAATTCAGGAACTGTAATTCGTCCTCAAACGGCCAAAGAACCCTTGGTTCTGCTTCTCTTATCTTAGTGGCTGCTGGCCACACTTTCTCTGTCGAGGTCTTTGGACTCGGTGATATGGGGTTGGTTCCCTTTCCCTGATCCGTTCTCTCCTAACTCGGTCCACTAGCCCTTCGACGAGCCAATCGACTACTCTCTCCGGCACGAATAACGGCACTAATGCCTGCGGGATCTGCTGGTGTGCTGGCGGGTCGTACTCGTTCGGGTCGTAGCTTGCGCTGTGTTCCGATGGGGTGTGGGATGCGACTGGCGCTCCCTGTAGACTCTCGTAGTCCGAAAGGACGAGAGACGATGGGGTGGGGCTTCCTGGCTGCTGCGCTTGTCCTATGTGCGCTGGCCCTGCCTCCGCTGCTTCTACTACTGGTGTTGGAGGGTAAACTAAATTTAACGACTCGTTTTCTTCTTGAGTCGACCCGAACCACTCCCGAACCTCTGATACGTGCCCGTTGGGTACGAGCGACGATCCTTCTACTGATGCGACGTAAGATGGTGGCGCAGACACTAAAAAGATGTCTTGAGCCCCGTATAGCGCGTTGTACCTTCCTAGACATAGTGGAGGGTTTGAGTAAAACGCGAGCGTATGGTGGGCGGTAGGAAACGTCTTGGGTACTTCGATGGTCTACGTCAATAGCCGTTCGCAAGCAAGGTAGCGATGTTGAATAGTCTTGTTCTAGTGAAACAACCCTAAGGACTCACACTTAAGTGAAGCCTTATCGCTAGGTTGCTTGAACTGAGAAGAAGACAAGAGAAGTAAAAGGTGAAGTTGCCAAAGGGGAAACTCCAAGAGAACAAGACTAGTGTTCTCTGGCGCTGCATTGGGGTTTATATACTAAAGTACATGTGTGCACGGAACATGCAGTGCTACTACTATATAAGGTAAGTATCCGTTATACCGGGTAACATGAGGTAAGGGCATGTGGCGGACATGCATTGTGTGCATGTACGCTGTGGCAGCATGAGGCTGCAAGGCGGATCTAATGTGAATAAGAAGTATGGATGTGGGAGATTAGATACGCATGTGTGAATAGAAGCGATAGAGCGGAGATGAAAAGGAATGCACGTGAGTGCGTGAAGGAAATAGATAGGGGTTGAATGAAAAGAAAAACGTTAAGTCCATTATAGCTTTGGAGCGATCGTAACATGCCCCCACAGTCACGTGAGCGACAACACAGGCTGCACCGAAATAGACCCCTTTGTCGAGAGGGGTGGATGACCCTCTACCAAATGTGAAAACCTCGACCTCAAGATCTTCATTGTGTAGAGGGAGGAAGCCATCATGCTTCCAGAACTGCTTCCTAACAGGTACTGAAACGCACGACTGTTTCGAAGGCCAATGATTCCGATGACGGTGCATGAACTCGCCATGCTGATTTGCGAGTGAGAGAAAGAGAGAGCAGGTTGTGCGAAAGAAGGATAGGTGAAGAAACAGCATGACATCGTTTGGACGCTATATGAGGAGCAGTCAATTGATGATGCGCTCGACGACAGGGGCGCCTCAGTGGTACACACGTCAGTGGCTGAGTGCGAGGTGGGAGAAGAATGGCATCTGTTTTGCACAGCGGCAGGGTCCGTAGGTTGACGAGCGATGGATGAGAGGACGACAATGAGGTGGCAGGTCAGCACTGACCAGCACTAGGGACTGCCGCGCATCATTTGGACATGGCGTCGGACACATTCACATGCGATGGTCAGCGATCGATCAAGGTGGAGCTCGCTGAGTTGCACTGCTTGCACGACATGGGTGGAGAAAGTGTAGAGGAACTGTATAGTAATTAGATAATTTAATCTCACGATTCATATTGTTCCCACGAGTCGCTTTGCAGAGAGCTGGACATTTCTGGCTGAGAAAACCTTTCCCCACTTACGTGGGAGTCGGGGAATGCTTCAACTGTGACCCTGCCACCGATCCCTGTTTCTTCCTTGCCATCTTTCCGTTCAATTCATAACTTGCTCCCTTTGCACCAGCTGACCCAGCTCACCAGTGAGTCCACCCCATACACCAAAACTGTCCTTTGTCAGTTTTTGGGTCTCTGCGACGAATAACGCATGATAGAAAGAGCTCTGCCAATCACTCACATTGACATGAGGCAGAAACCCCGGTCGTCGTGATCATGAGACCTAGCCAAACCTTTGGGGAGAGCGAGCAATGTCTGCTACGGTATTTCCTCTCAAACTGTTCAGAGGGTTGTTTTCTGATCGGAATGCAGTCCTACCCTTTCCCTTGTCTGGACCACCACTGGGTGCTGACTTCACATCAAAAGCTTAAGGGGAAATCTCAAAGTTCAAATCCTGTTGCCAGTTGTATCCCATCCCGAGCGCATTCGCGAAGCCCCAGCCACCTGCTTTGACGTCTTTGTTGCACCCACCAAACGGCGACGACATGATCTCCGCACGAACCTCCCCGTCTAGGCACTGTTGCTCCTCCACCAGCCCCTCACGCTATTGTGCACTCATCACCCACAAGGCATTCCTTCTCCATATCCCGTGCATGGGGCCCACCCTCCTCACTCCCACGTCTCACACATTCATTGACAACTGCACCTCCTAGTGCAAGTGACTTGTCAGACGGGTCGTTGACTTCTTCAGCTATGTGTGGTCTGCCAAAACAACGACATCATCCGCCATCGCCGCTGTCCTCTCAGACAAACTCTTCCCAAGCAACCTCACCTGCAAGCTCTCGTGGATTGACAGACATGCCGCCCCAAAGATTCATTGGTTTCCATCTCGCTATGTCCCAATGGCATGCATCATCCTATGCCCCGGGTCATTCTTACCTTATGGATCTGTCTCACAGGCATCTGCCATTCACGATTCAGACTGAAAAGACTTGTCACCCCAATTCTCGTCTCGTTCTGCCTCAGGCCCCCCACACTGACCCAGTTCTCGCCTGAGCCTTGAACTCGGCAGTGCTTTACAAGTCACTAAATGGCGATGGCCTCATCATTTCTATAATCAGAGACGAAGCACGAGCGTCGAGGAAACACCACTGTCTCCTACATCGGGCTCAGTGTCTCCGATACGGCCGTCGTCTTCGCTGTCCAACAGACCTCCTGTTGTGGAGTGGCTTGGTCCTAGGATTGTCAAAGCATTCGCTGCAGCCGGCCTAGTGGAAGGACAATGGTTGGAGCACGTCCTCTTGCTGATGGCGGCCTCCTCACCCTTTTTGATGGTCGCAGCCATTCGGTGTACTGGCGAGAAGAAGTTGGAGCCCTACGACTCATGGTTGACTCCAAAAAACATGCTTGATCGAGCAAGAAAATGACCCGACACAACTAAGGAGCCCAAGTCCTGGAAAATCCAGTTATTGGTTGACAGTGGCAACCACGTCAATGCTGGTAAACAATACGCAGAGATTGAGGTGAGCCTGCTTCAACGGGGCAAATGGTGTCGTCATTTACCCGTAATAGGTAATGCCCCTTGTCGCTGCCGAAGATGTTATTGTCCAGTTTGTTAAGCAGCCCGGTGTTAGTCTTGAGCCAGGCGACATTCTTGGCATCTCGAGTCAACCATGCCAAATCCTTTGACGGTCTTCTTCCAGCAATGGGTCCCCCTGGTGTCATCGGAAACTGGCCATACCAGCGTTTTGTGCGCTGCATGGGGACACTTAGCGACATCCTTGAGGGTTACGACAACCAAGCCGCCATGGCCTCTACTTTCAAGGATCTCATCGAAGTTGTTCATGATCCTGACCTACCTTATTCAGAAATCAGTTCTATCTTGTCCAGATTGTCCGGCCGAATATCATCGAAACTTGAAGAGGGTATCCGGTTGGCTATTGACAGCGCAAAGTCCAGGGGTAACACACATGAGTTCCCTGCTGTTCGCATCAAGAAAGTCCTTGAGCACTACGTTCAGGACACCATTCTTCCTCAGGATCGAGCGATGTTCCCAAAACAACTTGCACTGTTATTCATCATCCTCGAGAAATTTATGGGTGGCCTGAAGGGTCACCAAGTGCATACTATCATCAGCCTCCTTTCCGCTTACGAGTTGATGGAGAAACTGTTTGGAGGAAACATCGAAGCCTGAGTTTTGAGCTTGAGAGAACAGAATAAGGATGGACCAGACAAAGTGGCTGCTCTTGTGCTCAGCCACAGAGCTCAAAGCAAGTTGAGGTTTGTACCATCGATGTTGGATTATATCACATCAGGCGGTCTTCCTGTCTCTGCTATGGAGAGCTGGCTCCACAAGGTTCTCAACAACCTTGCGGGGCTGGAGTCAAAGTTTGTCTACCTCCTGTCTCATCCTTTATACAACTGAGATATGTTTTAAGTCGTCAACTGCTGTCTCTTTGAAAGCTTGTGAAGTGCTTATCCTTGGGGAAATGCCCTCCTATGAGGAACACCTGGTCCAGATGGAAGCGATTCTTAAATCTAGCATATATGGTGAACAAAGTACAATGAATAGGTGCGTGGATCATTGCATTGGTGGTCCGCCTTCTTAATGGGTACAGAATCCATTCCACTGAGATCTTGTGCGAGACTGTCTATGATGTTCTTTCCCTTTTTTTCTCTCATGTGGACCCTGTCATCACTCTTGGTCAGTTTTCATTAGTCATTGGCTATCTCCTTGATCATGACTTGATCCCGCAGCTGCATTCGAGGTTTACGTCCGCTGCGCCTACTGCGCCTACTCGTTGCTGTCTATTGAATATGAGGAAGGTGATGGTCCTGATGATGGCGAGCTTCCAAGTGCCCTCACCTGGCGATTCATCCTTGGGCATTCACATTCACCCCCTGCTGGTCTCAATGCTCTGTAAGTATGAGTATGCTCGCATTCTTCGCTGCAAGGAATCTAATTCTTGCTTGAGTGACCCAAGACGTCAAGGATCCGTCAGCGACCGTTCCACCAGATCAGCCGTAACCAGTCACAGCCCACCCGTACTGGCACCGGTCATTGCCTCATTCTCTGATTTGGCTGCCCTTGAGAAAGGATTCAAGAATGTTGCTGCTCTCCTTCCCATTTTCGAGCCCCACGAGTTCTGCCAACGTTATGGTAGCACGGAGCCACCAAACATCATGAACCTTGCTCTTCGCATCTTCTACAAAGCGGATGACGTATCTGAAGATACATGGGCAGAGCGGGCACTCAAGTTGGTCAAGGATCACAACATTCCAGCTCGAGCTTAGTCGTCTTTCTAACTACAAGCTGAGGCCAGTCTTCATGGAAACAAAGTAGATTCACATGTACCTCGCTGTTACCCAAGAGAACCAGCTCGACAACCGATTCTTCGTCCATGCTTTGATTTGCCCTAGTCGCTTACATGGCTCTATCAGCACGAAGCAGTACCTCATCTCCGAAATGGACCGACTCATGACCAGTATCTTGGATGCGCTAGAGGTCGTCAGTCTGCAATACCACAATGCCGATGTCAACCACATCTTCATGAACTTTGTCTACAATCTCCAGGTTTCTTATGAAGACGTACTGGAAGCTATCTCGGGATTCATTGAGCGCCACGGAAAGCGACTCTGGTGTTTGCACGTCACTGGCTCAGAAATTCGTATTGCTCTCAAGGACCAAGAAGGCAATGTCGCTCCCATCTGTTGCATCATTGAGAATATATCTGGATTTGTGGTCAACTTCCATTGGTACCAAGAAATTACCACTGAAAAGGGTACAACGATCCTCAAGTCTATCGGAGATAAAGGACTTTTTCATCTTCAGCTGGTCAATTATCCTTACCCGACCAAAGAGTCCTTACAGCCGATGCGTTACCAAGCTCACCTCATTGGTACCACATATGTTTATGACTTCCCCAAGCTGTTGGCAAAAGCTCTCCACAATGCCTGGGTCAGGGCCACAACTTCCGACTCGTCACTTACTCTCCTGAAGAAGTTGCTTGAAGTGAAGGAACCCGTGCTCGACGAGCATGATCAACTTGCAGAAGTGGATCGCGCCCCAGGTAACAACACGTTTGGAATGGTTGCCTGGGTGTTCACACTCAAAACGCCTGAATTTCCCAACAGTCGCAAGGTCGTTGTGATCGTGAACGACATCGCCTACAAGTTCCATTCTTTCGGTCCTATCGAGGATCAATTCTCCTACCCTGTCACCAAGTGTCTGTGCGCCAGAGGCCTTCCCCGTATTTACCTCTCAACCAATTCTGGCACCCGTATTGGCTTGGCAGAGGATGTCATGAATCTCTTCTCATGCGCCTGGAATGACAAAGGTCACCCAGAGAAAGGCTTTGCGTACCTCTACTTGACTCAGGAGAACTATCTTAAAGTACAAGAAAAGGCCGCTGCCACCATTCGTACAATGGAGATCTAAGTGGATGGGGAAGTTCGCTACAAAATCACAGGCATCTGCATTAGGCTTCAGGGTGGTCTCAGTGTTGGGTCTCTCAAGGGGTCCGGTCTTATTGCGAGAAGAACTTCAAGTGCCTACGAATGCTGAGCTCAACATCACAAAATACAACTTCCTGCCATCTAGTCTTGTCTCCATATTCTGACAGCAGGCCAGCACTGGTGTCGCATCAGCGCTCGACAAAGTGCTGGATTCCATGGACACGGTGAACAGGGCTCCCAGCTTGGATTGTTTGAACAATGCTTTCTATTGAGGCCAGATTCCTGTAAGTTTGATTCACCGCTGACTTTGCAGGTACTGAAGCACGTATTTCCAAGGAGGATGTGGCAAAGAGAGAAGTGGACGTGGCGGTGCATCCAATGGAAATGTACCAGGAGAAGAACCAGCCCCGCAACGCGAAGATGATGGTACACCAACTCACCAAGAGACTCGAGCAGGTCCAGTTAAGCGATGAGATTGATGAGAAGCTCGGGTTCGCATGGTTGCAGGAGGGAGGATGGAGAGAGGGCTGGCTCATCAACATGTACCCAACACTTGTAAGGACCCGGAATATCCTGGAGAAAAGGCTGTGGTGGATTTTTGTTTCATACAGGACGACAGCGGGTCGTTGTGCACAATGCAGTACCAGCCTTACTTTCACATCGTGTGCAAGGTGGGTGTTTAACTTGTTTTTTGTTCATGGACATGCTGACATTGTGACCTTAGAGTGGTTCAAAGGCGAGTGTTGAGGAATGGCTCGTGAAACAATGTGAAGGTGTCATCCGCAAGATCGTACGTGACAGAAAGGAAGACCTCAAGTTGCCGAACCATTTGATGGGACACCGGAGGCTTTATCTTCAGCTGTGCTTTAGGAACATCTCTGATCTCCTTACCGTGAGATGTGATGTTGCTCCAATCGCACTTGAAAACGGTGCCAATGAGGGGCTATTGATGCCTGTGTGGAAGTTGTCAATGCGAGAGCGGGTCCCAGTACGACCATAGAACTCGAGGGTGAATGGGCAGAAATTGGTGGCAGTATCAACGGTGGCATCTATAGGGACAGAGATCCTCGCGAGTGCATCGTTGATACTCGGGAATTCGACATGCCCTATTACTTGCACGTGGCCATAGACAACAAATTGCACGTAGGGTGGTATGCTGTGACGTTCAACGCTGGGCAACCTAGCTTTGCACAGCATATATGCGCCAAGTGCTTCTGACGTTTGCTCCCAATCCACGGGACAGGAGGAGACCTTTACACCAACTGTTATTACAAGTACAAATTGACACTCATCTTTACTATACGGTTGCAAAATTTGCTAATGACTCGAGAGACAGGAGTCGCCCTTGGCCTTCGATGCTTTCCTGATGGATTTCACACCATCGTACATCACAGTAACTGTAAGTGGAGAACGGAAAATAGGTGCTTGACCGTGCAGGATGATGTTGTCGAATGGAATGGGTCAATCCCAATGTGACTTCCCCCATCGTTGATATGGATTAGCGCTGACAAATTCTCAGACCGTTGGACCCTTCAAAAACTGTTTGTATTGAGGTCAATGCATCGCTCGGATTCCAACCCATGCTGGGTACTGGTGGACAGCTGCGATGGTTGGCAATCACCGTAGAACAACTATTGGATCGCAGTGAAAACAAATTTGTGAGTGGCACAGGGTTTTACACAACTCTGGGTACTCACACCACAGCAGCATTTACCCTGTTCCCCAAGGATGGCGACGCTGTATTTTGTCCATTCTCGTGAATGTCAAACGGCTCAACGACGAGAGGAATGATTCATCAAGGTCAAGGTGCCTTGTTCCTTTTTGCATAAGCACACGACTTGTGTCAATACGATCCTCATTGATCATTGTACCTCAATAGTCAACCACAGTAGCCCCAGACAAGCTGGGGACACAATGAATTGCGGTCACAGTGCTATCTCACATTACCGGAAACATGGGCAAAAACAAGTCATGGAGTGCTCTGTTGTGGTCCCTCACTCTCAGTCATGGTGGTTGAAACGTTGTTAATGGTTTCCACTCTAGGAGGGTCAGCTTCATCAAAAAGTTGCTCATCATGTTCGTGGAGATGGGCTTGTTCACTTGGTAAGTCTGTATCTGTATTTTAATCATCCAATGCCTCGAATTTGAATGCACGCTCATGTTCATTGTGGTGTACAGCATCAATGCCTTGTTGGTGGCGGTATTGGTAAGTCAAGCTTGCGCATTGGACAGGTGTCCACCATTGATCCATGTTTTCGGTATTACACACAGACCCCTCTGGATGGCACATGAACTCGATGCTTGCCGTGTATGTGACCCGGGCACGCATCACTTTTCTTCATTTAGTGTCTGATGGAAAGGATTTTTTTTTTGTCATGGCAGGCTCAATGCGTGGAAACCAATTCGAGATGAACAGGAGAACGACTGGGTTCAGTCTTTCGAACTACCAATGACATCTACTACTGCTTGATGGATCACCACCCCCACATGACATTATTACTACCAGATCAAGAAAATACTTGTAATACCTCAAATTGATCGACGAGCTGAAGAGCGTGGCGAGCATTGTACAGTACTGTGAAATAACCAAGAACATCAGCGATATGAGACAAGTAGTCCACGACCCTCGTTATAGTCATGGATGTCTGCAAGCTCAAGCGGTGTATGTCCCATCGCGTTGCGCCCACGAGGACAAGATCTTGAGGACCGCTTCCGGGATGAACCACGCATCAACAGCAGAGATTCCACGATAGAATGGTGTAAGCGAGCCACAGTGAGTTCGATAGGTAGTTTTCCATCTCCATTCCGCATCGAAGCACTGGAGCCAGTAGGAGTTCTGTTATTTTCATGCAATGATCATGAAATTGCATCTGCATTGCTAATCATACAATCGTCATGTTGGTACAAGGGGTGGCTACTTCACAAGTTTGATCAGCACCCCATCGAGTCCCAGACCATAATGACCTCGTAATCCACCTAGGCCTAAGTCAAGTTGTTGCTTCTTCACATTCAGCTTTGGCCTTTCCCCGTCGCCTTCCACTCAGTGCCGACGGAGTTGTGAGGTCTTGCTTGTGTCGGAGTCCGAGAACAGTGGAGCCAAATACCTCTATCCCATTCAAGCAACGATGGCTGCTCTTTGGGATCATGTGCCACTAAATTCCCCGCAAATGCCTTCAAGGATGTGTCTTCTCTGCTGAACACATCGAGTAAGAACAGAAGCACCAGCCCACAGGACCATCGGTCTGCCTTGATCGGACTATGCCACAGCTTCTTCTTGAGCTCGGGTGCCATCCAACGTTGTGTTCCACACTGGTCGTTGACTTCCTCATCCTAGTCCTTCACTTGTATTGCGACATCAAATTGATAATTTGTAATGTGAAATTCCTGTCGAGAACAAGGTTGTCTGGTTTGATATCCCTGTGAGCGATACGGAGCCTGTGAAGATACTCGACGCCTTTGATGAGACCCAGACAGACTTGGGAAACCTTGCTTTGAAGTTCTTTACAACTGAGATCAATGTAGTTTTGATGGTGGTCATTTGGGGGAAAATGGCCCACTCGTCGAACGAATCGACCAACGAGATGACATAGTCAGACCTGGGTCGCATAGTATCGAGAAATTTCAAGATCTCGAGCTCATCCAATTCCTCCTGAATCTTCTTCGCGATGAACATCTTGTTTGGGTTTGTGCGTTTATACACAGTGAGAATATGATCTGGCATCTGAGGTTGAGCGTCAGCATGGCAAACAAGTGAAGAACCGTTTCCGGGACCTTGTAATGTTTTCCGCTTTCATGAAGCCGCATTCATGAAGCAGATGATTCATCATGGCCTCCATAGTTCTCATGTATTCATCTGGATTTCCACACGTCTTTCGGTCCCCTTCTATCCGCTGCTCTGGTTCCTCGGCATTGATGTCTGACTCTGTATCGGCATCGTCCTGTGGAATACACTGTAGTCTGATCTCAACATGAAGGTTATATAATTACCATCAGTTTGGCAAGGACTGTTACTCACTTCGATACCTTGGCTCTTCTTCTCAGCAGTTTCCTGTGAGGAGTTGGTGTGGATTGGGCAGATGACAGACTCTGTCTGTTTTGGGTTTGCAGGGCATCCTCATCCCAAGTGAGATCTGGCGGGTTTGACTGACTTCTCTGTAGTATGCATTTAGTAAACTGCACTGTCACTTTCCAGGCTTACTTACTACTTGTATGTTCTGCAGGTCACATTCATACTGCTTTGTCATTACAGCGACCCCATTCTCCTTTTGTACCTGCCATGAAAATTCAGCCACCCATTCACTGTGAGGTCAGTGTTACCCACACAGATCCTTTCCTTTGCTTCCTTGAGCTTCTGACATTCAGCTTTCATTTCCCTTTTCATTTCCGTAATTGCTTCATGCTGGGTCTGCAGAGAGATTAACACACTTGATTCCACAGTCAACTCTGCATACCTTAAGCTCAGCTTGCATCATTGTGTGCCCTGTCTGTGCCCACTGCTCAACATCATGCTGCATGGTTTCCAGTGCATTCTTCTGTTCTGCATAGATTTCATGCAGATGAGTATTTGTGGCCTATACAAAGTGAGCGAAGATGTGAATATTTCTTCTGATGGCCTTACTGCAAGCTCCTGATTCTGTCTGACTGCTTCTGTATGCGCCCCCTCTGATTGCCAGAGATACTCATGCAGCTCAGATGAGTGATCAATCTCTTTGACACAAACCTTTGACCATATTCACCCCTAGCATAGAATTAATGTATGCCGTGGACAAGCCAAGAGTCACTCTCACTGAATCAATTCCTTGTTCACGTGTTGTTTCATTATCATCAGTGTTGTCTCACAGACAATGACGCAAGCTTTCCCCTTCATTTCACCTGAACATCCATGGGATAATTGCTCCATGGGTTTAGTACCAGATCTGCGAGGAAACTGCCTGGCAGTACAGGATCCTCCTTGGAGTTCAACTCTGAGAAGGGCTGGAACATTGGTAGTGGAACTCTGGAAGGACTGAATTCCAGATAGGTGTCAACTGCCCAAAGGACTGGTCATCTTTCCATATGGCACTCAGCCATCCCTTCCCAATTGTTACTTTTGGAATCGCCCACCCAGGATTGCGCCTTTTTGTGTCTGGACAGGTGATTGTTCTCGGTCGCAACATTTATTGTCATGGAGAGCCAATTAGTTGCTGAGTAATTGCCCACTGTCTATTGTCATAATCATCTCCAAGTGATCACTGGCTAGTTATTGTCAATGCATCTGAGTGTGTGGTAAAGGCTATATGTACGTGATCAACTCAGTGTGGCCGGTATAAAACTAGAAGGTAACACCATTAATTTTCTAACAATAATCCCAACAATCTGCAATGCTCCCTTCCCTCAATCTGCAATACCAGCTGGCTGGACAACTGGATGGAGAATGTGGGGACGCTCTCAACTGTGTTGTGATAAACGGACAAGGAAACTTGCTTGCAAGTGGAGGTAAGTAACTTTCCCCAGCAGAGAGAATATGGAAGACTGATCAACAGCTCACCGACAACACTAGGTGACTAGGGCGTGAGGATATGGGACTTGAACCAACTTGAGAAGGTACCATCATTGGCACGATGGCATGCATTCTATGATCCTGTCAGCACAGCCATGTGAATGTCCTGCAAGACAGACGCCCGTGAGACTTTGTGCTTCAGAATGGGACTGGGGTACTTGATTCTTTGGCATCAGACTGGAACAGCCAAAATGGTAAGAATAATGATGACATTACATGAATGGGCTGACGACACTACCTCAGATAAATTTCAAAGAAGTAATTGTGAAATGAGTAGGCACTGGATGTGAGATCATTTGTATGACAAATGGAGCCAACCCTACTGGGGCAGGTGTCAGACTGGCGGCTGGCACGCATGAATGCCAGGTCATAGTAAGGAAGACGCTTCCTAGTGTTCGACACTGGGGAGCCTGAGCAGGAGGTGAGCAGGGAGAGGACTTGACTCAACAGCTGAGTTTGAACTTTGGTTAGAAAGATAAGTGGGTGGCAGTGTCAACAACATCAACCTCACTCTCCCGTGTCAATCACCAGAAAGTCTAGATATTGCCCATGGTTTACTGCAGGCAATTGTACCAAGCTTGTTCTCATTTTTCGTGGTTTACTATGAACAACCATGGTCTCATCCCATCAATGATCATTGCGCTCCCCCTGCTACAACTTTATTGTCTGTGTTGACACCAATGAGTCTCCTTGCTCTATTCACCTGCCTTCATTTTCCAACCTCCCTCATCTATGTTTACACTGGCGAGTCTCCCTTGCTGTCCCTGTACCCCTTCACTCGCTTACCATTCTTGTATTTCTCTCCATGGATGTGCACCTTCGTCACCAATGGTCATGTTATCATCTCCCTAAATATATCAATACCCCTCCTGCCGCCTGTTTGCCTGCCCTCATGAGGATGAGGCACTGTCCTGGGGTCACAAATTTCATATCATGTTCCCTGACTATCCACAGCTTTGGAGACAGGTAATCTCTTTGGGATGACGATCTAGATCCCAATGATGAACGCAGCAGAGGAATGGCTTGTGAGAATCTCATAGTCACAAATAATGTACCATGCTGAATCACCACTGAATGCCTGGACGAGTGCCTGATGGGTGCTTGATGAGTGCCCACTGAGCGAGCGACAAGCATCTCATTACTGTGGCAGCAGATATTGCCAATATGGGGAGGGGAGTTGTCTGCCATGCACCATTCTGGCAGAATATGGCGGAGACATTGTTTGTGTACCAGAACTTGGAGTGGAATTGCAAAAAAATGGGGTTTGAAAAGAGACTGATGTTTTTCTTGCAGTCTTCATCAAATCTATGCAGCATTGATTTTCAACATGGATTCATCATCTTGTGGTTGTACTCATGGAGATAATATACGCTCCAATTTTCTGGAAAGGTGACTGCTTCACACTGCTTCTGGATGGCAAGCGACATCCCAGAAGGTTCCAGAGTGCCGTCAGGATCAATGGATTCACACAGATCATACATTTCTACATATGTCTCTGAAGCATTTGCCATCTTGCTGTGGAATGGTTGCATTTGGTTAAATAACTGTAGACAACTGGTTAGTCCTACATGACTGAGTAACATCGACTCACCAATCTCTGTATTTGATCACTCCAACAAGTCACTGGAGGGATTTCAAGTTGAAATCGCAACCACATTGTAAAGGAATGTAAATCAACCGTGCCCTGTCCTCTCACAGCCTTGGTTCAGAAACCTCGACTCTACCTTGTGCCAGTTTCCTGTCAAAGCAGCCTCTAGAATAAGGAAGTCTGCTGCAAATTTGACATTCTGCTTATCCACAGCTGAGAGTTTACTTTTGCGGATCCTGTCATCTCCCAGACTGCCATCTCTGATGCTTGCTGAGGTGGACAGGCTGTAGGATGTTGATCAACTGGCACTCCAGGTAATTGTTGATAACGGGGCTGCTTGTGAAGCCAGCTCAAAGTGGTGGCCATGGGTGAGCTGGGGTTGGGGTATAGTACCTTAAGGAACTATACCAGTGTGAAAGGTACTCTCAGCAGTTCAAATCCAAGGCCATCTGGCAGCTACACTGCCCTGGAATGAGAAGAACATTGGTTTGAGCAGGGGTGGGGATTTACCTGTTGGGTGGCATCGCAATGTAGACCAACTACTTGGTCTCGATTTGAGCTGAGATAAGTTGGATAATGGTCAGACATCTGGACTAGGGTCAGATGCAGCACTCGCAATAGGGGTGACCAGGAGTCATTGTATCAGTGACTTTATGGCCCTTTGTTTAGAAATGTTGCCAACAGGAACTCTATAGTGATTTGCTGATGCCCGATTTCACTGGAGGTCCCAATAGACTTTACTATGCCCCTATTTTGGCAGAGGTCCTGGTAGACGGAGAAGTAAACCATGTGGGAGAGCTCACTGTGTAGTTAACATTATGTCATTGGTAGTCCCAGCAGATGGCAAATGATCAGGCACTAGTCAGCTCACCATGCAGTTGCCATGATCTCTTCGGCAGTCCCAGCAACTTGCAGTGAACAGCTAGGTACTAATGGCCTAACTTGGGGATTATCACTGCTGCCGTGAATACAAGACAGGCTACACACCAGGAATAATGACATTTTCGGGATGTTTATAGTGCATTGAAAATGACTAATAGTAGTATGAAAATTTTCCTTACATTTTTCTGTTCACTAAATTTCAAATCAATATTATGATGAAAATGTTCAGTGAAATCTGTACTTTTTGGCAATGTATTACCCTCATAAAAATCTCAAATGAAATAATAAGTTTAAGGACACCATAAAGTTATCATAAAATTGGAGATTTTGTCAACACCTTTTCTGGCATTCAACTTCTGAAATTTCTGGCTGGCAAAAATGATGAATGAAACATGAGATTTTGTATACTTCTTTTTGGGAGTGATAAATATCAAATTTTTAGATATCTATTTTCAGCTGAGAAAAGTAAGCGTTTCAACTCCTGCAACTAAATAATGACATAACAGCTATGCTGTTCATTTCAGCTAGCTTGTGGCCTCTGCCTGGTGTTGCAGCCCCAAGCTGTGGGAAAGGGAAAGCAAACACCAATGTGGTTCATTACACAGTGGAGTACCACTGTCTCCAACAGCAGATTATAAGTGGGATGGGCAAGGCCCTTGCTCAGGAGACCCCAAGCCGAGGACTTGAGTTTCAAGAGCTGCTGCAAAGGGCTCATGAGGACAGGGTGTGAGTGAAATAACCCATCTGTTGCTGCCTTGCTTAGCACCAAACAGGAGGCTCAAGGCTGTTATTCAATTACCCAACGATTCTTTCATCCCCTCCGAATTGGACATAAGATCTTTGGGACTTGGCACATATACTGCCCAGCCACCAGTGGGAATTTCTCTTCAGCACACTGCTGGCCCTAGTTCCCAACCACTCTACCCTTACAGCAAAGGTGACAGGGCTTGGATGCTGCATTGATCTGTGATGCTTTCAAGCTTGTGTAAACTAGTGCTTGGTAAAAGTGGGCAGCAAATAGCTACTGTACTTGATTTACACTTGCATTTCGCCTGTTGAGATGGGCCTTGCTGATGGGGAGTAAGTTAGGACACATACATGCAGTTCCCACGAGCACGAAGTGGCTTCGAACTTAGCTGCATAGCGGAATGGTCTTTCAAGGTAACACCTGTGCTCACAGGATGAACATAGTTTCTGCCACCTCTGCTGATGCCAGCAGATTTCACTTGCCTGTTAAATGTTATCTTTATCAGTCCTGGAAAGTTTACTGTCTATTTCAGGCAACTTGGCCATGTGGGAAAATTATGTAAAAAAGCATACCATATCTCACTCCTTCCATACCTCATCATCCAGCTACCAGAATTCATCAAAAATAATACCATTCAACTTCCAGAGGGCCAAGGAGTACATTCTGAGTAGACCAGTCCATTGAAACCATGATTTTGAAATTTCGGTATTTTGGCATCTAGAGTTCATGCGGTAGGAAGCTGCTGATGCCCAGTGCTTCAATAGAAATGGCCCAGGGCAAAAAAACTCACACCAGAGATACAGTGGGCCATTGTCCGGTTTTCCCGGATGTTAACCAATGATCAAATTGCCATTGGTCTCAACGTCTCACTCTGTTCTGTCAGATGGGTACTCACATATTCTTATACACACAGGACAGTCCCCAGTGATGAAGAGAAGCCAGCTGAGACAGAGGTGCAGGGAAACAGATGGCTAGACAAAGCCAATATTGAGGTAAGTGCCACTGAATTTGTTGCATGACATCAATTAATCGACCATATGGTTTTTGCTTGAAACAATTCAGAAGGCACCAGATTCATACCTTGATGAAGTGCAAGAGATGCTTGCAGTGTCCAGTGGGGTTGAGGTTTCATGCTCAACCATTTGGTGCTCACTATGCCATGCTGGATTTACAATGAAAAAGGTATACATAGAAAGCTCCACTTATGTATTTGTTGAACTGCCTGCCCATTTTGTAGATGACACATGTTGCTGCAGAGCGATCAGCTGATAAACGACTTGAATACATTGCCAGAATTGGTCAGTATGAGGCAGGGCAGCTAGTTTTTGTCGATGAGGGTTCTGTCAATCACAGAACTACATATCATGGGCATGCATGGTCAATCAGAGGAACGAAGGCCCAGCGTAAAGCATTTTTTGTGCACAGATGACGGTAAGCCCTGATTTTTCTTATGCTGCTGCTGTCATTCATCCCAGAAAGCTTTTCTGTGCTTCCAGCGCTCTCACTTGGTGATGGCATTATTCACTGTGACATTGTCGAGGGATCATTCTGTACCGAAACATTTATGGAGTTCATTGAAGGCCTTCTTGACAAGATGCAACTGTATCCCGCCCCCAACTCTGTGATTGTGATGGATAACTGTAAAATTCATAAGCATCTCGATATCCTGAAGATGATTGAAGAGAGGTAAGGTGTTTAGATTACTCAGGAATTTGCAAGCTAAATAGTGCATATGTAGGGACATGCACTGTGAATTTTTGCCACCCTATTCTCCTAACTTCAATCCCATTGAGCTCGCGTTCTCTGCTATGAAATATTACCTTCATCACAATGGAGATTATGTGCACATGGCAATGACAGTACTTTCAGATGAGGAGTTATATGTCACGCACCTCAGAGCTTCATGCACCATCATGCCTGAGGATTCTTACAGTTGGTATTCATATTGTGGCTACATATGACATTTGTACCAGTCATCTGCATTCATACAAACAATTTCTCTTTGTGCTTTTATTGATGCAAGACAAACTGTGACACTGGCCTGTGTGCGACCACAAGCTGACATAAAGGAGGATAAGCCTGTTCCCATATACTAATGACACCATGATAATTGTTGACCCTGCTTCATCTGTCCCATGGGTAGCCACCTAAGCTCCCATCATCCCCCTGGGTCCATTGCTGCCACTTCCCACATAATCAAGCACAAGGTACAGTGAGCTAACCATGCCCAATGAGTCAAAGCTGACCAGGACGAAAACAGATAGGGAATAAAGGCTTTCTTCTTGTGATTCATCGTCACATCAACCATTCTTGTTCAAGCAGACAAACCAAGTAAGGATGGCCTACTCGACACAGATTTCATTTCTGCTATTCATTGAACAATCTAGTAACCTATGATCAACAATACCATATTTGTAGAGGTCCTACCTTGCCCCCTCGCTTGACACCCACATGGATCAGAGGCTGATCCAAATGGCCATGAATGGGACAGCCTTGATGCTCAGGATGTCAATGACCCCTTGATGGTCAGTGAATACACCAATGAGATCTTCGACTATATGAAGCACGTTGAGGTATACCTCTGTCATGCATTCCGCTCGTAGTCCACTCACTAGGACAATGTCATCATCATGTGTCTCTGCGAGCACTTCATGTCAGACACAATCTATATCCACATTGGTTCCTCTGCCCTTGTCACGGTCAACCCTCACACGTATGTCACTTCAAACACGGATTTGATTCTTCAAAAATATGCTGCAAACTATTGGGATACAACCTCCCCTGCATGTAGGTAAGGTTCTGGGCACACGAAGTGCAGGGCACGCTCCAACCCTCTACCCAGGGCGTAGCTAATAATAATTCATTTGATATCACAGATAGTACATACAAGAACACAAGGTGGATTGATAAAACGATGTGCTGCAAGGGTGCCGCATCTTCCTCTTCTACCTCCATGGCCTCATGAAAGTGCAGTGTCCCCAACCTCAAGACAATCACCAGTGTCAGTGACAATGATGATTCCAATGTAGCAGTTGATGATAAAAGTGACAAAGAAACTGGTAGCTCAGTCGATGTGGATGACAACTCAGACTCAGAGCTGGATCAAGCTCTTGCACAACACTTGCAGGACAGTTACAAGGTGACAAAGAAAAAGCCACCTGCATGTGTACCTGTCAAACAGAAGAGGGCCACGGTGCAGTTGTTTGATACTCCAGAAGACTCAAACCATTCATGTATGTTCTCTTGTTTGACATATATCTATCACTAACAAGTATTATAGCCTTCTCCATCCAGTGCACAATCCATCGCCCAAATGAATTGAATACATCCCTTTCCATATTGTCGACAATCAAGTTCATCACATTGTGTCACAAGGCTGCTGAAAGCTGGGCCAATTTACAGGCCTTGTCCAGCTACAGTACTGATTGGACAGCGACAAGGCCAAGGATGGGATGATCTCAATTCAAAACAATGAAGAACTTACTATGTTTGTGGATTGTTTATGCCCTTTGACTGTTCTGCCTCAACTTGCAAATGGCAAGGTGTTGGCTCACCGGTTGAAGCCAGTTAGTGTTTATCTCAAGGATGCAGGAAATCAGGAACAAGGTAATAAGGGGGTATGTAGACTGTCACAACTTGATGCTTGTCAAATAGGATGCTACACAGCGAGGGGGTATGCAAGCCAAGCACAAGACCACTGCACAATCTGGTAGTCGATTGGATAATCAAGGTCTCGAAGAGGTTATATCAATGCTTCAAGCCCGGTGAAAGTGCTCAACTCATATGAAATCCAATGTGGCAGCAGTCTACTGCTTTTCTGTTAGCCCTAGCATCTGCTATCCGCTCACATTCTCCAATCTCTGCCTCTGGGCATTTGAAATTGTAAGTCTTTCATTTCACTATATTTATACACATGCTAAATCAGTATCAGATGCATGGAAATGACAATGCTTCTGTTGACGAAAAGCCAGCAAAATAATGCTCAAAGAAGCTCGAGCATGTGCTCGCCCTACCATGAACACAGCCTCGACATCTCCTGTATCTATGATGCCTCCGGTAACCACAACATCTCCCATGGTACCTTCTATGCTGCCATATGGATACGCTGGACCAGGTACAGCACCACACAGTTATCCTATGCCAGTTTACATTCACACATCTTTGCCAACACTGCTCTCAGGCTTGTCGGGTGTGTTTGATTCAAAGCAACATTCCCCAAGCCAAATTCCCTGATCTCTTGGCACAACTCCATCCCCAAGTCTGGCTTCATCTCTGCCAGTCAGCGACTGACATCCCAGATGTCATCAGTTGGTTCCCATGCCTTGATGAACATGAGGAATGCAACAAAGATGGCATCACCTTTGCACCATTTGGTCCTGTTTTAGAAGACAATGGTTTCCTTCATATTTTGTAACTTACATCCCCATTCTTTCAGGTGTCTGACCTTGCAAAGTTGTTGAGCATCAAGCTAGGCACTGTGATCTTGATTCTTCAGTACGTACAAAATGATCTACATGCTATTCATTCAGGAAAGTTGGTATTCCCCAAGAAACCATAGTATACATCTTCATTTTGAGCAATCAACTGTGTGTTTTCCTTGTGAAATGTGTATCCCAAGACATCCCAGGACACCCTGAACTGAAAATGCAAAACATTACTAAATGTTGACTGGTCTGATCGGAATGTGATCTCTGAGCTTCTGCAAGTCAACCCATATATATAGTCTTTATTGAATTCCAGCCCCTCATTGAGTAGTTATGGGTTGACTGGGGAGAAGCACTATTTATTACATAATTTTCCCACGTGGCCATGTTGCCTGAAATAGAAGTAATATAAGCAGTTTGGCACAATATTCCACTTGACAGAGATATGCTTGAGCTCTCTACCTAGCAAATGACCCACTCCCTGGGCCTGCTGAGTGTGCTGCTGAAGGCAATGAGCCTGAGCTTGATGCTAATTTGGTTTTCCATGAAGCAACTGCAGGCTTTGAAGGCCACCCAGCTACACTTGCACCTCAGCTTACCAGAGAGTATTCCAGGTCCTGCAACTGGTGATATTTCTTTTCTTGTTTGGGTTGTGAAGCTCCTATGCAGCTGTGCCCCAGGTTTTCTGGATTTCAGAGCAGAAGTTTTGAGTGGGAACAGTGCACCAGGAATCTCTGGCTCATTCAGGTGGATGTTGAATTACAAGTCAAGAATGTGACTCAGTTGACTCAACTATCCAACCTACTAGTTACCTATTAGTGGTACATAAACAGATCTTGATATTCACCATTGCTCCTCATGTTCACCTCATGGTATCCAGTAGTACCAGCTGATAACCTAGTATAGTATACATAAGATAAGCACTGCACAGTCTGTGCACTAGTACTAGTAGTATAAATACTACAAACCAGTAGAGCAAGACTCTCCAGTCTTGTTCTCCTGGAGTTTTCCCAAACTTACCAGTAACAGACTGCCATAGTGCTCTTCTCTACAAACACTAGATCCTTAGGTGGTTTTGGTCATTTCACTTTGTGATAAGTCCACACCTCATGAGGTGGATGAGTATATCAAAGTCAGTATCACCTTCATGTTGTGACTAGATTGACATATGTTTAGATCAGCATGCTTAATGATCTATTTGTACTTGGCTGCTCAATTAGTTTCATCAGGCATTACCTCAATCAAAAGAGACTACATGGACATTCCACTGATGATATCCTGATCAACATCTTCACATCTGAGTTTGCTCAGTCCTGCCCATAAATATCAATGTCATGGCATTGTGAAAATATCCTTGTACCATTGGAGTGCTACGGGATGAGCAGTAACCTTGGAAATTATCAGCAACCAATGGATGTGCACTCAGGTTAGAGATGACCATTGACTGGAAAAGGTGTTTTATCTGTAAACCGGACAGGCTGTGCACGCGTGAGAGGGCAACGTAGACCTGACGTATGCTGCTATGGAGATATGTTGCACCACAGAGAGTCAGCTCATCCCTGGTAAATACCTGAGACAGATCAACGACCAGCTTCTCAAACGAATGACCCTGGCTTTTATGGATGGTGATGGCCCAGGCCAAAATTAGTGGGATCTAACTTGTATGAGCAACACATTAAAGAATGAATACAAAAATCACTTGTATTCGTTTGACAGCCAGTTTGCTGTCAATATCGGTTTGAAACTCCATCAGCATAATCAAGATGTGTTCAGAGACATCATGGAGATAAAACCAAAGGAAAGCTTTTCAAAAGGGAGGAAACATCTCGAGCAGTGGAGTATGATTGGAACATTTCTATTTGTTACCTGAATGTTGCACATGAAACCAACCTTTTTGTTGTAGTTTTCATCACCAGTGGGTTGCTTGTATGAATAAAAGTCCTTGATGGTGCCAATAGTACCATTGGTGAGCCCATCATCTAGGTTCCTGACTAACATGACCTGTGCCACAGTTTTCAGATCGACGGTGGAATCAACAGGCAACACCTTGAAAAGGATCTCTAGCCTCTTATCACTACACCAATCATAGGATTGAAAGGTTAGTGTAGGGGATTTGATGGATGAGAGATAGTGTTTATTGAATGTGCCAACCTCATTGTGCATTGGAAACAGATAAATGGGGCCATAGCTGGACAGATAGTCTTTTTGGATAGGATGCGATAAGGTGGATAAAAGAGCAATACTGTTAGCATCCAGATCGGGGACACGACAACTGTTGAGCACATGAATGAATAAGATGTACCACTGATCCTACTACTAGCCATTCTAGTACTTGTTGTCACGGCAACCATGAATGTGTGGCTGAATTTCTGCTCCAATGCCTCGATGGTAACCTTCAACAAGAATGATTTACCACATCCTAAGATGATCTTAGATTACCAAAAAAATGTTGATGACACCACACTTGCCTGCCCACCCGGTTACGAACAAGCTTTCTCTTGCAAGTGCCTTGTCAAAAACCTCACACTGCTGTGGATTGAGAGAGCTCACATCAATATCTCACTTCTAAACCACAGCAGAGAAGAGGTGTGGTGCAGAGGGTTGTTGGCAAGTAGATTGTTGAGGCTTTACTTTTTGGGGGGGGCATGGATATAACTTGTTGCAGAGAGATGGGAAGATAGAGGATATGTCTATATGCGGTCCAGCACAATGCAATGCGACTGATTTTTATCACATGCCAAAACATATGTAGGAAAGGTAGACAATAGGGGGCTGTGATGGATGGTAGGGTAGACTTGGAAGATAGACACTGATCACAGTGCTGGGGGTGATGTATGTCATACATAGGGCATGTCAGGTAAGCAAGAGCAAATATCAATAAATAAAACAACAGAACACATAGTGATCACCATACTAATCACAATGTATTGTTGAAAGGTACACGTACTTACAGTCATGTGACCTGTAATTAGTAATCACTATATAAGAGAATATGAATAACATTTGATCCTGAACCACAATGTTCTAGTAAGAAACCACCTTCCAAGGTAAGTACCACTTGAGCAGTTTCCCTACCCTGGGCGGCAACACTAGGTATGCCTCATTGCAACAGGTTATGAGCCCCACAGCTTTAATGTTATCCCAAATGTTATCTGCTCAGTGGCGAAAGCCCTTGGAACACTGGCTGTCCCGTGCGGCAATGCTGGACACTCTAATGCGGCAACCCTCAGAGTGACCGCCAAATATACTCCAGAAGTAGAGGGTCACTATGACCCTACATTCTGGAAGCTCTGACTGGTCAGCAACACAGGAACTTTCCCGCTCCCTTCATTGGTTCATGCTGACATGTCACTCTCTCAGATATCTGCCCCCTATGTACACCAACAAAATGGGTGTGCGAAACACTTAATCTGTACTCTTATGGACACAGCACAACCTATGTGGCTTCAGGCTTGTTTGCCTGACTCATATTGGAAATTTGCACTATTTCATGTGCTACATGTGTAGATCATACCCCCTCCACTGAATTGAGCTGGAAAACACCATCCAAGATGCTCTCTGGCTCTAAGCCAATTATATCTGATAACATATTCAGGGGTTTTTGGCAGTGTTTTCTATGTGGAAATTGCTCCTCGTCCACACCCTTCTTCACAACAGAAAGCACTGTGGTCCCTAACGCTGCCTCCAGTTGCTCCTTCCTCACTCCCTCCTGCTACAACTCCCCAGTGTGCCCCACCAGCAGTTCCTGCTTGCCCACAACGCCCTCAATGCGAACAACGTGCTCCTTTGTGTCCTGGAAATGTTTATGGGGAACAAACACCATGATCTGCTCTGACAGCTGCATGACATCGAAAAGGACTCCATTTGGTGAAAGCTAGTTGCACAATCAGGAGCTGGTCCATTGGATTCACCAGTAGTCCCTGGTGGCATGCCCCACTCCCTGACTCCATCAGAAGATGATGTGGATCATCACATGACCAGTGAAGGGGTGGATTGTTAGTTTTGGTGATTTCACACCTCATTGATACATCATTTTGTGTTCTAATCATGGATGTTGTTCTCCATGGCCACTTTACTCACCTACCACTTTTCAGCTTCTCTTTAGCTTGTTGTGGTGTCTCTACCCATACAGAACTTTACCTTCGCATATCTTAGTCTATTGTGGCTGATCTGTTTGTGGTTGTTTACCTTGAAGTGCAGTTACTCCCTGGAGCGCCATATTGTATCCTTTGGTTACTCACTATGGACTCCAGGTCAGTAGAACATGTTATCCCTCTCAATATCATCATGGTTACTCACTGTGGACTCCAGAGTCATCCTGAGTTGATCCTGCAAGTGGCTAGTCCGCTTCCATTAGCATTTTCACTCTTAACGCAGGCATTCCTGGAGCCGAGGTTGGTGGGGTTGTTGGCTTTCTAACCTAAAATCTAAGATGAAATCAAAACGAAACTTGGCACATCTCACAGTGATGGCCGGAGACAAACCAAAGAGACTGCCACGATAAACATGGTAAGAAAGGATGAAAGGATGTGATGACATTGTATGCGCAATAAAAGTAAGGGGAGTGGATCAGGAAACAATGTTAATGCTGCAAAGAGGAGAAGTCACCATTCCCTCGAGCACCTAATCACGAGCACACTAGATGACTGCTTCAGCAGCCTCTTTGACAGAATTGCACAGGTGATTGGAGATTCAGCAGGTAAATTGTCCAAATCACGTTGTGCTAGTCACTTGGTGATGCAGCCTGAAAGACATTCTTCAACCAGAAGAAGAACCCTCATGCAGCCATCAGCATCCTTAAACAATGGTCCCCAATAGTCATCAACCAGCACTTTGGCCTCAGCACCACCGACGACCATGTCATACCTTCAATTACAAGGTCACTGTGTCAACTTCGTGCTGTATACCTAGGCGCTCATCTCGGTCTTGACACTCCTACCTCATGCAGCACAATTGTGCATGGATGTGAGCCTCATGTTCCCAACATTTTCAAACAGTGCTGACACTCACACATCTCTCACATTCTCTAACACTGGTCGCATGCTCTAGCATGGTTCTAGAGCTCAAGAATCGATCTGGCTCATATTTGTCCCAAACAACCCTTCTGGAAGAGCCTGACGCTTTCCCAGACATAAAGAATCCATGAAAATGAACCCATCTGCTTGTCTCAGCTCAAAAAGGATGCACACAGTCCATAGGGAATAAGCTAACCTGGGACCTAGACAATGACCTCAAACAGAAGAGAACCATGGACTGCTCATGGTAGTTGTTTCCATAAGGTTGATCAATGTTCACCGAGAAACAGAGTTACATGTGGGATGGATTGGGAGAGTGAACAGAACCAATGATTGGAATACCACATGCCAGCAAGTTAGGAGAACATCACCAGCAGTGTAGCGTGTATCTTTGAAGCCACAGAAGTATGTGACCTATTAGAGACAGTGCTGCCATTGCAACTAGCTTCGGACTCATTGAGTCCATCTCAAGTTGGGAGTGTCTACATGTCAACACGCAGGGGTCACAGCCCCTCACCTCTGACCATTTCATTTATTTTTGTACACTACCTAAGGCTTCATCCATGCCCCCTGGAAGTTTTTCTATGTTACAGTCTCTATTTCAACATATTGGACATTCACCCAACTCACACAATACAAACATGGGACTGTCCATGATCCCTGCAATGCACTGACTACTCTTGCAAGACCCACTGGGTACCCAATTTGAGCCATTAAACATTCACCTCAAGCACAGACATCCAGGATGCCCAAAGTGCATGTGCATGAACTTATCATCTATGGAGCACTATGTGTACAGAGCATAACAGAAGCGGACTAGCCACCTGGTGGATCAACTCAGAATGACTCTGGAGTCCACAGTGAGTAACCAAGATAATATTGAAAGGGATATATACTAACCTGGAGTCCACAATGTGGAGCTCCAGGGAGTGAGTGCGCTTCAAGGAAAACAATTGTAAAGAGATCAGCCACAATGGACTGGCAAAGATAAAGTTCTGTATGGGCAGAGATACCACAACAAGCTAAAGGGAGCTGAAAAGCGATAGGTGAGTAAAGTGACCATGGAGTACAGGTTAGAGGGGTGAAATCAACATAACCAACACTCCCCCCTGGTTGCACAACTCTGCCAATCAAACTACCTCCCCCTTGTTGCAGTAAATCCCATCACATAAGCATTGCACCTTGACTCGAGGCAAAGCCTTGGTCAACAGGTCTACAGGCATGTCTGGAGTCGAGATGAATGCAGGGGAGATGATACCTTTGTCCACCACATCTCGCAACCAGAACCAACACATATCCAGTTGCTTCATGTGTCCGTGATGCTCTGGATGCTTGGCCACCTGGATTGCAGACCGCAGCACAGATGGCTCAGTGACAGGAAAACCAAATTCCTGCATTAGCCTGTACAACGCAAACAATCTCTTTACCAGCCTTGCATGC
Source organism: Boletus reticuloceps (assembly GCA_018397855.1). Classification (NCBI taxonomy): domain Eukaryota; kingdom Fungi; phylum Basidiomycota; class Agaricomycetes; order Boletales; family Boletaceae; genus Boletus; species Boletus reticuloceps. Next base: position 231,270 of record JAGFBS010000023.1, read on the forward strand.
AGCGATGTATTCTGTCGTAGTCCTTGTCGACGATCCACAAGCGGTGGACAATGCGAGGAGGTAGCGACACCAACCAATCACAATCATAGCAGTTTCTAGGGAGCCCAATGGGAGCCACAGCCTTATCATTATATGTATTTGAGTGCGGCCTGCAGCGAAGAAGCCCGCCAGCCTTTTTGCGGGTCCCCAAAGGGATGGAAACATCTTTTGCAGTGAAAATGTCTGCCTGCTTGCCCTTCTTTGGGGTTCTACAGAGGTTCTGGGGCGAGAACCCAAGCAACTTCTCCAATTCGCCATTGCGCCTTTCACTACTTTGTGTTATCGTTGTCATCTTAGGTATAGTGGCTAGCGAGGCCTTCATCTCCCGCAGTCCAGTATCAATATACTTCTGCCAGTGGAAGGCTTCATGAGAGGATGTCTGGTATTGTTGGAGTGACATGAACATGCAGTTCATTCCTTCAGAAAAATGCGACATGAGTGGACCCAGTCCCCCTACGTCACTCAAATGAAGACCAGAGATTGAGGGATCATCGGCGGGGAGCTGAGATGACAAGGGTGGGACAGGTACTGAGGTCGATCCAGCGCCATTCTGAGTTGTAGTTTGGGATGATCCAGGCCACGGTGGGAGACTCAAGGTCAAGAAGTTGAACTAAAGCCTGAGATATCGTCAACTGATCAGAAGGAAAAATGATAGCATTTACGCACTGTCTGTGGTTCAGACAAACAAGATTCCATGGCAGCAGCAGCTTGCTGTTTGCCTTTGTTGCCTCTACTAGCCGCCGGGCGGCCAGGATTGGGCTATCCCGTGATAAGTGAACACATAACATGGATGATAAGCCATTCCCTCACCTGAGAATGTGGGACCACTGCCGGGGTACTTGAGTGAGATGGTAAGGGACTGGAACTCATGAGAGTCTGATTGTCTGGCGCTGCACCAGACCGTGCTGCATTTCTAAGCAAAGTCTATTGTAAAAGGATCAGAGTACGAATGAGAATATGTTTAGAATACATACATCTAATGATACAGTGGAAGTCCTGGACGCTTCACTAGCTCCTCATTCATATGGCCTTGGTGTAGAATCCCGTGATGGTGTATGCTCAACCCAAGAAGCGGCCAGAGTCGACCGACGACAATCCAAATGCGGAGGATCGACTACAGTGGGTGGGTGCCCTCATGACTCAGACGGAGGTGTTTGCTCGTTGCCTGGGCTGGACAAAGCTGCAGAAGCCCCAAGAGCCCCCTGGAATACAGTCAATGAAAATAGATATTTCACAAGCATTCACATACCAAGTCCCCATGCAAAAAAACTATTGACAACATTCAGGAGGTTATGCTGGGAAGCAAATGTAGACGCTTGCTCCTCTGGGGCGGGAGCCATCTCCTGAGGAGCGATGGTGGCATAATCAAATCTGGTGGACTTCGAATGATGATGATCTTCCTCCCAATTATTACCTGCAGGTCTCTTCTGCAACTCTGTCGAAACTGAGGTATGGACTGGATCACAGGAATGGTTGTCACCTTCAGTGCCATCCTGCAAGTTGTCTGAGTCCATGATCTAAGAAGTTTGTGTGAACGGGACCAGCAGGCAATCTCAAAGTGTACCATCTATTGATTGTTCCATTGTAACCGGCCATCAAGATATTTCGCAAGGTTTGAAAGACTGGACAAAGAGGTGCGGAGTGACATGTGAGCGATATAGGATAAGTGGAGATGCCAGGCATCAAACCTGGGCTGCCAAACCGAAGAACAAAGATAAGGAGCAATTTGTTTTGTCTGACATGAATTCGTGATTTCTGGATACATCAAATTTCTTTGTTGTTGAAACCATTATTAAAGTGAGGAATGGACAGTTGATGGTCTCCTCACCAATTCTATGGCTCCTTCACGCTCTATCCCTCACCACCGCTGCAAATCATATGCACATGTCACCTCTGGCAGGCAATCGTTCAATCTCCATAGTCGTCGTAACACTGATGCCTCATTGACAACCGCTGAGTCCAGTGTGGAAATCCATCACATGACCAACCACTTTGCGCTTCGTGAATGAAATCGCTACTGACTCACTGTTTACTAGGCTGTCACGAAAATCACGGGGTTCATCAACGAGGAACTCAGGACTGCACAGAAGGTAAAGATTCGGTCTATGGATCCTCATAGTCACCAATGATCCCATGTTCAGGAAATCCTCAAGCTGAAGTGAGAGAACCACAAGGCCGAACGTTCCAGAGCCAAGGTAGATGCTGAACTAGAACATTTGCGCACAACAATCACGAATGTAAGTGACCAAGCATATTCCATCAGACCGTGTTTGACCCCTCCGCCACAGTTTACAGTCACTAGGGACACTGCTATCCAGTGTGCAGTGTGTACTCACTCTGTGGAGCACCCTTTTATGTGAGTAATCACTCAAGAATGTTTCCATTCTGAATTTATAATATTCTAGTTTGCCCGGGTATGGCCATACATTCTGTCATGGATGCCTTCAAACATAGTTTCATACCTGTCTCGCCAGACAAGTCCGATATCGCACGATTCCTGCCCATCTAAGGCACCCACCACCATACACTGCCAATGACATTACGGAACTCTTCCAGCAAAGGTACCTATATATTCCTTTGTACTCATGCCCAATGTGCCATGCTCCAGTCAGGACACAGCCATTGGACGTATTTGCATTCAAGGACCTCATTTCAGCTACTTTCCTTTTGTTTGGATGCCCTGAATCTGTGGCTGCAAGAGTTGTATGTCCAAGTGGCGAAGACATCTGGGCGGATGTCTTCTACAATGCCAAGTGATCACATGTATTGGTCGCTACTAGTACTTATGTACCTTTCCTAATACTTTATGCCCAAGTTGTCTACATTTGGTTTATTGATTGTGTAATGTGATATGATTGTGTAATGTGATATGATTGTGTAATGTGATATGATTGTGGAGTTGCGGATAATGTGTCAACACCATTTCCTCCCTGTTTCCTCTCCCCTTGCCATCTTTTCCACTGTTTTCCCTTGCAGCTTTCAATTATTCAATTTTCCATTCAGTTCCCTTCAATTCAATGTGCTGACACCACGTTCTGAGTTCGTCGTAAGCTGCACAGTCAGCTGTGCCTTCTGTGTGTTTGTCACACTGTATTTTGCAAACTAATCGCTATCAATACAATGTGTCCAAGTCGTTATAAAAGGGTCACTTTCCTTTTTCCGCCCGACATTCTCCTTGATCCTAGTCAGACATGCTTTTCTCTCTCCCCAAAAGTTGTTGTATTTCACATGTACAAAAGCTTTGACTCGCTTGTATGTTGTAATATAATGATGTTGAAAGGCATCATCCCTTTCATTGTTTATTGTATTGACTGATTTCATCCCCCACGTCTGTCAATTGAAATGCATTAAACTCCAATTCCATGACTCTGCATCTTCCTCATGAGGGCTCACAATGTCTCAACATCTCGGATCAGACTTTCCAGGGAGGCAAATGTACCCTATTGACCACACCAGCGTGTTGAAATAGACATATGTATTCCTTTGTGATCCTCACCATCTTTCTTGTTGAACCTCGCATCCCTAGCCTATCCCCCTGCACCGGCAAAGCTTCCCCCATTCATGACATTTGGCCATGCAATGTATCGGCTCACATATTCAAGTATTAGAACTTGATGTGAGTGGCAAATAAATCTAGAGGTCGTTTCTACTAATATAAATTCACGCCAGCATATACCTATCCATCATCAGGATTTTCCTAGCCAGTCACCAGGAAAAGCAGCACCTGAGGCGGTTCGCCGCAGTGGTGCTCCTTCTGTGTGCAAGGTGACCTTTGCCGGTGATCAGAAGTGTGTCACAAGGGCGAGAATGTGTGATAATATATCAGCTGACATTACCAGTCCTTCAACACGTACAGCTACAGTTGATGTAGATGGTACTACTCAGACACAAGCATCCAGGTATGGCCGCCTCGTGCAGCGCACATTACCAAGTTAAACTGATGTAACCAGCTCTTCTACGGTTACAATGAATGCAGACAGCACTATCCCAACACACAAATCTCAGTATGGCCACCTGTAATCACGCATGCATTATTGATAAGCCAACCACGATTACAGGATTTCTGATGCTCTCCAACCGGATGATGTTGCTCCGGAACGACAGGAGCATAAGATACAGAAAACGAATGTCTCGCTGGTATGCTACCACTCGCAACACGAGCAAGCTCTGTCCAAACCTGCCATCTGCCCCCAAGTAGAAAAAGGCGACCTTTATGTTCACCATCACAGAAACGGCATGGTTCAGATATTGCTTTGGGATGGTACAGCATGGTTGGGTGGAATCCATGATGGTCATCATCACCCCTCTCTCTCTGACTACAGGTTATATGTAAATGAGCTCAATGAGCCCACCTGGGTCACCAAGAAAACTAGATCAACATATATTGGCAGGTGCCGTAACAAACATGAGAAGTCTCAGTCAGGTGATAGCTGAAGGGTGTCGGTAGAACCAGGTAGATCTCATAATGTCCTATTATGCAGAGCATGGCATGTCTTCTCGTACATACACCTTCATTGTATCCCACTGGCAGAATGAACTAATCCTAATTGTCGTCTAATCCAATTTATCGCTTGATCCAGCACGAGGTAGCAGCAGTTTTCGCACGTTCCGACAGGCTCTCTATTTCTACTAACCTCAGCTGAACAGGCATGCCAAACCAACAAGAATCCAAAGGAAGTGCACTATTCCGCTTTGTGTGCGAGCAGGAATTAGATGGCCAAGCCGATTCCATCACTTCTCTTGCTTTTTCCCCTGCAGGTGACCTGTTTGCAAGTGGCAGCGAGGACTGCAGTGTTGTCATCTGGGTGCCACTCACAGGAGTCATGAAGCACCGTATACTCATGCAGAGTGCAGTAACTAGCCTGGCTTGGGGCCCACAATGTCAGTTATTCATTGGCTGTTTAGATGGCACTCTATTTGTGGCGAAGCACTTTAAGGTAAGTTATGAATACAGTCGATTGCTTCTTACTTAGTCCCTCACTTATTGCAGGAGGAGATGGACAACAATTCAGTCCTTACTGGTACCAAATCTGCAATCACAGTTGTTGCAGTTGACTCATATAGTGGTCATATTGGATTCGGAGTGGGTTCAGAATTGCACATGGCGAAGGAGATCGGGCATGGTTTCGTGGATAGTTTCTGCTGATACTCATACTATACTAATTCCGTATTTTCTAGGTAGATATGCTACATTCAGTATCTTCCCATCTCCAGATGTGCTGACGAACACTCCACATGAATTGGACACCAGAGTACAAGCTGTGGCACTTTCATTCCAGGACAAGGGGAGTAGACTCACGGTTGCTTATCTTAACCACGGTGTTGTGTAAGTTGTTTCGCTGTTCCAGCGGTGGAACAGAATCACTAACTTCTTGGTAGTTGCTGGAATGTCAAATTGTCAGAAGCGCTCTGGCAAATTACTCCCATACATGGCCATCGTTTGATGTGGGTGTCCATCCTCTCTCTAGTTACTCTGGTAATTACTCATCAACTCAAAAGTGGTCATGCTATTGTCCTGCCGGACAAGCGAATCGCCCTCTCAAATCTATGTGATGGTACTGATCTATACAACGAAGGACAATCAATCCACAACTCCATCTTAAGAATCCTCCAAGTTCTACTGATCATAATGTTGTTCTCCAGCTTGCATCCGTTGTTGGTAATAGGGTGGTGAGTGGGTCTTTGGACAGTCATGTCCCTGTCTGGGAGACTGAGGGGGGGAATTACTACAATTTTTGGAACATGGGGGTACATTTTTTCCGTGATGAAAACTGGGAACACAAATGATTATATCCTTGAATTTGTTCAGGACAACTTGTGCAGACTGTTGCTGTAAGGCTACTATGGGCAATGCATGACCATCATACTAACTGATGCTCATAGACTGCTGATTACCTGACCTGTGCAATAATTGCAACAGCAATGTCTGGCGCAGGTGAGAACACCCGTGTCACCATATGGAAACTGCCACATACTGGTTGTAAGTACAGTTTCAAGCTGGTGTAGCGCTGGCTAAGCTGACTCGTTCATAGTCATCACCAAAGTCTACAAATTCATCCAATGGCATGCTCGTGCGGCGGCTTCAACACTGCAGCCGATTATCCATCAACTCCTTGTGGCCCACATGTCCATTGTATCCATCCTGCTGATCTCCATGGCCATGGTTGCACTTACCAGCCTTGGTCTGAAGCTCTCACAACTGGATAATGTGAGGATACAGCCACAATGAATGTATTGACACTAATGCCTACATCTAGCCTGTGGAGTCCATGACTTATTCCAGCAAAGAAGCCTTTTCTGGGCTTGGGACCACTATCAGGGGCTTGGGCCAAGACTACTGTACTACATTCTGATGCAGTGCATTGAACGCCGTTGAATATGTACACGAAATACTCCGGGATAGTGACAAAAAGGGCAACAATCAGTTGAACCCTTCCCCGAGTGGCAGGAATGATGTGAATGACAATCTGGATTCGGGTGCGATAAATGGAGAAGGAGAATTAGTGGGCTCACAGGGGATACAGCAAGATGTCGATATAATTTACCTGTGATTGCCATGTAATTGTGCTGTCTGTCCTCAACTACTCTTCCCCTCTGTTGGTTCCGTCGAGAAGTTGCTTCAGTAGGCGTGCAGCGGCCACACTCTCCTTGGCCGAGTGGGGATATAATCAATGAATATCAAGCACAAGCGGCACAGTGCCACTTCGATGCAGCGCAACACAGCGCAGAGAAAGTGCTTCAGCACTTTTCGCCTGACTGACTATGGAAGGAATGGGCAAGAAATAAGGATCTTAAATGACAAACCTGACTCACCGCACGCTGTAGAGATCAATACTCCTCTAGGTTCATATCTGGTCATTTCGTGATATTCCTCCAAGTCCTCCTCTGTTCGTCCATCCACTATGGAACATGGTCCGTATTCTATCCTTTATATTCTGTATGAAGTCCAGTCCAAGTCTGGTCTGAGTTAACTCAAGTCCGATGTCATATTCTATCGACCCGACCCGAATTACCTCGGGTTTGACACCAAACACACCGGACTTCGGACTTGTTGGTCCAGACTACCTTGCGCATAGTCTCAGGACTTAGTCATCACATCTGATGTCCCATACCTACTGTTTGTTTCATCTCCTTGTTTCACTTTGTCCTTGGTTACCATTAAGTCCAGAGTATGCTCTGAGACTATAAATATTTGTATTCGGACATCTGAATACATCTTTCACCCAGTTGATGTTGATCATCTTTTTCTTGTCCACATCGTCCCAAACACCTCCAATACAAAGTCCGGTGCCCATTGCACGACTTACCATCACTCTCACTCACGTCTCACACTCTCATACATCTCATGCTCTACAAACTGACACTCAGGTGTCTCTTGGGTGTCCTTGCATCCACTTCTCTCATCTATCTGAAACTCCAGACTTCGTCTAGGAGCCTTGGACTTCCTGTTTCTTGTCCTCCCACTCTTCCACTCACGTTTGAATTCCTTTAGGGTCGAACCCATCACACCCTCACCCCTTTTTCTGTAGCTTGTGATCTGATTGGCTTAGTCCAGGAAGGTTATCAGCTACCCTTTGTTACCCACAGCGTGAAAAATCTGATTGATAACCCTCAGCTCCTTATCCTGCTCATCAGACTTGAGATCCAGACTATGAAATCAGAGGCAAGAATTCTATTCAGAATATAAAGTTGATTAGTTACGTTACGAGGGTGAATCCAATTGGTAAATGAGAAGTTGTGGGCTCAAAAAACTCACTTGAAGCATAGATGAGAGACGTGAAGTTAATTGCACCTCGACGTGCTCTTATTTTGCAGGCAGAACTTCAGGTCTCATTTTCAATTTAAGAGATAAATTCCCAAGCCACCAACTTCACGATTTGATGGTAGAACAAGACTACATCGTTGTCTAGAAATTGTAAGATACAGATGAGGAAATAGTATCAATTTGCCAGGGATACAACTTAACAAATTAGTGGCATGTACACTATACTCAAACTCGAAACTTCTTTCAGCTAGAATGCCACAGAAAGCCACGTTCAAATGTTTCGCCGGTGGCGCAACCGAAGCCTGATTTAGGACTATTATTCCAGGCCGATGCCTGCAGTGAATGCTCCCGATTATTCAACACACCGTCAAACTTGACTCAGTGGGTTGGTGGGGCTCCTTGAGCTCGAACCACTACCATGGCGAGTTTTCCCACACTCAAAAAGCTGGCAAGGACAGGCATACTGCCTGGAAAACATGACTACCTGCCCCCACAGTGCAACCACCCTTCCCAAAACCAAGCCCAAAAACCCTAACAATGCTGACAAGACTGCCTGACCCCAAACATCACAAAAGTTGCAGAGATACAACATTTTAAGACAAACATCTGTCATCTGATATCTGTGGTACCAGTGTCCATTGGCTTGAGGTGTATCATGGCTTGCAATCCCAACTAATGTGATTCCAACAACATCCTCGAGTTCAGACCATGTATGATACTATAGACATAGAACCTTGATCAGACATTCTCAGATAGAACAATCCAAAGTTGATACATATATGTCTATTTCTCAACAGTAGTACATACATGACAGTGTATGATACACATATGTCTTGATGTTTCTATGTGGTATATCGGGAGGATTGACAGAAACGTATGACAATGATGGTAACAAGAAAACTGGCCAGACGATAACAGTGACTTACTAGCAACAAGACTGAAATGAGTGTGAGGAAATGAACAGTGTGATGTGACCAAAAAAAAACTGAGTGGTGCCAATGAAGTTGAGCAACTTGATGATGCAGCAGTGGCAGAAGACAGAGTAAGTATGAATCTGCAACACCAATAACGAAGCAAGGAAAAGTCATTTGATGAACATCACAAAGTTACAACCACCTATTAGTTCTTGCCCCTCTTGCGGCCCCTTCCCTGTTTCTTCTTTGCCCTAGTGCCTCTGCCTGTACCTTCATTTTTGTCATCCGAGGGAATGGCCCTTTTCTTTCCTTTCCCCTTCTCCTGTGATTGATGTGTGGCCTTTGTTGAAAGGTACATGTACTTACAGTCACATGACCTGTAATTAGTAATCACTATATAAGACTCATCTGAGTCTGAATATAAAAAACACTTCTTGATCCTGAACCACAGTGTTCTATTAAGAAACAATCTTCCAAAGGTAAGTACCACTTGAGCAGTTTCCCTACCCCGTGCAGTGGAAACACCGGGTACGCATCATTGCAACAGGTTATGAGCCCCATGCTCTGATGTTCTCCTGAACACCATCTGCTCAGTGGTGAAAGCCTTCGGAACACTGGCTGTCCCATGTGGCAATGCTGGACACTCTGATGCGGAAATGCTCAGAGTAAACACCAACAGACTACTGTTGAAAGGTGGCGTGAGAGTAAGTCACGTGACCTGTAATTACTAGTAGTATATAAGTTGATCCCGAACCACAACATTCTATTAAGAAACACCTTCCCAAAGGCAAGTACCACTGCAGCAGTTTCCCTACCCTGTGCGGCGTCAGCCGCCGGGTATGCGTCATTGCAACAGGTTATGAGCCCCACAGCTCTGATGTTCTAAAACATCATCTGCTCAGTGGCGAACACCTTAGGAACACTGGCTGTCCCATGTGGCAACACCAGACACTCTAATGTGGCAACGCTCAGAGTAACCGCCAACAGAATACAGATGTAGGGGGTCACTATGACCCTACATTCTGGAAGCTCTGAGTGTTCAGCGACGTGGGATTTTCTCCCGCTCCCTTCACTGGTTTAAAGCTGACACTTCACTCTTTCAGATCCTACTATTGAAATGTCTTCCTCAACCCTCACCTCGATCACCAAGCTTAACGGCACCAACTACAAGTGTTGGGCCCAGGACACGGAGGCTTATCTCTGTGCCAGGGGTTTCTGGCAAAAAGCTATCCACAAGACTCACCCTGTGGACACTGAGGTCGAAGCTCAGGAAAAGTGGGACGAGAACGATGACAGGGCCCTTGGGTGTTACACTCACCCTATTTTTCCCCTATTTTTCCTAGCGCTTGTTCACTAGCTATTCAACACATACACAATTAACCCCTATAACCTAAACACTATGCTAGCTCACTACGCTTGCTTTCCTACACTCAAGATCCATGTCACTTTCCCACAAAGCCCACTACTATCCCACGACATTGATCTTGAGGTGACACGCTCCAGACTCACACATGTCGTGCATCATGATCACCTCATGCCCCCTATCTAACACATGCCTGCACAGGTATACTTATCTTCCAGTTACATCACAACTCATGTTTGCCTCATGGTACCCAGTGGTACCAGCTCATGTCATAAGTATGGTATATGTAGATAAGCACTGCATGGTCTGTGCTCATGTACTAGTAGTATAAATACTATAACCAAGTAGTACAAGACTCTCCAGTCTTGTTCTCTTGGAGTTTTCCCAGAACTACCAATTGAGCACTCTCTAGTACTCTTGCTTCGCAACACTAGACCCTTTGGTGGATTTGGTCGTTTCATTGGGTCCATTTGTCTCTGCCTAGAACCCCACGTCTCTTCCCGCTTCATGGCACACGGCACCGCCAAGTCACTTTGGGATTCCCTGAAGCAACAGTAATCCACCGCCTCCATAGCCTCCGCCCACACAGAGTGGCGGAACATGCTCAGGATTACCATTCCTGACAACCAACATCCTGGCCCTGCTTTTTCCAAGCTGAACGCCAGCTTCATGACGCTCGAGAACCTCCAACACAAGGTCCCCCCCGACAACCTCAAGGCCCTCATTATAATGGCCAAACTGCCTAAGTACACAGAGACCCTCCATCAGCAGCTCAATGCTGCCATCGACTCTGACCCCACTAAAAACAAGGTCGTGACCATGGGGGAACTGGAAACAGTCCTCGCTGCTGCTTGGCAGTACTACCTCACCCGCCATAAGCCACAACAAGTGCAGGCAAATAAGATTACCAACATCCGTTGCCAGCAAGGCGACCCCCAATTCTCAAAGCAGCAGCAGCCAGCACAACCTGTAGAGGGCAAGAAGAAGAAAGGCAAGGGGAAGAAACATCGACAGGGCAAGCGCTCTGAAGAAGGAGAGAAGAAGCACAAGGACCATGTGGCCACCACCGCCGAACAATTCTCCGCCTCGTTCGCTTTTGTGAACTTCATCCAGGACCCCGTGGTCTTCAGCCCGGCCTCCCTTGACTTCAACGAGCCTGTCCCGGACCCCCGTGCTCTTGTGCACACTCCCGGTGTTTCCTACCCTGGTCCCCCCACTTTCCCACAGGCCCTAGAGGCCATCTCCCTCACTCGCCACATTGAGGCGACTCCCACTCCCCAGGTGATTCGCACCCTGGAACCCATCACCACTTGCCACTCCCATGTCCAGCAGCACTCCGCCTTCACGGAGGATGGCCCCTTTGGTGCTTGCACCCTCCCACATAACCATGCCGGCCCCTCCGCGCCCTCTCTTATGGAGCACATGGAGACCCCCTGAATCGTCGAGTTATTCTTCGATTCGGATGATGAGGACGCTGTGAGTTTGGGTGAGATGGAGGTTGATGACTACATCGAAGAGTTCTTCGGTGATGTGATCAATTGGCAAGTCCCCCTCTTCCTATGTCCATCTCTAGCAGGCACTGATGCGCGGTTTTTATCGCCACAGATTTTATGTAGTTCATATATGACACATATGCCTGTACTAGTAGATAACAATCCTAGTACACCTCTTTTCGCCATGTGTGATCAGTGTACGAAGCCGGTATCCGGCAAAGGAAAGGAAAAGGAACATGTCCATGAGATACCACCAGACATGTGGCTCCTCGATTCAGGAGCATCCACACACTACACCAATGACTTGAACGACCTGATTGAGTACTCTGAGTTTACTCAGCCCACATACTCTCAGACTGCCAATGGCGTGCCAGCATTTTAGGCAAAGGCACTGCAATGATACGATACAATGGTAAACTTGTGTGGTTATCACCGGTTATTTACATGCCTATGTGTAATGTAAAGCTCATCTCCATGGGCACCTTGTTAGTTGACGCATGCATGACCTTGAAAACACGCGCCAATACCATAGACATCTTTGATAAGTGTTCTAGGCAGATCGTCCTGAGTTTTCACTCCCATGGTGACACTATGTACTGGATACGTGCATCTACTGTTCATCCACAAGTCGACCTAGCATCTATGACCTCTGTGGACTATGAACTTCTGCATCACCGTTTAGGCCACCCCTCACGCGATGTGCTCCACGCTGCTAAGAAGCACATTAAGGACTTCCCGGAGATCGACATATCATTGAACCCTCTTATCTGTCCTGGCTGCCAACTTGGAAAACAGCCAAATCTTACTTATCCTCATAGCGAGAAGCGGGCCACCACTCCCTTTGAGTTGATTCACTCAGATCTTAAATCTTTTGAGATCGATTCGTACCACAAGTACAAGTACGCTGTCATCTTTTATGATGACTTTACCTCACATGCTTGGTTAATGTATATAAAGACCAAGGATCAAACCCTTCGAGTCACCAAGCAGTTCATTGCCCACGTCCGGAATCACTCCAACGCCGTGATAAAACACTGGCAGACTGACGACGGCGGAGAATTCACCTCCGTGGCCTTCAAGGATTATATGAAGGACAATGGCATTAACATGCAACAATCCGCCCCCTATGTACACCAACAGAATGGGCATGCAGAACACTTAATCTGTACTTTAATGGACAAAGCACAACCTATGCGACTTCAGGCTTGTTTACCTGAGTCATACTGGGAATTTGCGCTATTTCATGTGCTGCACGTGTACAATTGTACCACCTCTGCTAGATTGAACTGGAAAACACCATCTGAGATGCTCTCCGGTTCTAAGCTGATTATATCACATCTTCAGGTTTTTGGCTATGGTGCCTATGTGCACATTGCTCCAGAAAATTGTGGCGGGAAATTGCAATCCAAGTCGCAATTGATGATCTACCTGGGTGTTTCCACCCCTCGAACCACACATCTCTTTCTGCTTCCAGACCCATTCCACCACCAAGGGACTTTGGGATTCCCTTAAGCAACAGTACAACACTGCCTCCATTGCTTCTGCCTACACAGAGTGGAAAAACATGCTCAGGATTTCCATTCCCGAGAACCAACGCCAGCTTCACGATGCTCAACGACCTCCAACACAAGGTCCCTGACAACCTCAAGGCCCTCATTATGATGCCCAAGATGCCCAAGTATGCCAAGACCCTCCATCAGCAGCTCAATGCTGCCATTGACGTCAACCCCACTAAAAACAAGGTCGCCACCATGGGGGAGCTGGAGACAGCCCTCGCTGCTGCTTGGCAGCACTACCTTACCCGCTGTAAGCCGCAACAAGCGCAGGCAAATAAGATCACCAATATTCATCGCCAGCAAGGTGACCCCCAATTCTCCAAACAACACCAGCCAGTGTAACCTGCCGGTGGGGATGATGACAAGGAGAAGAAGGGGAAGAAGCGTCGTCAGGGCAAGTGCTCTGAAGAAGGGAAGAAGAAGCACAAGGACCATGTGGCCACCACTGAACAATCCTCTACCTTGTTCACTTTTGCAAACTTCTTCCAGGAGCTTGTGGTTTATAGCCTGGCCTCCCTCGACTTTGCTGCGCCCGTCCCGGACTCTCATGCACTTGCATAAACTCCTGGCATCTCCTACTCCAGTCCCCCTGCCTTCCCACAGGTCCTTGAGACCGTCCACCTCGCTTGCCAGCGGATTGGAGCCACCCTCACTCCTCAAGTTATCCACAACCTCAAACCAGTTTCCACGCGCCGCCACAAGCGTGTCCACTCCTCCATAACCCTCCTTGAGCACATCAAGGAGACCCCTCAAGTATTTGTCCTGCTAGACAGTGATGATGAGTACAACAGGTACTTGGACCCTGAAACCAAGTGTGCTAACATGGAGGATGTTGTGAGTTTGGGGGACAATACTGCAATCAATCGGGACATCAAGCGTTTCATGGAGTATTCCTCCAGATGGTCAGTCCCTATTTTCCTATGCCCATCTCTAGCAGGCACTGATGCACGGTTTTTATCGCCTCAGATTTTATGTAGTTCTTATATGATGTATACACCTGTACTAGTAGATAGCAATCATAGTACACTTCCTTTCAACATGTGTGATCAGTGTATGAAGCCAGTCTCTGGCAAAGGAAAGAAAAAGGAACACATCCACCAACTACCACCAGACATGTGGCTCCTTGATTCAGGGGCCTTGTCACATTTCACCAATGATCTAGATGACCTGATTGAGTACTCCAAGTTTACTTGGCCTACATTCTCTCAGACTGCTAACAGCCATGCCCACGTTTGGATAAAGGCACTGCAATGATACAATACAACAGTAAACTTGTGTAGTTATTGCCAGTTATTTACATGCCTGCATGCAATGTAAAGCTCATCTCTATGGGTACCCTGTTAGTTGATGTATGCATGACCTTGAAAACACGCGCCAATACTATAGACATCTTTGACAAATGCTCTAAGCAGATCGTCCTGAGTTTTCACTCTCATGGTGATATCATGTACTGGATACGTGCATCCACTGTTCATCCACAAACCGACTTAGTGTCTATGACCTCTGCTATGAACTACTTCACCACTGACTCGGCCACCCCTCGTGCGATGTGCTCCACACTGCAAAGAAACCCATTAAGGACTTCCTGGATGTGAACATTCCATCCACTACCCCCATCTGTCCTGGTTGTGAGCTTGGCAAGTAACCCAACCCTACTTTTCCTCATAGTGAGAAGCATGCAAGCGCTCCCTTTGAGTTGATTCACTCAGATCTTAAATCTTTTGAGATCGACTCGTACCATAAGTACAAGTATGCTATCATCTTTTATGATGACTTCACCTCCCATGCTTGGTTAATGTATATAAAGACCAAGGATCAAACCCTTCGTGTCACCAAGCAATTCATTGCCCATGTCTGGAATCATTCCAATGCTGTGATAAACCACTGGTGGACTGACACCAGTGGGGAATTCACCTCTGCAGCCTTTAAGGAATATATGAAGGACAATGGCATTAACATGCAACAATCCACCTCCTATGTACACCAACAGAATAGGTGCATGGAACACTTGATTCGTACTCTTATGGATAAAGCACAACCTATGTGACTTCAGGCTTGCTTGCCTGACTCCTATTGGGAATTTGCACTATTTCATGCGCTACATGTGTACAATTGTACCCCCTCCACTCAATTAAACTGGA
Source organism: Boletus reticuloceps (assembly GCA_018397855.1). Classification (NCBI taxonomy): domain Eukaryota; kingdom Fungi; phylum Basidiomycota; class Agaricomycetes; order Boletales; family Boletaceae; genus Boletus; species Boletus reticuloceps. The sequence goes on from JAGFBS010000023.1 coordinate 246,541, forward strand.
AAACGTCATTCGAGATGCTCTCTGGCTCTAAGTCGATTATATCACATCTTCAGGTTTTTGGCTGTGGTGCCTATGTGTACATTGCTTTGGAGAATCACAGCAGGAAATTGCAACCCAAGTCGCAATTGATGATCTACCTGGGTGTCTCCACCGGTAGTGATTCAAACTATCTTTTCATGTGCCCTAACAATGTGCTTCACATTTCGGCACACACCATCTTTGATGAGAATCTGTTCCCCAGATGCTCAAAGGCACAGCCTCACAGGCTGATTAACCATCTGCCTGCCCCACATAATGATGATGATGAGACTTCTGACTCAGATTCTACTCTGGATAAGTCAGATGCAGAACTCACTCCTCGTCCACACTCTCCTTCGCAACAAAAATCACTACGGCCCCTTACTCCACCTCCAGTTGCTCCTCCCTCACCCCCTCCTGCTACACCACCCTGGTGTGCCTCGCCAGCAGTTCCTGCTCGCCCACAATGCCCTCAATGTAAACGATGGACCCCTTTCTGTCCCAGAAATGTTTATGGGGAATGTCGTGATCTGCTCAGACAGCTGCATGACATCAAAAAGGACTCTGAATGGCGAAAGCTAGTTGAAGGATCAGGAGCTGGTCCATCAGATTCACCAGTAGTCCCTGGTGGCATGCGCCACTCCCTGACTCCATCGGAAGACAATGTGGACCACATGACCAGGGAAGGGGGAGCCACTTTGGTTTCATACCTCTGCAACCATGCCATCCCACTTGATGAACACTCCAATGTCAACTATAGGGAATGGACATACCGCAACATATTGAAGTTGCCTGAAGAAAAACAGAAGCTATGGCATAAAGCCTGCGATATAGAGCTTCAAATGCTCAAGGACAGCAAGGTCTATGAGATTGTAGATTGACCTGCAAATAGAAAGATTATAAAAAATTGATAGGTCTTTGATGTAAAAACCAATGAAAGAAAGAAAGCCTGCCTTCTAGCCAAGGGCTTCTCCCAAGTAGAAGGGATTGATTTCGATCAAATATTCTCTCCAGTTGTATGTTTTGAGACAGTGCGGTGTATGCTCGCCCTCTCAGCACTAGAGAACTGGTATATTACTGGTCTCAATGTCTGATCCACCTACCTATACGGCAAACTGGATGAAGAACTATACATGAACTTCCCTGAAGGCTTTATTTTATGCCTCCTCATCTCAAGGGAAAGGTCTTAAAGTTACTATACACCTTATATGGCCTAAAACAAGTAGGATTAGCTTGGTGGCACAAACTTGACCAATCCATGAAAGATCTTGGCTTCATGCATCTTAACCAGATGCTGGCCTGTTCATATATCACAAAGGCAAAGAGCTTGTCCTAGTGATTATCTACATAGATGATGCCATCTTCTGTGGCCCCAACAAAACCTTTGTAGATAAGGTTAAGGCTGCTTTCATGAAGAAGTGGGACTGTCGTGACTTAGGAGAAACATATGAATTCCTAAGAATGAACATATATCGGGATGGTCAAACTATTAAGATAGACCAGCGAGAATACCTTGACAAAGTCATAGAGCGATGCGGAATAACAAATGCAAAAATTGCCAATACCTCTCTCCTATCTACCGTATACTAGACAAGGGGAAGTGTTGAAAGGTACATGTACTTACAGTCACGTGACCTGTAATTAGTAATCACTATATAAGACTTGTCTGAGTCTGAATATAAAAAACACTTCTTGATCCTGAACCATAGTGTTCTATTAAGAAACAACCTTCCAAAGGTAAGTACCACTTGAGCAGTTTCTCTACCCTGTGTGGAAATGCTGGGTACACGTCATTGCAACAGTCTTGGCCTTTGGTGCATCTTCACCCACACCCTCCCCACCAGCGACATCATCAATCTTCCATTTCAATGACATGGTGCCTGTCTCAGCCTGTTTGCTGATTGAGGGGCGGTTTTCGTATTCCTCTAAGTCAGGGTTGAATAGATCACTGGACTTCTCTATGTCTTGATGTCGTAAAAGAGTGCTCCTAGTACCAGGTTGGTGTGTAGGAGTATTCTTGCTAGGAGAGGTGCGAGAGCCTGTCAGTGAGGGTCTTGCTGAGATGCCAGTAGGTTCTGCAATTTCTGTGGGAACCACGTTTGAGCCATGTTCGGCCTCAGAAGGAACACTTGTACCCTGGGCTGATGAACCACACTGTTCCAGAGACAATGGGGGTGGTGTGACAGGTGCCCCTGTGGGACCTGGCTTCGCAGCAGCTACGTGTGCAGCAGCTTGTGCACACAGTGCCACCAAGAAATATTCCTTGGAGTCAACATCGCTTTCGTTGTTACTGTCCTCCTCTGGCTTCGTGCCTTCCCAATGACCATTTGCATCCTTGAATAAGGCCCTATGAAATGGTTTTCTCCTATTGTTGAATGCTTGAATAGGTCAGTCTTCCATGCTTCATCTTCATACCCTTCAATCCCTTCTAAGACTGTATAGTAGAAGGTTCAATAGTTGAATGAACTGTCCTTCTATGCCCATCTGTTCTTGGCACTTATACTGAATCTTGCCTAGAGCCAGTACAATGTTAGTAGATGAATGCTTTATTTACGAGGACACATGCATATGTGATATGTGCAGCCTCAACTTTCCCCATGTTATGCAGCTCTGCATTGCATTGTTGTATACCATGCAAATCTTCACCCAAACTTGTGGAAGGCCCCATAAAAATATGGCACATAACCTGAAATTGTTAATCAGATGCATATGGAAGTAGGCAGATGAACCACACACTCAGTCAACTAGGTACCCACGCAAAAGACCGTTATGCATGTTCTCGGCATTATAGTTTTTCCCCAGAGGGTCACTGTCCCAAAAGAACGTCAGGTAGACCTTTGCAGACGTCTTGATCTTCCCGTTCATCAGATTTTGACAACCACTGTTGAAGAATGCCTGATCAGTTCTCATTTATCTACTGACTCGTTACTTACCTTGCAGGATCCTCATCATATGATGATAACAATGTAATGACACAAGAAACTTGTGAGGACTGGGTGATCGACATCTATATTGGAGTGGGAACCATTTCCTGTGTAGACTGGAGGAGCAAGAGCTGCTACCATTGGATTAGGAGCAGCATAATGGCCAATCTTATCTTTGAGACATGCAGTGTCGTCAGTGCAAGTCATGGAAATCATTTTATTCATCTAGAATGATCCTGAGTGAACATAGCACTGCATATATGTGCATACACTCACCATGGACACGACCCGGCACAGCTCATTGTGCTTGGACGTATCATTGATAAGTGCCTTGAGACATGGTGTGAGTCAAATGAGCATTTGGTAGGCTCATTTGTGGCGATCAAGAGTCTCTGGTGTCCTGTAACTTCAAATTAGCAGCACTAAGGTCATAGATAGTATCAAATCACTTACAATTCTTCCAGGAATTGTTCCCTCATGGCACGGTCCATCTCCTCTTCCTTGAGTTCACCCTTCTTAGTGGCCTCCTCATCGGCAATGTGGATGGCAGTCTCAATCACCCTGCTTGCCTTGCAGAACATATCAACACATCATGTCACGGCATGTGCCGTGGCCTTGAAGTCCTCATCTACCTTGAGCAGATCTGACTTTCCAGCCTTGGGCTTGGTGCTGGTGTTGACCTTTGGCTTTTCTGAATCAGATCCACCCTCAGATGACGAGTCTGACTCTGATTTGCTGGATTGTTTCTTCCTGGACGACATGAATCAATCCTAGTACTATAGCATGGTGATTCACATACTTTTTTGGCTTTTGCTTCTTTTGTTGTGCCTTCTTCTTCTGTTTCCATACCTCTTGTACTTAGTTTGAGTTGGAATCCAAGGAGAAACATTCAGAGTCGTCAAATCGTAGTATTCCTTGAGCTGACATGATGGTGGTTGGGAAGGAACTTGAAGCTAAAGAGCAACTATGTTTTATCACTCTGTGGGAAATTTGAAATATCACTTCATTGGGCAATACATGATGTGCAAACTACAAATACAGAGGATGCAGAACAAGCAGAGTTAACTATTTTGTAAGAGGCTTGAGGGAAACCAGGATAGTCTTGATAACTTGCAAGGCCTGGAGTGGTGTCTACGGGGCGATTTGACATATGGTACAGGGAGGTGGCCACATGAACAACTTGATGTTGCCGTTATCATCATCATCATTGTTGCTAGTTTCATTGATGATCTTGTGCTTGAGGGAAACAGGGTCCTTGAGAACACCTCCCAGTATAACTGGGATGGCTGTAGATCACTTGATGTTCATGACCATGTCATCCAAGGGGACCTTGAAATGATAAAACCAATGGTGGGCATAAAAAAACCATGACTTGAATTACCTGGACATTTCAACCATAATGCTTGTGTCCACTTGGGCTTGATGCTTGCCAGCTGCTGGGGGTCCTTTGGGCCTGTCTTCATCATCCAAGTCATCGGTATCCTCCGCATATATGCACTTGGAGGCATCTTTAAGATGCAGGATGAGTTTCTTGAGTGACAAGGTCAGGTTCAAGTGAAAATATAAGTTGATTCACAAACTTACGAGCGGACCAGGTTGGCCAGGAGTAAAGTCAATGAATTGGCCATCCACTTACCAGATTGTTGATTTCGAGGGCAAGAACATTCCCGGATGCCTGGGCAGTGCAGGACGGGTTGGTGGCCATGTCAGATGATGGTGGAAGGAAGTGTGAGGACAGAAGATGATATAGTGGGGTGCTGACTAAGCATCAACAGCTTGTTCTGAATGCTATCGATCCTTGGAACACTTTGGATATAATAGTGAGTCACATTCATGTTCAAAAGGCATTTCCTGACTAGCTCTTGCTTTACAGGTAGCTAGATGCCTTTCTATACAAGAGATCTCAATGTATCAACCCACCACCTGCAATATAATCATCTCCTTCCACAATGTCATTGCCCTACTGTCAGTCTGTCACAGTACGATGGATATCTCCTGCTGTATCTGTGGGAAGGTATTCAATACTGAGAAATCACTAAGTCATCATGAGGCACAGTGTAATCTCCATAAAACACAAACTACTGATCTTTTCTCAAGGCACCACCACCGGAGAAAAAAGCGGAAACATGATAGTCATGAAGATCTCCCACACAGCCCAAAGGCTCCCATTCTGGACTGACCCATGTCTCCAGTTCCAGCTGCCAACCAGGGTCCATAGTAGAAGAGTTTAGCACTGACCTCAGGGACATACAGTTGGATGTATGTTTCATTTCTTATATTATGTTATCATTCATCACCTTTTGATAGTTCGAGCCTGCCTTTGAGCCCAAGAACATACCGGAACCATCTAATCACACTCCAAGTCCAGGACCATCAAATCCTGCAGACCCTGATCCCATTGCTTCCCAAAATCCAAATCCAGCAAATGACCTGCAGGTATCACCATCTGAATACCAGGCACATCACCAAAAATTCCAAAGTCTACCCTGGCCTATGTAGCATATGTAACACTCATTGCATCCATTAACATCCCCCTGTAACATAGACAATGTAATATACATAATTTCTATGCTGTACTACAGTAGCATGCAGTAACATAAGGGTCAGCATTGACATAGCTCACTGTAGTCTGTTGTTGTGATTGGCCATTTAGTTCCATTCAATCTACAGTCGTGGTTGAACCAAATTAATTGGCAAAAAACACTACTACACAGCAAATCTCCACATTACTTGTTTACAATAGCATACATACATTCCAAGTATTGTAAGTAGGGAATGGCACGGGTATACCCCTGGGTGTCCTGAGGTATACCCATACCCATACTCGCACCCGTGGGTGCTGGCACAACATTGTTGTGTGGTGTCATCATCATGCACTGGTGACGGCATAACAACAACGTGATGTGTTACATTGTGCCGTCGTCATTGTGTGTCGCAGGTGAGAGGTGACAGTGACTCAGATGGCGAGGGGATAGAGGGAGTGTCAGGAAGTTATGAGGATGTCAGGGATGACCCAAATGAGCTGCCAAACAAGTCAGAACTCAAGCACAAACACTCAAAGACAAGGGAGCAGGAGAACTCATCTAGAAGAGCCGGGATGCGAAGTGGTTGTGCAGTGCAGGTCCCACAACATTCAGGGACACCCCAAGAGCGATGGGAATGAGCGAGGCATCGATGCGAACACGCTACATCAACATAGACCCCCAGGAGTCCATAGGGGCAAGCAGGGGGAGTCAAGAGTTGTTGAGGGTGATACAGGCCGCGGAAACATTGTCAAGGGCAGCAGAATCGATGGGATAGATCCCAGGAGCAACAGGAACGAGCGCATCATCGAAATGAGCATGCTACGTTGAGTTAGAGAGCCAGGATATCAGCAAAATTGCAAAAGTTCTGAGATAACTGGGCTAACTGGATTGACTGGAACACTGGGTCCCTTGGATTACTGATTGACTGGAGTCACTTGAATACTGGGTCCCTGGATTACTGACTGACTGGAATCACTGGCTTCAGTGGATCTCTGGATTACTGACTGGCTGGAATCATTGGATTCAATGGAACAATGGGAAAATAACAAGAGAAATAGACTAGTGTACTCTATGTAAAGTATGACTATATATACTACAAGAGACCATGCACAGACATAGCTGTGTAGTGCTATAACAAGTAGGTAATGCAACTACTGGTTTCCATGAGGTAAACCTAGATAAGAGCTATTAGTGCTATTGGATTATAAGAGGAAGTGGTCAATAGGAAAAGCATGAGGTGTCCATGAGGATGCAATGTGTGTGCCATGAGGTGCACAGCCAAGATAAGAGATAAGGTCATGTGACCTATATGAGATAAGGCTTCTGATAAGCAATATCTTGGAATCAATAGAGCAATAAAGGCAAGGAAAAAGGGAAAAGATACTAGGTAAAAGGGTGAGTGTAACAGGTATGGATCTGAGAATGCTCAGAATTATGTGTACCCATTGACAAGTCAAGCATGGGAGCCCCCAGAAGCACTGGCACCATCAGATAGCTGGGAAGAGAGTCATATAACTAATGCTGAAATTTTATAGGTAAGTAATATTGAGGTTATGTATAATTTGAAAGAAAAGAATAGTAACTATGCAAGATCTGCAGGCTTTCCAGTGTTCTGGTTCCAGAAATGGGAGGAATCTGACATATCAAATTCCTGTAATCTCTCATTGTGAATACAATGAATAGAAGAGAAAAATAATGTGAAACAAGACCAAATGTTCATTATGTGACCTGACCAGGTATGAGTTCTTGAATGATTTGATTTGTAGCATCTTGATTAGACCATGTGAGTACTGGAACAGAACCAATTCCTCAACTGGAAGCCAAGGCTTCCAGAGAGATTATACCCAGATGCATTTCACTTCCAAAGGAGGGTGAATAAACGATTTTCTGTGTGCAGTTTTTCATTTACATATATTTTTGAATTCCATACTGGATAAGTAGACCTTGTTTGTGGGAATTGTTGGAAGCAGAGTAGGAGTTGTGTTCATAAGAAACACCCCCAACTTCCATGACTCTGCAAACTCACAAGCTGAGTGATTTATGTACATAGGCGCCTTATAACAAAATGTGAGAGAGAGCTGAGAGAGAGCAGGAATTACTCAATACTATGGTACATTAGTTAGGGGTAAAAACCAACTCACCTGAGCCACTGCCTAAGATAGGCGTAAACAACTGTGGTGCTTGTAATTGAGATGTTGGTATATATATGCTATAGGTAGAGGTTTACTCATGTTGTGTTCTACAATATTTCCATGATGAACCTGACATAAGGTTTAAGTGAATACTTTGTTGTGCTTGTGGTACTTCCACACCTGCTGAGTAAGCTCCAAAGAGCATTCCAATGTCTGAAAGCTCAGAATAGAGAGGGAATATTATAGATTAGTGGTTCTGATATCAGAATGTGGAACAGTCAGAACTGTTGTCATTTATCACCTTATCTATCCATTGATGCTAAGATACAGATACAAATGTGGCTCCATGTTATATACTACGCTACAGCAAGTATGAATGAGATATATTATAATCACTAAAGATACCATTTATTCCCGGAAATATTGGGTGTTGGTGGTCGTTGACGAACTCTGATATATCACTGTTTTCTCTCCAGGCAGGTAGTAAGTTCCCTGGCTTAATATCAATGTCTTGGCCTTCTCCTGGGTGAGGCCCATCCATTGGAGTATGTTTTGTGCACACTCAGCTGCAAACACCAATTCTCCTCACTCTTCATTAGCCAATGTGTTCTTCAGCTTGGAGGTTGATTTCTCTGGATTCTTGCATTCCAGGATAATCAGGAAAAGGCTGATTAGACTCTGTTTTCCAACCTCATCTATTATATATGCTGTCTGTCATGGTTAGCTTCAGGGGGCATAACTTACGTGGTTCTGATTAGTACTAAAGGGCAATGACCATCCAGCACAAAGTCCAGAGAAATCCTGTATGATGGTCATTGTTACACTTGGCCCAGATAAGGACAAGTGTAGCCTTGGAAAATGGGTTCGAGAGATTCAAAGAGTAAGCGCACACACTTAATGGTAGTGCAAAGTCCAAGGAAGATGTCCTGCTCAACAGTGGGAATGACTGGTTCAAAGGTTCAAGGGGCTAGTCTAAGGCCAATGATAGATGTTCAAGGGTTTTAAGGATGTCCGACGATAAGTTGGAAGGAGGTTTCAAGGAAATAATGATGTATGTACATGGGATAGCTATTGAGGGTATATATATCTGAATACAAGGTTTAGGGTAAGCATAGTGAGGGTGAGCAGAGAACATCATAGAAGATGGCATAACCTTCTTCAGTGATGGGATCATCATACTGTCCATCGCTAAATTCTGGAGAAGGGATGGAAGTATAGGGAGGAGGTACTGGGAGTACATGGCCATGACCAGAGGAACGAGCAGAGTGGAAAGAACTTCCAGAAGAACGACAAGAAGAACCGCGTGAAGAACTGGAGGACGATGAGGTATGGTGGGAAGATCTTCGTTCAGTCGAGGGTGGGAAGTGAGGAGGAGTAGGATTATCAGACAGACGGCTGGCTAAAGTATCATGAGTGCGGACAGCACCGGTTGCTGGGGAAAGATGGTGAGCAAGGGAGGGTCACCTGATAGCAAAGGGGCAAGCATCTTGGCTATGTCCTGGGGCCCATTGACACATCCTATGATGGGACATTGATAAACAGGGCAGTTGCGGCATATATGTCCCATGCGGTGGCAGTGATAGCAGGTGGTGGAATAGCGTGGGTCAGAGGGGAGAAGAGGTCGTTGTCCTAAAGCTCCAATAAAGGGGGTGTTCTGGTTATTAAAGTCTCATTCGGCGTTGGTTATGGCAGAGATTTCCTCAGGGGAGAGAGCAGAAGAGGATGCAGACAGAGTAGACATGGAAGACATCATAGCGTTCAAGGCAGGGTGGAGAGTAGGGTTGTGAGAAATAGTGATCTCGACAGTGTATCGGTCAATATTGGCGATGAATTTGCCAACTTCCATCTGATACATGACCTGATGGATATTCCTCAAGATGTTCGCTTGAGTGGAAGCGACCCATTGTCTATCTAAGGCAGGAGTGTTGAATGCAGTGAATTTGTTGGTAATGAGGGAGAGCCGTTGGGTCTGAAGGTATGCACGATAGAGGCCAAGGAAAGCGGAGTCCATGTCCATGTCCATGTGAGACTCAAGGGGGATGGTGAGTCGGGAATCCAACAAGTAGTGAGACAGTGTTCGCACATACTGGGGAGAAGATGTTCCAGGTCTAATTTGTTTGTGTAGAGGGGTAGATCTACCGCAAGAACAGGGTGGGGGCTAGCAGTTGTCTCAGAGGAGTCAGAGGGAATGGGATGAAGTGTGATGGGAGTGGAAGGAATCAAAGTGGAGAGAACAAGTGGTTTATCTATAGTGGCGACGCCAGGAAGAGTGAAGGGATGGTATGTAACAGTGGTGGCAACACTCCATCCAGGGTCAGTGATGGTGGAGGAAGGAGATTTGGGAATAGGGGAATTGGTGACAGAAGATTTGGAAGAGATAAAGAGTTTTTCGAAGGACATGTTGGTGCAATGAAGAGTTTCTAGGAAGAAAGGAAGAAGACGGAGGGATGAAGTCTTTTATAAGCAAGGAGAGTGGACTTGCCATTATTCAGGTTTCATTCTGGGGTCCAAGAGTCTTCTTCAGCAGAGTATCCTTTCCATTGGATCAGGAACATGCAGTGAGATGGAGGTCTGCGGTGGCGTAGAAGCTTTTCTATTTCGTATTCTTCTTCTCCTTGGATAAGATCTGGTGGTGGAGAAGGGAAGTTCGGTCCATGTATGCTATTCTAGTGATAGAGTGATAAAAGGGAAGTGTGGAACACGGGGTGAATTTTCCAGGTTTTTGTTAGGCAGAGTTGGTAAGTGAGGGGAGATAAGACCTTTGTGGTGGTGAAGGGCGGACGTTCTGTAACACGTGACGAGCTTGCAAGCCCGTAGTCAGAACAGGGCCTTCGTGCCAATCACGGGTCGAGGGTTCGGCATTGCACCGACGTGCCGATGCTTCGCTGATAGCATGTCACACGTTGACCACACAGATATAAGAAGGGAGACCAGTACGCGTTCCCCCTGTCGTCTCTTTCTTCCTCCCGCTCGCAATCCCTCCTTCGCTCGCTTTCTGTTGCATACTATACATAATGACTTCCTCCTCTTCTCAGAACCTATCTTCCAATCCCACCAATACTCCTAGCAATAACATCACACCTCCCCCCATTCCCCCCATCGTCGTCACTCCTGCTCCGTCTGCTTCCATCTCAGGCGGATCTGGATCCGCATCCACTCCTACTTCTCTTTTCACCACTCCCGTCCATACTCAGGGCTCAGCTGCATCAAAGACGCAGCAGTGGCTCGCCGCATATACTCTCCTCTCCCCTGATTCCAAGGCTCGGGCAGCCAAAGCCTTTGATGCTATCAAACCGGCCGACGCGGCCCCCACCATCATTTTCTCCACCAATAAGGAAATCAAGATGTCCTCGACACTTGATAGTACTTATGGCTTAGGCATTCATCCCACCATCAATGATCTCACCAAAGCTGGGCAGTATCTCCCTCTCATTCTTTTCACGGATGATATGACCAAGCGCCGCCATCGCGGCGGTCTTACGCTCAAAAAAATCAAGTCCACCATCGGTGGAATCACTCATCACCTCCTCGATCTCTCTGCCTTCCCGGCCAAAGACTCCCTCGATGCATTCACCTGGCACGAGGCCTGGAAACGATATCTCTCCTGGCTCCAGGATCCCAAAGTTGCTCAACCAGAGGTTCATGAACAATGGTTCACCCACTACTCCTTTCTCTCCAAGGATGAAGCCATCCGTTCCAACTTCAAAGCCATTCTCACCTTCGATATGAACTGGCGAGCGTCGTATGCCGCTCAACCTTTCATCCATGATCCCGTAGAGTGGCAACTGCGTCTACAGGTCAATCATTCTCCTCTCATCACTTTTCTCTCTCTTACATCTCTTCAATTCAGGCAACCAAGAGTGAAATTGCCACAGAACGTCTTCTTCAATTGTCCACTCAGGATGACCCCTCCAACTCCTCCCATCGTTATGAGCCATATGACTCCACTCGCAAGAACATGAGACGTCCTCATGATTCCCACAATCAGTCCTTTCGAGACATCCCTTCCGATGTCAAACCCAAATCAGACCCCACTTGCCTCATCTGTGGCCGTAACGGCCACCGCATCGCGGAATGCAAGGAGGAGACTACAGCGAAAGGCAAACCGACGTTTGCCAAGTTCGCCAATGGACAGCTTGTCCGCCGCTCCAACGAATCACCCCTCTGTATCCTCTTCAACCTCAATATTGCTCGAAAACCCTGCAAACATTCTCACAGCACTTCACAGCATCTCTGCTCCTTATGCGGAGAATCCGCTCACGCCGCTCTTGCACGTCTCTGCATCTGAATTAGATTTGTTCACCACCTGGACTCCGGACTCTGTTATTGTCCCTACCACATCATCGCACGTGTATTACGATAATCTTTCAATCACACAGACTCCATACGATGACGACGCTGACTTCGCACGCATTGTAACTCCATACTCAGCTAATGCTTTTGACCTCTTTCTTCGCGACGCTAATCTCATCGACGAGTTCCCAGAACTCTCTTTCCAACTTCGTCATGGTTTCCGTCTCGTAAACTTCCTCCCTCTTTCTTGTTCATACACTCCAGATAATCTGCCAGGCGCTTACCAATATCATTCTGTCATTGAAGAGTACATTCAGGGTGAACTGCACATTGGCCGCTTCTCCGGCCCCTTCACGAAAGAAGAGCTCGAAAGCAAAATTGGTGCTTTCCGATCCTCACCTCTCCAAGTTGCTATCAAAAAGGGAATAGACGGCACACCAGATAAATATCGCGTCTGTCGTCATCTCTCCTACCAAGGGTCCATGGACTACTCTGTCAACGACGAGATTGATGCCCAAGATTTCCCTACCGAGTGGGGCACTGCAATGGAATTTGCAGATATTGTATGTCCCTCTCATCTCTCCCCTCTCCTCCTGCCCTTGTTCGACGGACGTCTTCGCGTCCTCTGTTAGACACGCTCGAAGACACGGCGTCAGGGACGGACCTTTCATATTTTTCAATATTCTCCCTCATTCGGCATCTCTCAATTTTTCTTTTCTTAAAATCATCTCAGGTGAGATCCGCTCCCGCCGGAGCACAGGCCGCCTCTCTGGACATCGAGGCTGCCTATCGTACCGTCCCTTGTACCCCAGATCACAAACGATACATTGTCGTTTACTTCAACGGCAAATTCTATCTCGACCACAATCTCCCCTTTGGCATCGCCTCAGCTGCAGGTCTCCAAGGCGAGGTTGCTGGCGCTACACTCAAAATCTGGAAATCTCTCGGCATCGGTCCCTCCAAAAAATGGGTTGACGACATCTCTGTCCTACGTCTCCCCACATCCACCGGTCAATTTCTAGGTATCTCCAATGGTGAAGTTTATCGTTATGACTATGATCTCACCCGCATCAAAAACATCATTGCACCCCTCGGTATTCCCTGGCATCAGGAAAAGGGTCAACCCTTCGGAGATACAGTGGAGTATCTCGGCTTCGTGTGAAACCTTCCCACACGTACTGTCGCTCTCACCCCATCCAAACGGCACAAATACATTGTCCGTCTATCCATCTTCCTATCATCCTTCGAACACAATCAAGTCCCAAAGGAAGAAGGAGAACGAGTTGCTGGTTATCTTCACCACTGTACCTTTGTCTTCCCCCGTGGACAATCTTATCTCGCGACCATCTACGCATGGCTCGCTTCCTTTCCCAATGAGTATGTGAAACGCTTTATGCCGCGCTCACTCATCTCCGATCTCAAATGGTGGCTAAACACGCTCCAATCCTCTCTCGACCCCCTCTCTCTCCATCCCAGACCCCCTACACGCGATTACAACATCTGGGTCGATGCCTCATCTGGCTTCGGAATTGGACTCTTATGGAATAATCACTGGGACTGTTGGCGTACAGTTGACTCATGGCGCGGCCTGCCTGGCGAAGGCCGTGATATTGGATGGCTCGAAGCAGTCGCCATCGAGCTTGCAGTACGACTCGCATCTCTCAAATCGATCCGCGATGCGGACATTCTCATCCGAAGTGACAATGAAGGTGCTATTCAGGCCTTTCGCAAAGGCCGCAGTCGAAACCACATGGTCAACGCATGCATCCGTCGCACCGCCAACATCCTCTTACAATTCAATCTCAGCATCACCCTTATTTATGTACCATCCACGTCTAATCTTGCCGACCCTATCTCACGAGGAGCATACCCTCACAATTCTCTCCGTCTACCTCCCTTCCCTCTCATCCCTCCTGAAATCACGTCCTGGTTCCATCATGAACCATACCCGTCCAAATGCATATGATGAGCTCATGGCGGGCGTTAACATTGTTACTGCTGCGGCTCAATTCTGGACAGACATGACCCCGCAACAAAACCCCACTCGTCCAGCAGTCGTAGCCTCTCTTCACACCACCATCACTACTCGTCCTCTCAGAGCTCCCAGATCCTCCTCACAAATCTCCCCCTCCCCTCTCCGTCCCCACGTAGCTGCTGCCGATCGTCTTCTCATGTGGACTACACCAGTGGGACACTCATGGCAATGGGATCTAAAGGACAAACTACCCAACCCTACCATCTTCAAACTCTTCCAAGTCATGATCTGTTCCCTCGACAAAGACACACGAAGTAACTATGGCTCCGGCCTCCTTCGTTTCACACAATTCTGCGATAATATCAACATCCCAGAAAATGATCGCATGCCCGCCTCACAGGAACTCATCGCTGCCTTCGCTGCTTCTCATGCGGGGCGTGCCTCAGACAAAACACTCAACAACTGGCTAGCTGGCCTCCATTTCTGGCATACCGTAAACGGAGTCCCATGGCACGGCTCTGACATGTTAAGATCCGTCAGACGAGGCTTTGCCAAGTTGGTCCCTGCAACCTCTCGCCGCTCCAAACGTCCCCCTGTCACCATCGAGGCACTCACTCTTTTACACGACAATCTTAACGCAAATTCCCCTTTTGACTGTGCGGTAGCAGCAGCTGCCTTCACAGCTTTCTGGTCCTGTTGTCGTCTTGGAGAGCTCCTTCCGCGCTCTTCCACAGACTTCTCACCCTCAAAACATGCCACACGCTCCATCCTACCTTTCATAATCAAATGCCTCCCTGACAGTACTGCTTTCCTCTCTTTCCACATTCCTTGGACCAAAACCACCCAGGAAAAAGGTGCTGATATCTCAGTCACCGCTCGTCCTCACTGCACTGATCCTCTCTCAGCCCTCATCTCTCACGAACATCTCAATCACAACCTTCCGGCTCACGCCCCTCTCTTTGCATATCGCTCAGGCTCTGGATGGTCCCCCCTTACCAAGATTAACTTCATTGCACGCTGCAATGACATTTGGGCTGGTCTTGGTCTCCCACGAATGCCTGGTCATGCCTTCCGCATCGGAGGCACCACGGAAATGCTCCTTGAAGGCATTAACCCAGACATCATTGTCATCCAAGGACGTTGGTCCTCGAGGGCGTTCTTGGAATATTGGCGTCGTATTGAAACTGTGCTACCTCTCTTCATTTCCTCCTCCACAGACACAGCTCGTTTACAAACATTAGACTCAATCATGTCAGGCTTCGTGAAACGTCATGCACTCCCGCATGTCTAACCACCATAATTCTGTCTCTCCAATTAAAATATATATATATATATCACCCTTCTTGATGAGATCACGCAGCCCAGGTGTGTGTCCGGTTTAGGCCCGGGTTGTAGCTGCGCATGGTTTGGTCCTTTCGTGCCTTTTTGTTCTCTTCCTCCGTCGCCCACTTGCGTCTTCTCCAGCACGCTTAGGATCATTCCCACGCTCCGAAGGTCAGGCCTCTTCCTCGTCGGATTCATCCAATCCCCTTCCCTTCGTCCCCTCTCGAATTCCCCCCCTCGCGCGGAATTCTTGGATCTCTGTCGCGCGCATCACGTGAGCCAGCGCGGACGACCTCCGGCCTGCCTTCCCACACAACCTGCGAATCCAATACTTAGATTCAAAGATTTCCCGTGATCTCATCATCTCTGTTCCTGTACTCCAACTAGTCGTACCTCATCTCAGTGTAGTTACTTCTATCCAAGCCAACCCATTCCTTTTGACCATTTTCTCTCCCATCTCCCCTAAGAGTGATCACCTCATGAAGGTCCTTCTCATTGTGGATAAATTTTGGAGTGGAAGAGCAGTGTTTCAGGTTTCTGGCTTCTAACAAAACTTTATCTCCTTTGGTCAAAGGGATGAAGCCTCGGTTTCCTCAAGCAGCCACAACCTGGGGGGCAAGTTCATGGGCAGCACGGGCTTTGTTTCAGGTGGCTGTAAGGTCTTTGAGACTGGATTCCACAGTAGGGATATCTGAGTTGGCTAGGACAGAGGGAAGGGCACAGGGTTCATATCCCATCATGAGATAGAACAGAGATTGATTGGTGATGGAGTGAGTTTGGTGATTGTGGGTGAACTCGGTGTGAGTCATGTGTTCTGTCCACGAGGTAGGGTTGTTTCCACGATAAATGTGTAAATAGGTTTCGACTTCTTGGTTCACATGTTTGGTTTCGCCATCAGTCCGGGGATGATAGGCGGTAGAGAGGGTGAGGTTTTAGTTAAGGAGTTTTCCGAGTTCTTTTGCGAAGGCAGAGGTGAATTGGGGACCACGATTGGAGATAATCTTGTCATATAGTCCGAAGTGTTTGTAGACTTTGTGGAAAAAGAGTGTGGCTATCCCTTGAGTGGTGACAGTTTTCTTAGTAGGACAGAGAATTACCCCCTTCGTAAGCCCATGGTTGACCATGACCAATAAGGAATCAAAGCCGGAGGAGGGGGGTAGGTTGGTAATAAGGTCACAGGAGACCTGTTGGAAGGGACGAGATGTGGAGGAGCGGATCGGGAAAGTGGATGGGACCGTGGGATGGGTATTTGCTTTTGCCTGTTGGCAAGAGGAACATCCTTCGATGTCTTCCTGATGAATTGGGTAATGCCCGGCCACCAAAACTCCGCAGCAATGAGCTGGCGGGTTTTTAAGTAGCCAGGGTGACCCACAGATGGGTAGTCATGGCAGCAGGACACGATGGATTGGCAGAGAGAGTCATTGGGGGGAACATAGACGCAGCCTTGATAGGTGAGGACACCCTCATCAAAAGCCCAGTCGGACAAGCAGGAGCAGAAGGCAGGGGATTCTGATCCATCAAGGGCATGCAAGGCATTCAGAATGAGGGGATCATCCTTAGCAGAGGATAAGACCTTCCGATGCAAAGCAGCGTCAATGACACGGACAAAGAGAGTGTCCAGGAGAAGTACAGTGCCTGTGTTGTCAGGTGTATCTGGGTGAAGATCGGGGCATTGGGAAAGGGCATCAGGACCAGCAAAGAGATGTCCAGGAATGTGGATCATTTTAAGATCAAAGTCCGGAAGGTCTAGAAGCCATTGTGCTTGGCGGAAGTAGGTGAGGTTCTTGTGATCAGTGAACACCTGAACAGGGAATGGAGAGCCATGGAGGTAATGACGCCATGCTTTGAGAGCACGGATGATGGCTAAGAGTTCTCGGTCGTAGATGTCATAGTTTCATTCCATAGGGAAGAACAAAGTTGAGAGGTATGAGCAGGGGTGCCAATCTCTGTTAATGTCTGTTTGTAATAAGATGGCACCAGAGGTGTGTTTCGAGGCATCAGATGGCGAAGGGTGCAGAAGGATCAGGGAGGTGGAGGATTGATTTCGAGAGGAATAACCTTTTAAGAGAGTCAAAGGACTTTTGGCAAGCGTCAGTCCAAGTCCAACCTGAGTTCTTCTTAGTGAGGTCAATGAGGGGGCAGGTGACGGTGGAGTAGTCAGGGATGAATTGGCGGTAGAAGTTGGCAAAGCCAAGGAACAAGTGAACTTCCTTAACTTTAGTTGGGGTAGGCCACTTGGCGATTCCATCAAGTTTGACAGGGTCCATAGCAAGTTGTCCAGGTTTGACGATCATCCCCAGATAGTCTACTTCCTTTGCAGCGAAGGAGCACTTTTCAAGTTTCAAATGAAGGTCAAGTTCTTTCATATACTGTAGAACTTGTTTAGTGCATTCAGTGTGTGTGGCTTTGTCAGGGGAGAAGATCAGGAGGTTATCCATGTAGATGATGAGCCATCCTTCAGTGATCATGTTGCAGAACGAGTCGTTCATGAATCATTGGAAGGTTGCTAGGGAATTTGTGAGACCAAAGAACATTACTAGGGGTTCACAGAGGCCTTTGTGGGTGATAAAAGATGCTTTACATTGATTGCCATCTTTGATTTGAACATTGTTGTATCCCCATCGGACATCAAACTTGGTAAAGACTTTGGCGTCTGTAGGTTTATTGATGAGGTTGGAGATCAAGGGGAGGGGTAAGCATCGCAAACAGTATGTTTGTTGAGGTATCAGTAATCTTGGCAGGGATGAAATTTCCCATCCTTCTTATTGACGAAGAAGAATGGAGTGGCTTGGGGGGAGTGCAAAGGTCGGATTTTTCCAGCTCAGAGGTTTTCATCACGGAAAGCTTCGGTTGCTTTCTGTTCATTGGGGAATAAGGGATAAATCTTCCCTACTTTCAGAGTGAATGAGTCATCGAGGTTTATTTTGTGATTATAGGGATGAGAGGGAGGAAGGTAATCAGCGGTTTCCTTGGAGAACACCAAGGAGTATTCTTCATATTCCAGGAGAAGGGTAACTGCGGGTTTTGCTTTCTCAGCAGCCATAGCAAGTTCAGTGGCATTGGTGAGTTTAGCAATGATGGGGGATCCTAGTGGGATGATGCGGTTGACGGTATAAGCCTCTTTGGCTTGTTGGCAGAACTGGGATTCCGTTTTGTATTGGAGATATTCATAGAGGCAGGAGTCATGTACTGCATGGATGTTGAGGTGTTGGGATGGTTGAGGGAGTTGGGGAGAGGGATCATGGGATTTCCGAGGAGGGTTCATAGTGTGGGACTGGTAGAGTTCTGCGGATTTGTCAGAAGATTCAGGGATGGAGATGGTTTGGCAGGTCCAATCGATGGTAGGGTCGGTCTTTTGAAGCCAGGGGATTCATAGGATAACATTTTCATTTCCACAATGTATGACATAGAAGAGAATCTTGTGAGTGATTCCTTCGATATCAATGAACAGGGTGGTGGTAAAACAGATAGTTCCATTCTTGTTCTTGGATTGGTCAATGTTTCTGACAGTGATTGGTTTGGGGAGTTTTGTGGTGGGGAGTTTGTGTTTTCAGACAAAGTCCCAGTCAATGCAGGACATATCTGCACCACTGTCCACTAGGGCATGTGCGTCGACGACTTTAGTAGTGCGCTCCGGATCGAGAAGCTGAATGGGGAGTTTCATTGCTTTCAAAGAAGATGATACAAGTATAGAAGTGCATGTGAGGGAAGGAGAGACTTGCATCGAACAAGTTCTCCTTTTCAAAATCGCAGGAGAAGTGTACCTTTCGTACAGCATTCTCTTCTTCATCATCATCGTCCTCAGTTTCTTTTAACTCAGGAATGTCCTTGTCAGTAGAAACCTTCTGGACTTTCTTTCCCTTCTTTCCTGTAGAAGAGAAGAGGGGCATTCATTGCTAAGGTGTCTGCTCTTTCGGCAGTGGAAGCAGAGTCCCTTCTCGATGCAGCATTTGCGTTTATCTGGGGTGAGTTTAGAGACGCGGATGGTGTCGACGTCCATGGCATTTGGGTCATTGGCTGGGGAAGGTGTGGGGGTGCTGTAAGAGTGGTAGGAGTTTTGGGGTCTTCTGGTCCGAAGACAAGTAACTTCCTTTGGTTGTTCATACTGGGTGTGGAAATATGCAGCTTTCTTATACCATGTGTTGGCAGTGGTGGGAGGAGTGTCCATGGAATAGATGTGATTCATCAACTGTTCTGGAAGTCCAATGGAATAAAATCCCAATAGGATGTTGTTGTCGGTGATACCAGCAAGGGTGGCATTGCTAATAAAGCTAGCAGTGTAGGCAGCTAGGGAGGGTATATATACCCTTGTACAAGGTTTAGGGCAAGCATAGTAAGGGCAGGTAAAGAACATCATAGAAGGTGAAGGAAGTAGTCACTGAAGAAGCAAGTGAGATAAGATATAAGGACTATGGATGCAGGCTCCTTCCCACCGCTGCTGGAGAGGTTCAAGGTGATATCCTAGTAGCATGTTGATAGTAGCAGAATTGACCGAGTGGCTGCGCACCAATTGAAACCCAGAACAACCTTAATCCTCAACCTCTCCAGCAGTGGCTGGAAGATAACATTGGTAAACCTTCACAGCCACTCGGGCAGACCAGTGTGGAGCTAGGCAAAAAAACATATTCACTAGGGTTAGGTGTAAATACCCATGTATTTTTTAATGTGACATCAACTTGGGAATAGATTATCTAGTACTTGGCAGCTTTCGAAAATCGCATGTCCAGCCCCTCTTGTGCAGCCCTGCTGGTCACTTCAACACTCAATGCTATCCGAGACAAAGCTCAACATATCTCTGGGAAATGTCCATGTTTGTGGCAGCTTCAAGTTGCAGAGGCTGTCCTGAAAGGTGATTGAGATGTTGTGTGCATTGCAGGGACAGAGATGGGCAAGACGCTAACATTTTGGTTGCTGCTGCTCTTCCGGCCGTCAGGGATACAAATTGTCATTACACCTCTCAACCAGCTTGGTCAACAGAACATGGACTCTCTTTGCAAGGCCGGAATTAGCAGCATTGCTATTAATGCCGATACAGCAACCTTGAACAATTTCTGTGTCAGTCCTTGATATCTTTGAGTGAATTGAAAGCATAGTTGTAAACTTACAATACCATGTAGGCAATCGAAAATCTCAAGTACCGTGCCATTGTCATCAGTCCGGAGCAGTTAATGAAGCCCAGGGGTGGATTTGAGAAGCTTTTTCTCAAACCCGAATTTACGATGCACTTGATCGGCTTCGTGTTTGACGAGGAGCACTGTGTTTGCCAATGGGGGGAGTTCCGGCCTGAATACAAAGAGCTTCAGTGGCTGCATTACATATTGTGGCATCAGGTCCCTTACCTGGTTGCATCTGCTACACTTACATCAGATATACTTTGCGAGCTGAAGAAGCTTCTTTATATTCACACGCATAACCTCCTGACAGTTCAGACATCAATAGACCAACCTAATCTTGCTCTTTGCGTGTGCAAGATCAAATACTCACTTGCATTGTATGCTGACCTCGGTTTCCTCATTCCCATCAACTGGAAAGAGGGAGATCCAATCCCCAAAAAGTTCCTTATTTTCTTCAATAATATTCAAGATGCAATCAACGTGGCAAAGTTTCTCCAGAATTGACTGCCACCTCACCTGCAACACAGGATTAAATGGTTCAATTCTGACATGACGGCTGATCTCAAGGAGATAGAGGTGGCCGCATTGCTTTTGGGAGATGACTGGGGGTTTTTAACTATGGAGTCATTTGGAATGGTAAGTGTTCCTTGGTACGACTGAATTGAATTTACTGTATTGATAGGGTATGGACATACCTGATATCCACTGGAGGGCAACCTGAAATTTATCGACACTTTGGTAACAATGGGGACGAGCTGTGAGAGACCGTCGACTTCGAGGGGTTGTTGTCTTCTTCACTGAGAAGGAGTACTTTGATGATGTATGTGAAGAGAAGTGACAGTGGAAAGAAGCACGTAAACACAAGGGTCAGAAACCATCAGCAAATGAACCTACCTTGAAGCATTAGCGCTGTAATGGTACTGCCATGTCGCAGCAGCCCCCTCCATCAAGTTGAAGGAAAGCAGTGGTGGAGACAGTGTGGGTGTTGATATTGGTAGAGTTGGAGATGAGAGCAACGCAAGTGATGGTGACAGCATTGATGCGGGAGAGACCAGAGTGCCAGAAGGGAGAAGTAATGGGACTCCACAAGACGCAATTAAAGCACACAGAGAGGGAAATGTTTGGGGATTTCCATGGAAACGATGCAAGGAGCTTGATCCTGCAGTAGATTACTTGATCAATGCTCACTTGCGTCCTGGATTGCAGTGTTGTCACAGGGTATTTCAGTTCCATTTTAACAATGCTATTGCAGGTGAGAAATTCTTGTCACTACCATTTACATATTTAAATTTTGTATATCTCAGGGGTTGATCACTGCACATGTGATCCATCAACAGACGGTTGCCCCCGTTGTATTCCCACCAACACAACATTGTGCTGTGACATCTACCATCCCGACTCACAACTCTTCGTATTATTTGATTGTGCTCCCCCCTCCTACTACCACAGTGCAACACTCACGGCTTAGCAAGTTCAGCATGGGCCCCAAGGAACATGAGCTCTTGGAGGCACTAGAGGACTGGAGGGAACAGAAGATGATTACAGTCTATGGCAAATCCCACCTTATCAATATTGGCCCGGCAATCATTCTTCCTGACGAGGCTCTGGATTGTATTGTAGACTGTGCACACTTCCTCAAGATCACAACTATTGATGACCTTGTCAGTGAGACGCATTGGAGCAAGGCAAACATTTTTGGCATGGAAGTCCTGGAGGTTATCCATCGCATCATCCCTGTACCCATCGTTCCGGCTGTTTTCACTCATGCTCCTCTTCAACCATGTTCTGTCCCAGACCCAGGCACATCTCAGTTGCCCAATGTATCTGGGCCCTCCATCACATTCTTGGTAGAGCCCTGTTCTAGTGCATACAACATACCACACGTAGTGGAGCAGCCAGCAGTGTTGAAGAAGAACAGATGTAGTGCCTGCAGCCAGGAGGGTCATAATGGTGTGTATCCATGCTACACGTCTGTATCTACACTTATTGTCATCTAGAACAGAATTGTATATGCTCCAAGCATCCTGCTCATGTCCTGTCATTGTCGGGTGGCAAGGAGAATGAGGTACAGGTCGTATCTACTACATTCCAAGTTCCACTGCCAAATCCTCTAGTGTAGCTCGTTCCTCATATTCCTCTGTAGCCACGGTGTTTCCCGGACTGTTCCATTCAGACGTATCAACCATACCCGCTTCCTGACTTAATAAATCAGAAACATTGTATCTAGATAATCCTCCTGGCTTGACGACATGAGGAGAGTCCTCGGACAAGTGCCTACATACTTCAAAAAATGTCTTTGTCATGTCAGCTTCAGTGTGGTAAGAGCTAAGATGTGCATGCAAAAAGTTTCGCGCGAATACACTGTGCAAGTTCTGATAGACCTGCACCAACGGTGATTCAAGGATGATGTGATCCACCGTAAAGTTTGAACCTGTTCCACCATTGATAACCTAACACTGATATAAGCCTTTGTGACTGATGAACAGAGTGACCAGCATACTAGTACCTTCGTGTAAAGGTTATTTAGTTCAACACACCAATCAACACCCTGAAATTTCCCTTGTTTTCCTGTTGGGTTGATGAGGAGATGATAACAGATTGCCTTGCTAGTTGTTTGATCAGCCTGGACCTCATCTCCGATGGACATGAAACAGGGCTTACCGCAAACCCGCTGGATAGACAAAGTGCACAGTGCACAGTGCACAGAAAATCTGTCATCTGGGAAGCATATTTATGCTTTCCCGTTGCCTTGAAGATGAGGATCCACGTAACAATGCAGCATTCAACACAGCCAATAACCCCATTGTTCATCGCATATGAGAGCTCCTCGTATAGAGCATATACTTGTTTAGTAGAAGGGCATTCTTGTATTGCTGGTCTCGTTGTGGATCAGGTTGCTTGCACAGCCATCGTAGGTGAAAATTCCCAACGAAATTCTGAGCCATTGTGTTTGTGATCTCTCATAACTTGTCCAGTGAGGGTGCCGCCAATGCAAATTCTTCAAGAGTAGTGTACTTCTGTGTGTGAGTCATAACTGCTACTCTCCAGCAGTCAAGGTGGCGACATATCCCATCATAGCACATCAACTGGTGCATCCTCCAAAAGCCCAGTTTTGATCCATAGATACCTGTTTCTCGAGGACAAAGGATGCTGATATCATGCATGAGACAGGTCTGATCCTCTCAGGCCTTCAATGGCTGTAGAAAGACTCGCCAAATGGCATCTGCACATGCCATTTTCAAGTGAAAGAGACCAGGCACAAAGATGACATGTTGCATCTGATTCCATGGTGACTGCTCAATTGCATGTCGTTGCTGTACAGCTTGAAGGCGCTCACCACTGCCAAGGTCACCATGGAATAGAACAACATGCTCTGAAGTGTCCAGCATATCCAGATCCTCTATATCATCAATATTCTCAATCCCTCCCTGCTGCAGTAGATTAACGACTGATTGGATATTCCCTGCAACAGTTGAGTTGCTGATGTCCATAGCACGAGCAGTGATGATTGGCACCTTCACCAGCAGTATTGACTCAACCATTTCTGGATCACAGAGCTGGTCCTTAAATCTTGAGAAGTAGGCTGGCCCATAATGAATCAAGTGGTACAGAATTTTCTAGTCATTGAAGTGGTCCTGTCGAGTGAGACCAGCTTCATCTGGATCATCCTTGTGTAGGGCAAGAAGATTGTCCCATTTGGGGTGGGATGGAAGGCTCATCCGATCAACGAGTAGATTGAGTCGTAACTTGCCCCATAGCTCATGTAAACATCTCAAGTCTTCTGGAGTCACTCCGTGTGTGAGGGGAAACAGTAGACTTGAGGTTAGATGCTTCAAGCTATCAGTGGAGTTCTCGACAGTCAGATTTGTCATTTTGAGATCAACATCAAAATTGTTGTATGCATATGATGCAAGAAGTGTCTGCCCTAGCTGTTGGATGGTGTCCTGAGACTGAGCGGAAAGCGATCAGATTGCGCTATGCATTGCATCGATAGAGACCGACAGGCCCATGTGCGCCAAGGTGTCAATCACCTTTTGTGGGGGTATGCATTGACTGAAGGAAGATTCCAAAAACACTTTGCAGGCCATTTGATTTCCTGTTCGTGCTTTGCATGAGAATAATGAGGATGGTAACTTTTTTCTAACATTGTTGTCAATACAAGATTGTTGTATGATGGGAACCCAGTACCACTTTAACCAGGGCATCTTGTTGTGCTCTCCGCTTATCCGCTTTCCTCTGTTTCCAATCTTTCATTGTGCCTTAGAATATATCATTCATATCTCTTTCACCCAGCTCGTCCCAGTATCCAGCTTCATCATCGCTCATGTCCGTACTGATGTTTGTTTGCAACATGTTATCATCTCCCTTATGCTGCATCCGTGCCTGTCTCGAGTCCAGCAGTGTGTCGAGCAACCTCCAGAGTTGTGGTGCATTCACTTCCATCTGTTTGGCCATCACATCAACTGAAAACTCTTCCAGCTGTTCAACCAATGTACGTGAGACATTGAAGTGTGACCCATTGACTTCTGCTGACGCTTCACATACCTCCTGCACATAGGTCTGGATCCAATGCTCACAATCCTTATTGTGCATGCTGTGGAAGATCCTGCTGTATGGGAGATTCTGCAGCATCTCAATTACTGTAGTCCTGTGTAATTGTAAGTCAGTTAACAGGACATGATCTTGGTACTGATTGAGAGTGACGAGCACCATGAGAAAGCTCGGGATAGAGAGTTCAGCATGGAGAAGAGATTTGAGCACAGCAGCGACTCGTTCGGACAGTAGCATTGAACTTGTGGGTAGTGTGGTTGATAGGCTGACGGTCGTGATAATCAGCACAAGATAATCTCCAAGTTGACATCGCATAAAAAATACATGGGTATTGACACCTAACCCTAGTGAATATGTTTTTTTTGCCTAGCTCTGCACTGGTCTGCCCAAGTGGCTGTGAATGTTTACCAATGTTATCTTCCAGCCACTGCTGGAGAGGTCAAGGATTAAGGTTGTTCTGGGTTTCAATTGGTGCACAGACACTTGGTCAATTCTGCTACTACCAACATGCTACTAGGATATCACCTCAAACCTCTCCAGCAGCAGTAGGAAGGAGCCTGCTATGGGTGAGTCAGCAACAAAAGGAAAAGTTGTCTGTGTATGAGAGTTGAATGCACGAGTACAAGAGCAAAGAGAAAAGAACAAGTCATAACAGACCGCCGCGAGTCAAAACAACTCGAAATGGATGCACTTGCTGAAAACCAGTCGAGTCAGCACGGAAAATGGAAGTACACGACAATGGATGTACCTGAGGGGTCCAAATCACCCATCCATCATCTGAAAGGCCTACCAATCATGTTAACCCACCATGGGAGACGAGCAGCTGCACTCAAATGGACACAGTCGGGCTCAAAAGGGCATGGTGGGGGCAGGAGATGAGTGATTGCGCTCGAGAGGACATGGTTGTGGCAGGGGACGAGTGGTGGGGCTTGAGTTGACATGGGTGTCAGTTGGGTGGAAGACGAAGGGTTGTGCTCAAATAAACACAGTTGAGTCAATGAGTGATCGGGCTCGAAATGATGTGGTGGAGGTGGGACATGAGCAATAGTGCTCAAATTGACACAGTTAGGTGGGAGACAAGCAGCCAGGCTTGAAAGGACCTGGTGGAGCTGGGAGAGGAGCGGTTGCATTGAATGGACATGGTTGGGTTGGAGACGACCGATCAGGCTCGAAAGGACCTGGTGGAGAGTGGGACAAGAGCAGTTGCACTCAAATTGACACAGTAGGGGTGTGGTTGGAGCGTGAGGCGAGTAGGTCCTGGTCAGCACCCGCCTTAGTGAGTTGGCATTGTCATATTGTGTTGTTGGAGGTGGGCCAGTGAGGGTGAGCCAGTGATGGTTCAAGTGACACCAACGCTGTGAGGACTTGGAGAAATTTCAACAGTTGCTTACTCAATCAGTTCACACCATGGCCACACCGCTGATGTGGCCCAGGTACATACACAATGAAGCAGTTGACACATACTGCCAACCCTTTTGCTGCACTGGTGAGCACCGGCCCATCACCATCGTACGGTCCACCCAGGTCAATATGGACATGTGTGGGGTCGCACGCTGCGTCGTACAGCATGTCAGATGGTTGCTTGGGCTCCTCTGGGCCTCTCCCATCGTCATTGACATCTCCCATACGTGCGCACCCGGATTGCCTTCACCCTCACCCTCACCCTTGGTGTCCCCTCCTAGAGGAAATGACTCAAATAAGGTTCATAGCCAATCCAAAATATGCAAAAACTAAGTGAGCAAGCTTCCCCCACTGCATAGTGACAATCTCAAGCCACATATATGCATACAGTGCGTTCAACTTGAGCTTCACAGTCAGCTGGGTGAACAAGAGGACCTCCCAGTGTACCATTGTACCTGCAGTGCACCATCACAGCCCAGATATACCATATCTATAAGCAACTGCATTTCCAAGTCATTGAAGCTGACAGGGCCAAGATTATCTTGAATCCAGACAAAAACTGTAATATTGAACTTACCAGAGTGGCAGCCCATGTCCAGATGGAGATGATACCAGATGTGATAAGACCTGGCTTGACTGAACGTGACGCAGAGCTAAATTCTTTCGAATTTCGAGGTGAAACCCCAGTATATCTTGCCTGGAATGCCATCAAGCTGACCCATGAAAGCACTATCCAATTCCTGGCATTGGAGTGCACATGAAGTGATCATCCTGGTTTATGTGGCTAGTATATGTACTGACCGCTAGTGATACTACATGTGTAGCCTACGACGTGGTTGGCACGGGTGCTTCAGAGGCGTGTTTTTGGGCTCCGACGTCGGGCGGGTACAAAGTGTCCGTGCAGGCACTTTGCTCCTTGCTCCGCTTCCACGATGTCAGTTCGTGGTGATCGTCTTTCTTTTCGCATAGATTAGCCCTACCATGCTTCACCTTTCTCTATGCCTCCTCATCGTGTCCGTGCCCGTCCGACTACTCCCTCAGACCAACCCGATGACAGCAGTCCCATGGGTGATCACCCCATTGTGGATGAGGACTTGGCTGACATCCCAACCATCTCCTGGAATGTCGAAGCTCAGTCTTCTCCCCACCCTCCCCTGTCTACTGCTTCTGCAGCTGCAGTCATGGCTTCTTCCCCACCCACCCCAGATCCTGCTGGGCAGGTTGACCTTGTTCATGCTGCAGCGCTCATGGAAAACATTCCAGGGGTGACGCTGGTTCCCCCCTCGGATGAGGAGGTTGCCAGTCATGCCTTGCTCACCCCTCCCCCTCACAACCCACCTCATAGGCTTCGCTTGGGGGGTTCCTCCCCCTCCACTCCTCCCAAGAAGAGGCTTGACAAGGGTAAAGGACGGGCTGGTGATCTTCCTGCCAATCTAGCCGGCCTTCCGGGCCCTCACCCAACCATTCGCATCCCACCCCGTCCCCCCTCCCCTTCCAAGGAGCCGCTCCCCTCAGCCAATTGGATTTACTGTTTGGCTGTACTTATGGCGGCTTCCAGAGGCCTCGACCTCAAGGATCCTACTGTCCATACCCATGTCCTCAGGAAGCTTACGGAGCTTGCCCCAGGGGTCGATTTCACCGATCTCTTGGAGCAGGGGGCACATACACTCATCCCCTTGGGTAGGTTTTTCCACCTCTTCACCTTACCTTCACCTTTTCCTCAACCGTGTCACCATTCACATCACCTTCACCCTCTTACCATTTACCCTTCACTTCACATCACACATTCTCCCTTTGGACGCATACATCGCCCGCTTACCTTACTTCACATCAGATTTACCAAACCCAGACCAGCGGGCCCTTCTGCCTGCGTTCTCTACTGCTCCCTCCACGTCCGCTCCTCGTTCACTCCCTATGAACCCAGTCATTTTAGATGGTTTTGATCTGCCTTGCCCTGCCAAGGTCATCTCGGCACTCAAAAACAACTGGACAGTTCACGTTCCAATCACTGCCCTCACCACTCGTACCATTGCGGCCACCTCCTTCGTGTCTTGAGAGGATACTGGACACACCCTCCTGTTCAAGGAGGGTCATCTCACTGTCTCCTCATCCAGATTCTCCTCCAAGGACGAGAGCTCCATCTCGGCTCAGGAATGGTTCCATGCCTTCCCGCGTCTTATTGATGCAATCCGACACTATCTGCCAGGAGAGCAAGCTGGGCAGATCGCGGATGCTTGGGCGGTACATTTTAATCGCCTTGTGCGCCAGGCCGACTTCTGGGAGATGTTTCATGCCATACTCTGCTATGACATTTGTCTCTGCATCCACTTCATCGACCTAAAGTGAGGGATTGACCCATCTATTTGGCAGGAGGAGGTTTGGTGCCACATTGTTGATGCTTACCGCAACGACACTCAGCACCTCCTTCCTGGCCTCGCGGGTATTTCCCCTCCTAGAGCTACTGTGGCAACTCTCCCTGCTCCCTTTCCCATTTCCTTCTCCTCAGCCTTGGTGGCCAAGTCGTTGGCTTCCACCTTTCAACCCCATCCTTTTCCTTCCCAAGCTACCTCTGCCTCCTGCCCATCTAGCTCCCAGTTGTTTCGGTACCTCTTCTGCGGTGACCCGTCATGTAGACAGCATGCATGTGGTCTCACCAAAATGGCTTTCATCTCATTCTCAAACAATGTCTGGCAGACTGCTCACGGTGAGCAAGTTTGCTTCCGCTTCAATGGAAGAGGCTGTGCCATCCCCGGTTGCCTCCGTCTCCATGTCTGTTCCCTCTGTGGCGCCGCCCACTCGGCTCAATCTTGTGGACTCTAACAGTTTCCTGCCAGTTGTTACCCCATTCCTGTGGTGGAAATGGGAAGAACTACTCAGGGACGCTGGTGTCCTCGAGCAGTTTGCAGATGTTCCGAAAGGCATTCACTTCAGCTGGCATATTGGTGTTCCAGATTCCTATGTACAAACCCATTCCTTTCTCCCAAACAATCATTGCTCAGGCATCAATAATTTAGATTTCATCCTTTCTTACATTTGCACTGAACTCCAGGCACATCATTATTCTGGTTGGTTTCCCTCCTCCCTGTTCTAACTCGTCCTTTTCAGCCCACCTACTCACCTGCTCCCTCACCTTTTCAGGTCTGTTTTCTCCCAATTGTCTCGAATCCATTATAGGTCCTTTTCGCACTAGCCCGCTCGGCGTAATTCCAAAGTTGAGCTCCTCAAAGTTCCGCCTCATCCAAGACCACTCCTTTCCCCGTAATGACCCTTCCACCCCATCGCTTAATGCCCTGATTTATTCCTCCATCTTCGACATCGATTGGGGCACCTTTAGCGATTGCTGGATTCTTGTGGCCAAGGCACCCCCGGGCTCCCAGGGGGCAGTCTTTGATGTCGAAGCAGCTCACCGCCGCTCCCCCATAGCACCTGAGGACCAACATCTCACTTGCATCAAGGTCACCATCGACGATTATGATTTAGTTTACATCAACCACTGTGCGTGCTTCGGGTGTGCTAGCTCCAGCCCACTGTTTGATCGCCCTGGCAACGCGATCATACCAATCTACTATCACCATGGTGTTGATGACATCGTCCATTGGGCAGATGATTACATATTTCTTCGCTATCCTTGCACTCTTCTCCCTGACGGCTCCTTTTCCTTCTCTTATGATGAGTCCCTAATTTTTCAAGTTGCAGCAGAGTTGGGCTGGCCTTGGGCACTCGAAAAACATGTTCCCTTCAATTCCTCCTTTTCCTACTTGGGTTTCCTTTGGGACCTTCACTCGAAAACGGTCTCGATTCCCCTAAAAAAACACCAAAAATATCTTGATCGCATTGCCTCTTGGTCACACGGTGCCTCAGTCTCCCTCAAAGACTGTCAACGTGTTGTGGGTTGTCTTCAACACTGTACTTTAGTCCTTTCCAACAGCTGCTCTCGCCTCCTGGCCTTTCACAAGTTCACTGCGTCCTTCAAGAACACCAAAAATCCTTTTGTTTGCCACCACATCCCTTCCCAGGTTGCCACTGACATCCACTGGTGGAAAGACACTTTGGGGACCGACTGGTGTGGGTGCTCGATCGCTGCTCCCTCCAACCCTCTCCCTTTATCGGTTTTCGTCGATGCCTCCTCCTTCTTTGGCATTGGCCTCCTCCTGGACAGTCGTTGGCTCGGCTGGAAACTCCTGGAGGGCTGGAGGTCAGATGGCCGTGACATTGGTTGGGCTGAGATGATTGCGGTTGATCTAGGTCTCTGCACGCTTATCCACTCAGATTATCACATCTGTCACATCATTATACATTCCGACAACCAAGGTGTTGTTGGTGCTCTCAAAGCTGGCAGGTCTTGCAATACCACTCAAAACGAGGTTCTATGTTGGATCGTCGCCAATTTCCACGATTACAAAATCTGGCTTTTGGTAGAATGGGTTAAGTCAGAAGACAACATCTCTGACTCCATTTCCTGGGGTATTTTTCCGTTGTCGATTGCCCGTTTCAATCATCCTCCTCCCCTTCCCTCGTACTTAAATGCTTTGTTGCTCTCGTATAATTACTCCTTTGCTACTTTGGTATTCCATATTGCATGGCTATTTGTTATGTCCTGTTTGAATCTCTTCACCTGACCACCATGAGTGATGACCTTGATGCAAACCATATTCTCAGAGTTCTTTCCTCACTCACCCCGCACACCCTCCCCATTTTCCCATTCTCTGCGCAAATCGAGTCGAAAATCAAACTTTCCCTGGACCACGCATGGGCCAATTCAACTCTCAAAAAGTATTGCAGTGTTATCAAAGTGTTCCACTCATTTTGCGACAAAGAAGATATTCCCGCCCGCTGTCATCTTCCCATCAATGAGCACCTCCTCTGTGCTTTCGCCACCTCCCATGTCGGTTCCCTTTCCGGCAACACAGTTCAATCCCACATGGCCGTTATTGAAGCTTGGCATATTTACAATGACGCCCACTGGTTTGGTGGGGCCAGACTCTGTTGCATCCTCAATGGGGTATTCAACCTGGCTCCCCAATCCTCCAATCCTCCCTGTCCTCCTGTAACTCATGCGATGCTCTCCACCCTTGCCTCTGGCCTTGTTCCCTCAGACCCCTTGGATGCCTGCTGCCTAGCAGCAGCTTGTTTCGCCCTCTGGGGTCAGGTGCGTTTGGGGAAAATCCTTTCTCCTTGGGAGAGATCCTTCAAACCCCTTTCAATTCCTTGCCATTACCACCTCTCCCCATCTTTTAATGGAAATGGCTCTCGAAAGTGCCATCTCCCTTTCACAAAGGTAGCCAAGTCCCATGGTGAAGATGTGGTCATTTGCTGCCAACGCGACTCATCCGACCCCATTACCACTCTCGTTTCTCATCTTTTGGTTAATCAAATCCCTCCAAACCTTCCCCTGTTCTCCTTCCAAACAGCAAATGATTGGCGTTGTCTCACCCGCAGATGCTTCCTTGCATGCTGCAACTCCATTTGGTCCTTCCACCAGATTCCTACCACGACGGGCCACTCTTTCCGCATTGGTGGCACCACCGAATTCCTCCTGGCTGGTGTGCCCCCTGATGTTGTAAAGGCCCTCGGCCGCTGGTCCTCGGACGCTTTCCTTCGTTACTGGCATTCTCTGGATTGTCTTGCTCCTCTACATATCAAATCTCTACCCATCACTTCTCCGCCTCTGTTGGGGGGGTTGGGTGTGCGCACCTCATTGCACTCCCACGGCATCGCCTCTTCATTTGGGCCGGTCTCGTCTCCTCTGGTCTCCAGCGCACCCCAGACAGATTCATCCTTCCAGATCACATGACTCGGGTTCACTATCTGGACACGATGATCTGCTCTGCCCCAACACATGGAAAGCCTCTCCTCTTCCTCTCTCTTCCTCTCCTTCCTCCCTGATGCGAACAGCCCGAAAGTGTAGCCTACAACGCACTTGGCACAGGTGCTTCGGAGGCGTGTTTTCGGGCTCCTACGTTGGGCAGGTACAAAGTGTCCGTGCAGGCACTTTGCTCCTTGCTCCGCTTCCACGATGTTGGTTCGTGGTGATCGTCTTTCTTTTTGTCCCACCCTCCTTCTCCCTCTTTAGTGGGCTTTTGCCATATCTATAGTTTTTTGTCCTTTCCTACTCGCCATTGTCCAAATACACAGATTTGTCCATATACTCTCGTAGGAGGTGTTTTCCTGAGCTGGGTCAGTCTCATCTCCTCCAGTCTCCAGCGCATCCCAGATGGATTCATCCTTCCAGATCACGTGACTCGGGTTCACTGTCTGGACGCGATGATCCACTCTCCCCCAACACATGGAAAGCCTCTCCTCTTCCTCTTTCTCCCTCTCCTTCCTCCCTGATGCAAACAGCCCGAAAGTTCAGTTCATGCTTGCGTGATATGGTGAATGAGATTCAATGAATGTGACATGTACCGACACCATATCCTACACCATGTGGAAGTACTTGACTCTCAGACATCCCATGAACAAAAGGTTCTTGCTGCCATATCTAACCTGAGACCATTGCCAAGTCGAACTGGTCAGATTCGACTCTTGGTTATGATACAAAGATTTCCAGCCTACTAGTGCATATCAGTAATGTGTGAGTGACATGCACACAGGTAAGAAATACCAATCAAGCGAACTTGTGAATGCTCACACCATTGGTATCACTTCCTGCTGAAAGCTGTAAACCAAATGGTACTGGTGAGCATGGATGTTGCTGGTAGATGGACTGGAAAGTGACAGTAGTCATTTGTCTTTAAAGGGTACCATACTCAGCGTGCACAAGTCATCATCACACCATGGGACACTGGCAGGCGAACGACCACCAGTCACTAGAAAGTACCATGACTTCAGTGACAGATATACAGTGAATTTGGTAGCTAAAATTCATATTTATTCAAGTTAATCCCCAGATGATCATCCCACATGTCCAGGTAGTCTCCCAAAACTGACTTGGACTTGTACTCAGAGTCTGACCCCACTGAACTGGATGATTCAGATGCAACCTTGTCAAGCTCCTGAAGATCCAAACAAGGGCAGTGAGGTGACTGATTTGCATCGTAAAACTCTGGTGTCTCCCCAGTTACTGGAGTCTGACTGAATTGATCATTTCAGACTGGGTCTCACCAATTGATATAATAGTACTTCCAGTCACCTGAATCACCTGCACAGCGAGACATAGCAACACCATCAGGATGAAGACAGCCATCGGCAAACAATGGGATAATGTGGCACCCTCTAAGCACATTGGCAGGATCGACAGAGCTACATGCATCTTCATCGGCCATTGGCAAGAATCTGACTTTGTCAATGATATGTTACTCCCATCTGAGTGATGCTGTATTGTCTTCTTTGACTTCGAACCACCGTACCCAAAAGAATTGAATCCAGTGTGGCCAAAAGTCCTTTGAGCCAGGTCCTGTGTAGATGATGTTGGCAATGAAGATATCAAAAATCTGTGCATAGCAGAATGGGTGTTCATGACCATCTAGGTTGGACAAAAGCATGATATCCCAGTGATCAGTACGAGGGTTGATAATATCAGAACCACATTGCAAGTCATATGTTGTGTAGTTAATGCGCAGCAAGTGGTATCGGTAAATCTTGTTCCCGTGGAATAGAACATGGTTCAGTTGCGAAAGACAGAGTAGGTCATCCTCTGAAAGATCTGGAACATCTGCTCCATGGATGGCTGCGATATGGGGGAGAATATGAGCCTTCAGTTTCAAAACGAAATTCTGGGCCAAATTAGAAATAGGGTCAGTGATCTAGTAACTGGTGATGGTGATGAGGTTTTACTTTACAGGCTGGGTCCTTGATGCGAGATTGCATGAATCATGTGAGTTTCTCCAGAAAATTCTCTGAGATTTACCAATACTGTGGTACTCATCAGGTTCATTGGGTACCGGATCTGCGAGGAGCACATCACATGTCATGCAGATGTGGTTGATGCGGGTCTGCTGTCACTCAATGGAAGCCAGTTGTGGAATGTAACCTTTGCTCATGCAGTGTTCCAATTCCCCCTGGGTATGGAAGTCAGTTTCAAGTATGCTGCTAGGAGGTGAACATACAGATTGAGTGGAATATGAGTCCATTGTGCCAAACATTCGGATCTGTGATGGATAGTCTGCCAATGTGTGAAACTTATATGTCCAAAGGTTAAGCACTTTAGGTTGTCGCGACCGTGCATCAGAGGTTGTTTCCTGGGATCAGTTTGGTCTACCTTGGTTTTGCTGCACCTTGTGCTGCAATCGAGCTTTGGTTTCACAAGGCAACTCTTTTGTTGCAAAGCTGGGGCATGTGACCGAGGTGTAATTACCAAGCTCCTCTGTCACCTATTTGAAAACCTGGAGCATTTCCTTGGTGTGCAGATGGAGTTTAGCAAGGCTATGTGCCAGTGAGAAAGGACAACTAGCAAGTGTAATACTTTGGTGTTGTGAGGTTAGGGAAGCAATCCAGCAAAAACTGGGATGGAGCACTGTCAAATATGTCAATGGGATAAGGATGGCAAGCAAGATTAGTACTGACCTGCAGTATGCCCTCGAAATCCCATGCTGCAAACCTTTTTATCTCTGAAATGTTCTTCTGGAAACGCCAGATTGTGTCACGACCAAAGGCTGGCGCTAAACGAAACCTTAAACTCATTATCAGTTGTGATAGAACTCATGAACAGGAATAATCTGCTCACTGGTGATCAAGCTCTGCTAGCACAACCCCCTTTAAGTTGGCTATTATGCAGAGGAGGTGTATAAAAATAGCTTTCCAGATGCCCAGCTCAAATTCATGTAGCAAGTCAACCACTAGCATGAGAAAAAAATCAAACCCTGTGTGACTGAGCCATTCAGAGAATGCATTCTACATAGTAATCAGCCATCTTGATTCAACACATAATTGAAGAATACCTACCATAGTTGGTACCAGAGATTCTGGCTTGAGTAGCGCCTCTACTTGATGTGGGGCAATGATGTATTGTTGCTCGTAAATCAACTGCCTGGCTGCAGTAACCTTTGTATGCCACTCCATGGTATCATGTTGTGATAGGGCAACACGCTGCAGCATATTGCTCTTGTCAGAGTCCATATTTCTCCCTGGTCCAACTCCAGCAGAGATCTGGAGGGGTAAGGTTGATGGACTGAAGTCTGGAGGTAGTGAACTGAAGTCCAGAGGTAGTAGACCAAGTCCGAAGGTAGTGAACTGAAGTCCATTCGGAGATGATACATAGGGGTTCTGACATTGGTCACTGACTAGCAGTGATATTGGGAGGTGTCGGAGGACGGAGAGACCAAGGAGCGGAGGGGGTGAGGCATCGGCACAGGACTTATGTGTCGCGCTGTAGGGAGGCTACACTCCCCAACCTGGTACAACGTCATCTAGCCACCCCATCACTCATCACCAGTACCCAATACCCTATTCATCACATCTCATCCAAGTCTGAAGTCCTTTCATCAAATCTGAACGAAGTCCAACATGTTTGTCCTTGCATCTCAAGTCCGAACCCTCACATTGCAAGTCCAAGCCATGTCCTATGTTCTATGTCTGTTCAGATTGTGTTGGGTGTTATTTCTATTGGTTCATAATCAATTACATGGGTTCTAAACTAAAATTACAGGCTTGTTTCATGAGTGTCGTCACTTGTAGTAACAATCTCGCATTTGTTCCTAATCACATTGTCTTCAGACTTAAGGAACGACATGTCACATGGACTTAATTTGTTTGTTTTGTTTCATCTTTTATATCCTCGTCATTGGTTACCACTAAGTCCAGAGTATGCTCCGAGACTATAAATATATGTATTTGGAAATCCGAATACATCTTTCGCCCAGTTGGTGTTGATCATCTTTTCTCATCCACGTTGTCTCAAACACCTCCAATATGAAGTCCGGTGCCCATTGCATGACTTACCATCGCTCTCACTCATGTCTCACGTTCTCAACGTCTTGTGCCTTACAACCCGGCACACAGTTGTCTCTCAGGTGTCCTTGCATCCATTTATCTCATCTATCCAAAACTTCAGACTTTGTCTAGGGGCCTTGGATTTCCTGTTTCTTGTTCTCCTACTCTTC
Organism: Boletus reticuloceps; assembly: GCA_018397855.1. Classification (NCBI taxonomy): domain Eukaryota; kingdom Fungi; phylum Basidiomycota; class Agaricomycetes; order Boletales; family Boletaceae; genus Boletus; species Boletus reticuloceps. The sequence continues at coordinate 282,837 of JAGFBS010000023.1, forward strand.
AACTCACGTTTGAATCTCTTTAGGCTCGAACCCATTGCACCCTCACCCCTTTTCTTTAGCTTGTGACCTGATTGGCTTAGTCCAGGAAGGTTATCAGTGATCCTTTGTTACCTACAACTGGAACCCACCGCGAGGGATTCACAAGAGTCGACCAGGAGGACTCTCTGACCCACTCCTCAATGAAGGAAGGTCAAGGAACTCCTTGGCAGTTCTGAAACCTTAACCTTTCGGAGGACTCTCATTTTTTCACATCTGTTTCATCTGACAACGCACATCTCTGGCTTATAAACCAGTGGCCAAGAAAGTCCGATCTGTTGTTGCTCCTATCGAGGACGAGTATCACATTATCCGACGTCTTCCAGATGACCCACTTATTGGACTAAAACCTCTCCCTACCCATCCTCCTGATTTCGTTCCTGGGGTTCGTTTCACTCAGGAATGCACTGACACTTTAGATCTTGATCCTACCAACTGGCTTTGGCCCAAAGAACTCAAACTAGTCTGATGGCTTGTCCATGAACATGAGACGGCCTTCGCTTGGGTTCCCACTGAGCACGGACATCTCAATGAGTGGTACTTTCCTCCGGTTAAGATCCCTACGGTTCCTCATGAGCCATGGGCACTTCAGAATATCCCTGTTCCCCCTTCTATGTATGTGGAAGAAAGTGATCCAGATCATTAAGGATCACATTCCCTCCAGAGTCTATGAACCATCTGTCACAATATTCAAGAAAGATGGCAGGACCCTTCATCTTGTGCTATGACTTGCAACCCCTAAATGTGGTCACTATCCGAGACTCTTCTGTCCCTCCTTTCATTGAACACTTCGTGGAATCCTTTGGTGGTTATCCCATATATGCTATGATTGACCCTTTTGCAGGTTATGATCAGTGTCTGCTTCATTAGGACTCAAGGGACTTAACCACCTTTGGCTCCCCAATGGGCCCACAATGATTAACCACTATTCCTATGGGTTAGTTATACTAATGCTACACAGACATATCAGGGTGATATGTGCTTTATCTTGCAAGATGAGATCCCCGAGCACACTATGCCCTTCCTGAATGATCTCCTGATCAAGTCCGAGACTTCACGACACCAGCTTGAGGATGGTTCATATGAAACCATACTCAAGAATCCTGGCATTTGCTGTTTCATTTGGAATCACCTTGTTGTTGTTTACCGCATCATACAGTACTTACAGAACATGGGGATTACTATATCCACAAGGAAATTCTTTCTCACAGCCCCTGATGCTACTGTCATGGGTCACAAATGTACCTCTGAGGGTCGTATCCCTCACAAGGACAAAATCCAAAAGATCCGAGACTGGCCTGAGTGTCAAATGCTCACCCATGTCCAAGGATTCTTGGGTACATGTAGGATTGCTACCATCGTAGTCATCCTCCAAATAACCCCACCTCTCACCCCCTTAGAAATCATCTCTGACTCCAGATATGTCATAGATGGCCTGACAAAACATCTCGCAATGTGGGAGAATATCAAATGGATCAGAATCTCCAACAAGGAACTCTTCCAAACAGCTGTGTACCATCTCCGATGATGAGCAGCCCCCACCTTCTTCAGATGAATGAAAGGACACAACCAAACTGAGGGCAATGATGGTGCTGACAGACTGGCCAATGAAGGTGCCAACAACTCAGCGACATAATCAACATGACCATCCCTGCCTCTTTCAACCTGCAAGGCGCAAAAATTGCGAGCATCACCCAGGCACTAGCTTATTGGCACATTAAAAACACAAACAACCATGAGTATAACTAAACCCCTCTCATGAACCTGGATATTACCCAGCACGCAATCACCAGCGCCAATGGATCTCTTGAAACCAATGCAACAATATGGCAAAAAATGAGACATCCCAACATTCGAAAACCCATACAAAACTTCCTTTTCAGAGCTATCCATGGATCACTATGCATTGGAAACTTCTGGAGCAAAAATCAAAAACTATGAACACTGAGCAAAATGCCCTCAATGTGACTACCCAAAGGAATCACTCAAACACATATTAACGGTTGCCCAAGCACTGAAGTGACAACAACCTGGAACATCCTCCAACAAATATGGCCTATCTCCCTAGGTGAATGGCAAAAAACCGTCCACAGGCGAAATTCTAGGATGCGGATGCCTCTCTCTCCATACTTACCCCAACCCCATGACCAAAGCAGACAAAGGAAAGACCTGACCTAAGATTATCCTGATATCAGAATCTATACACCTGATCTGGGCCCTCTGCTGAGATAGAGTTATGTATAAATGGAGTACAACATGGTGCCAACATGATAAAAACCCAATGGACAAATAAAATCAACACAAGAATAGACATCAACCACCAAATGGCCTGCTCTCTGCACTACTCCCTAACCACCACATGCATTAAATACATATGGCAACCCTTCATCTCACACAACCATTCTCTACCAGAGAACTGGGCCTCCCTGAGGTTTTAGTGGATATCATACTTTCAAGGACCTCTGACATCACCAAGGACACCAGGTAGCTTACGGAGCCCCACATACACTTGTCCCAAAAAAGAAAAAAAATGACTCAGTAGATTCACAACCACGCATAATGTCATATTCTGTTCCAACCCCTATTTTGGTCATCTCCATACATCTCTGTACATCTCCAACCCACTCCATTAAGCTCCTCAAATCAAGGTCACTTCTCCATTGAACATCCTTAGGAGTTCATCTCTGGAGAGCTGTACCTTGGTCTTATGTACCTATCTCTTGATTATCCTAGTCTCCATTCTCTTACCCTGCATTCCCCTCTGTACAGCCCTACAGCTCTCACTGTTCTCCATCCTCCATGTTGATTCATTCCTGTGCACAATCCCTATGTACATCGCCTCTGAACATCAATATATATACCTTTGAAATGTATTGTGGTAGCCTTAGTATGAATATCAACTAAAGTCCTATTACTTCCAACCTTGCTTTTTCTTGTGATCTTCTCATCTCTCCCTTAAAATCTTTGATCCTCTGATCCTCTGAAATATGAGGACCTGTGAGTCTGGCAAGGGCATGACACATAAGTCCTGTGCCAATGTCCTCACCCCCTCTGCTTCTTGATATCTCTGTCCTCCAACATCTCCAGTTATCGCTGCTAGTCAGTGACCAATGTCGGATCCCCTATGCATCCTCATCTCTGAATGGACTTGGGCCACTACCTCTGGACTTTGATCCATCAACCTCAATCCCTCTGGATCTCTGCTGGAGTTAGACAAGGAGAAATATGGACTCTGACACATAACCCAACTGAGATAGATGACAAACCCCAATAAGCCATCATGAAACACTAAGTTATCTTCCACCATAACACCAATCTAACCAAACTAACATAAAACCCTGCTACCCAGCTAGTTGAAAATGATAGAACCCCCACCCCTACATCAACAAAACACCCAAATGATAGAAATCATGACACCAGCCTGTACCAAGACATGATGAACTAAAGCAATAAATCCCCCCATGACGCAGCTACCCTGACCAAAAAAAAAGGTATAAAAGACCCAACTCCCCACCCAATACCCTAGGCTACATACATGGTAGTCACAAAAACTGGAGAGCAGATCCCTGCTAACTCAAAGGACATAGACGCTCCTGGTACGATGACAATAAAACTACCCCCACATAAAAACAGCTTCACAATGGTGCCACTACTTGTTGAGACCAAACAACCATTTCGCCCCCCTGGCGACAGAGGACAGTGGCATGGACCTCAAACCGGACCTGACTACCACCAATACCCAGTGTCAGCCAGTAGCCTCCTTTGACCTTTCAGGAATACGATGCCAATGCCTACCCCTCCCCCCTCCCCCCAAAGACTGCATACAGTATTCCCTAAACCGATAAGAGCCTAACCATTGTCAACGGCCCCTGTAACTGCCATTCCCCCCACCCTGAAATGGAAAGCAATACATGCCCCCATGGCAGCCCCGAAACACAACAAACTGCTACTAATGAGCCCCCCCATGCCCCCCAATCACCCACCGTAGCATGCATCACCCCCAGCCTCCAAGCCCACCTAGTAGGGGCCTCAGAACAGAGAAGGGCAACAATGACCCAGGCCCATGTATCTCATCCAGGAGCATTTCTACCCCATAGTGTGCATCTTCGACCTGGTTGTCAACAAAACATCCCCAACATGATCTGAACTGCAATTATCGCCATGAAAAAAATCATCCATGGCATTGACTGTGAAGTACAACCAATCTCTACATTGGATATCAAAGTTACCCTCCCAGCCAGAGTTGAGGACACTCACTCCATCCCCACAACCCTCCTAATATATGATATTCCCAAAGCTGTCCACAATATCCTCGCACACACCAAAGGGTGAGCAATCCCCATGATCACTTTTGAACTCTTCCCCTTTACCCCCATGTTCTCTACCTTCATTTTTGCCATTGAGGGCTTCATGCCTACACCACCTGTATGAATTCACACCATCGTCCTGAGCACATGGCACATGGACAAAACATATGATAACTTCATCAATATCATCATGCATGATCTGGACTTCCTGGCTGACTTCCCGCCCCACATCCAAATGGAGTGGTTTGTGAAAACCTTCGAAAATCTAGCCAGCTCCCTTGAGACCAAACTCCTTGACTATAAAAAGCCAGGGAACATACCAGACCCTATATGTAGATCCACTTAATAGCACTAGAAAACATGCCCCCTTCAGAGAATGCCAATTGTACCACTGCATCACCCATCCGAGGGAACTATGCCCATTCCCCCACATCGACGAGTGGTTGGGCCCAATGGCAATAATAACATAATCCAGATGCAGAAAGACAACAACATCAGCAAACCTACATGTTTTCTAAGTTGTCAAAATCAATGACCTTTCTGAGTTGTTTGACATGACTGACAGCAGTGTTTTCAGTGCTTTCAGTCTCTCAGTTCATAAGTTTCATTGGTATCAGCATCTTTAGGGCTATCAACATATCAGCTTGTCAATTAACCAGTGATATCAGTCCCATCAGTTCACCCAGTATGTCAATTGATCATCTGGTCAATCTTGTCAGTCTTGTTATCTTACCAGTCAGTCAGTCAACTGGTCAGTCAGTCATATGAGTCTATCAGCCAGCCAGGTTGTCAGCCAATTCAGCCAATTCAGCATATCAGGCCATCAGCTGACCAGTTAGTCATTTCTGTCAGCCACATCAGTTGCTCAGTTGCTCAGTCAGTCAGGTTTGTCAATTTTGTCAATTTGTCAGCTAGGTAGTTGGTTAGTCAACCAGTTCAGTCAGTCAGGTCAATCTATTAGTGATCAATCCATCAGGCCTGTCATTCTTGTCATTGATCTCAATCACTCAGAAAATTTGTAGGTTTGCTGATGAAATGCAGAGATAAATGGGGAAACTAATGGGACAATCCCCCCAATGTCCCACCCAAACCATAAATATATATATGTACTGTACATAACACCCTGGCCCTACGATAACCCCACCACACCCATATCCTACACAACAAAATACCTATTTGAAACCCCCACTCACACATACGAACCCTGAACACAAACACACTCACAGTATACCCAATAACTGTCCCTACAAGCAATACCATAGACATCTTGCCACTGGCTTATTGTTAACCCCCTAGCATGCAACGCAAGCCCAAACAGATGGCAACTTGAACTGACCAACTAAAGAATACAGTCAGTGATCATCAAGTTGGGCCACCTCCCTGACAAAAAAAACTACTTGCCCACATTTACTGACCATAAGTGGGACAGGAAAGCAAGTAGCACCCACCAGAAAATGGCGGCCTATATAGGCCAAGGAGTTCTGTGCCACTAAGGTAAAGTCAGTTGAATGGTCAGAACATGGTCTGTGACACCCTGACAACTCACACTGACATAAATCCCCTGTGAGTAACCGAGATATGTTCTCCTCCCCACTTAGTGATTGGGCAGTGAGAGTAAGTAGAACCAAACACCAACACCCACACAATATCTACCCACACTACACATGGTTCTGAATACGGTCATGGTGCAAGGCTTCCCGAGAATGGAGGGAGGGTTCTCACAACTGCTGGAGATCCACCCAACAATGTCCAAAGGGCGATGGAAGGCAGAACCACAAGAGCAGGACAAGGCATACCAGCCAACAACCCATAGGACAAAAATACCATACAGGCTGACCAGCCCCCCCAACAAACCAATAAAAAACCACAATCTATGTAGAGCAAATATCCAACTTGCCACACTAAATATGAAAGGATGTATGTCCACATTGCACAACACATCAAGTCTGATCTCCAAATGAACCGATGTTCACTGAACAGTATGCAAAAAACAAACAGGTATCCTATGTCCACAAGAAACACAATTAGAACCAAACCATGTCAACAATATACACAAAATCTTTGGGAAACAAATCCAAGTAAATAACTCTGCTGCAGACCAAAACCCAAGTGCATCAGCAGGAGTAGCCTTCATAACCAACAAAGAAAATTTTGACCCAGAGAATGTAGAATACACAGAACTCTTTCCCGGCAGGGCCATCATGCTCATGGTAAACTGGCACGAAAACCATAAGCTCCAAATACTAAATATATATGCCCCCAACACACAAGACACCCACACAATCTTCTGGACATCCATCATGTCAAAGCTAATAGACCTCAACATCACCAACATATATGCTACTGGGAGACTTCAACCTGATGTGACGCCAACAGAAGCACTCAAATCATTCCACAAACCATATAACCTCCAAGACACATGGACCCAACAAAAAGATTGTTTACGTTTGTAAGTAACACACACTCTATGTCATAACTGGACAGAATATACACTAACTGTTTGACATGCCATACCATGTACATATGACTGGGAAATAATAGACACACTAATACCTTTGGACCACAAAATGGTCCTCACACACTTCGTCCTCCCACACATTCCCTACATCGGGAAAAGTAGGTGGACCATGCCACTCTTCCTAATAAATGACAAAGTCCTCCTAGAACAAACTGAGGCACTCAGAATGACCCTCAAAGAAGAATTAAGTAATCCACATGATGACCCAATGTTGATACAAAAACAATGGCTGACGTTCAAACAAAATATCATACACCTAGCAAAAACAGCCAGTAAAACTCAAATAGCCCAAATGATGAACAAAATTAAAGCACTGTTGCAGAACTAGAACAACACTCAAACCTCAATACCCAACAAGAGCATAGAACAAACCTCACACTGAACTACAACACCTAGAACTAAAAAGAAACAGAACCAAATAGTCAAAAGCACAAGCGAAATGGCATGATAAGGGCGAAGAAATTAACAAGTACTGGATAAAAACACACACACCACAATGTCCAAGAGACATAATCTACTCCCTCTGCAACCCAAGAACCAACACCCTGACAACAAAAACAAAAGAAATGGCAGAAATAGCAAAGACATACCACAAAAACTTACAACAGTCCAACCTCCTCCCCCCAGACAATCACACACAAAAAGACACAGAATCTGAAGTACTGAGCCAAATTCCAGACCAACAGAACCAAACTCCGCATTACACAATGAGATAACATACTCACAAGTCATAAATGCACTAAAAATGTCCAAAAGCAATACTGCAACAGGGCTAGACAGACTACTGTATGAACTATGGAAAGCCCTACATACACAACACATAACCTATTACTTCCAACCTTGCTCCTCTCTATGATCTCCCCATCTCTCCCTTAAAACCTCTGAACCTCTGAACCTCTAAAATACGAGGATCTGTGAGTCTGGCAAGGGCACGACACATAAGTCCTGCACTAATGTCCTCACCCCCTCCACTCCTTGGTCCCTCCATCCTCTGACACCTCTGAACATTGCTGTCAGTCTGTGAATCAGAGATTTCTGGCAAAAAATCCCCCACTACAAGCAATGAGCCAAATACCCTAGATGTGAAGATCAGATCAAAACCCTGGAACACATTTTACTTGAGTGCACAACTCCAGCGAAAAGTCTGGGAATTGAACTTTCTGAACATCCGAGCTGTCTGAGCTGTCCTAACAGCTTACATAGCAAACAAATTTTGGGCTCCACCCCAACCCTGCCAACAAAGCTGTATATCACACATCTGCTGCTATCCTGCCCTCCCGCTGCTCATCTACACCACCATACTTCCTAAATGGACCTACTTTGAAATCAAAAAGCTCTACACAACTTCACAAACAGGCATGAAAACTTGAGGTGCATAACAGGGAGTGAGAGTGACATATGGAAAAGCAACACAATCAGAAATGTGACCATAAATGGTTTATGAGAGATGATGGGGTATAGAATGATCTTCAGGCTGCTATCTGCCAGCCCGCCACATCAATTTCACAAACTATGCCCACTGTGTGCTTATCCCAACGTCGGCGCATGTGTCCATGTATGCACAGATGGCCTTGAATGCAGGTTGGACATAATCCCAGCAGATGTGTGCAGCATGGATATGCCCAAAGACATGTAGTCATGGACGGATGCTGTAGGAACCTGTGGTTCCTTGTGTGTGTATACCCTATTTTCCCCATTCTACAGACCCTAGGTATTCATCCTCAAACACTCTCTGTTTCATTTGATGCATCCTCTGTCCATCTGTTTGTGATCCATAGTTCATCTGCACATATCCGCTCTGGCCAAGGTTTATCCATGTCTGTCTGCTTATTGGATCGATCACTATTGTTGTGTTTACTCACAGGTACCTTCATACCACTCTCCTTTGACATGTATGAGAGTCCTGGCTTGTTAGCAACAGCGCTATGATAGACGGACATTCCAGATGATTCCAGTAGACTTCAGCTGACCTATATTCAATATACATTGCAGGTTCATGGGACGTAACTGCCTACCCTTTCGCATACAGCACATAGTTTCAGACAGCCTTGAAGGAAGTTTTCAGCACCCTTGAAGTTTTTTCTACTGCTGCATCCCTTTCTGTCTATTTCATATGCTGTAACTAGGCTAAGTCTAAGGGTATGCCCTGGACTATAAAGACTAGTGTACTTGACCCGAAAATACATCTACCTTTTAGCATGTACCTGTCCGCTTCTGTGGAAGGCTTCATTGGTCATTGTCATCTGCCATCCAAACCTTTCTTATGTATCCGGACTATTCTTGTCTAGACCATTGTTTCTCTCCTGTTCTGTTCCGGTCTTTGTTCTGGATCTTACCAGATCCATCCCAGTTTGTTTGGAACCTCTTAGTTTACCCCTTCTACTACAACAACTTTTCCTGAATCTCTTGGGACAAGTCAATACTTGCACCCACACTTTACCACCAAGTCTCTCATCAGGCTTTGCCTAGAGGACAACCTCATACCATTTTCCATCACTACAATGTGCCAGAGTGTCAACAGGAGCATGGTGCACCCTACACCAGGCCGTGCATCACAAGTACATCGGTCTGGGGTGGTACCACAGATTAATTAAAGCACCACAGCTGACTGGTGGTGTATGCACCACATTAGATAGATGAGGATGGGAGGGGGGGAAGCACAGGTATTGAAAGGTCCACATGCCGTATTGGGGGGTGTAAGGGCTCCTGTATTGGACTGATCCAATCATTCCCCTTGCATGTAAATACTTGGAGTACATGATGGTCAGTGCAATGCTGGCTAGCGGGGTGGGCGAGTGTGCCAGTGTCTGCCAGAGTGCATGATGTGTACAACAGTGGCCAGTGGCATGGGCAACAAGTGCATCAGCATCTGCCGGAGTGTGTGATGAGTATGCCAGTGTCTGTCAGAGTATGTGGTGAGTGTGCCAGCATCTACCAGAGTGTATGACAAGTATGCCAGTGTCTGTTGGAGTGCGTGATGAGTACGCCATTGTCCACCAGAGTGTGTGAACTCAGCAAACCACCACATTTAACCCTATCATTTCTAGCATGCATGGTGAGGGTGGGTGAGACAGCATGGAGGTAAATGAGCCAGTGAGCATGCATGTGCATGCAGACATGATGTCTGCATGCATGCTTGTGCTCATGTGCTCGGTGAGGATGCATCCTTGTTCTCCTTGTGTCCTTGTGTCCTCACCATCAGCGCATCGTTGCATCACCATCCTCATCATTGTCCTCATTATCATTGTTGTTGTGGATGAGGATGAGGGAGAAGAAGAGGGGATGGCGAGGGAGAGGGGACAGCAAGGGAGAGGGGATGGCCTCGTCCTTGTCATGACGTCGCATCCCCATGTATTGTCATCGTCCTTGTTGTTATAGGTAGGATGAGAGGGAGAAACCTTGAGAGTGCATCAACAAGGGAGAGGAAGAAGGAGAGGAGAGGACGCACATTGTCTGAGTTATTGTCAAGTATTTGGGTGAGAGTGAGAACAAGGGTGAGGGAGCCTGAGAGGGTGAGGGCATGTCCTTGTCATGAGGTAGGTCAGGGCAAGGTGAAGGTGAGGGTCACAGTGATGTGTGATGTGGCAGCAACAGCGCTCGCATGCAAAAGCAATCAGGAACACATCATTGTTGTGTTCCTGTTTGCATTAGCATGGTGAGGTGATGGTGATGTTGATGGCAAGTAGTGATGCAATGAGGTGGCGGGTATACAGTACCCAGCCTGATGGTGGGTTGTGACAATGTGCTACTCTGTGACTCGAGGGCAGTTCAATCTCTGCCTAAATATTGATTGGTTGCATTTGTGATCTTCAGACTGTGCAGACATTCAGACATTCAGAAAGTTCAATACCCAGATGACCTCAACTCCAGAATGCTCCAAAATGTGGGAACTCACAAAAGCAATATGCCACACAACGTCAACTTTCAATCACCCCACTCCTTAGGTCAGACCCTAGGATGCGGAAACATCACATCACCTACACAACAAAACAACCCACTACAAATGCCACAACAGGGTATCAATAGACTGAAAAGAATCCTGATATCAGAAACAACTCACCTCATCTGGGTCCTCCAATGCAAACGAGTAATTGGAAGAAAAAGATACTCCCCCACTACCATAGAAACATGATGGACTAACAAGATAAACAAGAGACTGGAAATCAATAGAAGAATAGCCAAGTCCAAATGAAACATAACATACACAAACAAAGTGAAACACACCTGGTCAACAGTAATTCCTGACAACCTACACCCAAACTGGATGACAAGCACAGAGGTTTTAGTGGGTATAAAGCTATGCCGGCCCCTGCCATTACTACTGGAGATCTGCACGAAATTAGTATCATGCTGAGTCAGGACACGAACTCTTAGATTTCCAGCATAATCTATGGCTGGAATATTCGGTTATTTCATGCACAGGTAGACCACTATATAGGCTACCTCCTACCCCCAATCCTCAAGGAGATATTCACAAATTGGTAGTGAAGTCCCTTATGCTAGTGTATACTACACTAACATTATGTACACTAGACTTAGTAGCACTGCTACTACTAGCTAGTCAAATTGTATTAGGTAGCTTGTACTAAGCCGATACTAGTGCACAAAGCAGGTCACTGATATTTTATAGTGTGGTTGGATATAGGTTGTATCTGGTGTTCACCTTGTAGCATGCCAGGTAATTACTACTCAGTGGTATACACATTCTGTAACGACCCAATATCCGATCTAGGACAATAGGAGGTTCTGGAGGTTGCCTGGTGGATCCTAGAGCGCTTGCAATGAGTAGTCTCGAGTAGGAGAGGAACAGTAGACCACTAGGGTCTTTATGGTATTACTATCAAGGGAGGAACAATGGGGAAAACAACAAGAGAGGGGAAACAACAAGAGAACTAAACTAGAGACTAACTACTATAACATAGGGGTATTTATAGGGGCTAAGTGCGAGCACAGGCCAAGCTGTGGAAAAGCTGTGGGAATCTAAATAAGGTTAATACCACGGTTACTGGGTACCATGAGGATGCTCTAGATAAGAGCTGTTAATGCTATTGGAGGATAAGGGAAAGTGAGTCAAGAGGAAAGTCATGAGGCAAGCATAAGGATGCAATGTGTATACCATGAGGTGGCCATGAGGTGCACAGCCTAGATAAGAGATAAGGTCATGTGACTTGGTCATGTGACTAGTAGTATGTGAAGCATGTGACCTGATAAGGTTATGTCTTGGCAAGTGAAGGAATACTATGGTAGTCTTTGGTAGTGTTCGTGTGCACTAGTGGGACTAGTGTTAGTGATTAGGAAATGAGTGGTAGTGAAATGTAATTGAGAAATGTAGTGTCTGTAACACATTCTGGTTGTGCTGGCTCAGGTGACAAGGGAACTAATTCTCAGGCACTCATGGGATATTTGGGACATCAGGTTACTACAGTACTATCTGTGGTGTCTAATTGAAACCAACACCAGACCATTATCATGATACCATACCAAATATCCCTTGTTGACTCACACTCATGCTCCATCTCTCCCCCTTGATTGAGATACTAATTCTTATGCATCCATATGAACTCCTCATTGGCCACTGCATCTGTGTCTTCATGCATGATGTGCCCATCTCATTTGATATTAGTCTTGCTTGCCCCAGACCCTGCTTTGACTCATCAGGATTGTTCAAATGTTGTGTAGGAGAGACTTGCGAGTGTCTGGCTGGGCATCCCATCTTCTGCTGTCTGATATGACCATGGATTTGAGGTGGTTGTGTTACCAAATGCATCAGCAAGGCTGGAGGAATGAAAGATATGATGGTGACCTTGTAGTGACGCTCTTCATGTTCTCCAGAACAGATGTTGTCAATGTTTGTGAGAGATTTGTAGAGATCTACAACAAGCAAGTCTGTTGTATCTAGGGTAAATCAGAGAAAAAGCAGGTGTCATGGACAGAAGTGATGGCATCACTGTCAGGGTAAATGGTGGTAGACTAAGAGGTGGATACAAGGTAGGCCGAACTAGAAACTTTGTTTGGAATCAGTTCAAAGCGGTAAGTATGTTGCTGACCTCCATGAATTGCTCGAGAGAATCATCCTCAAACATATTTTCCTGACAGGTATTTAATGCATGTTGCCTCATCTGCTTCAACCTATGTTGTTCTTTGAGGTCAAGCAAGCCCAATCAAGGGTGCTGTTCACCTTGGTTTGGAGGAGGAGGATTTTTAGTGCAGGTGGAAGAATGTGACAAGATTTCATCTTGATAGCCAGGTGGCCCATTGTTGGTGTCGGTTGGCATCACAGGAATGCCCTGCTCGAGTCAAAAATGAGTGAGAAGACTCATGCAGAGCAGCAAAGGACAAGGAGTTTGGACTCATGGGGTACACATTTATAGCCTTGACATTGTCAAACACAAAAGATTAGGTCATAACAGGTTACCATACACCATTTGCTTGACAAGTTCCTGTGGAAGAAACCATGTGGCGGTAGTTTGTCTAGACCCGGGAGGAGCCTGCTTGACCATGTTCCATAGCTGTCAAAGTGTGATAAGAATTTAAGCTGAAGTCTAGAGCAGTCATTGCATCACAACTTCAGCTCAAGAACTTGCTTACCATCCTGATGGGAAGATGAGCCATGAGGCATGCAATGGAAATTAAATGATGGAAATGGATTAGAATTGACAAGAGAGCTTACCACTGCTGGGGTAAATTTCACTAGCAGTGACTTGCTTTTGCCTTTCCTTTTGCCTTGCCTGTTCAACGTGTTTTGTTTGGCTGATCAAAAGATGGAGGATTGGCCTTGTTACTGTTACGCTTGGACCAGGTAGGTACAAGCATAGCCTTTGTAAGGTAAGAATGAGGAGAGCATCGAGTCAAAAGCACAATGAAGTCTTATAGAAGTAATGTCCTTCAGAGTAGGATGAAGACTACAAGGATCAAGGGCTCGTGGGGGCATCCACACAAGGTTCAAAGTGTTGGGCTGATACCAACAGGGTAAAGGGGTGACCACAAGAGCAATTGATTGTACAAGGTACACAAAGGAGCTCAAGAGTAAAGAAAGTACATGGAGTGATAAGCGATATACTACATGGAGGAGAAGTTCAGGGCAAGCATGGAATGCGAGAGAATGAGATAGAATGTGAAGGAAGGTACACGATAACTAAGCAAGTGGAGTACTATCAGAACACCGACGGGAAGGAACTGGAGATAAGGGGAAGTCATCGTGGAAAAGGAATAGTGTCTGAAGTACTCATTGTACAAGGTAAGCGATAAGAAAAGAGAAAGTCGTAAAATTACCCCCCTACTAGATCTGAGACATTGTTGAAAAACTAATTGTAGAGACTAGAGTAGGAAAGACCAGGGGAACCAGTGATGTTGGCATAACCGTCTTCAGTGATGGGGTCATCATACTGGGTGCCATCAATGTAGTCTGGGGAGGGAGCAGAAGCATGGGGAGGAGGTGCTGGAAGTACTTGTCAAGAAACGGAGGAACGAGTGGATCGGTAAGACCGATGAGAGGTGGAACCCCGAGAGGAACCAGAGGATGCAGGTGACGACGAGGATTGTCATTGGGGAGAATGTCTCTCAGTCGAGGAAGGGATAGGGTGACAAGAGGGGCTGTCAGATAGATGACTAGCTAAAGCACCACAAGTATGAGTAGGGCCGACAGTGGAAAGTCGGTGGATAAGAGACGGACGACGAGTAGCCATAGGGCAGGAGTGTTGGTCATGTCCGGGGGCCCATTGGCGACAGCCAGTGATAGGGCACATATAAAAGGGACAGTTACGGCATACGTGTCCGATGCGATGGCATTGGTAGTAAGTGTGGGCATAGCTTGGGTTAGAGGGGAGGAGAGGTTGACGTTCTAAGGCACCTAAGAAAGGGGTGTTCTGGTTGTTATGGGTCCGTTCAGCATGATCCATGGCATTGACTTCCTCGGGAGAGAGGGAGGAAGATGACACGGATGGAGTGGATGCAGGGGTGTTGATCGCAGTTAGAGTGGGGTGAATGAGGGGGTAGGTCTGAGCGGATGATATCTGTGCAACTGCAAGTTCCAGGGTATAGCGATCAATATCAGTGATGAATTCCCCGAACTCCATCTGATACATGACTTGATGGAGGTTGGAGAGAATGTTCGCTTGGGAGGAAGCAACCCATTGTCTATCGAGAGTGGGAGTATTGAATGCGGTGAAGTCATTGGTGACAAGGGAGAGTCTTTGGGTCTGCTGGTATGCTTGGTAAAGGCCGAGGAAAGCAGAGTTCATGTCCATATGGGCTTCGATGGGAATGACAAGACAAGAATCTAGGAGATAATTGGAAAGGTTTTGTACGTATTGGGGAGAGGGAGTATCAGGTCTAATGTTGTTGGCATAGAGGGGAACATCTGCTGCAAGGACGGGACAGGGGTTGGGAGCGGTTTCACAAGGTATAAGAAGAGGAGATTGGGAGACGATAGGGAAAGTAGGAACGGGAGCAGGGAGAGCTAATGGTTCATCAATGGTTGTGGTTCCAGGGATGTTGGACAGATAATAGATAACGGGGAGGAGTTCCATCCGGGTTCAGTGATGGTGGAAGAAGAGGATGCAGGTGCGGATGAGACAGAAAGGGAAGATTCTGTGGAGATCGAGAGTTGTTCGAAAGACATGATTTGATCGAGAGAGTTAGGAGGAGAAAACGGAGGGATGGAGTTTCTTATAGTCCTGGAGAGCGGTCTTGGAATGTTTTAAGTTCCGTTCTGGGATCCAGGAGTCTTCTTCAGTGGAGTATCCTTTCCAGCGGATAAGGACCATGCGGCTTTTGTTGACTGTACAGACAACATCCTATTGTTAATAGATTAGTTACGACAAAATACATGACAAAAATGCAACATACAGAAGGGAAAACAATGATCTTTTATTCAGGTACAGGATACTGGATGCATGGGACCCATAGAAGAGGAAGCAACTCAAGAAGGAATTCTAGTACACTAATGACAATGTGGGAGGCAATGTGTTGCTCGAATGGAACCAGAATCTCTGTGATTGTTTGATCTAATATCCAAATGACATGTGGTTGCACTTTAGGTTTATTGCCATGCATTGCAGTGACAGATACAGCTCTTTGGAACCGAGCAGCTGGTTCCATTGTGCCCTGAAGGCATTGTGCAGCCTGCATCTCTCACCACCTAAGCAGTCGCTCAATCTCTGAAGGTTTGGCTCCCTTTATAGGTGTTGGTAGGTTCGCTGCACCTGTAAACAGATACCAATTAAATACCTATAATGAGATGATTTGATGAGAACTTACCAGCTTGAAACAATTTAATCTCAGGAAAACCAAGGAAACAGTGCTGGTGAGGGTGCTCGCTGATGTATCAGAGAACAGTCGGTCCTGTGTTGAGCCACATGCGAGTTGTGGAATCATGCCAGTAACCCCCAGTAACAATGTGTTTCACACTTTCCTGCTCTGCAAACAGGCAGCATGCATTGCAGCTTGGAGCTTGCTGATTGCTATAAATCAGGGTGAGGTGGAAAACATGATTGAATGATTCATAATGCTAGGTCAAGTAAAGGATAGGAGGGCTGAATCACTTGAGAAACATGGGGAGATGGTGTAGAAACTGAAGTTTCAGCATCATCACCAAGATACTTGGTGCACACTGTGCAGAGATGCTGAGAAAGTCTTCAATTATGTGTGAAAGGTCGGCCTGTAAACCATTGTTGGTTGTGTGTAGTCAACAAGAAAAAGGAAGCACAGAGAAGATAGGATTCAGTATCTTCAATCAATATATGCCAGAGCAGCACTATGGGTCATCCAATCATTACCAAACCATCAAGAACTGAGCACAGAACAGAATTGTAGATCAGATACAGCATAACTTGCACAAGGCTCTTGAAATGCTTTCCAATAAGACCGTCTTTATACCTCATGATATAATCTGCAGAAAGTATTGAAGAGTTGCAAACCTTCTCACTGACACTCTCAACACTTGTTGACCTATAGTATCTACCTTCCTTTTTTCATGTACTAGTACTGTATGTAGTCCTCACACTCGTGTCATCGTTGTATGTACTTGTATTTTCTCTCTACCTACAAATAACACCTTCCACCTTGTCTTTACCCCTGTCGTGCTTCCTCCTCATCTTGTTCCATGATATCAGTAACTAGTATGTACTAAGTTAGCCCTAGTTTGACTGTCTTTCCTCACTTGTGGTAATGCTTCACTATTCATGACTCGCTGTCTGATTATGCCATTCTACTAGTACTTGATACTACCCGTCCTCATGTTGTTCCCATTCCCATCCTCATTCCCTCCTTCCTGGCTACTCATTCGTCAAGTTACCTTTCATCCTCCTATTTTTGTCTTCCATTTTCTTCTTCTTCCATTTGCTTCTTCCACCTTCCATTTCCATCTCCTCATATAATATCACATCTTCCCTGTTTGCTTAACTCATTCATACCTGCGGCCTGCCCCTTTCATTACAAAAAACACCCCTCCTCCTCATTGACCATATCATTCCCATCAATTTCCACTCTGAGTCCAACTCCTCCAACTCCCATCTCTCCTGTCAACCCCACCTTAGGTTTGTTCCTTCATTCCTCCATTCTCCTCCTCCATCCCCTCTCACCTACTTAACTCTACCATTATCCTTCCCTTCCCTTCCATTTTCTCCCTCTCCGTCCCATTCTTCCCTCAATCCACCACATAGTACCCCCCATATGTCCTTGCCATCTCCCCTCCCTCCCTCCGCTTGCACTTCATTATGTCTCCCCCATCTCCCCATCCCTGCACTCCTCCAGACTCTGACTTGGCACTGTCATACCTTACCACTTGCCACTTGCCACTCACAACCCTTCCCCTCCATATGTGTTAAGAGCGAAAATGCTAATGGAAGTGGACTAGCCACTTGCAGGATCAACTCAGGACGACTCTGGAGTCCACAGTGAGTAACCAAGATGATATTGAGAGAGATAGCAATGTTCTACTGACCTGGAGTCCACAATGAGTAACCAAGGGATACAATGTGGCACTCCAGGGAGTAACTGCGCTTCAAGGTAAACAACCATAAACTGATCAGCCACAATAGACTGAGATATGCCAAGGTGAAGTTCTGTATGGGTAGAGACACCACAACAAGCTAAAGAGAAGCTGAAAAGCAGTAGGTGAGTAAAGTGGCCATGGAGAACAACATGGCCATGATTAGAACACGAAATGATCTATCAATGAGGTGCGAAATCACCAAAACTAACAATATGTACATACTCTCCTTCATCTCTGACACCATGTGCCTTCCATACTACTGCTATATGCCACAATATATCCATGATTATATCATGATCCCCTTACGCTTCCATCCTTGCCATACCCAGCTTTCCGAATCCAGCCGCATGGCCCAACTACTTTGTAGTTGGTATTGCTATCACTATTCCTATCCCTTGGTGGATACCACATCTCACCTCCACCTACTACACCCTCCACCAGCGTGGCACTCCCAATCTTGACCAGACTCAAAGCCATCAACCCATGTTAGCTTTCCTCCCTTGAATTCCAAGTTCCTTTTCAGGTCCAACCTTCTCCAAACCAAATTGAGTACTACTAGGACCGTTCCCTCGTTTCCACCGCTTTGCTTACTCCCAACAAAGGTAAGCGTAACCAATACACTCTCTATCCCCCACCACTTCCTTGGTCCCAGTCCCGGTCCTGGTCCCACCAAATCTCTGTCTGACTAATCCACCCCCCCTCTGATTTCAATTCAAATCCTACTACTATCACAATCTCCTCCCAACTCATCTCATCACATCACACCATCACCTGATCACCCGACCCATCTTCCCATTCATTCCACCCTTCCTCACTGCAAACTTTTCAAGTCCTCCAATCCCAATCCAGGGTTCCACTCTCCAACTGCCCTCGCCCCTCCACCACTACTATAACATATATCTCTCTACATCTCCACCACAATGCTGCCCCTCCTCACGGTATTATTTTCCCTGCTTTTTCACTTTGATCTCATCAATTTTTTTTTTTCATTTTTAACTACTACTAGTACTGATGCCCCTTCAACACCCTCACCCTCACCCTCATCCTCCCTTCCCTTCCTCCCCTCCCTTTCTCTGGCTCTGACTCTGACTCTGACTCGGATCACTCACGACCAGCATCACCACCCAACCCTTGTCCTCTTCCTCATCACCTGATACCACCACATCCCTTCACACCATAACCATCCAATTCCATCTTTGTTTTCTTTGGTTACCTCTTCCATTTTAACAATGTCATCCATCAATTGATATTCAATCTGTGCCCTTCCTACTAGCGACCATCATGATCCTAACACTGACAATGATGACCTTCCTGGACCCGTAGACCCTCTCTTTCACAATCCGAATGATGATCCTCTCCCTCAGCCTGAGGCTGAGCTGAGGCTGAGGCTTCCCTCCCACACAATCACTACCCCAACCCTCATGCTCCTCTCCCTCATGCTCATGCAGCTCCTTTCAACATCGCTCTCGTCCCAGACCACATGATCACAGATGACCCTTACCACCAGGACATTGTCGATGATGCAATCATGAGGTCCATACAGACTAGGGGCACAGACCAACACCTCGACTTCCAACAGTGTTTCGCCACAACCCATTCCTACTCCCTCACCCTCACAACACTTGCTTCCTTCTATTGTCACTCTCACCCTCAAGACGCACTCCGTCTCCTTCAGTACCACAGTCGTCTCGTCATCCCAAACTCTCTCCTTCTCAGCCCTAAAAACACCATCACATCCTTGCAGGGATGGATAGTCATATTGTCAACTATTCCCTATGCCTCGATTCCAGGCTTGGTCTCGACACCCTCCTTCCCTCTCTTGCCATCGCACATGATCACACTTGGCATGTCCAACTCTCCTTCTCCAGACTCTTCAAACTCTGCCCAACACCCCCTCGAAGCTTCCACAGGTCGCATGATGCACTTGTCAGCAAGAGGAAATTTGGCTCACCCTTGTCCCAAACATAGTCCTCAAATCACCACACCACCTTGACGCCCGAGGAGATGAAGACCATGATGCTGACCGTGACAACCTCAGGCTCACCAAGGTTTTCACTTCTTTGGACCCTCCCACCACTGCACTCCTCCCCACCCACACCTACATGCTCGTCTTGTTCTTTGCCCATGTTCTCTCCGCCAGTGATTCGACAACATCCACCTTGCCAACCCTTACCCAGAAGACCTTTCCAAGGACTCCGTCTCCAGGGAGACCAACCTGCTATGAGTTGTAAAACGATAGACAGTATAATATATTTTCTAACTGCTCTCTCACTGGCACTGGTAGGGGAAGACTTGAAGAGAACAGAAGAGTCCTCGAACTCACCCTTCCATAGCTTAGACAACTCCAAGCCCAACTCAGGGCCTCCTGGTCTGCATGGATCCAGAGAGCCCCCAGGTCCTGGAAGGCTGATGGTTTTCTTAACAACAACTCTTCCATTGCCCTCACTGACAGATATGGTCAGAACCAACCCATCTACTCCGCCTCTGACGAGAGGTTGTGTGTCTCTATCCACCAGAGTTGGGAGAGGGATCATGACCTCACTCACGTCAGGTCCCTCTCTTTTTCCATTGCCTACCATCTCATGTGATACACACACACACACACACTCTCTCTCTTTCCCAGTCTCACCCAATGCACCTCAGATCCAAGGAGGTGGACGATTGGACCTACCTCAGTGGCGAGATCTTGCATCGTGCACACCTGGGTTGTCTCTATGATCTCCCTGAGTTGGATCCAGATCATGTCTGAGTCAATCTTCAATGCATCCAAGGCAGTCACAATGTTCCCATGTATGACACTGAGAGTTTGTGTGTCCACCAACAAGCACCCACTCCCAGCAGGTCCAGGACCTCTGGAGCTCTCACCAATCTTACCAAAGTCCATGACCTCTTCCCTTCCAACGAAAGGGAAAAGAAGACCTACCACATGTATCCATTGGTCTTCAAGAAACATTTTGGCAACGTGCAATCAAGCATGATCCTCTGCCCTTATGACCCAGTCCTTGACAAGATCAACCAAGTGTTGACTCCCCCTGTGATTGTGAATGCGAATGAAGACAACAACACAGACACAGATGCAGACACAGATGAGAGCAACAATGGCAGTGACAGTGGTGGTGAGGAGGAGTAAAGAGGAGCTGGAGGGGACCATCCAAGATGACAACCACAACAATCACAAGGTGCGCCCGTCATATGAGGCACTCATTTGCAGGTCTCCAATGCCATCTCTCACCGAGTCCGTGACCAAGCCCATGTCCACTATGTCCAACTGGGCCTGGCAACCTCTGTCTTCTCTGGCAAGACAAGCAAACAACACTTTGCTATGAGGAAAGAGTTCTGTCACAACGGTCTTCCTCATGAGCAACATGCCAATGCTCTTCAAGGTGACGACCAACCCCAGGCCTTGCGCATTGAGCAGACCTTCACTGTCAATGTGTACAGCACGCTTCGACAAAGGTGAGACACACACTCAATGGAATCTATACCTGCAGTACTGACCAGCAACCACTGGCACATGCACCTTCGAAGCCATGCACCGCAGGACCATCTACAACAAGGTGGTCTCCAAGATTTGCAAGTATCTCACTCACCCCTCCATCATCGACCCCATCAAGTGAAGCATCAAACCCTTCAAGCTGGATGTATGTCCTCGCCCTCTGTCACCTATGACATGAACAAAACTCTTGAGTCTGACCGAAATGGTTCATCTCATTCCAAGGTGATACCCAACCTGATGAACTGGATGACATACCCACTCACCAGTGTCATTGACATGATATGGAAGGAGCACTGTCCAGAACTTCTCTCTGGCAAGAGGCCCGATCTGTGTATCATATTGAGTTCGTTGCCCTCCTCCAACACACCTTGAACTATGCCCACACTGGTTCTGCAAAGGTCCAGTCAAAAGCCATCATGCAGCTACACTTCCTAGTAGCCCCAGCGCTATCCATGATGGTCTCCCATGTCTGAACTCCATGTTGATGTCATTCCCAGACGTGCTCAAACCTCCACCTGACCACCCAGTACTGGGAGAGGAACAACTCTCATGACCGTCAACCCCTCATAGTGTCCAAATGTGTACAGGAACTGACATACAGCAAGTCCCACATGCAGGTCAGTATCCCTAAATCACTGCACACATGACAGGTGCATTGCCCGTGGTGACTTCACATACCAGAAACAAGCTTGACATTAACATTCATAATTCATTTTCCACAGCAATTGGAAGTGAGGTTCATCATATTCAACACTGTGACTCATTCAGACACGTGCATGTCAAACGACAACCACATTGAGAAGAAGAGTTTGTCCTGGAACAAACTCTATCAACACGTCTTTGAGGTCGCCTTCAAGATCTACATTGAAGACATAAAAGAATTTGTCAAGAATGCTGTCCAAAAAGAGCTCAAACCCCTTGCCCAGAGGAGAGATTTTGCTGCAAGACAGTCAGCAAGGGAACGCAGAGTCCTACACAAAACTTGGATGGGCACGAGATATCCTCTGGGTTACAAGGCACACGAGATCACACAGCTCAATTGCAGTCCTTGCCCCATGGCAGTGCAATGATCCTGCAGAGCCCAGGAACAATGAAGACATGGCTCCTCTTTCCCTTCTCGCTCCTCCCGGTGGCAGTTGCTCCCCACTCTCAGTTTGTAGACATGATCATCAAAGGCACTTCAAAACGGTGCACATCCCCTTTCATTCAACATGGCATGTTCAAGCATACTGTCTTAGAGGCCATGGAGCTTGTTGGTGACCTCATATGCACTCAGAGGCAATTGTGGACCCATGACCCAGATGAGGGCAAAGATGTCATGAAGGCAATCATGGTCAAAGCCATCCAGGAACTCTAGATCAAACACGTACCTTGGGTCGTGGTCGGCAATGGTGCATGCACACGAGGAAGACCCTCCACCCAGATTACTCACACCATCTGGTTACCATTGGGGGAGGCAGAGCCTAAGAGATTGGCATGACGTCCCACATCCTTCTCAACGTGGATTGTGCCCAGGAGGCGAAATTGCTCGAGTCATGCAACAATATCACTCTTCATGATCCCCAGACTGCCTTGTCCACAACCCGCCAACGGCTGACCAACACAAGGTGTTGCACAAATAATGTCTACCTTCAGAGTGGTCCTACAAGAATGCCTCCATTCAGGCCAAGGACACCCTCTCGAAAGATGTCTACACAAGGCTTCCAGAGGCCTATGACCCCCTCAATAAGCCTCTCCATGCCCTCACCATGGTAATATCCCTCGTCTTCTCAGGGATGTTGCCCATGTGCTTCCTCCTATCAGATTTCTCTACTGAAGGTGTCACCTCCATGCCTTGACTCACTGACATGCTCACCAACATGCCCTGGGAGTCCCACAACAAAAGAGGTGCTACCGTCGCAGCACTGTTCATCATGATGGTCACAATATTCATCATTGCTGTCACAAATGCAAGGACATGTTGCACAAGAAGACATTTCATCAGCAAGCATAGTGAGTGTCCCGCAACTTGTTAAGAGCGAAAATGCTAATGGAAGCGGACTAGCCACTTGCAGGATCAACTCAGGATGACTCTGGAGTCCACAGTGAGTAACCAAGATGATATTGAGAGGGATAACAATGTTCTACTGACCTGGAGTCCACAGTAAGTAACCAAAGGATACAATGTGGCACTCCAGGGAGTAACTGCGCTTCAAGGTAAACAACCATAAACAGATGAGCCACAATAGACTGAGATATGCGAAGGTAAAGTTCTGTATGGGTAGAGACACCACAATAAGCTAAAGAGAAGCTGAAAAGCGGTAGGTGAGTAAAGTGGCCATGGAGAACAACATGGCCATGCTTAGAACATGAAATGATGTATCAATGAGGTGCGAAATCACCAAAACTAACACAACTATATACACTTTGTTCTCTCGACTGACCAATGACTGACCCACCCAAGCGTTGAAGGGGATCAATGTGATGAACATCCTCCTCAGGTTCCATCTCGCATGACCTCCCACTACCAAGATCTCGAAAGGAAGTCAGTTGTATCAAGACATTGTTCCTATCAGCAACAACAAAATGCAACACAAATGGAAGAGTGTGAAGAGACATTTCATCGAAGGCAAAGAGTATCGATCATTCAACGCCATCATCAAACTCGCTGTAGAACATACCACCCACCACTTACTCAAAGAAGAGTCGGTCAATACCCATGGTCCCATCAACATGTTGATGATTGCAAAGTGCAATGCCATTGAGATATGCGCCAACTGATCGATGACATGTATCTTGATGACAACGAGCTTGAGTATCAACATTTATATTTCACGATATTTCACACCTGAAATGCACCTGAATGTTAGGCTGCAAAGGCAAACTTCCCAGGTGAGGGTCAGTTTTCTTTGTTGGCATGCATGATATATATATGTTGGTTTTGGTGGTTTTGCACCTCATTCATGGATCATTTGGTATTCTAACCATGGCCATGTTGTTCTCCATGGCCACTTTACTCATCTACTGCTTTTCAGCTTCTCTTTAGCTTGTTGTGATGTCTCTACCCACATCTCAGTCTGTCTATTGTGGCTGATCTGTTTATGGTTGTTTACCTTGAAGCGCAGTTACTCCCTGGAGCGCCACATTGTATCCTTGTATGCAATCTTCATCCTGACTTCCTCCTCATCTTTGAGGTCCAAGTCTAGGATTTTGTGATCAGTGGACTGGGCCAGATTTAGATGCATGATCTTTTTTTTTAAGTATCCTGATCGAATGTATTTCGACTTCTGCTGTTGCTATGGTTGGGAATTCAGGCATGTATTCAAGTCTTATCTCTGCCAGACAAGTTGAGTGAAGAATGACCTTGGTGATATCCTTGGCTGGATGATTAAAATATATCAAGTGTTTCTCACTCTGAATCATCATTACCTATTGGAGCCAGCATTGGTAAGTATATGGAATACTTGTGCATGTGGTACTTACTTCACATTGCTCATGTAGTGGTTTGGCAATGCTCTCTGAAATTGTTCCAGGCAACAAGAGTCCAAGCTTGTCCACCTACACATATCCTTTTTCAATCCAGTGTTGCTTCACCAATTTCCCATAGCTTTTGATGATCTCACCCACAAAGGAGGATAGGTCCTTCATGCACAAGCTCTTGTCAGTTTGGCTGAGCCAAGTGACACATTCTTGGCCCACCATGCCTATGGAAGCAGATGGCTCCAGCAGTTCTCAACCAACAATGTCCATAGCTAAATATGTATGTTAGTCTCATGTTCACAAGTATAGCACACTTATCTTGTCAACTGCCAAATCATTTCCTTCTACCTTTGCCAACAGTGCAGCAGAATATGTGGTCCAAGGACCATATATTTCTTGCCATTGACTGCCATCTCCCACTGCTCTATGACCATCTTTGCTCAGTGACAGTCATCTGACCACACACACATTAACTTGAGATGAAAATGATGAGAATTTTGAAATGCCTACATCAATGATCACTTTTGTCTAGGGTGATCTTGTCATTCGAGTACAACTTTAGAATGTCAAAGAGCAAGAACTTCGGCAGTGACAACAAGGACAGGAAGTTGGGACCATCTGTGATCAGACCAGAGTGTATCCAAATGATCTCATTCTCCATGTACTTCATGACCTTGTGGCACTCTGGATCAATGTCCTTTGGTGGATCTTGTGCCAACTGGACTCAGTGGGACTTTACCTGTTTCCAGTATGAGCTCATTGCAACCACATACTCTTCTTTTCACTGCTCCTTAATCCAAACCTCTGAACTGATTGGTTGTGGACATCAGGTCCACAAAGTCCTTCATCCATGTGTCAAGATAGAAGATGGCTTGTATAACCATTGTGTCCATATTTTCCATGATCAGTTTTTGTGATATTGTGATGAGCGTAATCTGGAACTAGATTGCACTCAACCAATCACTTACCTGATGTGGAGGCATTTATGATGTCCTTGTCACTATCACCATCACTAATGTACTCCTTGGACTTGATGAGTGCTAAAGAGATGGTCAGTATGTATGTATTGCACATTTGGACGACCTGTCGAAATGCGTGGAATAGCATGTATGTGTTAGTTTTGGTGATTTCGCACCTCATTGATAGATCATTTCGTGTTCTAAGCATGGCCATGTTGTTCTCCATGGCCACTTTACTCACCTACCGCTTTTCAGCTTCTCTTTAGCTTGTTGTGGTGTCTCTACCCATACAAGACTTTACTTTTGCGCTTCCCAGCCCCTTGTGGCTGATCTGTTTATTGTTGTTTACCTTGAAGCGCAGTTACTCCCTGGAGTGCCACATTGTATCCTTTGGTTACTCACTGTGGACTCCAGGTCAGTAGAACATTGTTCTTGTAAAGAGCGAAAATGCTAATGGAAGCGGACTAGCCACTTGCAGGATCAACTCAGGACGACTCTGGAGTCCACAGTGAGTAACCATGATGATATTGAGAGGGAGAATAATGTTCTACTGACCTGGAGTCCACAGTGAGTAACCAAAGGATACAATGTGGCACTCCAGGGAGTAACTGCGCTTCAAGGTAAACAACCATAAACAGATGAGCCACAATAGGGTAGAGTTCAAGTAAACAACCATAAACAGATCAGCCACAATGGACTGGATGAGCGAAGGTAAAGTTCTGTATGGGTAGAGACACCACAACAAGCTAAAGAGAAGCTGAAAAGTGGTAGGTAAGTAAAGTGGCCATGGAGAACAACATGGCCATGCTTAGAACACGAAATGATCTATCAATGAGGTGCGAAATCACCAAAACTAACAGTTCTCCCTCTCAATATCATCTTGGTTACCCACTGTGGACTCCAGAGTCATCCTGAGTTGATCCTGCAAGTGGCTAGTCCGCTTCCATTAGCATTTTCGCTCTTTACAGTATGTATGTGTTGCACATTTGGACGACCTGTTGAAATGCGCGATGAGCAGAGGCAGGAGATAGGG
This sequence comes from Boletus reticuloceps, assembly GCA_018397855.1. Classification (NCBI taxonomy): domain Eukaryota; kingdom Fungi; phylum Basidiomycota; class Agaricomycetes; order Boletales; family Boletaceae; genus Boletus; species Boletus reticuloceps. The sequence goes on from JAGFBS010000023.1 coordinate 309,638, forward strand.
GCAGACCCCATTCATACCCACTCAGCAACAAATTGAGTCTGTCCTGCACATGCCATTGTGAATACCTCGACCTGCTTATGTTCAACCTTGCATTTTCTCTCTTGGGCTTTGAGTTCAATTTTCCTCTTTTGCTCAGAATCCCAATATCAGCTGCATCATCCTGGTAGCTGGGTATGGTCTTCAGTGCAGCGATGATTGTACCTAATTGCTTGTCTTTCCATGCATCATTCAACTTGTCACTCATTGGCTCTGTCAAGATTATCGGATAGAGTTCACCTAGCTCCTCCTCTGTTGTCTTCATGTTGAAAGCCTTGGTCAGATTTTGCTTGTGATGGACCACAACCTCTGACTGAGTATAGTCTGAGAGTCTGTATGTATTTGGTGAGCATTTCCATAAACTAATATTGTGTTGCTTACCTACCTTCAAAGGTGCATCAAGTTTCTCTCGCATCTCTGGAATAGCCTGTTTGCTGAAGCCATGTCCTATCCCTCTGAGAGTGCTAGACATGCAATGCACTGCATTGTCTGGTAATTGTACTCATGGAGCTATGTCAGAAGATGGGCATTTTGATTGCCCATGGTCTCCACATCCTTCTTCTTCTTCTTCTTTTCTTATCCACATCTTCACCCACACCTTCACAGCTCTGTTACTCTTTTACAAAATATGGAGCTTCTTCATGAACATCTCCATTGTCTTCATTTTTGTTGGCATGATCGAGCAGCAGTCTGGGTAAGTGCACTGTGAAAATTGTCCAAGAGACAAGCCCAATCCATTAAGAGTTCTTCTCTGCTTGGCATTGGTGCCATGGAAGAAAGAACAAGGGACTGGTTTCCACTCTCTACCTATATATTCTTTGACTTGAGTAGTAGCATGTGAGAGTCCTTGATATGATCTGATGCTAGATTGCACTGCATGTTGGTCCAGTATGTATCTAACTGTTTTTCATACTTGCAACACTTTTTTGTCTCGCTACTAGCAAAGTAAGTAACTTGATTGGGCAAATGCCTGAGTGATTATCTTCAAAGTGTTTGGTGTATGCAGTTGTCACCATTGGAATCTCACTAGATGCAATGTCTTTGGGAGTCACATCTCTGAAGTTGGAACATTGATTGGTAGAAAATCACTTGCTGCCAACACACCAGGACAGTGACAATGATGCACTCCATACTACCATGAATATTTTATTGGAGACTGAGGATGAAGAAGCCCAACTATGCTACATAGATCTGAGCCTCAAAATGCTTGGAAGGAGCCCGGTAGCGGAACTTCTTAGAGACTTCATTCAAGGATCTTCTTGAATTGTTCAGATATAGTTACTTTCAGTCACACATTGATAGTAAAATGGGCCCCAGTGTACACCACATTGTATCCTGATATCCCATTTTTGCAGGTGTAAGTAGTAATTCTTACAGTCACTGTCAAACCAAGTAACACTCTTTTAAATAGGCCATGCAACAGGGGTCTGGCAGTCAACATGGGTTTTGAATTTCCTTGCAGCTCCCATTGCTTTCAAAAATGTGTCAAATGATCTCCCATGTAAACAAGCCACAAAAGCATTCTATAAACAGTATCAACATGTGGCACCAGAGCTGGCATGGCTTCTTTCTCAACAAGCCAAGGAAGCATCAAGGGCACAATCCAAGAGATCAACACACTGACAATGTGGACAGCTTTGAACTGACTTGCACAATACCCAGATCACCATGTGGATCGAGCCAATGGCAGCTGTTGGCATAAGATCTCAGCCCTCCATGTGGTATGATTATGCATGTGCTCTATCTACATTTGCAGAGATCAAATTTGGTGTAGATTCAAGCAAGGCAAGTGTCATGTTCTTTCGGAAGAAGTGTCCAATAGCACTTGGACTTCGCTGTTCTCCACACAGTTGATTGTGGGGACCTAGAACAACAGTGATGGTTAGCCTTGTTCTACATACATTTTATTTAGACAATGCTTACATATTTCTTGGACTGTTGATGAATCAAATATATAAGATGCATGTTCATGCACTAGAAGATGCAGCAGTCAACATGGTTTCTGGATTTCCTCGCAGCTCCTGTGGCTCTCAAAGATGTGTCGAACAATCTCAATTACAAACAAACTGCGAAAGCATTCCATCAAGGGTATCTGTGAGAGGCACCAGCACTGGCACAGCCTCTTTCTCGACAAGCCCATGGAACTCTTGACCACTACTTCTTGGAAGACTCTTCAGTGATGGGTGGATAAAGCAACGATGGACTGACACGTCGATATCCAGGATGGCTAGAACCAATCACTTGGGTCTTCGGACGAGTATCCATGTCCCATTGCTCCTCTGGGCAGCTGGTCAGAGATGGTGCACCAGAATATGAGGAACGAGCCAAGAAGTGTCTCTAAATCGAAATCTGCTCGTTCTGTCCACAGCATCATCGGTGGGGCATCGATTCCAGACATGCACAAGCGCAGCTAATGCTTCACCACAGAAGGCTGGAGACAAGCCTGACTCGTTCAGCATGGCAGTGATGCGTTCATCGAGCAGCCTATTGGCTCTCTCTGCAACACCATTCCGCTGAGGGCGAGCCCTGACAGTATGCTGGCACATTATGCCAGACTGGGTAGTGCAAAAGCGTTGCTCATGTGCTCACCCTTCTTGTCATCTCGAAGCGTCTTGATGCTGCGCTCAGAATGGTTCTCAGCGAAGGCTTTGAATGTCTTGAACGCATCGAAGACACCTGACTTGTGCGGTATCTGGAGTAATCATCGATGAAGGTGACCCAGTAGCGACAGCCAGAGGGGCCACCTGATGAACATCGCTGTGGACGAGCTCCACAGGACGCGAGGACTGCGATGTGGATGTAGGGAATGGATTGGCATGCATCTTGCCAGCGATGCAAGGCTCACAGATTGGATCAGGTAGATTCTTAGCATCCAGCTTCAGTCCAGTGACGAGATTGTGATCCAAGAGCGATTTGACTATTGTGAGATTGTGATGGGCGAGTCTGCGATGCCAGAAGGACCAATCGAGAGGCAAGGTCGTCGCAGGGAGAGCTTGTTGCTCAATGGACTCAGTAGTGCCATCTAAGAACACAGCATTGTTGCCAGTGATGGTGGCGACGAAGAGAGGTGTCCCAGAACGCTGGGAGAAGACCATATGGGTATCATTCATTGATGCTGACAACGAGGCCAGAGTGACGAGTGAGATATAGGACAGAGAGGAGATTATTTCGAAGGTCTGGAACATGCAGTACTCGAGAGAACTCGACCGCTCTAGCAACCTTTCCTTCTATTACTGGATGGAACACCACAGACCCAACACCAGCTGAATAGATGTTGTGTTGTTCGCCAAGATGATAGGCACGCGATAAGGGGAATAGTTGCGCAGCCAATGAATGGTGGTGAGGTGTCATATGAGAAGTGGCACCAGAGTCTGCATTCCAAGCAGCGTCAGCGGCGTGCTGAGAGGGAATAGCTGGAACGAAGACTTGTGTTTCCTGTGTGTTCTGTGGTGATCTGGGCGCTCTTGGCGACATTGAAAGGTGTGGGCACATCTGGGGCGGAGGTGGATGGAGGCGAGGCTCTCTGGGCCTGACAATGTCCAGGCTTCTCACAGAAGCCACAAGGCGAATTGGGGTTGCAGCTGCAAGAAGAGCCAGTGGCAGAGAGGACTGAGATTGGCATGGGATGAGGGCCATCAGAGCGAGGGCGACGATTGATCTCTTCAGTTTGGAACACAACTTCACCTTGTCCTTGTCTAGATCAGTGAGGAGGGCAAGAGAGGAAGTGAAGTGATAGTATTCTGGTCCAAGAGCGCGAATCATGGTCATGCAGGTGAGTTCATCGTCGAGATTGGTCAAGGTGAAGGCAGCAGTGCGCAGCTCCTTGATCCTGACGATGGAATCCTCAACTCGACCAGTCAGAGCAGACAGAGACTCTTCAGGACGCTTCCTGATGCTGAAGAACTCATCATAGGCAAGAAAACGAGTTCCACCCTTCTTCTGGATATAGAAGTGTAGTTTTGGTGATTTCGCACCTCATTGATACCTCATTTTGTGTTTTAACAATGGCCATGTTATTCTCCATGGCCACTATACTCACCTACCGCTTTCAGTTTCTCTTTAGCTTGTTGTGGTGTCTCTACCCATACAGAACTTTACCTTCGCATATCTCAGTCTATTGTGGCTCATCTGTTTATGCTTGTTTACTTTGAAGCGCAGTTACTCCATGGAGTGCCACATTGTATCCTTTGGTTACTCACTGTGGACTCCAGAGTCATCCTGAGTTGATCCTGCAAGTGGCTAGTCCGCTTCCATTAGCATTTTCGCTATTAACACATCCTCCCTGCGGGGATCAAATGGGTCCTTTAGCTCCCACCCATAATCAGCCCATATCGATGTATATGGGTCATCTTGACCATGATCAGGATACAGAATACTAACATGAATGCAATAAATGGCCTACCAATCAGAGGACAAACCGAGTTGTTGTACCAAATTATTGTATCTCTTAATATCCCTTCTGCCCCACTCACCGCGGGTAACGTAGTGGGGATCAAACCTCTAAAGCGCGCACCGAATAAATTGGGGAGGATATTCGCCTTGAGCTCGTACACAGTCCAATCTGTGGAATATCAGATATCAGGGGTGTAGTACCTGTGATACTACTCACCTAACTCCTCGAGTGAAACCTGGCTGATGTTTGGCCTGTTGCCCACACGTCCCCAGCGATAACAACTCACGTAAACAGGCTCATGGCGGTTCACTTCTGCCTCTGTTGCGATGAACCACACATCCAGGTCGATGAAAGCGAGATCGCAATCCAGCAGGAGGCCTCAACAAAGACTAAGCGCCTTCGAGGGCTGTTCAAACTCCATCCTGATGTCAAGCGTGCTCGATGCAGGGACCTACTTCCATCCCGCCCTGTCAAAGGATGGTCGCCAGAGGAGGACCAGAATCATAGAAAACATGTCAGAGACTGGTCTAAAGGCACTATGTTTCGCTTCCCCGACCTATCCCAGCTGTTGCACTTCCAGCATATAAAGGATGCAGATGGCAGCCATTTGATCACAAGTCTGATCACTATGAAACCTGTGTATGAGAGCATGCAAGCCTATCACAACCCTTATGAATTTGTCGTGGAGCCCTACTATCAGCAGGGAATATGGTCCATGTTTCGTGACTATGGCTGGAGACTCCAATCTAGCTTCCATCAAATGTTCTACCTAGAGGATCCCATCAATGATCTTGACCATGTCCTCGTGGTGGGGGTGACTGACAATTATGATCCATCTAAGCAGGTCTCTGACCATGTGACTGGTGAGATGGTCTGTCTATGTTATTGGCCTGCAATGTAACTGACCTACCTAGGCGCAACCCAAGCTTGTACTCGCACAATCATGATGATCATGTCCATGTGCTTGATGGCTCTGTCTATGGCACTGCAGAGATGCTCGCCATGGGTACAGTCAATTCCACAGAGTCATTTGATGCCTTTGTCAGAGGTCGGGAAGGACAGGATCATATTTGTGTTGACTTGGAGCGAGATCATATCCCATTGGGTCCTGCCAACATTGATGTATCTGTTGATATCGACAGTCTTGTCTGGGTCACTCCGCAGCTACACTTTCGCAAGGCCATGTCCATCTTCTTAGGACCTATCTTGGATAGAGAAGCTCCCATCAAGAAGCACAACCATGTCTATGTCGAGATTACTGTCCCACAGTCCGAGGAGGATGCCAGTAGCCTAGGGGGACGTCCCAAGTGGTGGTCCTTGCCCTTTGCTCTCAGTGCCATCTCACATACCACATTTGGCACCATTAGTCGTGGGGCTAGCAGTCTGAACATATATATATTCTTCCCTAGGATGATTCACCGCGATGAGCTCTCTGGACGGCGAGCAACCAACATTCCCAAAGAAGTTCTTGATTATTTCTGGACTCGTGTTCTACTGCCCACCATAGCCAACAATGTCGGAGATGCTGAGGCACCTTATGCAGCCCTTGCCTTGCCCGAGGTTCAACAAGGCACGAAAGGGTGGCACTCACCAACGTACACCTGGTCGTCCCAAGGCTGTCGTCCCCTTTGCCCCAAAGACACTCGAGGGCATCATGGAAACCATGCAAAATATCATAAAGGAAGATCCAGAGAAGCTAACACTGTTTGGATCTTTGTTTTTCATGGTGGAAACCAAGGGGATCAAGCTATGGACCAAGTCCTCTGCTCATGAGAGTAATCCCATTCAGTCTCTTATATCTGAGTTTCCTGCTCTGGACTGGGATCATATGACAGATCGAAGAAATGGTGAACTAGTCATTGATCTTGGAATAACCTTCCATCCTATATGGAAAGTACCTCTGGTTGGTCTGTGGAGATTGGAACAGCTCGAGGCTTCTTTCGGTGCATCTGGCTTTGCTCGTGGAAACCTACACCATACCTGCACGTTAGGGCAATATGGAGGCCTCCAGGCAGAAATGAATCAGGAGAGAGCTCGACAGATTCATATTTGTTTCAGAAGTGCCTACAATCTTGCCTATGAAGCAGTTCGTCCTAATGACAACTCCCCCACCTTTGTGATGGATAGTGATGCCTATGCATGCAATCCACAGTTCATGAAGGAATGTAACCTTGCCATCGAGATGTACGAGGGCAAGGCTAATGAGCGCTCCTATGGCATTCGTGATGAGTATCAATTGAGTGGCCTTGCAGCCATAGAGGTGCTAAGAAACCTGCAAGCCCTGGTGAGTCCCTTCTGGCTGGCCCACAATAGATGGAACTCAGGTCACTGTAGACTCAACGTTATTTGGCATCCCAACCCATGCTCTGGATATCCTCTGCCACTTGGTTTGATTTCCTGGCCAGGAGATTCAGGGAGCTGCAGCGAATGCAGATCGCTTTGCGACGCATTTGAACCACCCAACATGGGGGTGCTCACTGGCATTGTTTGCACCATGATCCGCAGCATCAGCAGCACACCAATTATATTGGACTTTCATATGCACAAGTCCATGGGCTTCCTTCGATTCTCACAGATGTGTGAGTGATTTGGAATGTTCTTTCTGCCTGACCTGCAGCTAGAAAGTCTGCCTTGTCTGCCAGGGGTACAGGATTTGGATGATGCAGAGGTCATGTGGCTGGTTGGTGGAAAGAATGGAGATCATCAGACCACATCTAAGCAGCTATGGCCAGCTCTGCCTCCATCAGATGAGCAAGACCAGTTGCCAATAGGAGAGTGGCCGACCTGGCAGGCAGTTGTCAAAGCCATTACAGATTTGCAATGGGAATTGATGCAAGCCTGGAGACTCGCATTTCACCCATCTAGAACCTGTGCTCGGAAAGCTATTTATTGACTTTACCTGTCAGATGTGGCTACTCCTGAACAAGCACTGGCTGTCAGATCCCAGTAATGTTCCAGCCCCCACTTCTCTTGAGGACGCCATGGATTGCTGGACTGTGGAGAGGTATACAGGCTAGTATAGTACCCCTAAATAAGCACTGCGTGGTCCATGTACTTGTACTAGTTGTGCCAATACTGTAAACCAGTAGAACAAGACTCTCCAGTCTTGTTCTCCTGGAGTTTTCCCAAACATACCAGCTAGACATGCTCCCTAGTGGTCTTCTCTACAAACAGTAGAGGCGAAGATGTAGGAATTGCATATGTCGAACTATCACTCCAGATGAGTATTTCCATGCATCTGAGTACATAATATAGACAATTTACTGTGATCTTGGCTAACCAAGTGCTAGTATGCTGGAGAGAATGCATCCATACCATTGTCTGCTTTTGTTAGTTTTGGTGATTTCGCACCTCATTGATAGATCATTTCGTGTTCTAAGCATGGCCAGGTTGTTCCCCATGGCCACTTTGTTAGTTTTGGTGATTTCGCACCTCATTTCGTGTTCTAACCATGGCCATGTTGTTCTCCATGGCCACTTTACTTACCTACCGCTTTTCAGCTTCTCTTTAGCTTGTTGTGGTGTCCCTACCCATACAGAACTTTACCTTCGCTCATCCAGTCAATTGTGGCTCATCTGTTTATGGTTGTTTACTTGAAGCGCAGTTACTCCCTGGAGTGCCACATTGTATCCTTTGGTTACTCACTGTGGACTCCAGGTCGGTAGAACATTATTCTCCCTCTCAATATCATCATGGTTACTCACTGTGGACTCCAGAGTCGTCCTGAGTTGATCCTGCAAGTGGCTAGTCCGCTTCCATTAGCATTTTCGCTCTTAACAGGTTATGAGCCCCGCGCTCTAGCCATCATCGCACAAGATCAGCTCAGATCCACGCCTCAAAAACAATACCATTCGATTTCCCGTTGCCATATCCATCTGTGGACCGATTTTCGTGTTGATCCGTCGTTGGGATCACGAGTTATACCATTGGAAAGCATCTTGGCCTCATAGTGCGCTTCATCACACTTTGAGCCTATCATAACTCAACAACCACTGCTTCAATACCCCTCATTCTTGATTCCACAATCATCTACGCCCTCTCAAGTGTCCTAGCGCACACACCTTTGGTCGGAATCGTCGCTGCTTTGCCTCTCAACGACCCAATCTTTCTGGAGCCCCTCTTTCCAAACATCGAACTATTCTCCTGTTTCTCTCGCTCAATCCTCGGCATACCCCTACTGAACCTTGCTCCCTGGGACCTGCTATACCTGTCTATCCTATTTGCGAACTGCTCGTCGTCGTTTCCAGCTTGCTACACCCTCCTCTTGGTCGAACCCTACCATCTCTACTCATCATGTCCTGTGAGCAACCCTCCCATCGCATCAAGGCCCTTGATGGGGCCAACTATACCACCTGGAGCGTGGAGATGAAGGCCCTACTCCGTTCGAAAGGGCTCTGGAGACTGGTCAACGACAAGGAGAAGCGACCCACTACAGCTGGAGCTGATCAGGATGCCTGGGATGTCAAGCAGGACAGGGCAGCTGGTGAGCTCATGCTCAACATCGCCCCAGAGCAGAGAGCGCACATTAGGAGCGATCAAGACGATCCATCTACCGCCTGGACCACTTTGGAGAACTTCTATATCCAGAAGAAGGCTGGAACTCGTTTTGTTGCCTATGATGAGTTCTTTAGCATCAGGAAGCGTCCTGAAGAGTCTCTGACTGCTCTGACTGCTCGAGTTGAGGATTCCATCGCTAGGATCAAGGAGCTGCGCACTGCTGCCTTCACCTTGACCAATCTGGACGATGAACTCGCCTGCATGGCCATGATTCGCGCTCTTGGACCAGAATACTCTCTGCCACTGGCTCATCTTGCAGCTGCGACCCTAATTCTCCTTGTTCCTTCTGTGAGAAGCCTGGTCATTGTCAGTGCAAGTGCTTCGCCCTTGGTCGTGCCAAAACTGCGTACAAGACATCGAAGGGAAAAGGAAGGGTCAGCCCCAGAGAGCCTCGCCTGCTGCCACTTCCGCCCCTAATGCTCCCACACCTGTTGCTGCTGTTGCCAATGTCGCCCAGAGCGCCCAGAGCACCACAGAACACGCAGGAAACGCAAGTCTTCGTTCCAGTGACCCCTCTATTCCCTCTCAGCACGCTGCTGACGCTGCTTGGAATGCAGACTCTGGTGCCACTTCTCATATGACACCTCACCGCCATTGGCTGCGCAACTATTCCCCTTATCGCGTGCCTATCATCTTGGCGAACAACACAACATCTATTCAGCTGGTGTTGGGTCTGTGGTGTTCCATCCAGTAATAGAAGGAAAGGTTGCTAGAGCGGTCGAGTTCTCTCGAGTACTGCATGTTCCAGACCTTCGAAATAATCTCCTCTCTGTCCTATATCTCACTCGTCACTCTGGCCTCGTTGTCAGCATCAATGAATGATACCCATATGGTCTTCTCCCAGCGTTCTGGGACACCTCTCTTCGTCGCCACCATCACTGGCAACAATGCTGTGTTCTTAGATGGCACTACTGAGTCCATTGAGCAACAAGCTCTCCCTGCGACGACCTTGCCTCTCGATTGGTCCCTCTGGCATCGCAGACTCGCCCATCACAATCTCACAGGAGTCAAATCGCTCTTGGATCGCAATCTAGTCACTGGACTGAAGCTGGATGCTAAGAATCTACCAGATCCGATCTGTGAGCCTTGCATCGCTGGCAAGATGCATGCCAATCCATTCCCTACATCCACATCGCAGTCCTCGCGTCCTCTGGAGCTCGTTCACAGTGATGTTCATCAGGTGGCCCATCCCTCCTTCTCTGGCTGTCGCTACTGGGTCACCTTCATCGATGATTACTCCAGATACCGCTTTGTTCTCCCCATCAAGCACAAGTCGGATGTCTTTGACGCGTTCAAGACATTCAAAGCCTTCGCTGAGAACCAGTCTGAGCGCAAGATCAAGACGCTTCGAGATGTCAAGGGGGGTGAGTACATGAGCAACGCTTTTGCAGACCTTACTACCCAGTGTGGCATTATGCGCCAGCATACTGTCAGGGCTCGCCCTCAGCAGAATGGTGTTGCAGAGAGAGCCAATAGGCTGCTCGATGAACGCATCACTGCCATGCTGAACGAGTCAGGCTTGTGTCCAGCCTTCTGGGGTGAAGCATTAGCTGCGCTTGTGCATGTCTGGAATCGATGCCCCACTGATGCTGTGGACAATGCCACGCCTTATGAGCGATGGCATGGCAAGAAACCAGATGTGTCACACCTCCGAGTCTGGGGGTGCACTGCCTATGTGCATGTGCAGAAGGACAAGCGACCAGGGTTTGGCTCTCATGCTGAGAAATGCATCTTCATCGGTTATCCAGATGGTTACAAAGCTTGGAAGTTCTATAACCCAGCTACCAAGCGCACTATCATTTCAGAACGAGCAGATTTCGATGAGAGACACTTCTTGGCTCGTTCCCCATCCTCTGGTGCACCATCTGCGACCAAGGACACCCCTTATCAACCCCCTACTCTCTTTGATCCGCACGAGCCTGATGCGCCGCAGATATCAGTTCCTGGGGGAGGTTTGCCTGTTCAGCTAGTCCCTGCTCCTGCTCTACCTCAGACTCCTGCCCCTTCACCTGCAATGCGTCGAGATGATGCTGCTGAATGGAAGCAAGCTGCCCTCGAGGAGTTAGCTGCCCAGAGGAGCAATGGCACATGGATACTCGTCCCAAGACCCAAGGATCGCCCAGTCATCGGTTCTAGATGGGTATTTGCGAAGAAGCATCATGCTGATGGATCCTTTGAGCGATTCAAGGGACGCCGTGTCGCTCAGGGCTTCACCCAGCGTCCTGGATTCGAGTATCTCGAGGTTTTCGCTCCCACAGTGCGCCTTCCCACTCTTCGCATCGTTCTTGCGCTTGCTGCCATCCATGACATGCATCTGTGGTCTGTTGACATCGACTGTGAAGTCTATATGGAGCAGCCTGAAGGCTTCGCTGAAGGTGACCCAAAGGAACTTGTCTGCTTGCTGAAGAAAGCGGTCTATGGCACCAAACAGGGTGGCAATCGCTGGAATCGCAAGATGCGCACTGTCCTCGAGTCCATGGGATTCACCCAGTCGTAATGTGATGCTGCAGTCTATGTCTTTGTCAAGGACGACGTGCACATCATTCTCCCTGTCTTTGTTGATGACATGACCTTTGCTTCCAAATCCTTGGGTGCCATCAAGCAGGCTTTGGCAGATCTAGGCAAGCACTTCAAGGTCTGTGATTTGGGGCCTACCAGCGAGATCCTGGGGATCAAGATCGATCGGAATCGCTCCAAGCGTTCTCTGACCATCTCCCAGCGCCAGTATTGCGTCGATATGCTTGATCGCTTCGGGATGACCGATTCAGGACTGTCGCTTTGTCAAGATCAGGTTGCTAAGACCGCTGAGGAGGTCGCTTTCATGCGCACTGTGTCCTATAGCGCTGCCATTGGGTCCCTACAGTATCTCTGCTGCACCACTCGCCCAGACATCGCCTATTCTGTTGGCCAACTCGCCTCCTTCACCTCTAATCCTGGCATCGTCCATTGGAACGCCATCAAACACTTGCTTCGCTACATCAAGGGATCGTTGGATTATGGTATCACCTATTCACCTGATCCTTTGTCCTCTGAGTCGTTCTCTGTGTTCTCTGATGCCAACCATGGCGGTTGTAAGGACACTGGACGGTCTACAGGTGCATATGTGGTCAAGATTGGTACTGGTGCTGTGTCCTGGATGTCCAGGCGTCAGCCCATCGTCGCTTTGTCCACCACCGAAGCAGAGTACATGGCTGCCTGCGAGGCTGGCAAGGAGATCGTCTGGTTGCGCAGGCTTATGCAGGAGATTGGATTTCCTGTGCTGCGCATTGACAACCAGTCTGCAATCCAGGTAGCCAAGCATCCAGAGCATCACGGACGCATGAAGCAACTGGATATGCGTTGGTTCTGGCTGCGAGATGTGGTGGACAAAGGTATCATCTCCCCTACATTCATCTCGACTTCAGACATGCCTGCAGATCTGTTGACCAAGGCATTGCCTCGAGTCAAGGTGCAGCGCTTCTGTGAGATGATGGGACTTGCTGGAACAGGGGGGAGCTAGATTGATTGGCAGAGTCGCGCAATCAGGGGGGAGTGTTAGTTTTGGTGATTTCGCACCTCATTGATACATCATTTCGTGTTCTAACCATGGCCATGTTGTTCTCCATGGCCACTTTACTTACCTACCGCTTTTCAGCTTCTCTTTAGCTTGTTGTGGTGTCTCTACCCATACAGAACTTTACCTTCGCTCATCCAGTCCATTGTGGCTGATCTGTTTATGGTTGTTTACTTGAAGCGCAGTTACTCCCTGGAGTGCCACATTGTGTTAAGAGCTCGATCTCGCCGTTCAGATAAGCATGGGAGATGTCGACAGACCAGAGATGCATGTCATGGATGGCAGCAAGGGCAAGAACGATGCGAAGAGTGGGAAGGCGCACTGTGGGAGCGAAAACCTCGAGATACTCGAATCCAGGACGCTGGGTGAAGCCCTGGGCGACAAGGCGTCCCTTGTATCGCTCAAAGGACCCATCAGCATGATACTTCTTCGCAAATACCCATCTAGAACCGATGACTGGGCGATCCTTGGGCCTTGGAACGAGTATCCATGTGCCATTGCTCCTTTGGGCAGCTAACTCCTCGAGGGAAGCTTGCTTCCATTCAGCAGCATCATCTCGACGCATTGCATCGGCATAAGTCCTGGGCAGCGCTTCCTTAGCTGACAGAGCGACATCTGCGACGAGATCTGCGTCTTCATCCTCATCTTCATCCATACCATCGATGAGCTGAGCTGGACTGAGCTTCCACCATTCTCTTGGGGGGTTCCTCTGTCTCTGAGGGAGCCGAGCACCAATCCCAACTGGACTAGGCGCAGCTGGTGGAATGACTGGCGAAGGTGGAGGCGAAGGGGCAGGAGTCTGAGGTAGAGCAGGAGCAGGAACAAGCTGAACGGGCAAACCACCCCCAGGAACTGATATCTGCGGCGCCTCAGGCTCGTCTGGATCAAAGAGAGTAGGGGGTTGATAAGAGGTGTCCTTGGTCGCAGATGGTGCACCAGAGGATGGGGAACGAGCCAAGAAGTGTCTCTCATCGAAATCTGCACGTTCTGAAACAATAGTGCGCTTGGTAGCTGGGTTATAGAACTTCCAAGCTTTGTAACCATCTGGATAACCGATGAAGATGCATTTCTCAGCATGAGAGCCAAACCCTGGTCGCTTGTCCTTCTGCACATGCACATAGGCAGTGCACCCCCAGACTCGGAGGTGAGACACATCTGGTTTCTTGCCATGCCATCGCTCATAAGGCGTAGCATTGTCCACAGCATCAGTGGGGCATCGATTCCAGACATGCACAAGCGCAGCTAATGCTTCACCCCAGAAGGCTGGACACAAGCCTGACTCGTTCAGCATGGCAGTGATGCGTTCATCGAGCAGCCTATTGGCTCTCTCTGCAACACCATTCTGCTGAGGGCGAGCCCTGACAGTATGCTGGCGCATAATGCCACACTGGGTAGTAAAGTCTGCAAAAGCGTTGCTCATGTACTCACCCCCTTTGTCATCTCGAAGCGTCTTGATCTTGCGCTCAGACTGGTTCTCAGCGAAGGCTTTGAATGTCTTGAACGCATCGAAGACGCCCGACTTCTGCTTGATGGGGAGAACAAAGCGGTATCTGGAGTAATCATCGATGAAGGTGACCCAGTAGCGACAGCCAGAGAAGGAGGGATGGGCCACTTGATGAACATCGCTGTGGACGAGCTCCACAGGACGCGAGGACTGCGATGTGGATGTAGGGAATGGATTGGCATGCATCTTGCCAGCGATGCAAGGCTCACAGATCGGATCTGGTAGATCCTTAGCATCCAGCTTCAGTCCAGTGACTAGATTGCGATCCAAGAGCGATTTGACACCTGCTAGATTGTGATGGGCGAGTCTGCGATGCCAGAGAGACCAATCGAGTGGTAAGGTCGTCGCAGGATTAGCTTGCTGCTCGATAGACTCAGTAGTGCCATCCTAGAACGCAGCATTGTTGCCAGTGATGGTGGCGACGAAGAGAGGTGTCCCAGAACGCTGGGAGAAGACCATATGGGTATCATTGATACTGACAACGAGGCCAGAGTGACGAGTGAGATACAGGACAGAGAGGAGATTATTTCGAAGGTCTGGAACATGCAGTACTCGAGAGAACTCGACCGCTCTAGCAACCTTTCTTTCTATTACTGGGTGGAACACCACAGACCCAACACCAGCTGAATAGACTGTTGTGTTGTTCGCCAAAGTGATAGGCACGCGATAAGGTATAGTTGCGCAGCCAATGGCGATCAGGTGTCATATGAGAAGTGGCACCGGAGTCTGCATTCCAAGCAGCGTCAGCAGCGTGCTGAGAGGGAATAGGGGGGTCACTGGAACGAAGACTTGCGTTTCCTGCGTGTTCTGTGGTGCTCTGGGCGGTCTGGGCGACATTGGCAACAGCAGCAACAGGTGTGGGCGCATTTGGGGCGGAAGTGGATGCAGGCGAGGCTCTCTGAGGTTGATTGGCCCTTCCTTTTCCTTTCGATGTCTTGTACGCAGTTTTGGCACGACCAAGGGCGAAGCACTTGCACTGACAATGACCAGGCTTCTCACAGAAGGAACAAGGAGAATTGGGGTCGCAGCTGCAAGAAGAGCCTGTGGCAGAGAGGACTGAGGACGTCGGCATGGGATTGGAGCCATCAGAGCGAGGGCGACGATTGATCTCTTCAGTTTGGAACGCAACTTTCACCTTGTCCTTGTCCAGATCAGTGAGGAGGGCAAGAGAGGAAGTGAAGTGATAGTATTCTGGTCCAAGAGCACGAATCATGGCCATGCAGGCGAGTTCATCGTCCAGATTGGTCAAGGTGAAGGCAGCAGTGCGCAGCTCCTTGATCCTGGCGATGGAATCCTCAACTCGAGCAGTCAGAGCAGTTAGAGACTCTTCAGGACGCTTCCTGATGCTGAAGAACTCATCATAGGCGACAAAACGAGTTCCAGCCTTCTTCTGGATATAGAAGTTCTCCAAATCGGTCCAGGCGGCAGCAGGATCGTCTTGATTGCTCCTAATATGCGCTCTCTGCTCTGGGGCGATGTTGAGCATGAGTTCACCAGCTGCCCTGTCCTGCTTAACATCCCAGGCATCCTGATCAGCTCCAGCTGTAGTAGGTCGCTTCTCCTTGTCGTCGACCAGTCTCCAGAGCCCTTTCGAACGGAGTAGGGCCTTCATCTCCACGCTCCAGGTGGTATAGTTGGCCCCATCAAGGGCCTTGATGCGATGGGAGGGTTGCTCACAGGACATGATGAGTAGAGATGGTAGGGTTCGACCAAGAGGAGGGTGTAGCAAGCTGGAAACGACGACGAGCAGTTCGCAAATAGGATAGACAGATATAGCAGGTCCCAGGGAGCAAGGTTCAGTAGGGGTATGCCGAGGATTGAGCGACAGGAACAGGAGAATAGTTCGATGTTTGGAAAGAGGGGCTCCAGAAAGATTGGTTCGTTGAGAGGCAAAGCAGCGACGATTCCGACCAAAGATGTGTGCGCTAGGACACTTGAGAAGCCGTAGATGATTGTGGAATCAGGAATGAGGGGTATTGAAGCAGTGGTTGTTGAGTTATGATAGGCTCAAAATGTGATGAAGCGCACTATGAGGCCAAGATGCTTTCCAATGGTATAACTCGTGATCCCAACGAAGGATCAACACGAAAATCGGTCCACAGATGGATATGGCAACGGGAAATCGAATGGTATTGTTTTTGAGGCGTGGATCTGAGCTGATCTTGTGCGATGATGGCTAGAGCGCGGGGCTCATAACCTGTTAAGAGCGAAAATGCTAATGGAAGCGGACTAGCCACTTGCAGGATCAACTCAGGACGACTCTGGAGTCCACAGTGAGTAACCATGATGATATTGAGAGGGATAACAATGTTCTACAGACCTGGAGTCCACAGTGAGTAACCAAAGGATACAATGTGGCACTCCAGGGAGTAACTGCGCTTCAAGTAAACAACCATAAACAGATGAGCCACAATTGACTGGATGAGCGAAGGTAAAGTTCTGTATGGGTAGAGACACCACAACAAGCTAAAGAGAAGCTGAAAAGCGGTAGGTAAGTAAAGTGGCCATGGAGAACAACATGGCCATGGTTAGAACACGAAATGAGGTGCGAAATCACCAAAACTAACACATTGTATCCTTTGGTTACTCACTGTGGACTCCAGGTCAGTAGAACATTGTTCTCCCTCTCAATATCATCTTGGTTACTCACTGTGGACTCCAGAGTCGTCCTGAGTTGATCCTGCAAGTGGCTAGTCCGCTTCCATTAGCATTTTCGCTCTTAACAAGTCGAGCACCAATGCCAACTGGGCTAGGGGCAGCTGGCTGTGGAAGAGCGTGTTGTGGAGTGACTGGCGAAGGTGGAGGCGAAGGGGCAGGAGTCTGAGGTAGAGCAGGAGCAGGGACTAGCTGAACAGGCAAACCACCCCCAGGAACTGATATCTGCGTCGCATCAGGCTCGTGCGGATCAAAGAGAGTAGGGGGTTGATTTCCTTCTATTTTACTGGATGGAACACCACAGACCCAACACCAGCTGAATAGATGTTGTGTTGTTCGCCAAGATGATAGGCACGCGATAAGGGGAATAGTTGCGCAGCCAATGGCGGTGAGGTGTCATATGAGAAGTGGCACCAGAGTCTGCATTCCAAGCAGCGTCAGCAGCGTGCTGAGAGGGAATAGAGGGGTCACTGGAACGAAGACTTGCGTTTCCTGCGTGTTCTGTGGTGCTCTGGGCGCTCTGGGCGACATTGGCAACAGCAGCAACAGGTGTGGGAGCATTAGGGGCGGAAGTGGCAGCAGGCGAGGCTCTCTGGGGCTGATTGACCAGCGTGGAAGGTATGTAATGTATATTCCAGTAGGAACAGGCGTGGCTGATGATGTAGGTACAGGGGTGGTTGACATTGCACAGATCGACGAAGGAAGCGCGACTTACAACGAGACCAAGGACGGGGAGGACCCTTCCACGGGATTCTTCATGTGATGGAGGCTAGAGGTGAGGACGAGACCAGGTCGTGGCATGCGACTCGTGGTCGTTGGGGTATCGTTGAAGGTATGCACATGAGTTATGAAGGACAAGATGGAGCTTAAGGATCACATAATTTATAGGATGCGTGCGAATGCACATGCGAAGGATGCCCTGACCAGGGATACGACGATGACGCAGAACAGCGCTACTGCGACCCATGCCAAAATTGCATGCATCTCGCGTGTCTAACACGGGTGGCGAAGAAGGTGAGTGTCAAGAAGGTGAGGACACTGTTCAAGGACACATGCGTCAACGAAGAATTCATGCGATCCCTGACAAGACCAATCGCACGGGGTGGGGTCCACAAGATGTTCGGGAACGGGAATGAGGTGATGAAGGTGCGACAAGCATGGAAGATGTTGAAGAGCAGTGGCGACGTGCACGACTGGGAGGACGAGGTGAATATGTACACTCTGTGGTCCAAGGACGAAGAAGTTCAGTGCTTCAGGTGCCCACAATGTAATTATCAATGGGTTTAGTGAGTAGTACATATATGTCTGTGATGTATTAAATTTCATAATATTGTACATAGGTTACGAACTCTATGCGCTAATGCTGAGTGTTTGTCTTCATTCACAATGAGTGTATGGTACTCAACTGTTCAGTGTAACGATATACACACATTGATCAGACAAGGTGAAGCTTAGATGATGTACATATAGGAATGGTACTCAGTGATGTGATCTACACACAATATATATTCCATGGCATGAAATAGCCGTGCACACTACAGCCTACATGTACGTGACTAACAGATGTATGTTACGATTGATTGTTCAAAACGAGTGCACCTACGTATATGTGTTGATCAAACGCGAATATGTCATGTTAAAATACAATAGTCCATTGTATTCGTGACGAAGAATCGCTGCATACACTGCACCCTACGTGTAAGCGGCGATTTCACGAGTAAATACTACCATATCGTACTCTAGTGACCAAGACTAGTCACGTACAGAAGGTGAAACGCACAATAAACGTGGATTCTATATCACTTGATCAACTACATGTATTAGAGATACAAGTTTTGTGGCATTGTATATACTGTGGATGGTACATATAATGATCAAACAAGTCAACATACGTGACGGCTGTGACTACTTTGTGTAACTGTATCCTAAGAGCGAGGTGATCAGATTGCGTATTGGATTCTAGATCATGTGGTGTGTCCGCGACAGTTTAGGATTGATTGAGTGTGGACACTGTGTCTGTGAAGTGAAAGGTGCCGCGGGCATGACAGGTGACGCATGTGCGGCGAGATTACCATGAATAAATGGACAATACAAGTGATTTGAGACTCAGCATCGAATGTGACATGTGGAGCGACGCGATGTCACAGTGTTCCACATCATGTGATGTGGACCTCAGTCCACCCAAGGTCCACACGAGATGTGCGCTGTGGCCATAAATAGGTGAACCTGTCAGTGAATAATTCATTTAAGCTCACAATCCCCAATTTCACTCCAAAACGCTCACGATTTTACATGTCTCACTCGGCCATCGATGCTCCAACAGACCAACCAAACACGCTCGTCATCACAATGCAACTCACCCCGGAGCAAGTGGTGGATAATTGTGCCAAGTGTCCGCCCCATGACATTGAAGGTTACCCTCAGTATGATTGCGTCAACGGTGAGCGAGCCCGATCATTTTTGGAACAACCACGTACTAACGAGTGAGTTATGATTCACAGTCTTCTTTGGGCAGACAGATTCCCAACCAGACGGTATCGGATCTGGTGTAATGTGGGAGTTGATCGTTGGCGACATGTGAGTACACACATTCTCATCACCTTGTGTAGATGTACTGACTTAACTGTGTATGTTGTAGTGTACGCGTTTACCACGCCAGGACTGTTAAACGAGGGCTTGAAGCCGATAGGTCTGACAAAGACTATTGGTACAGGTCTATCAAATGACTGTGCGTGGTGGACAACGGGAAAGAAAGTGGCAAGGTGAGTATTTGAGATATATCACACATACATATATTCAACTGACATTGCTGCACTGAGGTTTAGCGAGGCACAAGCGACGCCGCAGTGCTAAGTCTTTGGACGAGTGGCTGTAAGTGGTGGCGCAGTTTCTCTTTTCTCTGCTCCACCATCTCACCTCTTGTCCTCGCTCTTTCTTTGCAATCTTTCTTTCGTTTCACTTCCTCACTCCACTTTCCTCACTCAACGAAACCATGGCTGACCCGAACCTTGAGGTCCATCCCAACTTTGCGTCCAACGCCTTCCATGAGGTGCGAGGGGCCGTCATGGATGTGTTACACATTGACATGGCTCAAGCCACTGAGCGCCTCAAAATGGCATGGGATGCCAACCATGCCCAGCAAATTGAAGAATGGAATGCACAACTTACAGCTGACGCCCTTGATGCTGAACATCTTCAACATGAACAAGGAGAGAGAGACGACGAGGCCCGCCGTCTTGAGGAGGCTGATGCTGAAAAAGAATGTAAAGAGGTGGAGAAGAAGAAACCCAGAATCAGTGATTTCAACACCACCCTCGCTCCCCCAAACACCATCGTCCCCCGGCCTTCCCAGTACGCCATCCAAAAAATCATCTCCTTTGACTACGTAGAACTATGGTACTTCTCCCCTGATGGCTGCTCTGAGGCTGAGCTCACCCACCGCTCCCAAGCCGATGACGCCTTTGGCATCTCCAACCTCAACAATGTCCTAACCCTCCGCCCCGTCGCTGCACTCAAAGCCTCACGCAATGCACGCGTTGACCATGACCTGTCGTTCGGCGAGTTCCTGCAGGCCAAAAACCTTTCCTTCATCACCTAAAACAGATTTCCTGGCCAGACAAGCACATCAACACATTGGCAGAATTCTTCTGGAATCTAGAAAACCACGGGATGCGCTCCAACCTGAACAGCAACCTGATCACCCTCCATTATGCCTCGCGCATCTGCAGGTGCTGGCACGACAAGTTGCTAACAAAGAAGAACAACCCCGGAAATGCGTTCAACATCGCAATCATCAATGACACCCTCATCAACTCCATCACTTTCAAGATCAACTCCAGCATTCAGGCCAAGATTGCCCAAAGGGTAAGCATTATCCGAATCCTCTCTCAACCTAACACACTAACATCCTTGTCCTTTCCTTTTCTTTACTTTCTCGTCATGCGTTGCAGTGGCTCTGCCCCTCTGCCCTCCCCCCACGGTGCTGTGGTTACGCCCCATTGCCCTCGCCCTTGCAATGCCTGGGCCATACCCCTCCATCTCTCCCCCACCCACACGATGCTCCGCCTCATCGTCTCCCTCCCCTCCCTGCCACACCAGGTCGAGGCTCTGACCAATGCCCAAACATTCCCCTTTCCCCATTCCCAGCATTCTCAACGTCCATACACCCATCGCTCTGACCCTCAGAGAGATCGCCGCAGAACCTCGTGGTCCCTCTCCCCTGCATGCCAGTCCTTTCGCCAACCCTCCACCACCCAAACGAGCTCGTCGAGAAACCCCCCCACAACCACACCACCACAAATGCTCATCCAGCGACCCCGCGTCTGTCAAATCTGCCTGCCCAAAATGCCTCGGGCGTCATCCTCACCACATCTCCGACTGCAATCATCCCACCCTGTGGAATGGCTCCCCTCCACATTGCCACCGCAATGGTGATGGGTGCCTCATTGATGGTAACAGAAACGTGCTCTGCAGCGACTGGCAGAAGCCAAATGGATGCAACCACCCCCACAAAACATCAAACATGAGTGCTCCAGATGTGGCCAAGCCTCCCATGGGGCTCAGAAATGCCATTGAGCGCAGCTGCGCCCAAGCTCTAACGCCCTATAATCCCGAGGTGTGGCGCAACTGGTTATCCATAGCACAACTTGAACATCGATACCCGAATATATACAATGGCTTTATGCCTTGGTTTCCCCGCTAATATACCCCCCCTATCCCGCACCTTCTGCCCTCCTAATAACTCCTCCATCACTGAACATAGCTCCATCTTCCATGAAATCGTACAAAAAGAATTCTCCAAGGGTAGGTACCATGGCCCCTTCCTCCAACCTGAGATCGAAGAGATACTCGGCCACTTCCAAACCGCTCCCCTTTCCCTTGTACCTAAACCAGGCAAACCAGGTAAATTCTGCCTCGTCCAGAACCTATCTTTTTCCCACTCCCAATTTCCCATTCCCTCTATCAATTCATTAGTCAACCCGGACAATTTTCCCTCCCCTTAAAGTACATTTTTCATTGTAGCCTCTGTACTCTCCTCCCTTCCCCCTGGGTCGCAAGGTGCCATCCGTGATGTCGCTGAGGCCTACAGAACAGTTCCTCTACACCCTTCCCAATGGCACGCTCTTGTTGTACATCTCTCTGAATTAGAATTTGCAGTGGACACCTCCACTTGCTTCGGTTTTGGACCTTCGGGTGGTATCTACGGCAATGTAGGTAGCGCTGGTGCGGACATCATGTGCTATGCCGGAATCGGTCCAATCCTACGTTGGGTTCATGACCACCTGTTGTTAAGAATCCCTAAGGACAAACTCGCCACGTACAACTGTCTCCACCATGACACTGCGCAATGCATCACCTCAACGGGTGGTTACACATCACGAGGAGGACGTGCATGGTTTGCTGGCACAGCGTTACCCTGTGGACAAATTGAAGAGTACCATGAAGACCACCAATTTCCCCTCTAAGACCTGTCAAGTGCTTCCCCCCGCTCCTCCTTGGACGCATCCTTCTGCTACAACATAGATGATGTTGACCAGATATCCCTTGACTTTGGCATCCCCTGGGAAATCTCCAAGGACATCCCCTTCTCGGATCAACCCACCTTCATCGGCTTCACCTGGGATCTAACCCAATGCACTGTTCGCCTTGCCGAACCCAAGCGCATCAAATATGCCAATGCCATCACGGAATGGTCCCTCCAGCGAACACACACCTTACATGAGGTCCAGAAGCTCCATGGCAAATTAATACATGTGGCACAGGTCTATCCTGATGGCCGGCCCTACATAACGAACCTTGAGGCTGTTGCAATAGCGTGTACCCGGTGTAAACACCAGGTACAGAGAAACTGCCCATGGGGCCTTACCTTTGGAGAGAGGGTACTCAGAGATGATAGCGGTAAGAGATCAAGAGAGTTCTTGTGTATTTCAGACTCAGCAGAGTCTTATATACTACTATTTACTGATTACTTAAGCACGTCACATGACATCAAGTACGTGTCCTTTCAACAGAGGCAATGCTAGCGATATTCAGCGATAAGCCTCTCCTACCCAGGACTCCCCCTCGTGGCACCCAGGACAACCTCAAATGGTGGCTTGACCATCTTTCCACCCCTTCCTCCCCGCTCCCCATCCCTTCCCCCCAACCCATCATCGACCTCTGTGCTTTCTCGGATGCCAGCTCCTCCACCAGTATCAGGATCTCACTTAATGGTCACTGGCACGCCTGGATCCTCCGTCCAGGATGGAAAGGTGGTGGTCGTGACATCGGGTGGGCCGAGAGCATCAGTTTCGAACTGCTCGTTCTCACCACCCTCCACTCTGGCTCCTCTGGCATTCATCTCAAACTTTTCAGCGACAACCAAGGAGTCGTTGAGGGATGGCGGAAAGGCAAAAGCCGCAACAAACCAACAAACGACTCCTTCAAACGTATTCACGCCACCCTGGCTATCACAGGGTGCACCGTCCACACCCGATACATCCCAAGCACTGACAACCCAGCTGACTCTCTTTCACGTGGAGGATATCCCCCCTACATCTTCTCATCCTGTGCTTCCCCATCCCTGACGTTCTCCTCCCTTTCCTCGCCGACACAGGTCCCCTGTCCATTTTCCTTCTACCGCCGATTCCTTCCCCAGACACACGCACCTGCCCCCTCTGTCCCCCCTGCCTAGCCAAGGAACGGTTACTCCAATGGTGTCCCACTTCCACCCACAATGTCTCCCCCCCTCTAGCCCCCTCTGACACCCAACACATCTACAATGTGATCACCCATGCCTGGGCTGAATCCACAAAAACAATGTATGGCTCCGGACTCCTCGTCTACCATACCTTCTGTGACAAGAAAGAAATCCCGGAAGACCAGCATGCCCCTGCCTCCTCCGAAATCATCGCCACTTTCATCTCAACTCTTGCCGGCACCTATGCAGCCAGTTCAATCAACAACTAGGTTAGTGGTGTTCATGCCTGGCACACCATTCATGGCCTCCACTGGGCTCTCAACTCTGACAAAATTGATGCCTTACTCCGAGCGGCTAAATCCCTTGCCCCACCCCCCAAACCCACTCCAGAACCGTACACTGTAGATGCTATCTGCAAAATCTGCGACCATCTCAACCTCTCCAACCCTCTCGACACCGCCGTTTTCGCTTGTTTAACCACCATTTTCTTCACCACTGCCCACACTGGTCAATTCACAGCCAGTAACCTCAATTCCTTCAACCCCTCACTTCACGTTACCAGAGGTCACATGTCCGTACAACAGGACCACCACGGTCTTGAAGTCATCAACTTCCACCTTCCCCGAACCAAGACCACACCCGGCGGTGAAAGTGTATTCTGGGCGAAGCAAACCGGGCAATCTGACCCCTTCACTGCTCATTTCAATCATTTCCGCGTCAATGACCCCCCCCTCTGACTCCCACCTATTTACCTACAAAGTCAAATAGTGGATCCGGTCGTCGGTCGTATCTTTAGCACTCTGTATATGTGTAAATATCAAAGACGAAACACGTTCTCTCGATTACCAATCATCACTGAAGTGACCACAATCACAACATTATTTTACCATGCACGCACACGGTGCATCGTATGTGGTAATTTAATGTTTACAAATTGTACATAATTACATGGATAGAATCAATACGTGTGTGTCAATTCGACATGCACATTGTATTATCTGTTGTATCCATTCCATATATATGTGTGGTTGTATTGTATTGTATTGACTAAGAATCGCCACTTACGTTACACCCTATGTGTATGTGGCCTTTCCACGTGTGTGTTTTGTACCTTATACATCACACTATAACCATTTGGTGAACAACGACCGTCGAGTACACTACACTATATATGTCGTACATATGACCATCTACCATACATTTATGTGACTAAATATAGTTGCATATACTACACCCTACGTGTACGCGGCGATTCCAATTGCTATTTCGAAGCGTTATGTTGCCGAGTACTCTAAACAACATGCGTTGGTATCTAATCGTATATACACAGACTCTATTATAATGTCATATTGGATCATCCCTCATGCCGTCTGATCCCTGGGACCACAGATCACCTTGGATCCTGTGGTGATACAAAGAGCTCATCATCGTCGATGTACATGTCGTCTATTTCTCAGTTGTGCATCGCGACAGGGTCATTTCTTGCGATCGTGTTCACAGGACCACGGGTGTTGACCCATTGTTCTTTGAGTAGGTGGTGGGCGGTGTGTTCTCCAGCATGTTCGACGACGGCATTGAACGATCCATACTCTTTCCTTTTGACGAAATGCCTCTTCACGTGCTCCCATTTGTGTTGGATTTCATCGTCGCTGATAGGGGCGACATCATGACCCCACTGGCTGCCCTTCGATATTTTGGTAGTGAGCGGTCATGCAAGATGGAACCTGAGGAGGATGTTCATCACATTGATCCCCTTTGACGCTGGGCAGGTCCGACATCAGTCAGTCATGTGAATGAAGCGTATATAGTCGCAGGACACTCACTGTGCTTGCTCATGAATATCTTCTTGAGTGACGGGTCCTTGCATATGTGAAAGGGCGACTCGGGGTCCATGACAGCTATTATGAATGTCGAGACCATGGTGATGAAGGGGCTGGCGATGGTAGCGCCTTTTTTCTCGTGTGATACCCATGGCATGTTGGTGAGCATGTTGGTGAGTCGGGGCATGGAGGTGACACCTTCTGTAGAGAAATATGTCTGGGGGAAGCACATGGGCAACATCCCCAAGAAGACGAGGGAGATGACCATTGCAAGGGTGTGGAGAGGCTTGTTGATGGGGTCATAGGCCTCTGGAAGCCACGTGTAGACCTCTTTTGAGAGGGTGTCCTTGGCTTGAATGGAGGCGTTCTTGTATGCCCACTCTGAAGGGAGACATTGCTTGTGCAACACTTTGTGATAGTGTGTCAGGCGTTGACGGGTGGCAGACCAGATCGTCTGGGCATCATGAAGAGTGATCTGGTCCCATGACTCGAGCAATTTCGCCTCCTTGGCACGACCCACGTCAAGGAGGATGCAGAACATTGTGGCTAATCTCTTGGGCTCTGCCTCCCCCAATGGCAACCAGACGGTGTGAGTGATGTGAGTGGAAGCTCTTCCTCGTGCACATGGGCCATCGCTGACCGCAACCCAAGGTATGTGGTTGATCTTGAGTTCTTGTATGGCCTTGACCATGATCGCCTTCATGACATCTCTGGCTTCGTCTGGGTCGTGGGTCCACAGCGGTCTCTGAGTGCGTACGAGGTTGCTGACGAACTCCATGGCCTCGGAGACGGTGTGCTTGAACATGCTGTGTTGGATGAAAGGGGGTACGTGCCATTTGGAAGTGCCTTTGATGATGGCATCCATGAATTGAGACCAGGACCAACCACCTCCTGGAGGAGCGGGGAGGGTGAGAGGGGCCATGTCATCACGGTACCTGGGCTCTGCAGGATCGTTGCACTGCCACGGGGCAAGGACTGCGATGAGCTGTGCAATCTCGTGCACCTCATAGCCGAGAGGGTATCTCGTGGCCATCCAGGTTTTCAGCAAGACTCTGCGCTCCCTGGTGGACTGTTTCACTGCGAAATCTCTGCTTCTGGAGAGGGGTTCGAGCTCCTTTTGATGGTGTTCCTGATGAATTCTTTAACGTCTTCGATGTAGATCTTGAATGCGACCTCGAAGACGTGTTGATAGAGTTTGTTCGACGAAAGACCCTTCTTCTCGACCCGGTTGTCGTTCGACATGCATGTGTCCGGATGAGTGATGGCGTCGACGATCACAAACCTCTCCTCGGATTGCTATAGGAAATGGATGTCAATCACCATCGAACTTGTTTGTGGTATCTGAAATCACCGCGGATGGTGCACCTGTCATGTGCGCGGCGATTCAGGGGCACTGACCTGCATGTGGGACTTGCCATAGGTGAGTTCCTGTATGCGTTTGGAGGCCAAAAGGGGGCAACGGTCGTGAGAGTTGTTCCTCGCCCAGTACTGGGTGGCGATGTGGAGTTGCGGTTTCAGCTTGAGCAAGTCCGGGAAGGAAATCAACAGGGGGTTCAGACATGGGAGACCGACGTGGATGGCGCCGAGGGCCAGGTAGTGGGGCTGCATGACGGCCTTGGAGAGGACCTTTGCAGAACCGGTGTGTGCGTAGTTCAAGGCGTGTTCAAGGATGGCAACGAACTCGACATGATATGGATCGGGCTTATTACCAGACTGAAGCTCTGGGAGGTGCTCCTTCCATATCATGTCGATGAGGCTGGTGAGCGGGTAGGTCATCCAGTTCATGAGGTTTGGTATCACCTTGAAAAGAGTCGGACCAGTTTGGTTAGACTTGGAGTGTGGAAGAGAGCGAGCACATACCTGCAGCTTGAAGGGTTGGAGGCATCGTTTGATGGGGTCGATCATGGTGGGGTGTGCGAGGTACTTGCAGATCTTCGAGATGACCTCGTTGTAGATGGTCCTGTGTGGTCGCCAGTGCCAGTGGTCAGTACTACTACTATGGGTAGAGAGCGTGTCTCACATTCTGTTCCTGTGTCGTCGTCGAAGCCTGTACACGTTGACGGTGAATGTCTGCTCAATGCACAATCCCTGGGGTTGGTCGTTGCCTCGAAGAGCATTGGCGTGTCGCTCATGAGGGAGGCTGTTACAACAGAATGCTTTCCTGCTGGTGAAGCGTCATTTGCCATGTTCTGTAGTCGCTGTGGTGCCACACAACACAGAGGTGATGAGACCGAGCTGGATGTAGTGGAAACGCACTTGGTCGCGGACTCGGTGAGAGATGGCATTGTAGACCTGGGAGTGAGTCCCTCATACGACAGGCGCACCTTGTCATCCTCGTCATCGTCCTCGTCTTCGGGGGTCCCCTCCAGCTCCTCTTCGCTGGCATCGTTGCTCTCGTCTGCGTCTGCATCGTTGTTGTTGTTCACGTTCGCATTCACAGGGGGTGTCAACGCTCGGTTGAGCTTGTCAATGACCGGGTCGTAAGGGCGGAGGGTGGTGCTTGATTGCATGTTGCCAAATCGCTTGGTGAACACCAAGGGGTACATGTGGTAGGTTTTCTTACCCATTTCGTTGGGTGAGAAGAGATCATGGACTTTCGTGAGATCGACGAGAGTTCCCGATGTGGTCGATCTCCCATGAGTGGGTACTCATTGGTGGACGTGATATCCCTCGGTGTCGTATACCAGAACGTCGTGACCGCCTCGTATGCGTCGAAGATCAACTTCGACTCGATCTGGATCCAACTCCGGAAGGTCGTAGAGAGGACCCGGATGTGTGCGATGCAAGATGTCGCTGCTGAGACAGGTCCACTGGTCCATCTCCTTGAATCTGAGGTGGATCCTTTGTGTGAGATTCAAGTTGCCAGTGGGGCGGAGCAATAGACTTACACGAGATGGTGGGCGATCGAAAAAGAGAGGGACCTGACATGTGTGAGGTCATCATCCCTCTTCCAACTCTGGCGGATGCAGGCACGCAACATCTCATTGGAGACGGAGTAGATTGGTTGGTTTTGACCATATCGATTTTGATCTACACCACGAGTCTGGATGGACCTCATGATTGCGGCTTCGACGACATCCTGGCCATAAGGATCATCTGCAAGCATGTGGTCCGGGACGAGAGCGACATTAAAAGGGGCTGGATGATGGTGAGTGCGGGGAGAGGAGTGTCAGGAAGAGGATGATTGTGTTGGTTGTCAAAGAGGGGGTCTATGGGACCAGGAATGTTGTTGTTGTTGTTGTTGACATTGGGATTGTCGATATCAGTGTGACGGAGGTCGTTGTCGGTGTCAGGATCATTATGACGATTGCTAGTACGAAAGGGGCAGATTGAATCGTCAATGAGATTGTTGTAACGGAACAGGTGACGAAAGAAAAGAGATGAAATGAATGCTTATGGTGAGAATGGAGGTGGAGGAGTTGTGGGATGATGAAGGGGACGAGGATGATGGATGTGTGGTGATGGTGGACGAGAGTGGTGCGAGATGGAGTCGGAATCAGAGTCAGAAGGGAGAGGGGTGAGGGAAGGGAAGCAAGGGCAAGGGCAAGGGCAAGGGTGTTGAAAGGGCACGAGTACCAGCAGTATCAATCAAAGTAGAAAAGAAAAGTAGTGGAAACGATACTATGAGTATGGGGAGCGTCGTGGCAGAGATGCAGTGAGACATGATTTATAGTATAGGCCAGATCTCGAATGGAGGACAGTGAGCGAGGAAGGGTGAAATGAATGGGAAGAGGTGTCGAGGAATCGGGAAATCGAGAAATGGTGTGATATGATGTGATGAATTGGGAGAAGAGTGTGATAGTAGGAGGGGTGAGGGGATGAGTGAGAGGCATATTGGAAGGAAGTGGGGACAGGGACTGATGGAATGATGGGTGGTGATAGAGAGTGTATTGTGGTATCGCTTACCTTTTGTTTCAACTCAGCAAGGCAGGTGAAAATGAAGGAACAATATGCTAGTAAGTGTGTTGGTTTGAAATTGGAGAGGGCCAGTGGCGGGATGTAAAAAGGGAAGGGAGGTCGATGGCAGCAGTGGGAGATTGGGAGTGCAAGACTGTGAGGTGTGGTACATACAGATGAATGGTGACACGAAGGAGGATTGGAGAGGTTGGGCATGATGTATTTGGAAAGGTAGGTATGGCAGACTCAGCGAGTGGGGTGTAGGGCAGCAATCTCACAGGATGAATGTGGAGATGAGGTGGCAATTGATAAACACACATCACATGACCTGGATACCCATGAATACCATGCCTCAACTCCCTTGGACACAGACTAGATATCATCATGGACGGAGACCCATCAGCTTACCACAAGGAAGATGCAGAAGGAGAATTGTGTGATGAACCTGTGGATCAGTGGGTCACCAAATGTAAAGGTGGATCAGTCTCATTATATTGATATCTATTTGTCATCATCAACAGTGAATATCAGTTCCTCTCTGTTTTCCTGATGTGGGTCATTGCCCACATCTGGGAAGATCTCTGAAAGGTATGTGCAAGTCCATATATCTGTGTATTAGGACTTCCTGAATTTTATAGCGAGGTGGCGGGTGGGTTGTGTGCTCTTGAAAACCAAGATGTGTTGTCAAGGTTGGTTATCAAATGCCACACTTGCAAAATACCCTCTGGAACCATCATGGAGGACAATGGAGAAAGGCTTGACTGGGGACACGAAGATGAGCTTGCTGTCATCGCATACAGTGTTGAACAATCCACTCTTGATGTCAATGATCGTCTCACTTGGTGGCGACAAAGAGGACAGGTTTTTGACTTACTATCTACAGCATCCCTGCCTACCCCAAAAATCTGCCTGCCACTATGTGCCCAGTTGCTCTCCATCTCCCACTGGCACCAAGGGCCCTGCTCTCTGCCTCTCTTGCTCTCATGTGTTTGTCCATGCCCTCCCTCCAAAGCCCGTCCTCTCTTCTGTGCCATTCGTCCACCTATCTCACTTCATTCTCATTGAAGCTACATGCACACACTGCAGCATGTCAATTATTACGCCCCAGCCTTGAGAAAGCACAGTCACTGTATCTATACAAAAAATCTGGGGTTCTCTTTCTCCTTCCTTCGACACAGCCAAAGGAACGCTTCTAAACAGTTGTGATATTTTCCCTCGTCAGCAAGCTCGTCCACTGCCCACTGCGTGAATTCTTCTTGAGTGTTCAAAGAGAGCTGAATATAGGCCCTTAATCAGTTCCACCCTAAGTGTCAGTACCTGCCACAAGTAGAAGATAGTTCTGAATATGAACTGGCCAAAGGTGCACCGTCCAGCTTTTTGGAAGGTGTGATCCATGTGGCAGATGGGACCTTCACTGTTCCTATTCCTGTCCTGTGGTAATCCACAGGAGTAGCAATATGAAGACAAATGAGCATTTGAATTCTCAGTTGTCTCCATTCACAGGCTTTTGAGGACAATGTGGGAAGTTGTCGTCCACCAGCTTCCCTTCTAGGACAAAATGGTAGGGGCATTTGCCCCTCAGTGCTGGCATGTACTTGTCCAGTTCTTTCATGCTGGCAAGTCTCTGCTCTTTGGCCGTGCATATGCGCTTGACCCTTGTAGAATGGTCGCTCACATTAGGAAATGAGCTGCTCCTCTGAATTCCACGGGAAAGCAGCCAGGTCTTTCTCATAGACTCAGGCACAAGTTGGGAGAGCGGCTGCAGGTTGCCAAGTCAGAGCTTAGTACGTGACCCAGCTGGAGCAGTGAAAAGATGTAGATAGGGGTCCTGTGATTCATGGCTATGGTTCATAGAAAGAGCTGCCTGCATGAATTCAGTTGCCCACCCAATGCCATCTATGAATAGGTTCGAGTCAAAATGGTCTGAGCCGCTGCTGTGCTGTGAGTCCGACCCAATGTTTGCCACAATTTGGACTGCACAAGTCTGAAAGCAACTCAACGTCAACAAATGAATGAGCGATAAAGGGAGTTCACCTTTCCCTTTGCTTTCAAGCTGTCCATGCTCATGGTGCAAGCTTCAAGTTGCCCCACTGACTTTCTAGACTGGAGAGATAGTTTGTTACCAGTGCCAGCACCATCCAGCTGATGGATTGTCCAGCTGGGATTTACAACAGATTTACTGCAAAATAGTGGATTTTGCTATTGGGCTTGCAAAGATCGCAAAGCATCTGGCTGTGCAAGTCACCACAAGCACACGCCATTCTCTCATTATCCATATACCATGCCATTTGGAGAACTTTACACTCTTTCTTATGGACCAACTTGCCAAGCTCGTAAACCAGGCTGTAATCCTCCTTCGATGTGGGCATTGCAGCTGCCCATTCAGAGGTGGTGAAGAACATGTGAGATTCAGATCTGCCCAGTCTGGCATGGCCTGCCATTTGAGCGACCATCGTGAGGCTGTAGGTTGGATTGTAAATAACGATGAATCGAATGTTCAGTCTATCCACTCCCATAGCAAAGGCAGATGTGCAGGCCATCAACTTGATCTTGCCCTGGTCCCATAGATCAAGATTGTACACTTTTGTGTTTCCAGACAATGGCAACCTGCTATGGAAAACCGCACAAGATGCCTTCACAGCAAACACCTCTGCCTCTACACACAAAGGAAACAAGACCAACATTCGTTTGTCTGCTTTGAGTCTGGAGTGCAGTGCATACACCAGATGTGCCAAAGCAGCCCTTGAGGCTGAAGGATCGAGGTATATCATATGAAGGCCGATCTCAGGACAATTCATCAACAACCTAATGAAAGCTGTCTCTGTGTGTGAAAGCCCATACAGTTTCATTAGCAGTCGCTCCAAACAAGGGGGAACCGTGCTGGACAACAGAATGATCGACATATCCATTGTGGATGCCCATTCAGCAAGCGTCTTCCATGCTTTTTGTTGGTCCCTGGGACAGTCAAGTTGATTGTGGTGCTCATTAACAAATATATGGGTGAATTTGGGAGTTTCTGGATTGCACAGCATTCTGAGGGTAGGTAAATAAAATACCACTCAAAAAACAAATATGAATGCACTCACTCCATGAACAATTGAGAGCTGACATGCTCAACCTGCATGAACAATATTTGCGTTTCAGGAGGAATCAACCGAGCCAGCCCATAGTTGATCGCATTGATCTTAGCCCTTTTTGCCCTCTCATATTGTTCTTCCAGCAGTACGGTGAATGGGCAGACGACAACAAATCTGAGTTTGCTATTCAGCAGGACAGGGACTTGCCACAGCATGCTTTCCCCCTGCCTGTACACATGGTGATCATTGCATCTTGTCTTGCTTTCATCATGATCAGAATTCCCACCATCTGAACCTCGCTCTTGTGTTGTGCTGCCAGATTTGCAAGCAAGACCTTCATAGCTCCTCAAATGTTGTCCCTTAGCGTCTCATCCTCTACAAGAGGAATTGGTCAAATATTGCAAGTCACCAAAATCTCACTCTGGGGATGCTTGTATGAAGCACTCTGTACTGGCGTGTTCTCCCAGCTGTACACAATGGCTGGGGACAAGTTGTGATGTGGCAAGTCCTCCATGGAATCCTCAATGTATTGTGCACCTGACTGACTACAAACCTCATCATTGGAATCATCCCAGTCCTTGATTGAACCAGAGTCCCCATAGGCCACCAGGGCAGACAATCCAGACTTCCACACCTCTGTGCTGGCGCTCCCAAAAGCACTAGAGTGACAAACTCTCTTCTTCAGCTGCGTCAACTCCTGAGTACAGGATATTGCTACCACTGGTCTCTTGTGTCGGCCAGGCAAGTGTATTTCATGTGCAGTCGACGACTGGGACATCTAAGGCGCAGGCATCACCTCCAATGCATGGAAGTTGACATGTGAGTCAACTGGATATAAAGATATGCTAGAGCTCCGGGAATGTATTGGCACAGGATGTGCCAGCGATGAGGCATCGTCACCAGATCAATGATGAGAAGGAACAGCTTCTGCAGGCTGCTGCTGAGCCGACTTGAAAATGGCTATTAAATTGGTTGTGATGTCAATGTCTCCCAGCTTGCACATAATTGTATCACTGACAAGATCAGCTACCTTGAGGGCCAGTGAGCTTGGATTGAGTGGGTTTGCAGACCTTACCCTGGCTTGAATGGCCTATACAGGTTCTGGAATCAGGTAGGGTCCCAGCCCAAGCAAACTTGACCACTCTTCAAAAAGCCAGTGATGCTGAGATAGGACATTGTTTGAGAGCCAAGACAATGCACCGTGTATGACAGCATAGTATGATGCATCCACTTCAGTAGAGTGGTTGGCGGTGTAACGACCCAATATCCTATTAAGGACAATAGGAGGTTCTGGTGGTTGCCTGTAGATCCTAGAGCACTTGCAATGAGTAGTTCTGTTATCTAGAGATGAATGTCAGACCACTAGGGTCTGTAGTAGATTGCTATCAATGAGAATAGAGGGGAAAACAACAAGAGAACTAGACTAGAGGCTAACTACTATAACATAGGGGTATTTATAGGGACTAAGTGTGAGCACAGGCCAAGCTGTGGAAAGGCTGTGGGAATCTAAATAAGGTTAATACCACAGTCACTGGGTACCATGAGGATGCTATAGATAAGAGGTGTTAATGCTATTGGAGGATAAGGGAGAGTGAGTCAAGAGGAAAGTCATGAGGCAAGCATAAGGATGCAATGTGTATACCATGAGGTGGCCATGAGGTGCATAGCCTAGATAAGAGAGAAGGTCATGTGACTTGGTCATGTGACTAGTATCGTGTGAAGCATGTGACCTGATAAGGTAAGTCTTGATAAGGGAGATAAGAGATAAGGAATACTATGGTAGAGTTTTGGTAGTGTTTGTGTGCACTAGTGGGACTAGTGTTAGTGATTAGGAAATGAATGGTAGTGAAATGTAATCGAGAAATGTAGCATCTGTAACAGGCGGCCTCTGCAAGTAGTTGATCGACACAGGGAAAAGACTCATTCGCCGAGATGAATTCATGGCCGAGGGTGATCATGCCTTGGTGGAACTCATTTGCCCCCCATCCACAGCCAAACCACTATTGGTTTCTTTTCTGCAGCCAGCTATAGAAGTGATCTGGCTGAATCTTCTTACCATGCTCGACAGAAAGGTATCTGAGGGAGCCACATTATAAATATGAATGAAAGGGATCCAAAACCAAATGACTATGTATGTGCAGTAATGCCAGCTCTAGAAAAATATTGGCAAGAGGAGCTGACAAAAACACAGGTATACAGCCATCCATGCCCTTTGTGTTTGTTGGCTTGCTGTACCTGTTGAGCACTATGCATTCCTTGCCCTGGAAAATAAAGTTTCTTGGGCGGTCTGCATTCTGTAGCTGGAGTTGTAGGAACTGAGTCACTCTTGTGGAGAGTTGAAGACCAACATAGAGCACATGGATGAAGTGACCCCAGACGGTGTCGGCATGGTCCAGGAATTTACAGATTGCCAACTCATTCCAAATCCACACCCCTTCAGTGTTCAATGTCCCTAGCCCATATCGTTCAACTGCTGACAAAAAAAAGCTGTTCTTTTTCTTGTTGAATGTATTCTTCTTAAGAAAAGAGTAGCCTCTTTGAGTGTTGCTGAGGTTTTCCACAATGGGATCATTGTGTGAAGCTGGCCAGGCAGCACTGCTAAGAGAGACAAAGGACATTCTCTTCTCTCAGCAGGTCTTGCATGCTTTGCCGAAGACAGTCCAAATGAAGGGTTTTTCCATGAATTGATACCCAGGCATATCCAGGATCAACGAATATGTCAGTGTGTTTCACCTGACCATACATGAGGGATGATGCAAACTGCTGTAGTTCCCAAATCATGTTAAACGTTGTTGGCATGCCCAACCTGAGCACTTGGTCATGCAAGCTCCCAATGCATCTGAGGCAGAAAATGAATGTGAGGGAACATGCAGGGTGACCAAGAAGCAAACTTACCTGAGGGCATCTTCCTTCTCTAAGCCACAAATGCCTTCATACAGGACAGTCAGATGGCAGAAATATTTCAATTTCGCCAGCAATGGTGTGAAGTTGGATGCCTGGATGAAGGACCCATCATCATGGAGTGCCATCAACCAGATAAAATGTCGGATGGGGCTTGACCAGTTCATTTGACACCTTGGTTCTGGAATATGTACCCACGAGCAACTGAAGGCTTGGTATGCAGCCACGGCTTCTAGTAACGTGATCTCCATATCCTTTTCCTTGGCACTAGTCTCTAATGCGTCAATCAGGGTCTCCAGGCTAGACCTTTGGGTGTTTGTGGAATCAAAATCGAAGAGTAAGTCATGGCCTTTTGTTTTCCTGATCATTGCTCAGGTCATTTGGACGAATAGCGCTCCATATGTTTGGTTCGCATTGGGCAACATCCTGAAATATGTTGACCTGAGTGTCACCAGTTCAAGATTCAATACAAACCACAAATATGAGAGAGACTTACAATTGTGGACTGAAAGTTGCACTGTTCACCAGCACCTTTGCCAGAGTAAACTGATAGCAATCCTGCTCTAATTGTGTTTTCTCCATGTCATGATGAAGTTTCACCACCTTTTCTAGAGAGACAAAGAGCCCGCTGTGCTTGTGTGCCATATGCCATTCCTTGCTTCCTTGTGCATGCTTCCTCTGTGTGGTGTTCTCCCAAATTGTCGAAAAGAGACAGTCCCACAGTGTTATCTTCAAAGGTGGGGTCCATTGCGATTGGACTGCTGAGTGATAACCTCATCAACGCTGGACTTTGGCAAGAAGGTACATTTCAGATATGCATGGACATTGATGTCAGATGTCAATGTGAGTGTATCGTCCACCTCAAAATAAACATGGCTGACATCATGAAATAGCGCCTGGATGGTGGACAGATGACATGACATGTTGGTTGTGAGCCCTCTACCATACTTCTCTTGACCATGCCTCAACATTGTCTGCATGTCGCAAACACTGTAATTGCAGTTGGCAGCAGCGCTACATGTCAGACCAGATATAGGCGGTGAAATGCCCTGTACTAGTGGCCTGCCAGTCTTGGGAGTGGGCACTTTCTCCGGTTTTGCATAGATCTTGTATTGAGAACATCATTCATCTAGCTTGGCCTTTTCTTGCTTTGTGACTTTGTGATCATGCTTTGCCTTCAGATGACTGACCACTATCATAGAGGTGAGAGCCACCTTGCCTTTGCAGCAGATGAGGATGAGGAGCTGGCAGTGAGCCCATAATCCCAGATGATCAAGAAAGTCCGTCTGGATGAGGTAGTCTACCCTAGGTACCAGTTCCATGCCATTGGAGTTGAAGCGACCTAAATTTTCTACCTATCAGAAAGCAGACCTTCCTCCTTAAGCTGTCCTCACTCACCAGCTTCTTCCTTGTCAGGGCTGCTGGAAGCATTGTGCCCCTGCACTTCGTGGGATGCTGCTGCAAGGGTAGAGTCTCAGGGATGCTTGCCTTCACATTGCATTTGGGATCACAATGTACCTGACACCACTTGGACATCCTCACCAAGTCCTTGAACCACCACCACCAGTGTGAGCATGGTCCACATAGCAGAATCATGCATTAAGCTTACCATCTGACCTCGCTGCATCCCAATCTGCATGCAACACACCATCTGCACCCTGCCCACAAACGACCTCGGCATGTTCCATCAAGTTGACACCAGCTGGATGAAGGGACTTGAAGCTCAAGAACTATCAATGCACCAATATCAATAAGCGATCAAAAGCGTGAGGTGAGAGTCAAGCGTACTGCCTGCATCCCTCTGGCAGGTTTCATCAGCGTCTGGGCCAGACGCATCCTCTGCGGCCTCGAATTCAACATTGTGTACCTTACTGAGGTGAGCTTGGAAGTCATCTCAATTGAGGTAACCCTTGGAGCAAGAATTGAGCGGACACTCTAGTTAACCTTTGTTGCAGATGACATGGTGCATGTTTCCATCCTTCTTGAATGGAGCGGGTAGAGAGTGCTGGGTATGGCAATGGTGAAGAAGATCCCTCTTGTTGGGAAATGATTCTGGGCAGCTTTTACACTGATGAGACTCTGAGGCGGGCATAGCAATGGGGAGCAGCAGAGACAGTGTGAATAAGCTGATACACTAGTCTATAACAAACCTACCCTCTTTGATACTATACCTAACAATGCCAATTGGTAGCATAGACATGAGCCCTTTAGCAAGTCCATATGAAAGCAAAAATAATGTGCTCATTACCACCAACACTTTTGTGAGTGACTCTAAAAAAGGGTAAGCGACGATTTGGTCACCATAATCATTGGTCCTACTGTTGACGAGAAGGACCAGCTCCTTTTTGGTAGTAAGGGCTATGTCCCAGGTCCTGGTACCACCGCATTCATTCAGTTACCTTATGTGACTGACAAGTGAGGTGAATGTTGTGCCTAGAGATAGAAAAAGGAAGTACCTAAGCATCGCATAGAGCCACAATCAACCAATAGGACCTTCCAGGCTTGCTCACTTACAAAACAAATGTAAACTCTGCTGTCCATTTCTGCTGCTTTGCAGCTGGGCAGCAGGTCACAGACCCTCCTCATGCAACCTCTTTTAGACAAGCTGGTCACCAGAAATAATTTAGGTTACCTTCGTGACTGAATTTGGAAAATGCTGACTAGAGTGTTTGATTTGAGACTAGGACAAGACATTTTGGGCCTAAAGTGAAACCAGTGAGTAGGTAGAATTTAGTGATTCAAATCTATTGGTTTGGGATTACAATCATGGTGTTTCGCCTGGGGATCTGGAATGTGAGTTGCCAACAGTCCAATGTGATCATATGGTCTGACTAAGAATCATTTCTTCAATGAGGAAATAGCACGTATCTACATTATTGTTGCCCCCTTACCGCACCAGCTGATCCACTCCTCTTTGCCCCTCCCTTCCAATTGGTTCCCACCAGGCTCCATATATCAACAAGACCAACTTTCCGAATGTGGTTATGAAGGAGGACAAGTGGTTTGAGAATACACTTGACAATTGTGTATCGCCTTGGGATCAGGTGCTTGGACACTACTAGGTACGTCCAGGTATATGTATGTTGTGACGAACGCCTTACCAAGTCTCTTGTTCTACTATACTAGTAGCTTGACTGCATAATAATCCACGCAAACCCACAGAATACAACCCACCCAAAAGAGGCCACATTCAATCACTACCCAACTATGGGTTGTCGTGAAACGATGCTTTTTGAATGCAAGAGACGTTGGATCACTTCCATCATATCAATGTCGGGGGTACGCACCATATCAACAGCTGACGTGCACAGCTTGCAGGATACCTGAGAAACAAACTTCAGGTGGCATATTTTCTTGCTCAAATGGTGGGCTTTGCATGATTGCAGATCTCAATGTGGAACCATATGTTCACTGCGTCGTTTGTGGTATGTTGATTTTCTCATGTCATGAAGCGGTTGCATTGATTGGGTCTCAAAGGGGCCGACCATCACTGCCCATTTTGACCATTCTTGAGGATACCAAAGATCTCACACAGATCTTGCTGGATGTGCACTGTATGGAATGGATGTATCGTCCAGTGGCATGTATTTCTCGTTGTTGCTTGAGTTACATGCTCCTCTGGCATTCTGTTCACATGGACCTTTGACTGGATATTTACAAGTTCACTCAATGTTGATTTGATTGGACGAAAATCAAGATAATGGTGGGCAAGACGCATCATTACAAACTTAAGATGATAGTGTCATCGTTTCAGTACAATGATTCATGTATTATGATCCACACAAGCACATGGTACAGAATTGCATAGACACAATACATGCTGCTTGAGTAGGAAAGCTTGCCAAGTGACTGTGTCTTTGACAATCAGACATGTGTTGCCCACTCAAATTGAACACACACAAGAGAACACTCCATGACAATATTGTCAGTAGCGCAGCTAGAACAGCGAGTGTAGAACCTACTGGACGATGGTGGTAAACAGAGTGAGATCGGCCTAGGATCGGTTCTTTGGGACTGATCAGCTGGAAATGGACTGTTGGTAGTGAGCATCCATTCAACATACTTTTGAGGACCACTTTGCTGTCACATTGATCTACAACAGGTGATGTGGCTCAATTGAGTTGTGCATCAAGACACAAGATGACTTGTTGTCACTCAAGCTCTGAACTCGGATTACGGGTGATCCAAACTCTGAATCCATGATCCCAGACTGAAAGATCCAATCTACGAGAGTCTGCTGAGGGTGCCATCAAAAGATAACTGGCGCTTCCATATGTGCACCTCCTACTAGTAGGCCATTGTTTGTGAATACCTTGAAAGCCAGAGATGTATAGTCTGTGATTAAGTTGTTAGGTAAGCAATGTGATAAGGAGACATACATTGCCTTGGATGACCTGTTCCTGGAACCTATAGTGTCCCCGATCTTTGTATTGAATCCCTGACACCCTCCACACCTTTCAGTTGAGCCAATCATCGCTTCATGTATATCTTCTTGAGGAAGGCCCTGCCAAATTCTGTGGGCTTGTCAGCGTTTGACGCAACTTTTGTTGCACTGGCGGCAATGATCACATTCACTTGCTGATGCTGGCCATTCTGAGGTCAGCCTCATAAGTCTGAGTATTTGGGGCGACAACCTACTGGTGAAAAGAACCCATATATTTCACATTTTGCAGGAGGTTTCTACCCTTTCATCGACACTGAATGGGTCCCATATGCTATACCAAGGTGATGATGTTTTAACATGCGTGACAGATGAGACTAAAAGTATTCAGTGTCGATGGCTTGAAAGTAGATGGTGGTATATGAGAGGTGCCGTTCGCAAGGGAGGAGTACACATCCTGCAAGGTGTACAGTCTGGACCCAGGCTGGACTGTTTGCAAAGGCGCAGGGCTGATGAATGCTGGTGGATTACTGGCACTGCATAGAAATCAATGCTGGCGACGAGGGGAACAATGGCTTTCCAGATTGTGTTGATGACAGTGAGTGTCATCACAGCACTTTGGGGTGTTCACCATGTGGTCCTTGAGGACAAACACAACCAGATGTAATGAACGGGGTAAACAGTGAAGTTGGCGTATCAGTACTCCTACTTGTCTATGGACCGGCTTGGTTCTGTGCCTTGTTGACCCTTTGGATCCTGCAAAGCACCCTGTTATCATATGTTGTGCCTTTGTAAAAGCAGGCAAGCAAAACCTACCCAATTTCTGGCCACAGAGCCCATCTTCCTACCTGTTCAAGAACTCAAGTAAGCACTGCCACCGACCAATCAGCAAATCCGACATGACATCGACATTGGAAAAAAACAAACCATTGGCACCATAGTGCTTCACCTCCTTGGTCACTGCTGCACCTGTCGTTCTCACTAGCAGTGATCCACCACCCTCCAGACCCACACCAACTGCCCCTGTTCCGCTGTGCATCTTCCTGCTCGAGTTCATGCTGTGTTGCTTGATCGCTTGCCTTGGTTGCTCCAAGCCATTTATATGTCAATGATGCTTGGAATGGGACGAAGTCTGTTTTTCATGGGTGAATGGCTGTAGTCAATCACACATGTATAGAATCATTGGTGTGGGAGATTAAGTTGAGGTGCTAATGATGAAAGATGGGTGATAGAATGGTGTGTAAGAATGATTTTGCAAGTGGCCGCCAGATGAATATAATCAGGATGCTTGTGAAGCATAATTATGGTGGATTCATGCTAACAGCTGGGAAGGAGTTAACTCGATAGCAATAGCAGACATATGAAAATACTGGCCTCACCCGTGCCTAAGCTCTGGGAATCCAGAGAGAATGGGAAGTGCGATCATGAATAATGTATGTGATGAGTTGAATAAGTGGCAACTATGTACTTACATCACGATGGAATGCAGGGATGGCATCCTTGGTTATCTGAGGGGGCCAGATGGATGGAATCAAGACAAGGACATAAGTAGCACCAGCCTCTTTGGCATCTGAGTACAGTTTCTTGGACTCTCTCGCAGATGGGGCACCACAGCCGGTGATGATGATGATGTTTACTCGCAGAGCTCATGGAATCATCTGCAAAGATGTTTAGATGCATACTTACCATTCCAAAAGTTAATCACTCACCATTACCCCACTTCCAATGCAGTCAACAAAGCAGATGGACTCATGTCAATGTCGAGCTTCACTCGCTCTCTCTGCATCCTCCACGTCACCATTGTTTCATCATTAGATGTACCAGCCCTTCTTTGCATGGTGTGCTGCTGACATTGGAGGACCACCAGCAACAGAACCAGAACAGTATCCATGATGACCAATTGCTGTGTCTGTTCCCAAGGATGTGTGCTAGTGGGGAAGATCAAGTTTTGCACCATGAGTTGTACTGGAACGTTTCTTGCCGGAGAAGAGAAAACAGCTTCCACTGCCATCTCATCGTTGTCACCAGCAGAGGATAACTCTATCTATAGAAGAAGATTGGATAAATGAAGGGTTAGGGTCTTGGCACACAACTGGCCCATTCTTCCCTTGCAGCCTTGGGTGCATCACCGTTCCAAATTCATCCTTGACAAGGCATTCTAGTGGCTTTGCATCACCCATGTAAAGCAGGTTGCTTGGAAAGACAGTTCGCATGCACACCCAAAGTTCTCTGATGGTGCCAAGTTTCAACACAGAATTGCACCTCATTGGGTCCCTGGGCACAAGCCAGTCTTTGGGCAAAGTCAAACAAGCAGTTGAGGAGAGAGGTCTAGCTGTGAATTATGGAGGATCCCTATGAGAATGCATGCTGACTTGGAGGCAATGACACTGTCATGGTCATCTGCATCTGAAAGCCCATAGATCAATAAAAGTGAGAGCATGTGGACAAGATACTAACCAAGAAGCACAGTCACATTGGATTTCTTGAGACCATTCCAAGTTGCCAGTGTTTCAGACTAGAGGGTATTCGTGAGCGACAGATTACACAAAGCAATGAGACATACCAGTAAAATGTAATGTGGTCATCAGCTACCATCAAACAACCCAGGGAAGCCCTCCAGATCTCGACCAACTCATTGAACACCCAATCCCTTGTCAATTGATCACAAGTCAGAGCCCTGAGTCGAATATTGGTCAACTGCAGGCTTTCATTAGTTGCGAAGGGATGAGCAGTGGAGATGGCATAGGGTGGGTCGCAAGCCCCACTGGCATTGTCATTGTTGTGTTGTCGATGTGCCCCTTTTACTCCCTGCACAGTGACTCTGGGATATCATCAATGAGTTTATCTACCAATTTCAATCCTTTGCCCTCTTCCAATCATGCCCGTGACCAAGACAGACGATGCTGGCTTCCAAGGGTGGTGCCCAAGCATGGAACAAGTCATCTTGTGTCTTGATGCACAACTCAATTGAGCCACATCACCTGTTGTAGATCAATGTGACAGCAAAGTGGTCCTCAAAAGTATGTTGTGCTCTCTTGGCGATGATGCACAATGGATGCTCACTACCAACAGTCCATTTCCAGCTGATCAGTCCCAAAGAACCGATCCTAGGCCGATCTCACTCTGTTTACCACCATCGTCCAGTAGGTTCTATACTCACTGTTCTAGCTGCGCTACTGACAATATTGTCATGGAGTGTTCTCTTGTGTGTGTTCAATTCGAGTGGGCAACACATGTCTGATTGTCAAAGACACAGTCACTTGACAAGCTTTCCTACTCAAGCAGCATGTATTGTGTCTATGCAATTCTGTACCATGTACTTGTGTGGATCGTAATACATGAATCATTGTGCTGAAACGATGACACTATCATCTTAAGTTTGTAATGATGCGTCTTGCCCACCATTATCTTGATTTTCGTCCAATCAAATCAACATTGAGTGAACTTGTAAATATCCAGTCAAAGGTCCATGTGAACAGAATGCCAGAGGAGCATGTAACTCAAGCAACAACGAGAAATACATGCCACTGGACGATA
The DNA here is from genome assembly GCA_018397855.1 of Boletus reticuloceps. NCBI lineage: Eukaryota > Fungi > Basidiomycota > Agaricomycetes > Boletales > Boletaceae > Boletus > Boletus reticuloceps. The sequence continues at coordinate 352,628 of JAGFBS010000023.1, forward strand.
CATCCATTCCATACAGTGCACATCCAGCAAGATCTGTGTGAGATCTTTGGTATCCTCAAGAATGGTCAAAATGGGCAGTGATGTTCAGCCTCTTCAAGACCCAATCAATGCAACCGCTTCATGACATCACTGTTGGCACTATCAGACCATGATCACACTGATCAAAATGTCCCTCCCCCTCTTGGACTCTGTCCATGTCATCACCACCCTCCTTTACCATGAAGACAGCACAATTGACCTAATGCCTGTGCTCATCCACAAAGACTCATGGAAGGAACTTGCCCCATATATACACACTTCACATCAAGGCTGACTTCAAGTGCCTACCTATGGCTCTGTTGTCCTACTCATTGACCCTTGCTGTGACTGAGATTTCAGGCATCACAGGATGAGTGTGAATGGAAACCACCCCACTACCGCTTTGCACACAAGTTTTTCAGCTTGAATGGTAAAGAGTTGGGACTTAACTTGAATGCATTGGCATTTGTGCCATTGTCAAATGTGATTTCAATCCAGCCGAGCCGTGGATATCCCCTCTAGGGCTGACATAGGGTTAGCTGGTCGTCCTCAGAGACTTGCAGCTGAAATGTCACTGCAATTTGTTTTTCCACTTCACTTGTCAGTCCACTTCACTTGCGACTTGTTCACTATAATGCCTACCCTCCCAGTTTACTACATCCTGCAATGAGAACTCACTTTGGGTCTTGAGTGCCCCTGTCATCTGTGGCACATGTCCCACCAAGTCCACAACCAGGCAAGGTTTCACTATGTTCACCTAGGGCTCACCATGTCCATCCTCTCCGAAATGACCACCAACACTCAGACAACGAAATGATGCTTCACCCAATGGAAACAACATTGCCTCAATGGAATCCTCCATCAGCACTTTGCCAGCGCCTTTAGAGGCAACAATCAGCTGCAAGCACTCAGGCCAGGTTGACCTTCCACATGGATGGCTCACATTGTGTGGCTTCCTCTAGGAACCCACTCACCTGGACCATACCACTCAGGTGCTCACAGCCCCACAGACACGAAACACAAAGGTGATGCTCTTCTCCAATCAGACCACCCACCACCTTGTGTCAGCACAAGAAGTTGAAGAACAGGCCAATGCAATGATGATGGCGACACCCACACACCCTCTCTCTTGCTCAGCGGCCTTGTCTGCACCTATCACCAGTCAATGCTTCTTACCTAGTGTTTAAAAGTCCAGTCTGGTCCAGTATTTTTGCCTTATATGGAAAGACCAGACCAAACTGGTCCTAAAAAGGAAGGAGGGCCAAAAAAAGACCAGACCAAACCAATGAAAACTGGTCCTGAATGGTCTTTTACAGTTTTAAGACCAGTCTTCTTCGATGTAATGACAGCTACATGATGCTTAGAAATGGCTGGGGCATTGTAGTATGGACTCCTGGCTACATTTGGAGCACTTAGTCGACCAATTCCGCCAATAAATGGCTGAGATATGCCCATTTCCGGGTCACATGTTATATAGTCTATGGTAAAACCAAATGTGGGTGAATAAATTCCAGACAAATGTGGGAAACTCCGGAGAAAATAGGGTTGATAGGGGGTCATCATGGTATGTCATCAGTTGCCCAAAAAGACCAGTTGCAACTGGTTTTTCAATGGTCTGTGAATGTTTAAAAATCTGAAAGACCAAGACCAAGACTGAACTACAGTCTTTATTGGTCTGGTTTGGTCCAGTCATTGGTCTTTGAACGGTCCTGCAACTGGACTTTCAAACACTATCCTTACCCCCATGTGCTTGCACTCATGCCCACCATCTTGCAAGTCTTGCCCTTGTGCTTACCCTCATCCCACCACCTCACAACAATGATGGCGACAGATTGTTAGCCTTAGCATCGTCACCACTCATGTTAACCCTCATCCTCCCCATGTTGTGATAACATGGCAGAAGGCAATGACAATGGTGACATGCTCTTACCCTTGCACTCATGACCACCACCTCGTGACAATGGCAATGCACTCTCAGCCTCATGCTTGTCCCCACAACCTCACAACAATGATGGCAACAGATTGTCAGCCTCAGCATCGTCCCTACTCACATTGAGACTGATCCTCCCCATCTTACAACAACGCAGCAGATGCTGTCACCATCACGGTCATCTCTACCACCTTGTGACAACAACGGCAAGACACTCTCACACTCACTTCAAGCCCATGATGTTGTGACAATGGCGAGGTGATGGGACATGCCATCAGCTGTCTCTGTGTTCCACCAGTTCATGACACTGGCAAGGTGACAGTGTGTGATGACAACAGCAGCACACCCTCACACATGCTTTCTCCTCCCGCCTTCCTCATCAACCAGACAACATGGCCTTGGCCTTGGCCTCACTACCACTCATCTCACAATGAAGCAATGCCACAATGAGGATGGCAATGCACAGTCTCTGTCTCACTCATCCATCCCAAACAAATAATGTGAAGGTAAATGAAATGCACAGATTAATAGTCTAGTCACCAATGTATGTAGTGGTATGGTATGGTATAAAATCAGTGTTATCATAAGAGTACCATAGAGTGAATGGTCCACCAAATGTTGTCAATGCAACAGTTGTATGATGTGTTTCAGGGTGCATACAAATCATCATAGGATATGAAGTAGCAATGATTGAATGCAAGGCAGATCACTGATAGAGTCTATGACGAGCAGTGAAGCAAATGTAATAAAAAACATGCTGTATCTTGCATTTAGAAGGCCCTCCTAAATGTGAGATAGGACACCAAATAAAGAGAAGATGTGATCTATCACACATGTTAATACAAGATGTGTTCCAACTATGTGATAGATCATATGGTGAAATGGAACACAGGGATTCTAATTGATGTCATGTGTGACATCCCTGAAGGTTCCCTGGATAGGGAGGTGGATCTAAGTGATGAGGTAGTTGGTGGTGCACATGAGACTGTGGGTATTGCATAGGCTTCATCACAATGTCATCATGGATGAAATGTATACATGCTGCCAATACAATGACAGTGCAAGGGCAAATGTTCTTGTGGAGATGCCATAAGTCACTTGTGCTTTATACCTCATCCACCCAGCACTGACTAAACATAGATATATTCCACTGACAAGCACTACATATGACATGATGGGAGGGAAGAAGAAAAACAAAGGGAAAGGAAAGGCAGGGAGAAGACAAGTGACGAGCAGCAGTGGGGCAGCAAAGGTGAGTTAGACAGTTCGAATAAAGGCTGACAGACCAAAGAATAGCACAACAATGATGATGAAGAAGGTAAGTGACACAATTTCACCATCAAGAGAGTGTTTGAGACTCACCAGGTGTACAGAAGTCGGTGAAGGTAGCAGAAACATTACTCATCAATGAGCAACCAAGTGGAGAAGGTCACCTTGAATAAGTTGCCCACAAAATGAAGCTTGAGCAACAGGCCCACAAGGCAATCATAGGATATGCTTGGGTGGACGTAATCACAATGAAGACTGAGTTTAAGTTTGGACAATGGAACCCATGAAGGCTTGTCAAGGGGCAGGTGAACTGCCTTGTACAGTCCTTTCTGACCAAGGGAGTGGATGATTTTCTATCATGAAAGTGATACTGTTGGTCATGTCATGGTCGGATGTGAAGCCCTTGACATACACACCGAGCTACACGCTGGAAACAGATTCAACAAAAGATCTACCTTTGCTTCAGCTCAAGGATGCCACCGAAGGGAAACAGTGACTGGTTGCGGTGGGTAGGCAGCATCATGTGCATGCAGTCAGAGAGTGGGTCCAGTTTCTGCACAAGAAGCATGCGGACTTGGTTCAAGACTGTTAGACTCTGGAGCAGAGGGACGCAGAGGTTATTATATCGGCAGAGATTGCAAACAAAAACAACATACAGAAAGTGAAACAGGATGCTCTAGAGGAAATGCTGGCACTTGGGATCCAATGGATGGCAAATTTGTATGATACATGTGAGCAATGTCCCATGACATACCTGTGTTCAAGGGGACATATTGCGCATTCATGAGGCCTGCCGAAATGCAAGATATATATAAACATGTGTATCATGCATACTAGGGTAGTTGAAATGTGCAATATGCACACTTATATGTGAAAGAATTATTACATAGAACAGGATGCTTTCCATTTCACTTTTGCAGAAAAGATCAATGATGTTCTCAGTTTCCACCTTGCAGAGAATGAGAGCGACCACATGTATCGTCAGACCCCTGAGGAGGCCCTGCTACACACTTTCAAAATGATGAAAGTGAATAAAGAAATGTACATGGATGCCAAGCCAAAGGAAGGGGTCAAGGTTGTGCCATGCAAGTATTCAGAACTCCTGTCACAAGAATACATATGGGAAATGTTGAAGCAGCTTGAACCCATGGAAATCCATATGTTCAATGACCACAAGGAGATGAAATTGAACATGTTCCAGGACATGATGCTGGGAACAGGCAGAGGGATAAGTCTAAATAGCAAGGTGATATTGTGCCATGACTAATGCCACCATGAACACCAGATAATTGTACACATGGTTATGCAAATGGAAGTGTACACTTGCGAGTGCTTCAACAATGTTGAGGCAGATGAAGAGAAGGTGGAGGTACTTCACCTCAGGCACCAGGTTTCAGAAGCAATAGCCACCTGAGAGGTACCATTTGGTGTTGGAGTGCAAATGACCCAAGAGGTCCATTCATCTATCATGGCAACTTCTGCTTAAATCTAAAAATATACCCAAGTCATCCAAACCACCTGCAGGGGCTCTGTAGGTGCTTTGAAAGTGCTTCCACATAGCCCGACAGGTACCTCCCAGATGCCAAATCAAACTTGCCCAGGATCTGGTGGGCCCCTTCCCTTCATGCCTTTTGCCCCAGACAGCTGGGCAGCCTAGCCCAGCACAAGCAAAGGGCTTGGTCAACATTTTACTTCTCCCTGTATATCCCACCATCGAAAGTGAAATGCTATACTTGTGATGATACCTGGCTGAGAGCTGAAGCACCAACAACTTCAAGCCCAACTGAATGCACTCCTGAACCTGCAAAATGACAATTCAACTGTGACCACTGATGTCCCCACCACACTCAACACTGATAGTCAGGATCTTCCTGCAACTTTACAGCCTGTTCTCAGTGACAGAGAATCCATTCGTGTCATCCAGAGGTACAATGCTTTATATCTTTGTGAATATATGCTTACTCTTCCCTTCAGGACATGGAATGCAGTTTTATTTAAAGGATAACAAGGATCAGGTATCATTCTCTACACTGCACCAGTTCTTCCAACACGAGCATTGGCTTCATAACATATGTCCATCAGAACCACTGGGTTGCTACAATTATCGACTTCTCAAAATGATGTACCTTGTATGGGGACTCACTTGGGGGCCAACCGGACATAGAGTTCACCACTGTGGTTCAGTGGTGGACTCAATATCACACTGGGACTCAATTCACGACCAGGTCACTAGCAATTCCTTGTCAACATGATGCATTTTCATGTGGAATTTTTGCCTTTAATGCACTTGTGCACTTTTATTTGCTGGATGAACACCCACTGATGGATGTCAAATATGTCAATGACAAGAGGTTGAAGATCTTTCTGGAGATTGTAAGACATCACTTGAGTCATGTATGCAATCTTATTTGTTATAGCATACATGACTTACTTTTATATGTAGGCATCAATGACGCCGCCTGAGTCCTCCTATGAGACTTTGACTACACAAGAATGCGCCTTCAGTATGCTCGAAGCACTGAAGTTACGGAGACATTTGATGTTCCAATTGAAATGGCATCCTCAATGATACCAACCATAGTACACTATTCCATGAGCAGCATCAGCCTGGGCAACAAGTCAGAAGATTTACCTCACCTAATGGAAGAGCAACTGTCCACGGAGCCACCGTTGGCCACCAAGGTTAGACAGCCACGAGTGAAACCCCACGTTAAATCTGTTGAAATCTGGGTATTCGCTTTCTGTTTTTCTATTACATAACCCAGATTCTAGACCTGATTACATCAGTGGTCCAGACTATCGGACACTAGGTCCGTTTACACTATCACATTTGACTCATCATATGTCATCATAGATAACAGCCATTATTGCTATTGGCTAGATAGGTTTCTTATCATTCGTCATACGATATGACTCATTCCTATCTCTTATCTTTACCTACCCTAGAGTAGAGACCATACAGGTACAAACAATGCCTGTACACTATATAGAGGGGAGCTCACTCTGTATCGCTCTCCTCAGTTCTTATACAAGCTCTTCTACCTTGCTTCTATACTCACTCCGCTCCTCAAGCTAGCAACTTCTATCCTCAGACCTAGTGAGTACCTCCCACTAGGCACATACCTTCCTCTTGTCACTTGCATTACGCTTGTGGCACCTACTGTTCTCAGACAGTAGAGACAAACGGAGTACCACGCACTTCATTAGGTTATGAGCCCTGCTTAGTCGAGGCTTGACATACTTGCGCTTTCCCGTCACCCTTGACCTAGCAGATATGGAGGCTAGAGTTGCTACGAGTTTCTCTCAGACGATTGTCCTTCTTGGACATTGTCTTATGCTCGTCGCTACCAACATCCCCTTGTATGCACTTGGGGCTGTTTGTTTCTTTGTTCATCAGTTTGGAGATATCCTCATTCGAGTCGATGATGGTTATTTTTCTCTTGATATGAATCACATCGCTAATCACGAACATTATACGTTGCATCTGGTTTTGTCTACTAGACCCCAACAACCAGTTCAACAGGTTCGTGGTGATTCACCTCCGCCCTCATCGGAGAGACCATCATCTTCCCAATCTCTGTCTACACCTGCGACCGGAGTAACCTACGAGGTTCGCCCCGAGACATCCCCCTCGCAGTCGTCCTACTTCTCTGCTCCTGCAGAACTCCCTGCTCCCATCGTCCCTACGCCTTGCTCAGAGGATCCTACGTGTCTGGTTCGTTTCAACAACTTCCAGACCCCTTTCCATATTCCCTGTCCTTCTTGTCAACGACACGTTGAAGAAGCAGAATATTGTGACGGACTACGAGGACTTGGGACACGAACACGTTGTACTTGCTTGGAAGCTCTTTTTCAACATCCTGTTTAAGTCAACGGAGAAGATACGGTTGCAAGACAGTGTGCAGTTTCAACATGTGTTTCAAGCTTTCATCATCCAGCATGGTACCCATCTCAATCACTTTCTCCAATGGATCTACATAATGTGAGATGTTGGCAATCACCAATTTCAATGTAGAAGGTGAAAAAACGCACTTGAGAACCACTCCCCAATTCTTTTAGGTTGGTGAAGTTGGTGCAAGACATTAAAAACCACAAGAGAGCCCACAATTCCGTCAAGTCATTCTGCACGGCATGCCTTTGAGGAGTAACCACCAGTGAAAGGAGAAAAACATGAGCAGGATATTGCACCGCTGCGATGGTGCGACCCAAAATTTGTGATCATATGTGCCCTGTTGAGGATCATGTAGTACCACATCTTGCACTTGAAAATGTGCGCATCCCGACTTGCAAGCATGTATGAAGTGATCCAGACATTGAAGTGACGCTTGTTGTACCATCTCTGTCGTAGTTCTTTCCGGTGCTTGGTAATCCCATGATAACTGAGAATCTTGAAGCCAGGGAGAAACTTTAAAAATTCCATCTCCCAGTTGAGCAATATGCTCATCGGAACGATCTAGATGACCAGTCATGTGCCATCAGCCAGAGAAGCCACATGATGTACGATGAGAAGCCGAACCAAAAGTCATTAGTGGAGTGTATATTGCTCGATCATACCAAAACATACCCAAGCTCCATCTCAGCTGCCAAGATACCATTTAGATTATTACAATGCAGTGAAGCAAGCCATTCCAACCCACTCTGTTGGTAAGGACAGAGTACCCTGCGGAGAAGCAATGGTGGCTTGAACTTATCCTTGGGAGACCAGTTGGCAGGAACGACCACAAATGGGTTCAGATACTCTGGGATGCAGGCAAATTCGTTGTCATCGTGGACGTCCTCCATTGGCACGTCTGCCTCAGCTGCCACCTCTGTGTTAACTTATCCACTCACTTTGTATGATGACTTGGCTTAGCAGTGTCTAGACTTCTCACCACGTCAGGCAAATGGGGATACCAAGCGACCCCTGCTTTTCTGACTGATAAGGCATGTTGAGGTGCGTTCTCAGTGGTCTCATGGAGTACACATTCACAGTAGCATTCCTCTCTGTGTCGAGTGCGCCCCAGCCTTCAACTATGCCCAGGACAAGCACACCACAGAAATAGTTGTGGATAGTATCATTCCATCCCATGTCCAAAACAAAGTGCTCTTTAGGACACCTAACCTCAAGGTGGACTTACATTTGTGGCAGAGAGCACGATTGACAATGTCTCCATCCCTGAAGCCAGCCTCAATCTCCTCGACCTTTCATCCAACGGACAATACCTGGCTAGCACAAACATCTCAAGAAGGGGACTGTAACGACCCAATATCCTATCTAGGACAATGGGAGGTTCTGGAGGTTGCCTGGTGGATCCTAGAGCTCTTGCAATGAGTAGTCTCGAGTAGGAGAGGAACAGTAGACCACTAGGGTCTTATGGTATTACTATCAAGGGAGAGGAAAGTGGGGAACTAACAAGAGAACTAGACTAGAGACTAACTACTATAACATAGGGGTATTTATAGGGGCTAAGTGTGAGCACAGGCCAAGCTGTGGAAAGGCTGTGGGAATCTAAATAAGGTTAATACCACAGTCACTGGGTACCATGAGGATGCTATAGATAAGAGGTGTTAATGCTATTGGAGGATAAGGGAAAGTGAGTCAAGAGGAAAGTCATGAGGCAAGCATAAGGATGCAATGTGTATACCATGAGGTGGCCATGAGGTGCATAGCCTAGATAAGAGATAAGATCATGTGACTTGGTCACGTGACTAGTAGCGTGTGAACCATGTGACCTGATAAGGTAAGTCTTGATAAGCGAGATAAGAGATAAGGAATACTATGGTAGTGTTTTTTTAGTGTTTGTGTGCACTAGTGGAACTAGTGTTAGTGATTAGGAAATGAATGGTAGTGAAATGTAATCAAGAAATGTAGTGTCTGTAACAGATTGACCTGACAGATGGTTGCGGACATGAGAGAGCAGGTTCCAGCCTTGGCTGAATAGCCATTCAACATCAACAGATGTAGCTAGATCATCTCAATTAACATTATTAGATAGTAACACATGGGTGGCACTCACCAGGAATACTAAGGTAATCAGTAGCCATATGAGAAAGACAAGGGAACTTTGTCTGATGTTCAGTCCACCATATCAAAATGTCCATCACATCCTCAATATCCATGGTGAGGTAGGTGTCAAGTTCATTGAGCGATGGCTTTGGCTTTGGCTTAGCAAGGTCTGGAGATTGTCGAATACATTTTCAGAGACATGCTGCTTGTCCGACAGGCATCCCATGCCTTCTTCAGTGTCCAGCACATCTGGGAGATGGTGGGAAGCATAAGAGTTGTTGTAGACATCAGTCACAAGTTGCTTTGCTGTCGAGATCCATTCAGATGACCAGCCAGCATTTTTGAAGTATTTGAGTTTGTGCTGTGGGTGGAGAACTGTACCTGTTGTTGAGTCCTGCATACAAACCAGAATCATCAGACTACATACCCATAGTGATTCAGTACAATTCAGATGAGTCAGTAAGTGAGTAATAACGGTTGAGGGTCCTTTTGGCAAAGCTGATGGCAGCGCGGATGGCTGGATTGAGTTCCTTCTTTGCCAACATGCTGGTGGCGAAGGTCTCATCTATATAGTCCATGGTAGGAATCACCATTGCAAGATTTGGTGTCACACAAGAGAAATAGTGTGTCACAACCTTCAGAATCTGAGTTGGCGGTGTGGTGTTCCTATTTAAGTAATGAAGATGCTGTGCAACACGCACGTACCTTGAGAACATCACGCAGCTGTTTGAGCAGCTCCCGCTCCTCATCATCTAGCCCACAGCTACTCACTTCCAGCTTGTTCTTGTCAGTGATCCCATCAACTCCTGCCTGAATTCAATTGCAAAGTCTAGCATCTCAAAAGTTGAGTTCCAACGAGTGGCAATGTCCCGTGGGAGATTTTTGATGGCCATCCGTATCTCATCCAAGATCACGTGCCATGCAGGTAAGAGTTTTGTGCTTGAATGGATGATCTTAAAAGCTAATTTGTGAATCTATGGCATCCAAAAGTAAAGGGAAGTCGTTTTGGTAATCCAGGATTCACTTTACCTTTGCCAGGAGCAGCCATAGTGGCCCAAGATGTTCATCAAGTTCCGTGCGCTCTTCGTCCGTCAAGAAATCCAGTTCATCAACCCATCCTTCAGTATTATCATCCCCACCGGTATTGTCCTCATTACCCTCCTCAGTCTTTGTCATCGCCTGAAACTCTTCCAGTCTGCCGTTTTTATTGAGCTGTCATCCATGCTCTCCCAACTCATGTCTCCTTTTTTTCTGGGTGAGTCAAATTGACAAGTTAGTGTTTTTGCAACTAAATTAATGACATGTACATAGGAAACATCGCGTGCATGCACTCTTGCCTCCAAAGTGCATGAGGAGATCACCTAACTCCGTCATCATTGTATCATTTGATGATGCATTGTCAGCAGTGATGCTCAGGATCTGCCTGTTGACTTTAGGTGTGTCCCTTGTTTAAAACTAGTCAAAGACCTTATCGGAAATCCCGAAGTCCCATAGAATCTTTGCAAACGCTTCCACCAGATTGGCACTGCTATGCGATTGCAAACACTTCCGCCAGATTGGCACCACTATGCGACTGCAATAACCTGCTGTGACCGCTGCATCAGCACCATCAGGACTTCTTCCAGTTAAGTTTATCAACACTAACCTTCACTATATCAACAACATCAAGAACCATTGCATGCAGCTTACCCTCATGAGCTAGGTGGACAGTAACCACAACAAACAACTTGTGGTTTGGTAATGTCCACGCATCCATTGCAAAGCTCAGTTCTCCGTCATAATCGTAGTAAGTCATATTAATCTCCATGCAATAAATGTGATGAGGCAATTCACCCTTAACATTTTAGCGATCCACTTATGTGTGTTGGTGAAGACAAGTTGGATGTCACGGGACACTGTTGATGAGTGAGGTATGTATTCTGGCCACCCAGTCTTCATCAAAGATTGAAAACCCCTGTCGCTAACTAGTTCAAATGACTGCAGTAAGCTGTCTTTCCCTTGCGCGCGAATGCAGTGGTAATTGACCTTTATCAATGTAGTTCTTGATTCCATTGTGTGCTGTTTGAAGACTTGTGGCTTCACAGATGTTCTGCATCATATCCTCACCCCAGCATGACTGAACATGCTTGCACATGTTCCCAGTGGATACCTTGTCACTCTTATCAAGATAGCACCTAACATTGTGGGTGCAATCCCTTGGAAAGACACGAAAATACATGGCTCCGGCACTTCTCAATGTACTCAATATCAGGTGTGGCACTAAAGAAGGCATAGACTGGTGAGTTCCATTCCTGCATCATTCACTCTGTCATTCCATCAGTAAAGTGTGTCATTGGACATTTTCTAGGCTCTTATGAAGTTCAGCATCCGAACTTTCATCTTGATCCTTGGGTTTGTCGTTGTTCTTAACGCTCTGCTGCTTTTTTGACTGCTTCATGCCTGATGCAGTCTCTTTTACCGCTGGTGCCACTTCTGTCGGATCATCGGCATCTGATATCACCTTGGTTCTTGGGTGTTTTCTTGATGTGAGTGTTTTCATGTGAGGTTCGACTTCACCACTGCCTGATTCAACATTTCATGATGTCATGGCACGAGCTTTCAGATGATTGGCCATGGCAGCGGCTTCGGTGAGCGCCTGTGCCTTCCCTGTCGGACGTGGGACCTGTTTCAAAGACATAGTGGAAAGATTGGGTGGTGATAGAACCAAGATCCCGATTTTCTTTTGGTAACACTGGCAGGTTGATTTCGGAACTTAGTTTTGTGGTATTGTACAGTTGTGTGCCTGTGGCTATATCTGCTAGATGACGAGACTAAGAATACTACTATACATGGATACTGGGTATATGAGTCATGGGTTTGGGTATATGGGTCATGGGTTCATGGGTCATCAAGACTCAACCCATACCCATACCCATGTATACCCATACCCATAACCCACTGTGGATTACCCATACCCATGCAGATCTCTACCACCACCCCAACAACTCAGTGGCACGGCCACCCCTACTGCAATGACAACATTGTGACAACAACATCAATGTGGTGGCACGAACACCCATGGTGATGACGACATGGCAGGGCCACCACCATACCAATGACAATGAGGTGGCATGACCACCACCAATGACAATGGCCACCACATGGTTGCCGGCCACCACCACTCATTCAGGAGCCCAATGGCTCTGCTGACATGTAGCTAGTAGTTTATGTATTCAGTAGCAACAACAATACATATTTTTTATTTTACTAAATGAATTGGCTGGAAAAGAAAAAAAGCCCTCTGAGTCTACTGTAGGGACAGTACAGGCACTTCAGACAGTACAACATATTAGTATCTGTACAGATGAGCACAGCTTTACCAAATCTGTACAGCACTGTGTGCTCTATGCCATGACTGCACAGGGGGGAACCTTTCTGTCACGCTGTGACAAGTATAACACACTGTACAGAGTGACACATCACTGCACAGCTAAGTCATGATTTGCTGATGTGAGGGCAAGGGTGAAGGTGATCCAGTTGTGGGAGATGTTGATAACAATGGAAGAGGCCCAGATGAGCCCAAGGAACCATCTGACACGCTGTACAATGCAGCATGCAACCCCACACATGTCCATATCGACCTGGGTGGACCATACAATGGTGATGTGCCGGCGTTCACCAGTGCAGCAAAAGGGTTGGCAGTATATGTCGACTTCTTCGTTGTGTATGTACCTGGGCTGTGTCAGTGGTGTGGCTGTGGTGTGAACTGATTGAGTAAGCAACTGTTGAAATTTCTCCAAGTTCCCACAGTGTTGGTGTCACTTGAACCACCACTGGCTCACCCTCACTGGCCCAGCTCCAACAACATGATACAACAATACCAACTCACTAGTAAGGTGGGTGCTGACCAGGACCTACTCACCTCATGCTCCAACCATACCCCTTCTACCATGTCAATTCAAGTGCAACTGCTCTTGTCCCACCCTTCACCAGGTCCTTTTGAGTCTGATTGCTTGTCTCCAACCCAACCATGTCCATTCAATTTTAGCTGCTTGTCTCCCACCTAACTGTGTCAATTTGAGCACTATTGCTTGTGTCCCACCTTCACCACATCATTTCAAGCCTGATCGCTCATCAACCCAACTGTGTCCATTTGAGCACAACCCTTCATCTTCCACCCAACTGATGACCATGTCAACTCAAGCCCCACCACTTGTCCCCTGCTGCAACCATGTCCTCTCAAGTGCAATCACTCATCTCCTGTCCCAACCATGCCCTGTTGAGCCTGACCATGTCCATTTGAGTGCAGCTGCTCGCCTCCCATGGTGGGTTAACATGGTTGGTGTTACAAATGCTACATTTCTTGATTACATTTCACTACCATTCATTTCCTAATCACTTACACTAGTCCCACTAGTGCACATGAACACTACCAAAGACTATCATAGTATTCCTTATCTCTTATCTCGCTTACCAAGACTTACATTATCAGGTCACATGCTTCACACACTACTAGTCACATGATCTTATCTCTTATCTACTACCTCATGATATACACATAGCATCCTTATGCACGCCTCATGACTTTCCTCTTGACTCACTTTCCCTTATCCTCCAATTGTAATGACCAAGGTTCTTGGCGTTGTTCAATATGAGAAATGTATGGTGCTTGCAATGTCAATTGGGTCAAAGGAGTGTGATTAAGGCGGTAGCCTTCAAGAGTAAGAACCAAGGGAAACAACAAGAGAAATAGACTAAGGTATCTATTTACAAGTACGACTATATATACTATGAGAGACCGTGCACAGACCATGCTGTGAGTATCTATAACGAGTAACTAATGTGCTCACTGGTTACCATGAGGTGAACCTTGATAAGAGCTGTTAATGCTATTGGACGATAAGGGAAAGTGAGTGAATAGGAAAAGCATGAGGTATCCATGAGGATGCAATGTGTGTACCATGAGGTGTATAGCCGAGATAAGAGATAAGGTCATGTGACCGATCATGTGACAAGATGTGATAAGGGATCATGTGACTTGATAAGATATGGTTTATCTGATAAGACAATGGGTCAATAAAGGGAAGAAAAGGAAAAAGACAATAGGGCAATAAGGGCGACAATAAGGGTGAGCGTAACACCAATAGCATTAACAGCTCTTATTCCTGGACCAGAGAGGTCCAGGTTTGTCAAGAATAAATGTCCCTAATCAACCTTGCTCCTTGAATAGTAATATCTGGCCCTCACTCAATTCTATTCATGATCAATATTGATTATCTAATGAAGCCCCTTGACATCTGGTATCTACTAGTAGCCCCTTTATCGAACCCTCTCTTATGCCTTCCTGTTTCATTTTTGAGAGTGAGCAATTATACTTCTCGTTTGTTGACACTTTACTGATGTGTCATATCATTGCCTGCTGGCTACCGCAAGTTGGGAGACTTTATGGACCTGTTGACTGCATCTTGTGTCTCTTATGCAGTGTTGCAATGGGACTTTCAGTTTCTTGATGTCTCGTCGCAAGTCTTTGACCCAATTGCCATATATCTGACAGGTCCTAATCTTCCTGTGTTATCCCCTTCATTAGCAAATCACAATTCTGCTGTGCAGTGCTGTGATGCAGTGCACAGCAAGTTACAGTTGTCACACTGTCACAGAAAGGTCCCTCCCTGTGCAGTTAGGCCACAGAGCACACAGTGCAGTACAGATTTGGAAAAGCTGTGCAGTCAGCCACAGTCCATAAGCATCTATGACCACTGTACCATTTGCACAGTTTGACAGAGCTTCTTTTTTTTTTTTGGCCCTCTTACTTGACTTCCTGACAGTCCAATTAGTAGAAAAACAATATATTATTTCTAACTACAACAAATGTATATAATATATCTATGTGCAATTCTCACGTTCCGTTGTCATCAATGTGGTGGTGGAAGATCATTGTCATCAATACTGTAACGACCCAATATCCTATTAAGGACAATAGGAGGTTCTGGTGGTTGCCTGTAGATCCTAGAGCACTTGCAATGGTAGTTCTGTTATCTAGAGATGAATGTCAGACCACTAGGGTCTGTAGCAGATTACTATCAATGAGAATAGAGGGGAAAACAACAAGAGAACTAGACTAGAGACTAACTACTATAACATAGGGGTATTTATAGGGACTAAGTGTGAGCACAGGCCAAGCTGTGGAAAGGCTGTGGGAATCTAAATAAGGTTAATACCACAGTCACTGGGTACCATGAGGATGCTATAGATAAGAGGTGTTAATGCTATTGGAGGATAAGGAAAAGTGAGTCAAGAGGAAAGTCATGAGGCAAGCATAAGGATGCAATGTGTATACCATGATGTGGCCATGCGGTGCACAGCCTAGATAAGAGATAAGATCATGTGACTTGTTCATGTGACTAGTAGCATGTGAAGCATGTGACCTGATAAGGTAAGTCTTGATAAGCAAGATAATAGATAAGAAATACTATGGTAGTGTTTTGGTAGTGTTTGTGTGCACTAGTGGAACTAGTGTTAGTGATTAGGAAATGAATGGTAGTGCAATGTAATCGAGAAATGTAGTGTCTGTAACACCCTCCTTGTCCTGGATCTTGGCTTTGACATTGTCAATGGTGTCCAAGGACTCAAGCTTGAGCATGATGGTCTTTCCCGTCAACGTCTTGACAAAGATCTGCATTCCACCATGGAGATGAAGCACAAGATGGAGGGTGGATTCTTTCTGAATGTTGTGGGGGCGTCACCACAGCTGCATCTTTGCTGTTGTTATTGTTGACCTCATAGTGGTGGTGGGGATGCTGTGGCGGCTGCGTCATTGCTGTCGCTGTTGCCACGGTACTGTGTTGCATGGTCAATGATGACCATGTGGTGGTGGTGACGATGCCACAGCTGCATTGTTGTTGTTGTTGTTGCTTTTGGGATGCCATTGTGGCTGCGTCATCGTCGTCAGTACTGCGCCATTCACATCAAGGATGACCACCTTTTCATGGTGGTGGGGACAACACAGCTGCAGTCGTTGCTGTGCCATGTCATCATCAGCAAGGTGATGGCGGTGGGAGCATGGCTGTGTCATCCCTGTGCTCATCATGGTGGTGGTGGTAGCACCATGGCTACATCGCTGATAATGGGAGTGTGGTGGGGATGCCACCATGGCTGCGTCATCATCATCATCGTTGCAGTGCCATCGACATTGAGATACCTTGTCGTGTTGTGGCAGCTGCATCGTCGCATCACCATCATTGTCCACACGGGTGGTGGTGATGGACGTGGTGCGCCAGCGACAACGGGGCCATGGTGGTGGTGATGGTGATGCGGCTTTTGCTGTGTTTGTCCCAGTCATCACGCCCCGTCATCATTCGTGACGAAATTGCAGCAATGATGCGCGTTGTCACTGTTGGGGTGGGGGTGGCGAGTCAAGTCTTGTGTTGTCACTGAGAGGGTGTGGTGGCCATGCCACCACATCTTGATGTGGCAGTTGTGGCTGTCCCACAGTATCATCGTCATGGTGGTGGGCACACTGACACATTGTTGATGTTGTCAATGTGGTGGTGGCGATGTCGGATATCAAGTGCATTTGATGAACAGTGGAGGGATGGAGCCTGGTTGGCGTTAGCATGATACACGACATGCTGACATAATCCATTGCGAAAATTCAACAAGTCCACACCAATATAAATGTAAACCAATTAGCATTTACTACTAGTATGTAGTACTAATAAGTACAACTCAAATTACTATTTTACTAATGTAATGGCTATGATACTTGTGCAGCCTGCACACTGTCGGACTGTGTTGGTTGAGCCAGCATGTCAGTCATGTCGTCAAGGCGATATGCTGTAATTCTCTGCCTAAATCGGAGTTTTTCTGACACTTGCTGATAGTTGCTGTGCAAAGAACTCAAAACTGTGAGTTATTGTTACATCATGCTGTAATTGGTTGTGTCACTATGTGACTGTGCCAAAATCAGAGATTTGCTGATGTTCTGTTAGTGCTTTAGTTGAGCAATTTCACTTTCTCACCAACACACAACTTCGGGTACTCGTGCATGCACATGGCCTCAAATGTCCCTCACACTTTCATTGTATACAATGTCAGAACGTACTGCGTTTACACACAACATGCTCGTGTCCTACCCGGTACCTACTATTTGGTCATACTCTACGAGAATGGTTGGACATCATGTGGATCCATCTTGCTCCTCCTGAGCATCCTGCTCAATTTGGTTGAGTGTCACGACCCAGATATTACCAAGTCCAACTCTGGACAACTCCGGATAATCTCAGACAACCCTTGACCTAGGACCAACAGACATCCACGGAGTTGCAACTCTGGACTCATACCTTTATTAATCTTCTTTAGTTATAGTCTGCATTTCACCTGTCCAATCGTTACAGCCTTCTCCGGCTGTGCTCCGTGCTCCGTTACTCAGCCTCCCCTTCCTATGTACATTGCCTTCGCGTAGTAGTTCCGAATCCAGACTTACTCCAGGTTTCAAGTACTATATAATCCCCTGTATTATTCTGTCGTACCTTCAGTATGAAAATTAACTAAGTCACCTCCTTTCGAGTCTGACTTCCCTTTCACCTTCCTCTACTCTAAATACGAGGACACGGGATTGACAAGGGCGTGACACATAAGTCCTGCGCCAACGTCCTCACCCCTCCGTACCTCCGTCCCCTCAGACCCAGTACCCTCGGACCTCCATCAGACTTGAACCTGGAGGATCTGGATTTGACAGTATTTTCATACTGCCTCTTGTCACAATCCCTTCTGAACCATTATGTCTACGTGCACTACCCGAACCTCATGCGCCAATATGTTGCAGTCTGCCTTTGGCAGCACTCGCACCATACCAGACGAATTCGTCAGCCTAACTCAACACGCCGCACCTTCGGCATCAGCGTGGCGCACCCAGCCCACCCCATCTCTGCTCACTCCGCTCCCTGAAGAACGTGTCTCCGGAGTGTCCCGTATCCGGATTTTACCAGAAGATGAAGAGGACTTCTGGGGTGAGGACCACCCTGGCACTCCTCTACCAGGAGCAAGAGAAAGAGATGATGGTGGTGGTGACGATCCCAATGACCCAGACGACGATGGCTCCTCTACCTCTTCCACTCCGGACTCCGAATGACTCTTCCATCATGATCGTCGGAGAGACGAAGATGAGGTACCCAACAACGTCCCTCTGGCTTTCGAGCCATTCAACCAATTGGCTAACGCCATCCGTGATATGACTCGCCAAGCACTCCGTCACAAGAGTCCTTCTAGCGACGCAAGGATCAAAGTCCGTGAACCAGACACTTTCGACGGGTCATACCCAAAGAAACTCCATTCCTTCGTAGTGCAATGCAAGATCACCTTCCAAGCCAACGAAAAATCCTTCAGAAAGGACCGAAGCCAAGTCACCTTTGCTCAGTCGTATCTCAAAGGAATGGCCCTCAACTACTTCGAGCTGGACTTGCTTGGAGTTGTCACTCCGTCCCATCGTCCTCCCTGGATGACAGATTGGCAGGCCTTCCTGTATGAGTTACAGTCGAACTTCGGCCCCCATGACCCTGTTGCTGAGGCAGAAACTCAACTCGAGCAACTGCACATGAAGGACACTCAGTGAATCTCCAAGTACATCATTGAGTGGAATCGCCTAGTGAACAAAGTCCGAGAATGGGGACCTGGTGCTTTTCGCCGGAGCTTCTACATCGGACTTCCAGATCACATCAAGGACGAGATTGCTCGTCATGGCAAACCTGACAACATCCATGACCTCCGTACCCTCTCATAGCAGATCAACCAAAGGTACTGGGAGCACAAGGAAGAGATTTCGTGCACTCTGAAGGCCCCCGGTTTGACACCCTCCAACAACCACAACTCCAGTAAGTCGTCGAGCTCCGCTCCGACTAACTCCTCCCCGCCTAAGGACAATAAGTCCAAAGGCTCCTCCTCGTCTTCCAACTCCAGTTCTTCCGGGGGAGGAAACAACAATAAGAAGGGCACTAGCAACCCTTCCAAGGCAGATGCGATTGCCTCCAAATTGGGCAAAGACGGAAAACTCCTTCCGGAGGAACGTCAACGCTGAATGGATGCCAATCTGTGTCTTTTATGTGGTGAGAGTGGACACTCCGCCAAGGACTGCCCGAAGTCCACTTCTAGAGCGTCGAAGGCCCGTGCAGCTACCACAACTCCAGAAGCTTCAGCATCGACCTCCGCTTCTTCGGAGGTAAAAAAATAGAACGCGACTCTTGTACGTCCGCACAGGCTGGGAGTCGCGTTGATCTGAACTGTGCCATCACGGAACTACGTCTCAACGTGTCCGCTCTTTCCGATCTGAACACTCTCCGTCCGTTTATCTCTATCCCCGTACATAACCTCTCAGATGTACCTATCCTTGTCGATTCCGGCTCTACTCATTGTTTCGTAGACACTGCGTTCATCGAAAAACACAAGATTACTGCGTACTCTGTTCCTCCGATAAACCTCCATCTCTTTGATGGCTCCTCAACTTCCATCATTACCCTCGCGGTAGATCTAACCATCCTCTTCGCTTCTGGCATCTCCACCTCCAATACATTTTATGTAACCTCGTTGGATCCCTCATGCAGCCTTGTTCTTGGACACTGCTGGCTCACCCGCTACAATCTGTTGATTGATTGGGTTACGAGCAGCATTACTTTCCAAACTCCTGCAGATATCACCCTCCAAACCTCCGAGCGTTCCCTCCCCGTCGCTAGACAACACTCCTCCCTTGGAACGCTCTCCAGACCCGCCTAAAGCTCTGGGACTACCAGCTCCTCACATTTCCTTTGTGAATGCAGTCGCTTTTCATCGCACCTGCAAGATGGAGGGCTCAGTCCAGTTCTCCCTTTCCCTCTGGTCTACTGAAGACATCTCCACACACGCAGCCTCTGTCTCCGTTGCTTCCTCCAATGAGGAAATCAACCTCTCTGGTGTTCCCTCCGAATACCACGACTTCATGGACATCTTCAGCAAGCAGAAAGCCGATACCCTCGCCCCTCATCGGCCATATGACTTGAAGATCGAGTTAGAGGAAGGAGCAGAACCCCCCATTGGAAAGATTTACTCTGTTTCCGCTACAGAACAACAATCCCTCCGTGATTTCCTGGACGAACACCTCAATATCGGATTCATCAGACAATCTATGTCTCCGCACGCAGCTCCGGTATTGTTCGTCTGGAAGAACGACGTTCCCTTCGACATTGCGTTGACTTCCAAGGTTTGAACAGTATCACACTAAAAGACTGCTACCCACTTCCCCGCACCTCCGACCTCCTTGATGCACCCTCTGGAGCCAAGGTCTACACAAAAATCGATCTCCGACATGCGTACCATCTGGTCCGTATTGCAGAGGGAGATGAGTGGAAAACCTCTTTCTGCACTTGCTATGGCTCCTTTGAGTGGTTGGTCATGCCGTTCGGACTTACCAATGCTCCGGCGGCCTTCCAGCTGTTCGTCAATACCATCTTCACAGATCTGCTAGATGTTTTCATTGTGGTTTACCTCGACGACATCCTGATCTACTCCCATGACATGGAATCGCATCATAAAAACGTCCGAGAAGTTCTCCGGCAACTCCAAGCTAACGGCCTGTATGCCAAGCCGGAGAAATGTGAATTCCATACCACCACAGTCAAGTACCTCGGGTATGTTCTCTCCCCCACCGGCCTAATCATAGCCTCCGACAAAATCAAGTCAATCCTGGATTGGCCTGAGCCTAGGAGAGTCAATGACATTCAGTCCTTCCTGGGCTTCACCAATTTTTATCGTCATTTCATCCAGGGTTACTCCGACATAGTGGTCCCTCTGACTCGCCTTACTCGCAGGGAAGTCATTTGGGACTTCTCCGATGTCTGCCAGAAATCCTTCCAAAGTCTCAAGGACGCTTTCACTTCCGCTCCGGTGCTCGTTCACTGGACTCCAAATGTCCCCATCACCATCGAGACTGACGCCTCCAATTACGCCGTTGCCGGCATTCTCTCCATCACCACTCCCTCTGACAATGAACTTCATCCCATCACGTTCTTCTCCCGGACTTTGACTGGAGCAGAATTGAACTATGACATGCACGATAAGGAGTTGCTGGCAATCTTTGAGGCGTTCAAATCCTGGCGACATTACTTGGAAGGCTCTCCGACCCCTATAGACGTCCTTACTGACCACAAGAACCTCGAATACTTCTCCTCCACTAAGCTCCTGATGCACCGCCAGGCCCGATGGTCCGAATACCTTAACCAGTTCAATATGGTTGTTCAGTACCGGCCTGGTAAGCTCGGAGCGAAACCAGACACTTTGACTAGACGCTGGGACGTCTACCCCAAAGAGGGGGAGAAGGACTTCGCTCACGTCAATCCTGACAATTTTTGGTCGATTTTTACTCCTGAACAGCTTGCGCCCTCCCTCCAAGCCACTATTCTCGAGGCTCCGTTACTCCGAGCATCAGCACTAATCGACATGGAGCGACTCCAGTCCAACATCCTCTCCGCACCCCCCAGTAATCCTGTCGCGTCCCCTCTCCTGTTTTCGACATCACTAGACCCACGATGGAGTATCAACTCCGAAGGATTCCTTCTAAGGGACAATTGCATCTACGTCCCAGAAGCTGATAACCTCCCACTCTGTATACTCCGGACATTCCACGATCATCCGACCACAGGACATTTCGGTCAGAATTGTACCCTGGAGCTCATTCGTCGAGAATACACATGGCTGAAAATCCAGACTTTTGTAAAAACTATGTTAGCTCCTGTACAGCCTGTGCTCGTGCAAAGACTCCTCGTCATTGTCCTTACGGTCTTCTGAAGCAACTTCTGGTTCCAGAGAAACCATGGAACTCAATCTCCATGGACTTCATTGAACAGCTTCCATCTTTGGAGGAATATACTGGCATCCTAGTGGTAGTCAACCAACTCTCCAAACAATGTATCTTCATCCCGATTCATGATACGATCACCTCCGCAGGACTCACCAAGTTGTTTCTTATCCACGCACGACACATAAGTCCTGCGCCAACGTCCTCACCCCTCCGTACCTCTGTAACTCTGTACCTCCGCACCTCCGGCGACTTCGGTCGTACCTCCCTCCCCTCAGACCCAGTACCCTCGGACCTCCGTCGGACTTGAACCCAGGGATCTGGATTTGACATTGAGATGAACATCGTAGTGGCACACAGGCTCAGCACATTTTCCATCTCACACACATGGAGGAAGACAAGTGTTGGATTAGTGAACAAGATTGTGCCCGATGGTGATGCGAGACTGAGCGGATGCAATGTGCACAGACATCAAGTGGGCATTTCCCAGAACAGTGTTCGCAGGAGGAAAAGTGGCATATCATACAGGATTGGCAGGACCAAATGAGCCCCTCTCATTTTGAGGAGTCCACTTGTGCGGTATGTGGGTGGGAAATGCCATTGTTTTCCTTGTCCCCTTTGTCCCCAAACTTTCGTGTCCGTGTTGTGCTGCGGAATGACAGTCTACCGGAGAAGGTGGTCCCGCATTTCTATGACTTTCAGCTTTACAGAAATGCTATACTTTGTCCCAATGGTATGCAGTCACTTCATTCCCTTGTGCCAATCAGTACCTGCTCCTGTTGTCGGCACGCTTTTCAATCCTCACCCCCACGTCAACCCAGGTTTGCATTAGTGAATTATCTGTATTATGGGATGGAGAGGGTACCTCCTAATGTTTTGGATGCACTCACATCGGCTTCCCCTTTTGAATGTTTGCTTATCTTGCACTGTCACTTCACCACTATAACTCATCATTTTGTTTGACACAGACGATGTGGTGGTTATGTCCCCAAGGAGTCATCTCAGCACTTCAATAGAGGGAATGTCACAATCTTCCCACAGGATCTGGGCACGTTGTGTGATGTATTGCCTCCCAGTGTGGACGATATCTGGGACACAGTTTGTGTCTTGTTTTCTGGGGGTGGGAAGAAACCTACAGTGGGAGCATTGAAGAATTTTGTGCCAGTTCTGGTGTGTAAAAGCAAGGTGGTAGCTATTATTCATTTCTTGTTGCAAGAAAATGCATGGTACAAAGTGGCTGGTGTTCGGTTTAGGCAGAAGAATATGGATGACCTGTTTGCACCCACAGAAGCTGGCGAAGATGCTGGTGTCCTGCAGAGTATGGAATTGGAACATGCCGAGGGAGACAAAACAGAGGCCGGCAACGATGAGGACTGGGTGGAGCTCCAGGATGATATGGTTATGGATAATGTGGGCTACACACTGGGTGATCACTCACCATGTAGTCGGGAGTCAATGAAAGCACATGCTCTTGCATATGCATTGGATCACTGACGGTTCATTAACTCACAGGCCAGAACAGTGTTTATTGGTGATTCTCACCCAGGTCTTCTTGCTTATCTCTTCCCACACTTGGATCTGTGGGGGATTGGCAGGTTTCATCATCTGCAATGTTCGGGGGGCCAACAGTTGTCCTTCGAACTGCAAATGAAGTGCATGTTGCGGCAGTTTCGCTCCCCGTTTGCCCATGATGCATTATTTCCATTTGTATGTTGGAATATCATTCAGAAGCAAGCTGTCAGCAGACAGTCGTTGTTTTTGGTCAAGACATCTAATCACCATGAAATCATGACTCAGCTAGATGAACTGCACCCCGATTTGACGAGTCTAGCGGTAAAGTGGATGAGGTACCCGAACCCTAGAGCAGAATCAAACAAAGAGAAGCGTGTTGTAGGGATGTTGCAGCATTTACAGCTTTTGATGAAGAACCTGAAAGGCAGTCCAAGTTACAAGCTTTGTCATCAAAATGAAATCCGATCGTTGATCCGAAAACTGTCCACACTCACCCTCTTTGTAACACTCAACCCCCATGATCTCACATTGGTCATTATTGGCATGTTAGGTGGCATGATGGACAGAGTATGGCATGCGCTACCTGTGCAAGACTGTGCTGTTTTTGTGGCAAATCAACCCAATCATGCAGTGCAGGCATTTGACTCGACAATTTACACATTTTTGAGAATTATTGTCCGTTTCAGAAAGGGGAAGGGGCTTTTTGGGTGGTGCAATGCATACTATGGGATGGTCGAAACACAAGGCCGGGGGAGTCTGCATTGTCGTATGCTTATATGGCTGGATGGAAATCCATCGCCACAACAGTTGCATGACCAAATGCTCGACAATCCTAACTTCCATGACAACATTTTTCGTTGGCTGGAGGACATGATACAATGTGAACTACCTGGTATGACAACTGCCATGGACATTGCAGAAGCTCAAATACCATCTGACGAGATAGAAGAGAAGGATTCTCGACTGGAACCACAATCGTCCATTGCTGGATTAGATGAGAAGTCATTTGCACACGAGTTCTGATGAATGGTTTATTGTCTTGCTATCAAGTGCAACTGGCACGTCCATAACAACACATGCTTTAAACACCTCAAAGCTGGTGAACCTTGTTTGGATAATAATTGTCAAATGTATATTAATGGTACCATGTGGGCTATAACTGAGCTTGATGAAGGAACCAAGTCCATCTTGCTCCGACGCTTGCACCCTTGGATTAACAATTTTAACAATGTGGTGTTGTTCTTATCACAGAGTAACATGGACATCAAGTATATTGGGTTGGGTCCCACTGCAAAAGCACTGGTTTATTATATTACAGATTACATTATGAAGAGTGATCTGAAGATACACTCAATTCAGACTCTACAAGCAGTTCCACATCCTCACATGACTACCGTGATTGAAACCTTGTCACGAAATGTATAAACTCGCTGATGGGACATCAGGAGATTTCTCACCAACAGGTCATGAGCTACTTGGTTGGTGGCAGGGACATTTACTCTAGCCATGAATTCCATACATTCCATTTTTATGAGTTTCTCAATGAGTTACAAGATTTCGAATCCAATTGACGTGATGCGCCCCACACAGAGGAGAGAGAGCAAGGAACCATTGATGGAGAACAAGATGTTGTCCTTGACGTTTCAACTGGTGAAGCCACCATTACAAGTGATGTGCTTGATTATCATTTCCGACCCATGGAGTCACAATTCAAGGAGATGTCTGTCTGGGAATCTTTTTGAGCAATCACAAAAGGTTTGCACTGGTGGGCTTACTGATCCCCCTTGCTAACCAGTCGTTGTCTAGGTGGCTAAGAAGCAAGTGGCTGGTCAGAATGTTGGTGGTGGTGATAGTGAGGGAGAAGCTGACAGTGATGCTGATCATCCTCATTGCAGTTGACCCCATCATAGCCGATATGTGATGTCATTGGAATCTCACCCGCAGTTCACAACCCATGAAGTGGCACTATGCTGTCATTTCATTGTGCTTGTCATACTTGGTCATTCACTCCCACGCCATGGAACAGATACTTCTGATGATGATGAATACTATCAATATCTGCTACTGCTCTTTATGCCATGGAGGTCTTTTGCAGACTTGCGATCTGATGGGACAACCTGGCGGGCTGCATATGAATCTACTCAAATTTCGTCACAATGCATCTCGTTGATACAAAACATGCAGGTGGATGTGGAATGCCATGATGCGAAAACAACTCAAAACTCTGAATTCTTTGCACACAACAAAGAGATAGTTGGAGAGGTCGATTCTCTGACAGTTGATGATGGGATTCTTTCACATCTGCTTTCACAAGATGAAGCCTTGCAGGATGAATCTATTCTGTTGCACAACACAGACGAAAACAGATATGATCACAACATTGAGAGCACCCTTGCAGAAGATGAAGCCAAGGTATACCGACTGCTGAATGATATCAGGAAGACAAGGAAATCAACAACTGATAGTGCACCAGTGCTAGAAAAGTGCCACAAGATCGATGAGCACCAAAAGAAGACATTGGCGCATCACAGTAGTATTATGGCCAGTGAGAAAAAGGAAAAAAAGACCTTGGAGTGATTAAGATGATACAGAACTGGAAGGAAAATGCCACCACTTGGGCGATCCTCACATTCAGATTAGCCAGATTCTTGATGGCATCAACCCGGAGTGCATCTCCCCTTCACAGATGAGTGTGGAGGAATTATCACAAACAATCAAAGATGCCTCGTTAATGGGCAAGATTGAGTGTCGTTGTCGTTGGTCTGTCCAAAGGAATCTAAAGAGTCCCTGGGTCGATTGCTGCTCATCCCCGGAATGCCAGTGATGATAACTGAGAACCTGTCAATCGAAAACAGAATCATCAATGGTTCACAAGGAATTGTTACTGATATAATGTACCACTCCATGCCTGAAGGAAGAGAGGCCATGTGTGCATATGTCAAGGTATTGAAATTGCCTCTCTGTGTCGATGGCTTGGGTGAATCAGTTGTTCCAATATTCCTAAAAAGACCCGCTTCACTTACCAACCAACAAGAAATGCTCGTGTAACAGTTTCATGATCGCAGTTGCCTTTGGTCTCTGGCTGGGCATTCACTGATTACAAAGTGCAAGGGGCTTCAATGTTATAGTCGACCTTGCCAGTGCAAGCAGCATCCAAAACACTTATGTAATCTTATCCAGAGCAACAGGATTGCAAGACCTTGGAATCTTGCGCTGGTTTTCACCACATCGTGTATTCTCCTGATTATAACAAGATCTTAGAAATGAGTTGGAGCATATCACCTACCTCGATGAAAAAACTCATGTCTCATTTGACAATTGACATGGCAGTGTCATTGGCAACTTGGGTATGATGAGCGCAGTCTGCTAATATTCACCAACAACTCAATACTCCCATTGCTTATGCCTCCAGGTGCAAATGAGCAGTCCGAGTCACATGCACTGATTGCATAATAGGAATCTTACCCTCACAATATATAATGACCCCTTTGACTTGTAATTGTCCACCTTCACTGTTGCTACAACCATCATCACAACATAATGCCGAAGTGTGATGACAATCCTGGTAATGAAAAACAGCACAACAAACATCATAGGTACACTCTATAAGTTTCAAATTGGAACCTCGTTATTAATTCAACAAAAGAATAACTTTGCCCAGTGTGGAAGACAATATCATCGACACCCCTCAACCACCTGTGTGTACTACCAGATCATCTGTTGAGAGGTTATCACTTATCTGGTTTACTCGACTGTGTCTCACTTTCATCTATTGTAGTGTTGCTGTGACTCGGCTATTGCCGAGCCGACTTCGACTCTCATTGGCTCACACCATGACTCACCTTTGTCAGCCAAGCCCAATAAAATTTCCAGCTTGGCACAACTATGGCAACAACCCCAGTTGACTTTCAACCAATGCCCCAACTTGACTTGAGCTGGCTCGAGTCAGGTTTTGGCCTTAGATACAACAACAATGATAGCATAGGCATATAGGTACACATAACACATATCTCACAACCACTATAGAGCCATTGGAATCCGAAACGTACAACAAATATGTGCATACCTAAAAGAATATATTGAGTATGGTGACAGAGTGAGAAAAAAAGGTGGCTTACTGCTGTCGTACATGCACTTGGGATTTGTGCCGCCCTTACAGGTGTTCTTTGGTTGGTGAGGCAGCTGTGACATGGACAAGGGGTGCAAAGGCTCGAGGATGCATACAAGTGAGAGCTGGATGTCAGAAGATAGAAGCTCAGTCGGGTGTGGTGGACTCAGAATCTGTGTGGCAAAGGTCTTGCTCAATGACTAACTGAGCCCGGACTGATTGAGCTTCATCAAGTGATCAGGGAATGGCGGCAAGTAAAGAGCGCATATAGTCGTAGTTGGGTGTCTCTGAAAAGGAGAGTATGCAGGCATACAAAAGCATCTTTGGTAGCTCTGGAAAGCTGTGCTTGTTGCATAGTTCCTCAACAGCTGTCGTTTGCTTGTGCCGCAGCACCATCAACAACCTAGGGTTTTTTTGGCCACTGACTTGTAGCCATGGGAGAGATCCAAAAAGAAGATAGATCAAGATGTAAACCAATGATTCGAGATCATTGCGACAACCCAACTTGCCTCCTAGATGGCTGTTGATGGAGGCAAAGGCCAGTGTTCCATTGAGGCCGTGTTTTCGACAAAAGGGTACATGTTTGCCTGTCACAAGGTGATGATAAGGCTTGGAGAGGCCAAAGTCAATGAGGAAGGTGGTCAGAGAGTGGTCAACGGACATGAGGATATTTCATGGCTGAATATCACCATGGACATAGCCATGTGAGTGGATGTTCTGAAGGCGTGACAGCTGCAAAGTGATCAGTGCAGGTTCAAGATGAGCACTCACACAATACTCACTAGCTGGTCACCAATATGCTGGATGGTGACAGCGCTGAATTTCCCCCGCAATGTGATGTGATGTTCTAAAGATGGACCTAAGAGACCAAGGACTAGTGCATCAAAATTTGACTCTTGGCCGAACCAGTGGACACATGGGATGCCAACTGATGTTTCCTCGCAGAGTTGCTTGAGGATATGTGACTCTCGCTCCACAGATGAAGATATTCCATTGGTGAAAGGCTCCAGTTTGATTGCATAGTGCTGGCGATTGATTGTTACAGATGCTACATTTCTCAATTACATTTCACTACCATTCATTTCCTAATCACTAACACTAGTCCCACTAGTGCACACAAACACTACCAAAAGACTACCATAGTATTTATTATCTCTTATCTCGCTTATCAAAACTTACCTTATCAGGTCACATGGTTCACACGCTACTAGTCATGTGACTAAGTCACATGATCTTATCTCTTATCTAGGCTATGCACCTCATGGCCACCTCATGGTATACACATTGCATCCTTATGCTTGCCTCATGACTTTCCTCTTGACTCACTTTCCCTTATCCTCCAATAGCATTAACACCTCTTATCTATAGCATCCTCATGGTACCCAGTGACCATGGTATTAATCTTATTTGGATTCCCACAGCCTTTCCACAGCTTGGCCTGTGCTTGCACTTAGCCCCTATAAATAGCCCTATGATATAGTAGTTAGTCTCTAGTCTAGTTCTCTTGTAGTTTTTCCCTCTATTCTCATTGGTAGCAATCTACTACAGACCCTAGTGGTCTGACATTCATCTCTAGATAACAGAACTACTCATTGCAAGTGCTCTAGGATCTACAGGCAGCCACCAGAACCTCCTATTGTCCTAGATAGGATATTGGGTCATTACATTGATGATGTTGGCTGCTTTGTAAACAGTCGCTACAACTTTTTGTCAACAAAAAATCAATTCGAAATAATGAACCAGGAACATGGTACCAAATGACCCAGATCCAAGGTGTTCTTCAAGTCTATACCTCCCATCAATTCAGCCAGGAATATCCTGCTGAACTTGGAGTTTGTGACTCATTTGACAGATTGTTTCTGGGAGCCAAGCAACTCGAGCGGGTCAGAGCGACAGGAGGTCAGTTTGATGCTCACAGCGGCAAGGTAGGAGGTTACAGCCTGAGGGAGCTCCAAAACTGGCAGGGTTGATGTGATGTCACTTAGCTGACAATACCTGGCATGCTGCAATCAAAACAGGTTAAAATTGGTTTACTCTGGTTCCTAGCCTCATTCGTTGTTTCAGGTCAGCCAATCATTCTATCTTTCTAAGTTTACTATTTGCCAGGGTTACAGGGTCACATGTGCCAGAAGAGACTTTCTCCCCGACATTGACCCACTCAGTCTCCCTCTCCAACTCTACCATCAAGTTGCAAGACAACGCAGCTAGCACAAACAGCAGATGGCAGCATTGTCTGTTGCCATTCACAGCGATTATTTTTCTCCCATCCCAAGGGTCACAATTGCCCAGCAATCAACGTCAGTCTCTACTGATAAGCTCAATAGTGCATCTCCTATTGCACCGTCAAAGTCCCACCCCCCACCAAGGTTGCAGGTAATAGGAAAAGCCAGAAGCACTAAATTTCCCATCACAGCAACAACTACAGATGCTACAGCTACTACTGTTGAAGAAACAGCTGTGACATTGGATGTCGTCCCTCTTACAAGTATGCTGGATGCAATGGCCCTTAATGAACTCGGTATGCAAGTTCCCTTGTGTCATAACTTCTTACATTCTTCGGACCCAGATTCATGTGATGGTGCATATGGACTTCTTGCACAGCTGGAGCATGGCTGCAAAGAGAGTGATAGCATCTTGGTATGTGACATGGCCTTGACGCTGGCAGTGCCACAGCAGCTATCCACTACATCACTAACCCTTCTATTTGACAGAAAATACCTTCAGTGTCATCCGACCAATTCAGCCTCATAAGGCAAGTCGTTTCCCGATTCCCAAGGGTATTTGGAAAGCCACAGCAAGTTCCTTCTGTCCAATGTGTCGTCATATTGACAAAAGAACCAGCTTCTCTTATTTTGGCAAGCATGGGTTGATGTTTGTCAAACGGCCAACTGATGTCCACGAAACCCCTCTTCAAACTCTGGATGAGGTATTCATGAATGAGGGGAGCCTACTTCCCTACCCAAGGGAGCTCATTGTCGCTCAACTTCATTACAACAAAGAGCTGACAACTCATGAAGATACTATCATCCCTGACATCTGCCTGGAGTTCTTTGCAAAAGATGATTTGTTGGCTCCTATCTATCCTGTTGTCTGCCAGATTGCCTTCACCCAAGCGTTCGAGGATGCCCTTTCTGAGATAAGGGTCCTCATTGATACGTATCACTCTATATGCTTAGCTATTATCATGGATGTCCGAGAAGATCCTTGCTACAGCCGTCCAGACCCCAAGAGTGAGACCTGGACCTACCCATTCTCATTTGAAACTACACAAATCAGGTCCAAGTTTAATAGAGTACATTGAAATACATATGACACCACTCTTCTGGCACTGATCAAATCCGCCTGCAGCTCAAAAAAAAGTACAAAGCAATAGAGAGGTACAACAAATCTTCAGGACGTGGTCCATGGGATGATGAATTCGGCGCAAACATTGATGAGATGTCGGAGGAGAATGTCCAGTCTTGGGAGCAATATCTCGCCACCACCCCATCTGATGTAAGTAGCCTAATCCATCTACATTGAAACTATGATAAGAGATGTATTCTAGGTCGAGCACTTCATTGAACATCACAACACCGGATGGCTTTACTATTCTAGGATGAAGATGCTATGTGCAGGCCAACCATTCTCTGAGGGTGATGTATCCTACATGGTAGGGAGTCGAAGGGACGTGGAAGAAGAGGAAGAAGAGCCCCGAGGGTGCTCTGGTGAGTCAAGAGGTCAACTACTCTGATCTCTTCACAGAGGAGCAGTATGCTAAGAGCGGCAGCAAGAGAATTGATGCGGGTGCAATGTCGACTGCATTTGATCTGGACCTGAACAATTTGATGGGCCTCAGCATGGACATTACTTTGCCTGACCCCACCATCCAGTATACAGCCTTGCACAGCATGTTGTTGACGCTTAAGCAACTCCCAGTGATCCAGCTCTCGCCACAGGGTGGTATTGATTTTCCTCCCATCCCACGGCCCAACATAGCTATCCCTTCTCGTAGTTCAACATAGTCCCTTCCACGTTGCAGTCCAACAAACCCTCCCAAGCCTCTTCCTCCCCACGATCTGGTATGCCCTTGGAGACTGGAATGTGTGCCTCGCTGGGTGTATCCCATCCCCCTAGTCATAATGCACCCTTGGAGACCGGAAAGCACACATCACGTCCCAACATGTCCTTGCAGAGCCAGAGTGGAAAGCACCCCGCCTCAGATATGTCCATCCATGCCCCTTCCTTGTCTCAAACCAGTCTTTTATCCTCAGCATCTAAGGCAGTGAAAAGTATGCCTTGCAGAAGAATTTCAGCTCAGGGCGGACCTGCCAGCAAACCTAGTGCAAGAACATCAGCTCAAGACATTTCTGCCAGCTCCGCCATCCCCAGCAAACGCTCTAAGGTATCTAACGCCAAGTCTACAATGGCAAGCACTTTGCAATCACGAGCATATTGGCCTCCCTTAATTGTGCAACGGATTGCATACAAACCCTTCAGGACATGCTCTCCACTGGCACTGCTACTGCTGCCACTGATCCCCCCCCCACCAGCAGCTACCCCCTCAGTCAAAATGTTCAGATCAACTACAGTAGCAAATCTCAATCAAGACACCGCTTCAATACCCTCAAAGGTTCACAGCAAATTAGCCATTGAATTCATCAGCAACGAGGGCTTCTGTCAGACTTACACTGAGCTGACAGATTCTCAAGTCCGCTGCAAGGTTGCATTGGACTGGTATGAGAGTAAGTTTGGCCCGTTGCCAGCTGCAGTCGCTCCATCGTCATCCATTTTTACCCCGTCAACATCTGATTTCTCTCCACCATCCTCCACATTCTCTCAGCCATCCTTAGTGGAAATTGCTTTGGACTTGTCTATGGTTAACGAAAAGTGGATACATTCATTTTTGAAAATACAGAAGTAAATGGCAATTATACGGGGCGGAAAAGGAAACAGGGAAGTAATGTACACAGAATCATGAGACATAAAATCTCAGGTTTGCTTGGACTTCTTATGCTTTCATCTGCCATTACACTTGAGCTAGCATCATTATGAGAACACTTTATGCCACGGAACGATTCCTTGTACCATTGAAGGTACCAATGGTAACTGGTCAGCTTGAATATCGTCACCCAATGACAATAATGATATGGGAAGTGTAGTTGTATGGGTGGTCAAGGGAGTGAGGTCAACAGTGGAAGCATGTGACGTATCATGGATGGCCATTTTGCATAGTAAGATAACTGAAGTTTTCACTTTGCACAGGCCCCTCAGAAGCAAGGCTTCAATGTTGTCCCAGCCATCGTTGCTGGATGACATCTTTGAGCATGTCAGTACAAATACCAAACCAGTTCCGATGGTGACTTACACAATATGTGTAATAACCACTGTTGTCAGCATCAACATTCAATCGGTCCGAAGTGGGATCCTTGATCCACACATGGTAGGTTACGTCCTTGATCGAGCACCATGTATGACCAGCGACTACAACAGGTTCTGGCAGAAATTTGTCACTGGACTGATCCATGGCAGAGACCTTGTGACCAGAACGGCATGTGATAAACAAAAGGTAATCTAAGGGTGATTTATCCTTAGACAGGGTCAGGCAAACCTTATTCACTGAATAGGCGCATTCCTGCAAGATGTCAACCAATGGTCAATGCCCTCTTCTATTTGAGAGACAAGCATAGTGAAGTGGGGTCCAAGTATCAGAGGTCAGTGGCAAGTGCTGTCGCTTTTTGGACTAAACTCCCAAGGATGCCTCCATGAGTTGCCAGGACTTGGTGTCATGAACCTTCCCATGCCACAGATGACTCTCCGGCTGCAAGGCCCTCCAGGCCTCTAGTTACTCCTTGACCTTCATCACCTGAACCCGGATCTGCAGATGCAAATGATGGTCAGCCATGGCCCACTTGTTCCTCCTGTGTCCCACTCCGCTTTTGTGATAATCCCTCCTCTGATATTGATGGTGTATCTCTGCCCACCCGCCCTCCCCCCTAGAACATTGAAGAGCGTGAAGAGAACTTTAACCTCACTGATGTCAGTGATGATGAAGAACTCTCTATTCCCAGAGCCTATGGAGGCTACTACGCCGATGATTTACAATCAACCACAGCCACCAACCCACTTATGGCGACCCAGACATCTCAAAAGGCAACAACAGCATCGTCTGTGGATGTCTCTTTTTTCTTTCCCAAGTGCAAGGGCGAACCTGTTTTCTGTACCATATACCAGTGAGTTGCTACAAAACATTACATCACCATTCTGATATTTATTCTCAGAAAGATGAAACCCAGCTCAATTCCCATCCAACAGATTGTTCACATATGGCCCTAAGACTTCCAGCACGTCGAAGCATGCCTGTTACGATCGCTCCAAGCTATAATGGACTTAACTTTTTTCTTTTCATTCAACCCCTATTTATTTCCATTCACATGCATTCCTTTCATCTCCACTCTATCGCTTCTATTCACACATGTGTATCTAATCTCCCACATCCATGCTTCTTATTCACATTAGATCCGCCTTGCAGCCTCATGCTGCCACAGCGTACATGCACACAACGCATGTCCGCTACATGCCTTTACCTCATGTTACCCGGTATAACGGATACTTACCTTATATAGTAGTAGCACTGCATGGTCCGTGCACACATGTACTTTAGTATATAAACCCCAATGCAGCGCCAGAGAACACTAGTCTTGTTCTCTTGGAGTTTCCCCTTTGGCAACTTCACCTTTTACCTCTCTTGTCTTTTTCTCAGTTCAAGCAACCTAGCGATAAGGCTTCACTTAAGTGTGAGTCCTTAGGGTTGTTTCAATGCCCATATTGAAAATACCATCTTGATGTTTACCTGGAAGAGGCTGAGAAGAACACTTGGACAGTCTGGCTCAAGAGCATCAAAGCAGCCTTCAAAGCAGCCTTCAATGCAGGCTACAACTTCCAGATCCTTCGCCAAGCCCTCAGTGTTCCAAACACATCAATTTGATCACTCCCATCTTTGCATCAAAGGGAGTGTGGGGATGCCTCTGCCTTGCCATCAGAACGTATCCCTTTGGAGAATGGGCTGCCACCGTTCTCTATTGTGACACTACAGTAGTATCTCATACAATTCACCGTTGCAGACAATCAAGTAAGTCACCATAAATGTTGGGGTTGTTGATGCCTTTTAATGAACTACCTATAACAGTCAATCAATGTGGTTGAATGCCCAGAATTTTGCCACCTCCTTCTCCTCCTCCGCCGAGACCAGAGGGATTCTCAGATCCCTCGCTGGACAAAGCTGTGCAAACTCATTATTGAGGCATGGAGGCAGTATTTTCTCATCTTAAAAGATGATCTGGCTGTGCATGGACCATGCTCACTATCTATTTCTACTGACACTCTTGCTGCAGAAAGCTGAAGGTAAAATCTCATTCACAAGCGACATTTGAACAGATGAGAACTATTGTCCATTCATTGCACTGATGGTGCATTGGATCACCAAGGGTGATCAACCAAGCACACTGAAAATGAAAGCTGGACTGGTTGCTTTCCACCATTTCCCTGGGAGCCACACAGGGGTGAACATTGCAAAAACTATCCTACACTTATTAGACCATGCGGACATAACTCACAAAGTATGTATGTGCCAATTCTGTCCATATTTCTCACTCGCCTCCCAATAGGTCAGCCATATCACTC
Organism: Boletus reticuloceps; assembly: GCA_018397855.1. Classification (NCBI taxonomy): domain Eukaryota; kingdom Fungi; phylum Basidiomycota; class Agaricomycetes; order Boletales; family Boletaceae; genus Boletus; species Boletus reticuloceps. The sequence goes on from JAGFBS010000023.1 coordinate 387,912, forward strand.
TTGATAATGCCAGAAACAATGATGCAGGCATGCATGAGCTATCTCTCCTCCTCGCAGCATGTGGGATCAACTTTGATCCAGTTGATCGGCGCATCATGTGCTTCCCACTTATCCCCAATCTTTGTTCAGGCCACATCACTGAGCAATACATGGATGTTGACTTTGCGTCCATTGGCAGAGCTTGGGTTGACACACTCGATCCAAATGTTGTTGTTGACAAAGTTACTTATCTTGAGGTGCTTCAACAAGATCCAATCACCCTTGGTCGCAACATCGTCTGCATCATGCGTGCTTCAAGCCTCCATTGTGAGGCATTCAACAATACTATCGTTACTGGAAACCAGATGAAGTGGTTCACTGATGAGGAGGGCAACCCAACTGAGCTTCGACTGCTTGAACTTATCAGAGATGTTAAGTCACGCTGGGACTCAATCTACCTTATGATCAACCATCTCTGCACCCTCAAACAGGTGAGTGCACTGCTCCAAATTGCTAGTATTACCAAGGATCATGCTGACTTCTTGCATAGGCACTGGACTATTTCTTTAGTGCCCCAGCCCACCGAGACATTGCTGACTGTGGCTTAAGCGAAATGCATTGGCATGTATTAGAGGACTTGGAAATGGTCCTTGAGGTGAGTGTTCTCAACTACCACCCAACTAGAGCACCTAGTAACCTCGAAGCTTTGTCATCGGCTTAGATTCCTCACGCTACACAGATAATCATGTCAAGTGAGAGCCTGCCTTTTCTATCACATGCTGTCCCATCCTTCGAGGCCATGATTGTTCAGTGGGAACATCTCAGAGATTCTGCACCCCACTGTGCACCATTCATAGATGTGGGCCTTAACACTGCGAGGGACTACTACCACCGCATAGGAAGGACAAATGCATATGCAATTGCAATGTGTATGTATGATACATCTTCATGTGAGCAACAGCAGCAAGCTTCACTCTCGTAATTTCAGTGATTGACCCTTCAATTTGTCTGAGCTGGATCAAAGGAAATTGGAGGCCAGACGAGGTTACCAAAGTAAAGAAAGTACTCTTAAAACTGGTAAATTTACTGTTATCTGACTTTGCCCCTTCTGACACTTAGCCCAGATGGATGACCACTGAGCACTGAGCGATCAAGACTCAAGTGAAACACGTCCATTGCAAGGTCCCTTACCCAGGAGTCTTTGACCTGTGGCTGCCCCTGCCATGAGAAGTCTTGCCTCATGATATGGCCTTCCAATGTTGCACCTGCAATGACCCCTGACTAGTGTACAAACAATTGAACAAGAGTTTATGTCATATGTGACGGCATGTTGCTCTGCTGAAGGAACAGACCCACTTTTGTTTTGGGCAGTAAGTTCATGTTTCAATCAACAAAGTTTGCAATTGACAAGTCTACCAATCTCCTAGGTTTTCCACACTACCTACCCAACGCTCTACCATATTGCCATGGATTATCTCCTGATTCAAGTGTCAGTGGTCCCTTCCAAAAGAGTATTCTCCTCTGGGAGTGAAACTATGATGAAGCGATGAAACTGAATCAGCCCGGTGCTGATGGAAGCCCTCCAAATGGTGAAATTCTTCCTGAAGAAAGAACATCTGAATTTCACCAAAGGATGGATTACATCAATGAGCAGATGGCCATGGATGTCGATGACGAGAATGTTCTTGCAATGATTGTCAACAATAACATGAGCCATGACAGATTGGGTTTGTGTATTGATCATGTTATAGGTATCATTGGTGACAAGGAGGGTGACGCAGATGAGGAGGAAAATTCCCTTTAGTCAGACTGATTCTTTCGAACATATAGCATTGTCATGCACTAATATTGTATCATGCTGACTTCACATCTCTCTTTGTGCGAAAGTATAGCTTATGTGATACACACCAGTACAAGTCACTTTTGTGACCTGTGACAATCCCTTCCTCAGCCTCAACTTCCATGACCCTTCCGAACACCCAACTCCGGACCGTGCTCACTAGTCCTTCTGTTACATCCAACTTAAGCATTGAGCTTTGCACTCAAGCACAACATAAACTCTCAGTTGCAAGGCAATACTATGTCGGATTTTCATGGGTGATACCATGCAGTCAACAGTTAGCACAGGCAGGCAAAGAATTGCACCCCCTGAGATTTTTTTTTTCTATTTGTGAGTACATGTTCTATTATTTGCGCTAGTGAACTGTTTCTTGTCAGTGACGAGGACATTCGTTCCGTCTCTGATAGGTCTGATGACTTCGATCCTTCGGGGATCACAATCGGGTTTATATCGGCTGCTGCGGCTGCGTGGGGATGTTCATGCAGAAGAATGTCAAGCTACAAACACTGTCCCTGGAATTACCAAGTGGTCAGCCATCAATTCACTGAGCCTCACCCCTTGTACCCTCACATTGAGTATGGATCCAGGTGCCTGCAGCAAACTTTCCCATCAAATCATTCAGGAATGCTCACATGCTTTTCAATAATCCAAATGCATCTCACTTTGGAAAGTATACAGAGCTTGACCACTACTATCTTGAGTGCAACCGAGTCACAGCTCTGCCGTCAGGAGAGCGGAACCTCTGTCTGATGACGATACCAATCACTTGAACTCAAGATGGCTCTCCATTGGTTTGTCCAAGTAACATGTCACTCAAGCAAGCCAGCTCGTTGCAGCCATTCTCCATCTTTGAATTCACTCACCATCGACTGCACGGCACAGTCATGACGTGGGTGCGGGCTGCGCAGCTGTTGTTTTGTCTCTAGTCCACCTCATGCTGCACTTTGATTGTTGGTTTCCTTATAGCAATTTGTAGTACAATAGTTATCATGCGGTTAAATCTATGTATGTATGATCTGACTGGAGCTGACTGTGAGTTGGCTAGGCCAGCTTGAGCTGAGAATTCAGAGCCGGCGGCTTGGCTACATGTGAACAGCCACTGACTTGGCTTTGACTTGAGTCAACTAAAAGTCACAGCTGCAGAAACACTAGTCTGTTGCTTGTCTAGGTCCCATGAAGACATCAACACTATCAAGAAAGCAACAAACAAACCTCTCATAAGTGTCAATGTACAGGTGTCTGGTGTACCATCACCAATTGGTGGCTCATCCACTGAGCAAAAACACACATCATGGCACACTGAGTTGGCTCCCCAGAAAGCCAATGCTCCTGTTGCAGAAATCTTGTCCAGTGCATCTGACACTCAATACAAAGGTAAAGGACGACTGGTTCGAAATGTTACCATCAAACGAAAAGATGACATCAAGGCATTAAACGATGGCATTCAAAATATTATGACTCTCCCTACTATTTGTCTGGTTGATGATGACCAAGTCACTTGCTATGCTAAAAGGTTGTGACTGTAAGGAGTTGACATGTACTTCGACCTTTTCTGATACTAATTAGCGCTTAGGAGGATTGAGACATTGTCAACATACATCAATGACAATGTAAATGTTTATGCATTAGGAAAATTGTTATGAACTACGACCTGGAGAAACTTTCAGCCACAGAGCGACCATAGAAATGAGCTGTGCAACCCCGCAACCAATGAGGCTGTCATTATATGGACTGTCATGCATGTTGCGACCTTGTGGTTCACAAGGGACAGGGAGCCAGAGCAACAAGCAAGTATTACAATAATCCCTGTATCACAGTCACTCACAGAACAGTATGTGTTATTGCTCGCTGGTCTTGCCACTCCTCCTTCAAGTGGGTGTTTCACTATAATCAGCTTGACTATCCCCTGACCACATGTCAGAATATACAGGTGATAGTGTCAATGCTGTGTGCACCATTAAATGGCAGAGCGAGAGATGCTCCACAGAACCTGTGAGGAAGCTTATCATAATTGAGACATTCCTTCTAACATCCATATGCTAGACTCTCTTTGACCAGGTGTATGATGCGTGCGACGTATTCACCAACAAAAGCCAAATGCCTCACATTCTCGCTACTGAGCTTTGGAAGAACAATTTGGTACTACTCAAAGGGAAGATAATTCGGTACCAAGCACAAGACAAAGAGAAAAAATGGACATTACTATGTGTCCAGATGGAACTACTAGCGGTTTTCCTTCTTTCCTGCGCTGTCATAACAGACAGCCAAAATGTGGGTGGTATACGGGAGATTAGCAGGCTTCGCATCTAAACAACTATAATGGATACTTTCTGTTGACCCTCCCTCTCTATATTCCTTTTGAAGTGCACTTGTATTTGTATGACTAGGCTAGCTTATGAAGTTACACTTGAAGAAAATTATGATGCTCAAACATCATTGCTAGTCACCTAAAAATTCACATAACAGCTCGAACCGTAACATAAGGAGTCTCATACCCCAGCGCCATGTTGCACCAACGGCCTCCCAAACACCAATCCACCACTTCTGGACACATGTACTCACCTGCCTCATATAACTCCCCTCCAAATTGAACATAGACACAACTGTCATCATTTGTACTTCAATGTATCAGGGCACATGCTTGTGTGTGTCCACAAAAATGACCATGTTCCCTGATGAATTGTGTTTCATGTAATTATGACTGTGAGGTCAACAGGATTTGAAACCCGTGGTCCCAATATTTCACCAGTGCAAGACTGGTAGGGAGTGTTAGTTGACTGTGATCAAATAACATTGGATTGATGACTGCATGTTGACGGCTGGTATGACCAGCATAAGCTGAGAAAATGGAGAATGGCATAACATAATTCATGAGTGCAGTGAGATAAAACACTAAAATAGGGGCAATTGCAGAGGAGTTGTTTGACTCGATAACGTCCACCTTGCGGTCATTTTTCATGAATGTGAAGACAGTGTGGATAGCAGTGTATGCATGGTTTCCAGCATGATGAACAGCAGTGTTGGAATAACCAGCAGATGACAGGAATTTGGTCATGAGTTCGACCTTTCCATGAGGAACATAGACATCCAAATCCGAAGCCTCCCCTCTGCAGGTCTCCAAGGCAAAAATAATTCAGAAGGCACCAGAACCTGAAACTATGCCCTCTGTGCTGCTAAGAACATCCATAAACAAATATGGATCAGCAAAGAATTTATTGGCAAATGTGCACAGACCAGCATGGAACAAAATTGCGATGCCTTGACAATGTGCAGTTGACGACTTGGCAAAACTGGCAATGGCTAACAGAGGAGGTTGGTCAAGAACCATGTCTCTCAGTTCACAGACAGCAAAGAAATTGGTGTGTGGGCTGTACTGCATCGACATGGTGTGCTAAAGTGATGGTGACAGAGGAGGCGGTCCCATAAACATTCCCTTTTTAGAATGTACAAATAGGTATAGGGGGTGGGTACTATCTGTTCAACCATCATGGAACTCACCAAGAAAACCATAATAGCCTATTTATGAAGCAATGGATCCTTCGACGGCCGCAAAGTATAGAGCTCTTATCCTGCACCGAAAGAGATACTTTAAGGATTGTTGGTATCAAAGAGCTTGAGGATTGCAATGCAAGACATCTCACATATGAACACCCCCTCTCTATCACAATGCTCCTCACCTTCGTTTTCGATGCCGCACTGCAACAAGAAGCATTGGGTGTAATCAAGACACCCTTTCTTGTGTTCAAACATGAAACAGCATCACGAGAGTTTGTTGACATTAACGAGAATGATGTGAATGTCATCCATAGAGTCATTAGCAAGTATGTGTACTCCCTGCATATACAAGACTGTTACTAATGAACACAGGAGTGATGATGAACAGAACATAGTGGATCTCTTACGTTCAAATAATATTGTTGTGGTTTATTATACTATGGCCACTGGTAAAAAGAGTGGCCTCCTACCCATAATCATCTCCATTGCGAAAAACGAGAACTTCCAAATTCCTGCTAGACATTCCTTAATGAACAATGCACCAGCTGTACGTTTGTGTGTCGTTTCACTACCTGTACATGGGCACAAAGAGCTTTTCATATGTGTCTTCAATCAGCAACACCATAACAACAAAAACAGTGACTATGGGGGCTCCTTTCACTCATACCACTACCATGGCTAAGTTTCACATGGTATACGTGGCAAGGAGGTTCTCGAAAAAATACATTGAACAGTGACAAACTCCCCTACAGTCACTCCCATGTGACAAATACCAACCAGACTGAACCATCATACCCCGAAAAAAGGTGCCACTACTTGAGCAGACCCACCTGCCAACCCTCATGCACCCACCCACCCACCCGCCACCCCCCAATACAAAACCCAAGACACAAATACAACCCCAAATAAAAAGCTAATGATGGAAAGCTAATCCCATAAGAATCATAATGTCCACCCAAGACAACCCATAAAATACCCCACACAATAAGTGACACCGAAAAGCCCACAAAAACCATACTAATGTTCAAACTACACCAGTAGTAAAACAAGGCGATACAAAATAACACAATGATCATAGATAATGATGTCATCCCAAAGGCCAAAAACTCCCTGATTACCCTGTCCCCTTGGTACCAAACTCCTGTCGCTAAAGTCTAACTACCCCAAAATGAACCACCTCAGAATGGCCACAAACCCTCCCGGAACTCTACATGAGCCCCGGATAAACAAAAGGGACTTACGACAAACACCCTGACAGCCATGCTCACATCCACCACCATTCTATGCCCTAACATGGGCAGAACTTATCTGCCGAGCCCAGCCCATCCCTAAAATGGAGCACCCATGTGGACCACAACATAACCGCTGAATACCTCCCACTGAGCAAACGTCCCTGACCCACCATGATATAAAAGCCAATTCCCAGCAACCACCTCCCCCTGGTTGAACATGACCGTCACCAAAGGATCGAAACACATGATCTCCCCAAATACCGAGAACATCGACACCCCTGGTAAATCACTGCACCACACATCCCACTCATATGCTAATAACATACAGCCACACAGAAGCATATGTGAGACCACCAATCCTAGAATCGCTTCAATGTGATCGCTCCTACCAATGATGATATGGACCAATCCCCAACCCCATCCACTCCTTTACCTTCCACTCCTTTACCCTCCACCCTTTTACCCTGGTTCCAACCCTCCCCAACCCTCACAGATCCCTTCAGAGAGACATCCCCCCAACCAACCCCACATCCATCCATAAAGCCCTGCCCTGAGGAAACCACAACCAAAGCGGCACCTGCAGACAAAACAGCGGTCCCCCAGATGATAACACAACACTCTGAAATGTCCCTGGACTCTACCGCTCAACTAGAGTCCCACCCCATTGCTCCACTGTTATCGCAAGAGCCACAGACCCAGTTGGACGCAACCTGCTTCACCCAACCACCTCACACACCACTGACAGCCCCCTCATGGCTTCGAGCCCACCTAGTGATGGCAACAGAGAACTGCCGGTACATAGCTAATCAGTTCCCTGCCCCCCACTCTGATGCCCTTCTAGCCCACACACCGAAACCAACCAACAGTTTTCTGGAATCCCATCTCTGTCATAGCGCACACCTGTTCGACAACATGGACAAAGACTCCGTTGCACAGTGGGATGAAAAGGTCCTGGGATCTAAGCTCCTCTTTCGCATTTTTGATTTCAACGCCAACAAAGTGACACCAGAAACAATCCAAACAGTCCTTCATAGCATCTGTAAGATGATAACAGGCATCACTTATGAATACCAAGACACTGCAACAGTCAAAATTGCCCCCTCTACGTGTGCTATTGACGCCAAAGCAGCCCCAACCACTTTCCTTATCAACGGACTATCCCTCACCCTCCAGACCATCCTGCTCAACACTAAGGTGTGGGCCACCCAGGATGTAACCTTTGAGGTATTCCCATTTGAGCCCAGCTTCCCAACCTTCATATTTGCCCTTGCTGGTTTCGTGCATGTGGAATCACAAGAAGCCTACAGCATAATCCTCCAAACCTGGAACACGGACCACATGTATGATGCATACATCAGAATTATAACCCAAGACGAACACTTCCCCGCTGAGACCACTGAAGAGGCCCAGGTGCAATGGCTCACAGTCTCTTTCCATCAATTGTTGGACAACCTTCAAGTTACTTTCCCCGACATGAAACTAGCTAGAAACATTCCTGCCACATGCTTTAATATCTTTGTGGAAATCCCAAAGCATGGCACAAAATCCATGACCTCTTGGAAAACACGATATACACCAACCCCTTACATGGTACTGCCACCCGCGCTCCCTTGCATCCATGTCCCTTCCCACGTATCAACAGATGGCATGGTCCAAAACTCAACCTGCCTCTTGTGGCACAACCACTGATGCCAGACAACAAACAATGCCAAAACAAAGTTATGGGACGCAAATAGACAAATTGTGCTAACCCCCCCTGGATACCCATAAAACTGTACATAAAAACCATTGTCGTAACCAAAAATAGAGAACCACAACATACGAAAACCACACTCCCCACTCACTCCACTCATTTACAAATACCATACTAACCTGTTGCAATGCATAATGTCCACCCAAGCAGTAGACCAACCTCGGAATCTTGCGGCAAAACCCAGCCCACATGACTCCCAACCTCATCCAACGTATGACACAAGATCACGCAAATGACTTGAACTGAACTACTTGGAAAATGAAATTGAGGAGGACGGGCTGCATCCCTGATTAAAACCTACCTACCCGCCCACATTTACTGACCGTATGCAGGACAGAAAAGCGGATAGAGTCCAACAAAAAACGGCGGCCTATTTAGGCCAAGGAGTTCCGTGCCCTTAGGGTGAAGTTAGTCAAAATAGTTAGGCAGCAGTCTGCGATGCCCTATCTATGTACACTAACATGCATCCTCTGCGGAAGACCGGAACATGTCTCCCTTCCCCACTTAGTGATCAGGTGGTGAGGTGCAAGTAAAACTGATCACCAACATCTACACAACATGTTCGATGGTCTAGACCAAGGTTATGGTCCAGATCAGGTTTATGGTTCGAGGCTCCCTGTGGACAGAGAGGGGGTTTTCAGAGCCACCAGTAACCCCCTCGAAGATGTCCAAGGGGTGATAGCAGGTGGATCCGTGATAGCGGACCAAGGCATACCAGCCAACCCACAAAACCAAAGCTAACAAGGGACCAACCAGTCCCAACATCTACCAACAAATAGCAAGTCACATTCTAGAGCAAACATTTTGATTGTGACCCTAAATGTTAAAGGACGATCATCAACCCTACACAATGCGTCTAATCCAGTCTCGAAATGGACCAACATCCACCGTACCATGCAGGAGAAAAAGATAGCAATCCTATGCCTACAGGAAACCCATCTCGAACTGTCACACATAGATACAATCCACCAACTTTTTGGCAAACGACTCCAAGTATACAACTCAGCAGATCCACAAAACCCTAGGGGAGCGGCTGGAGTAGCTATCATATTTAACAAAGAAAAAGTCAAAATGGACAATGTTGAATTCGTTGAACTCTTCCCTCGAAAAGCCACACTACTAACCATCAAATGGCGAGACGACCAAAAACTACGTATCCTAAACATATATGCCCCGAACACACACAGCTTCCACCAATTATTCTGGACCTCAATTACAACAAAACTTCTTGACCTTAACATCAACAACCTCGAGGTCTTACTGGGAGACTTCAACCTTACGGAAGATACAATAGATCAGGCCCCTGCCCGACCAGATGATACATTGGCAATAGAAGCACTTAAAATATTTCAAGAAACACATAACCTACAGGACATTTGGAGACACGAAAACCCAACAACAAGATCCTTTACATTCACAAGCAATACGCACTCAATGTCGAGACTTGACAGAATATACGCACGGCACTCCTTCACCCATAACATGTTCGATTGGGAAATAACACATACGCTCATCCCGTCTGACCACAAAATGGTTCTCGCATGCATAGTCCCACCAAGAACACCTTTCATTGGCAAAGGCAGATGGACACTCCCGCTCTTCCTACCAACAAACGAAACACTAATTGACCAAATTGAATTGCTTGGCATAGCCCTACAAGAAATTTTGAGTAACCAAAATAATGACCCCACATCCATACAGAAACAATGGCTTTCCTTCAAATGAGATGTTGCTGACCTTGCAAAGAAAGCAGCTAAAACACAGCTAGCTCATATAATGAACAAGATTAAGGCACTGAAAAAAGACATCATGAGCTTAGAACAACAACCAGAGTTGGATACCTGTCAGGACCACAGAACCAACCTCGCGCTTCTACACCACAAGCTACAACACCTGGAAAATGAAAAGAAACCAAACCAAACAACTAAAAGCCCAAGCCAAATGGTATGAAAAAGGTAAAAGCATCAACAAATACTGGATCAGAACACACACACCTCGCTGCCCAAGGGACATTATACACGCCTTATGCAACCCTAACACTGACCACCTGAAACAACCCTAAGGACTCACACTTAAGTGAAGCCTTATCGCTAGGTTGCTTGAACTGAGAAAAAGACAAGAGAGGTAAAAGGTGAAGTTGCCAAAGGGGAAACTCCAAGAGAACAAGACTAGTGTTCTCTGGCGCTGCATTGGGGTGTATATACTAAAGTACATGTGTGCACGGACCATGCAGTGCTACTACTATATAAGGTAAGTATCCGTTATACCGGGTAACATGAGGTAAAGGCATGTAGCGGACATGCGTTGTGTGCATGTACGCTGTGGCAGCATGAGGCTGCAAGGCGGATCTAATGTGAATAAGAAGCATGGATGTGGGAGATTAGATACGCATGTGTGAATAGAAGCGATAGAGTGGAGATGAAAGGAATGCATGTGAATGGAAATAAATAGGGGTTGAATGAAAAGAAAAATGTTAAGTCCATTTTAGCTTGGAGCGATCGTAACACCACCTAACAACCAGATCATCAGACATGGCAGATATCACAAAGACATACCATGACAACCTACAGCAAATGAACCTATTACCATATAAAGACCCAGTACGCCAAATGGCAACACAGGAAGTACTCACACAAATCCCAAACTCACAAAAGTTTGACTCACCAGACTCTGACCTTCACAATACCCTGACACAAACACAAGTCACCAATGCGTTAAAAGCATCAAAAAATGGCACCGCAACAGGACCCGATGGCTTACCGTATGAGTTATGGAAAGCGTTACATGCACGACACATAGCACAAGTGAAACAAAACAAACCCTCTTTCGACATTACAGAATACCTAAAAAGATTTTCAACAACATCCAGACCAAAGGAACAGACCCCACCACACAGTTCTTGAATGGGTGGATGTGCCCCCTATATAAGAAAAAAGACCAAACTCAAATTGAAAATTACCAACCAATTACACTTCCGAACACCGACTATAAGACAATGACAAAAGCACTTGCCTCACAACTAGCCAAACATGCCTGTGTGCTACTGCACCCAGACCAAACAGGTTTTGTCCCAACATGATCAGTCTTTGACCCTATTAGACCAGTGGAAACAATGTGTGCATATGCAGATTATATGGAAGAAAATGGGACAATAGTAGCCCTTGACCAAGAGAAAGCATATGATAAAATAGACCATACATACCTTCTCAACACCCTATGAACATTTTGCCTTCCCGAACTGTTCATCAAAACAGTAGAGTCCCTATATAGCACTACACACACAGCCGTAGTGATAAATGGCATAATGAGCAAAAACTACCAAGTCACAAGAGGTGTATGACAAGGCGATCCCCTATTGTGCCTACTTTTTAACCTAGCAATAGAGCCCCTAGCTGTCATATCCCATTCCAACCCCTATTTGGTCACCTCCGTACATCTCCATACATCTCCGGCCAACTCCACTAACTCCTCGAATAAGGCCACACCTCCAAAGAACTCCCTTAGGAGTTCATCTCCACCCTTAGGAGTTCACTTAGAGCTCAACTCCAGAGATCATCTCCTTAGCCCCTATCCTGAAACCTCAGACTTGTACAGATCCATTGAACATCCACGGAGTTACATCTCCGAACTTGTACCTTTCATTAATCTCCTTCAGTCATAGTCTGCATTCCCATACCAGTCCGTACAGCCTGTTCTGGCTGTGTTCCACCTCCGTCAGTCATTCCTATGTACATTGCCTTCGCGCAGTAGTTCGGACCCAGACTTCTTCCAGGTCTCTATTGTATATAACCTCCTGTACTTCTCTGTCATACCTTCAGTATGAATATCTTGTCTTTCTCGTCTATCTTGTCTTTCTCATTAAACACCATATACTTCCAACCCTCCCTATGGTCGCCTTAATCCTTTGAACCTCTGAAATACGAGGATCCGTGAGACTGGCAAGGGTGCAACACATAAGTCCTGCGCCGATATCCTCACCCCCTCCACTCCTTGGTCTCTCCATCCTCCAACACCTCTGTATGTCGCTGCTAGTCAGTGACCAACATCAGAACCCCTATGTATCATCTCCAAATGAACTTCGGTCCAGTACCTTCGGACTTGGTCCACTCCCTCAGGACTTGGTCCACTCCCTCAGGACTTGGTCCACTCCCTCAGGACTTTGGTCCACTCCCTCAGGACTTCGTTCCACTACCCTCGGACTTTGGTCCACCACCCTCAGACTTTGTTCCACTACCTCTGGACTTTGGTTCACCAATCCCAACCCCTCCGGATCTCTGCCGGAGTTAGACCTTGGAGAAATATGGACTCTGACACTAGCTGCCTCCATACAAAACTCACCAGACCTGTCGGGATACACAATCCGTGGTAAAGAATCAAAGATAATCGTAAATCTTTATGCAGACGACATGACAGTGTACCTATCAGAAACAGACAAATACACCACCCTTGAAGAGATCCTTGCAACATGGTGCCGAGCATCAGGTACAAAATTCAACCTTGAAAAAACAGAATCATCCCTATCAGCACAAAACCGCACCGAGAAAGAATCACTACCAGTAGACAACTACACCCCATAGACAACCCACTACCAGAAGGAATCCGAATCGCTCCAGACGGTCACCCAACCAGAGTACTAGGAGCATGGATAGGTAATAACTTGGACCAAGCACAACCATGCAGCCTGATACTAGACAAAATAAAAACGACACTAAACACCTGGGGCACATCACAACCCACCCTTGACGTGAAACACCTCATCATCCAAATGGTAGTGGGTGGCTCAACCCAATTCTTGACTAAAGCACAAGGCATGCCCACTGTGATACCCAAATCGATCCAGCGACTAATTAGAGACTTCCTGTGGGACGATAAACAACCCCCACCGGGAATGAGCCTGAACAATCTAACAAAACCAATGAGTGAAGGAGGTATTAACCTCCTAGACCTTGAAGCACGAAATGAAGCAATCAAGCTAACCTGGGTACGATCATACCTAAACCACCTAAGCCCGTGCCCAATGTGCGCTTTTGTAACTGATGCTGTTATCAACTATATTCACCGGGGAGGCATCACGAACCCCACAGAAATAAATACTTTTATTACCACCTTACACCCCTCTGGACAGAACAGAAGAGATGGGAAACAAGTCCCGAGACTGATTGTTGCCCTACTCAAAACAGCAAAAAAAGAAATCTCACCCTCATACCCCAGAAACTATCTAAATCCCTCAAACACCAAATGCCTGCATGGTACCATGTTGGTGTCCCACCCTCACAGTATCACAAGCACCAAACAACATGTCTAAGGAACACACATAAAGCAATACATATGTGAGACCTAGTAAGAATAAGCAGAAGACTCGATAACCATAATTCATGACATACCCCCTCAACAAACTGTCGATGCCACACATGCAAACAAAACTGAGACACCGGATGCAGAGACCCCCATAAATGCGTGATGCTTGCACAGAACATACTGGGCAGCCTATACCCAACATTCAACATATATGACCACCCCCACAAAGATAATCTGACACTTACCCATAGACAAAAAGAAAAAAACCACAGGGTAAACGTCGAGAAAGTAGATGAAGTTACATTTGACCCAACAGTCACTGTGAGAGGATCGCTAGATGAATGTTTCAGAATACTCTCAAACCCACAAACTGACTCACCAGAACCAGCACTCCAACTACAAAACCCAGGAAATGAACAGGGACAACACATAGAACCGATAATAGTGTACACTGATGGCTCATGCCTACGAAATGGAAAATTAGACACTATATGTGGAAGTGGTATATGGTTCAGCCCAAACCATCAACTAAACAAAGCAGTAAGAGTGCCCGGACCCCAACAGTCCAACCAAGTTGGCAAAGTTGTCGCTATAGTTGTCGCACTCCAAATAACTGACCCAACCACCCCACTCACAATAATAACAGATTCACATTATGCAATGGACGGACTCACTGTATACCTGAAAAAATTGGAAGACAACGGATGGACAAACATCACAAACCATGAATGGTTCAATGCCGCAGCATACCACCTGAGATGTAGGGCAGCACCCACAAACTTTAAATGGGTCAAAGGTCACCAAGGCACTCTGGGCAACGAAGAAGCAGACAAACTAGCTGCCCGTGGAACCCAAAAAGAAGAAGTAGATCTAATAAACACCACAGTCCCCGAAAACTTCAAAGCAATAGGGATATGCCTCTCAACCATGACACAAAAAATAGTGTACCAAGCAATAAAGAAAAAGGGCAGCTGACCATACCCTAGACAAACATTAATGAACCTGGACATCACAAGATATGCCATGAAAGACATTACCGGCAACTTAGAGACCGACACATCAATATGGAAAAACATCCGACACCCGGATATATGGCACACAATACAGGCTTTCCTCTATTGCGCACTAATCAGCTCCATATGAATTGGTGAATTCTGGCAGAGGATCCTGAACTATGAACACCGAGCCAACTGTACACATTATGCAGAAGCGGTTGAAACACTAGAACATATACTGTTTGAATGCAACATACCTGAACGACAAAACATCTGGAAACTCATGACACATCTATGGCCAGACCAAGACGACACACAATTTCCCAAGATCCTTGGCCATGCCCTAGGCTATGGGAACATCATGACTGCACCACACCCAGATGAAATCAAAAGACCTAACATGGAACAACAAGGTGATAATAGACTCAAACTGATACTTGTCTTAGAAGGAACACACCTAATCTGGGTGCTCCGATGTGAGAGAGTCATTGGTGGTAGCAGACACTCCCCCCACACCATTAAATCATGATGGACACACAAGATTAACACATGGTTAGAAATAGACCAACAGGCTAAGTCTAAATGAAACACAGCATTTACAAATAAGATAAAACAAACATGGCAAAAAGTTACAAATCATGACCCATACTCTGAATGGGTGACGAACATAGAGGTTTTAGTGGGTATCAATCTATCTCGGCCCTCTGACTCTACCAAGGTAACCAGATAGCGTACAGAGCCCCACACCCCCTGGTATGCCAGGGCATGCATAAGAGCATTTTTCCTTGGATCAGGTATCATAGATGCTTGCCATAGCATATTATGTAGGGCTAGACTAGTTGGTCGCTGCATAATTATATCGCTTGTCCAAAAGAAAACAAAAAAACAATGACTATCCTTATCTCATCTTTGGCCTTTGTCATGGTTACAATGCTCGTCGTTTATCTGAGGGCAACATAATGAACGTGGTGGGAGTCATCCAACAGTATGTGAACTATTATTATTCTCAACATGCATGGCCACCTGACAATCAACAGTGTGCATACAGAAATTCTGTGTATTGGCTAAGCATGCTTGTCATTGATGTAGTTGGTATCCAAGTCACATGATCATTGTAATATAAATCTTTGTTGTGCTACATCAGGGTGTTCGTGGGTCCAGGGTTGCCCAGGGGACCATTGAATCTACAGAGTTCTCATGGTACCCAGTGACCATGTTATTAACCTTATATAGATGCCCACAGCCATTTCACAGCTTGGTCTGTGCTCATACATAACCCCTATAAATACCCCTTATAGTAGTTGGTCTTCTGTGTGATGACACTTGCTCTGAGTGGACCAAAGAAACACACTGAATGAAAGTAGCTAGGTACAAAGGTTGTGCTACATATGAGAAGGTGGTGTGTTGCGACCAGAGGTGAGAGTGGGCTGAGATCTTGTGCGGTTGGGTGAAAATTGTCAGGTTTTCCAGCACGAAGCCAGCCCTGATCTGTGAATGGGTCAAGATGAGCTGTGATCCCATGGACTAGGAGCCATGTGACACGGATAGCAAAGCTTGAAATCCAATGTCTAGGAGCAGGGTGACTCACATTATCATACTGGAGGCATGGCAATGCAATTAAATGTTTCCAGTAATGGTTGGTTCACCTGAAGGGACGGAGCGAGTATGAGAGCATGGTGACGGAGGTATAAGGTGAAAGCCTCTCCAGCCCATCTGCCCATCACCTTGATGACATCGAAAGGGATGCCTTTGAGGAGGTAGAACAAGGTGCTGCCTATCCATAGGCTGTGACCCTTTAGTTCTGTGAGACTGCATTGTTTGGTGATGGGTGTGATCCTTGAAATGAACTGGGTTTTGGAGAGAGGGTGAAGGCCGCTCTTTGGGTGTTTCCAGGTGAAGAGGTAGGCATTGGGCGGGGCAGTGTTGATGTGGAATTGTCTCCTTAGGGCCACTTCCAGGTCTGAGACACAGCCTTTTTGTGGTGCGCATTTGGTGGAGGGCAAGGCAATTTTGATGACTGGTAGGCTGTGTTGGTCCTTTAGGAAGGACACATTGCAGCAGGTGACATGCTTGGTGGGATCGAACTTGGTGATGGCTGTGACAGTGAACTTACCCAGGCACACTACCCTGTAGAAGATGATGGCCATGTAGGCATAGATTGCCACATCACATGGGTCGTCTAGGTTGAGGAAGGCCCAGATGGCTTTGTTGTTGTCTAAAGTCATGGGGGAGCGTTTGGGACGTTTGGAGGTGCGGGGCGCTAATCGTGATGTGCCTTGTAGTGTGAGTTTCAGTTTATGTTGTTCTATCTGCCAAGGATGGCCATGGAGGAGGTGCCAAGTGATACCCATGGTAGTTGGAGATCACAGATCCAGAGTATGCTCCAGCACACCTTGAGAGGAAGGTGAGAAGGGTTATGTGCAAGATGGGACAGTGTTCGAGTTTGGGGATGTTGTGTATGTCACAGTGAATGTGGAAAATTGAAAGGCCAGTGCTGTATAGTGCTTTGGTGCTGTCCATCCAGGAAGCGCCAATGACCTCCAGGATGCGGTTGAGTGCAGTTTTGGGGATGATGTCAGCAGAGGGAGAAATGTGCATGGATGGGGAGACCAGGATCCACAGTCACAGTCTGTCTTTTGCCAGGCAGTGGGATCAGTTTGGGGAGGGTAGGGAGCACAGGTTAGGAGGGTAAGGGCAGGGTCTGTGTTCTGTGGTGGATTTTGAGGTACCGAGATTGTTAGGGAATGGCACGGGTAAACCCGTGGGTGTCAGGCACCATAACTGTACCCATACCTGCTGATATACCCGTACCCGCACAATGGGTATGGGTTCACTGATGGATAATAAAATCTTGACCCACAGGTCTGCCTATTCACTGAAGGATGTAGTACAAGTAGTACCCACTCTCCAGCTCATCCTCTTCACCAACAATGTCCGGCAGACTGGCAACTATGGTGACATCATCTGACTTGACAAATCCAAGGGGACTCCAATAACCGAGGCAGAGAAGTGTGTGTGTTGACTGCGTGGATAACCAAGAGTGGACATGGCTGAGGAGGAGGCGACCACGACTGAATAAGCATTCGACATTGATTGATGTAGCTGGGATGAATAGATAGTCTAATGCCATACGAGAAAGGGCGGGATACAGCACCCTGTGTTCATACCACCACATCAATGGGTCAGCAACGTGTTCAATGTCAGCACTCAAATAGTGGTCAATTTCAGAGCCAAGGTTGATTTGTTTGGGAGGTGTCAATGCAGGAATGTTGTCAAATATGTTCTGGGCGTGCGCAATTGGTGTGAACAAAAGTGGTGATCAAAACTATGCAATGTACCTTTGACGTGTTAGTAGTTGACTTCATAGGAACTGAGTTTGTGTCCGAGTCATCTGAGTCGTGGTTCAAGTTTGAGCCTAATGACTGGTAGTGGTGCTTAAATTCATCTCGGACCAGAGACTCAGCCGTTTCAATCCAATCATCCTCCCATCAAGCATGCTTGAAGTATTGGAGCTTGTGACAAGGATGCAATACTGTAGAGAATGGTCAGATATACTATATTGTAGCTTGTTTCACTATGAAATGTACCCATGGCAATTTGGTAGACCATGGAGCTATCTGTGAGCTCGTAGTATTGGTTTAAAGTCTTCTTAGTGATGTGGATAGCAGCACGGATGGCTAGGCTGAGTATTGGATCAAGGGACTTGGTGGAGAGCATTTCGTCTACCATGTCCGTGGCTGGAATGACAGTCACAAGATTTGGCGTGGTGTGAGAGAAGAATAGTGTTGTGTTCTTGAGATACTGTTGTTTGGTCAATGCTCGCTTATCACTCATCACACTGCCACATTCCTCCTCGCGGCGGTCATGAGGACACACCTGCAAGATATCACACAGCTCCTTCAACAACGTCCACTCATGGTCTCCAAGCTCACACTTCCTCACTCCCAAGTCCCGGCACTGTGTAATTGAATCTACGGCTGGCCTATGCAAGAGAGCATACTCAAGCATATCAAAGGTTGAATTCCATCAGGTGGCCATGTCGCACGGCAACAATGTAATGGTCTCCTCCAAGGCTTGCAGGATTTTCTTCCATACTGGGAGGAGCATGGTAGTGGAATGTATTATCTTGTAGGCCAACTTTCAAATCTTCAAGGGATAGTCCAAGTTAGTGCACAGGTAGGTTTGTCATGACAATTGCCTTCACGAGTGCTAATTTCAATGGCAATATACTTTCTTGCAGCTCAAGCCTCTCCTCCCGGGTCAGCAGGTTGGCCTCGTCGATCCATTCAGCTTCATCATCCATTTCACCATCTTCATCTTTTCCCGTTCCTTGATACTCATCCAACCTATTGGCATTTTCCTTGTCGATCTCTTCGCTCAGCTTTGCAAGTTCAGTCCACTCCTCACCCACAAACCAACTGGCATCCAGCGCCGCATCGACATCCTTTTTTTAAATGTCAAACATGTGGATCAACAACTTAGCCATGAGGTTGATCACATGCAGAAAACAGCGTGTATGACTGGATGACCCTCCGAAGGCAGGATCCAGTACAGCCAGGTGGTTCACCATGACATCATTGTTGCTTGCATTGTTGCAAGTAACACTCAAGATCTGCACCTATCAGTCGATGGTAAGCATCAATTAATATGTATTTTGAACCTTTTCTGATAATCCAAACTCTTGTAGAACGTGCGCAAATGTTTTTGCTAGCTCCACACCTGTGTGGGACTAGCGCGGTGTCAGCGAAATGCATCAGGTAAGTGTGGCATTACTACCTTTGCAACCTCGACAACATCTAACGGGAAAGTCAGTGGCACACCATCCTTCTCCAGATGCACTGCAAATGCAACAAATGCGCGGTGGTTCGGGGACATCCAAGCATCCATCGTAAAGTTCAATTTCCCATCATATTCCTCATAAGTCCATGTCAGCTAGTGTCTACCATATGTTAACTACAACACACCTTCAACATTCTAGCTATCCGTTGCCGCATGCGCACATAGACGTGTCTGACATCACGCGAGACTGTTTCGACAGACGGTAAGTAGTATTCTGGACATCCTGTCTTCATTAAACTTAAAAAACCTCTGTCCCGGATTATATTAAACGGCCGCAGACTCTCAGAGACCCATCGTACAATCTCAGCACTGGTCATGTCAGTGATTATCACCATCAATTCATCAAGAATCTCACCGTGTCTCAACTTGGATGTGCTGTTAGTGACTGTAAGTCACCTTTCCCTTTCCTTTCCGCTCAAAGGCAGCTGTAATTGACCCATCCCGTAGAATACCCTTGACAATCTTGTTCTGCACTTCACCGGCATCTTTAGCATCATCCGCAGCATGGAGTGCCTCAGTTCCCCAACATGCCTTGATATGCTTACGCATATTGCTGGTCGAGCGTGCATCTTTCGTGTCCAAGTATCGCCGGATTTTCACCTTGCAGCCATGAGCACTGCACTTGAACTCATGAACCCACCGACCATCAATCTCTCAAATCTCTGCCCCTGGATTAAAGAAAGCATAAACCGGTGAAGTCCACTCCCTTTGCAATTGTTCTGGATTCATGAATGACTAACTATAACTTTCAAAGTCGAATATACGAACTTAGCTCGTCCTCTGGAGTTTTGGGATTGTCAATTTCCACCATGCTTGGCGATCGGCGGGCCTGTTCATCTTTGGCAACACCTGGCAAGTGGTCTCGACGACTGTCACTCAAGTTGAGACCCGAGATCTGGTTGTGGTCATCATCATCGTCTGTCTCGCTTGGCTGGCTGGCCTTTGACTTTTTCGCAGTTTTGCTATTGCCCACTGCCACTGCTGCAGTACTTGCTGTGCTGCTGAGACTGTTTTTCCTCTTCCTCGACTTTGAAGGGAGCTTGTCGTTGACTGCTGCTTTTGCCTTTTCGGTCAGCTTTGTGACACGCTTCGTCGCCCTGGGCCTTGAGAAGACTTCATGTGACATGGGGAAATTGAGCATCAAGGTTTGATTGGTTCTGCCAGGTTTTTTTCAAGTCTACCTACTTCGTATGAACCTTCTTTGACAGCTATACAGTTGATTAGTGACTAGTTAGCTTATGTACAAATTGTCTGTGCTGCTTTTGATATGCAAACCTGTACCACAGGTGTGGGTATGGTACAGGTGTGAGGAGCCTATACCCATACCTGTACCCACTACCCATGCGGGTTACCCGTACCCATGCAGGTTACCTGTACCTGTGACAAACCCTAGAGATTGTGGGAGAGCAAGGGGATGTCAAAACGAGAGGGAGTGGGATCATTTCCCCTGGAGGGTGCATATGATGAGTTTGTGCTCAAGGTGGGCCTCTGCTCAGGTGCACTCAGCTTCTTGTTGCTGGGCATGCAGCTTGTCAAGAGTTTTGGTGGCGGAGGTTGAGTATTTGCCTTCTCGGAGTTCTCTGAGCTCACGTGCTGAGAGGGCGTCAGTGGCATTGGTGAGGAAGTCTTGAGCATGCTCAGGGATGACCATGGGAGGTAGGAGGTGGTGGGCTGGGCCATAGATGCCTCTGGACGGTGAGTCTGCGGGGTTGTCCGCGCTGGGAAAGTAGCGAGGTAGGATGGATAGGGTGTGTTGAGCAGATTTGAGGAAAGAATTGATACTTTTGAAAGCGGTGTTGACTGCATGGTTGTAGTGTCTGCCAATGCGCCAGCCATCAATGACGCTGGTGTTGTCTCCATGTAGAATGAGGCTGGTTGGTTGGTCAAGTAGCAAGTCAGTCACACAGATGAGTAGCTCGAATCTAACAGCTTCCACCCATCCAATGTCTTTTTGCCACAGAATGAGCTCCAGTCTGCATGGAGTCTCCATGCTCTCCATCTCATCCCAATGATGATGCTGATTCCAAGGCCAAAACTGGCATCTAAAAAGGTGTGGGGGTTCAGTGGAGTGGTAGGTGGAGAAATGGGCCAAATGACTCTGCTGGTGAGGATTCTGTCGAGCCACCAAAGGAGATCTTCTTAAATGTGTTTGTTGGGGTGGTGTTGGAGAAATGGTTGCTTGGTGCACATTGAAAGCATAAAGCTCTCTAGCCCCGTTAGGTAGGCACATCCTTGCGGAATGATGGAGGCTGCATGCAGTAGTTTACCGTAAAGTTCTTGTATGTGTTTGTGTGTGTATTTGGGTCATGCTAGCCATTTGTTGATTGCTCTGGAATACTTCTCAGTTTTGGTTTCACTAAGTGCTACTGTGCGATTTTTTAGATTCCATATGAAACAGATGTATATTGTCAAGTCAGTGAAAGGTTGGTCTTTGGAGATTTCCCAGGGAATTCCCAGGTCTCGCGATATGTCATCTATGTCAGCAATGCAGTAAGAGAAGCATGCATCTTCTGCTGATTGGGGAGAAGTGTCAGAGAGATCTCTAATAGGAGAAAGGCAAATTTCACTGAATTCTTCCATTTCGCCATTGGGAAGGATCATGCCGCTGTACCATATGCAGGAGCCAGTGTGTCGTTGGCCAGTTTGCATTATATTGGCATGCCATTTCTGTCTGGCATTGTTGTATTCTGTCAGGTGTGAGAGAAGTACCCTGAAAAATATATGGTCATCAACCCATTTGTCTAGTGGGCCGATGCCATTGGCCCACAGGATCTCTGCTCCGGCATCCGCAACTAGTCTGTAGGCACCACTGGATGGGGAGGTGCTGAAGGCCACAAGTGTCAATGCAGACATGTGTGTCAGATGTATGTATGACAGCGGCTGGCCATTGTGAGGCATGGAGGGGGATTGTGCGATAGGCCTCACCTACATCTCTAGTAGCTACTTGGGAGCTAGGTGGGAGGTGGGAGATGAGTAGATAAACAGTTGAAAACTTGCCCCATGTGCAGGAGAATAGGCTGGTGTCAATGGCGTTATTGACAGAGGGGTTGGGAACAAAGGGGGAGGGATTGATGGGGAAAGAGAAGTTTTGGATGAGTCTGAATTTACCTGGTTGCCTGGGTTTCCAGATCATAGATAAGGGGGAGGTTTAATATGGGCCTAGAGTGTGTTCTACGGTTGTTAAGGACAATGGAATAATGTATCTGTTCTTAGAGATTTCCCTATTTACTATGCTTTCAAATTCTGTCTGGTAAAGCAGAATGGAGGTGCTATTTGGGGGGGATTGTGTACAGGTGATAATGGGATATCCTACAGTGAAACTGTAATGAAGGCCATGTACAAGGAAAGGGAAGGAGGAGGTGGGATTCAACTGCCTTAGGGCATGCTCCCAAGTGTTGGCTTTATACAGTGTTCACAGGTGATGCTTTCTGTGCTTGAGAGCACCTGCTAGCTCCGTGAGTGACAGCTCCACAGCCGGAGCAAAGATGCATGTGGTCATGTTTGTCTTGGCAGCTACAGTGGTGCTGCCATCTCTGGTACATATGGCCTTGTTGATTCTCTCACAATATGTGTCATACTTGTCATCCCAGGTCCGTTTGGCTGTGCACTGTATGACCAGCATGGTGTGCCTGTGGCGCCCAAGGCATATGGCACAGATGGGGAGCATGATGGGAGGGTTGGAGGGGAGGGGTCCCGCTGTAGGGAGGCTACGCTCCCTAACCCTGTACGACGTCATATAGCCACCCCATCACTCATCACCAGTACCCAACACCATATTCATCATGTCTCATCCAAGTCTGAAGCTCCTTCATCAAACCTGAACGAAGTCCAATGAGTTTGTCCTCGCATCTCAAGTCCGAACTTTCACATCGCAAGTCTGAGCCATGTCCTATATCCTATGTCCATCCAGATCACATCAGGTGTTCTTTATATTGGTTCGTAATCAATTGCATGACCTCTAAACTAAAATTACAGGCTCGTTTCATGAGCATCGTCATTTGTAGTAACAATCTCGCGTTTGTTCCTGATCACATTGTCCTTGGACTTAAGGAATGACATGTCACACAGACCTTCTTTGTTTGTTTTGTTTCATCTTTATATCTTTATCCCTGGTTACCATTGAGTCCGGAATATGCTCTGAGACTATAAACCTTTGTATTCGGACATCTAAATACATCTTTCACCCAGTCAGTGTTGATCATCTCATTCTTGTCCACATCATCCCAAACATCTCAAATACAAAGTCCGGTGCCCATTGCACAACTTACCATCGCTCTCATTCATGTCTCACACCTTCAAACACCTCACACTCCACAACTCGATGCTCAGGTGTTTCTCGGGTGTCCTTGCATCCATTTCTCTCAACTATCTGAAACTCCAGACTTCGTCTAGGAGCCTCAGACTTTCTGTTTCTTGTCCTCCCATTTTTCAAGTCACATTTGAATCCCTTTAGGGTTGAACCTATTGCACCCTCACCCCTTTTCTTTAGCTTGTGACCTGATTGGCTTAGTCCAGGAAGGTTTTCAGCTACCCTTTGTTACCTACACCGTGATTCCGAAGCTGTTTGTGTGTCATTCTGAAAGGAACACGGTCTTTTAGGGTAGGCATTGTCTGTTTGTTCTCTAGATGGCAGGGATAGGGGGCACTTGAAAAAAGCTGGCATTGTGAGGATGTTGGGGCCTGATGCTGCTACCAGGGTGGGCTGGTAGGCCAAATGGTGATGGCACAGAATTATTGGCCTGCCAGTGGGGGAGGGACAGGCATATGCCATGTGTGGTATGGGCGGGATGACGATGCACCATGATGGGAGGGGAAACATCCATGTCCATTAAGGGAGGGTTTGGATGGGTGGGAATGGATGTGAGATGACAACATGCCGTACCCGCATCCCGGACAAAATCTGCATGGATGGAGAGACACCCACATATGGAGCCAGGATGGGTGTGGATGAGTTTAGGAGAGGGGGAGAAAGAAGGGGGGGATAGAGTGAACTGGGAAGAAGGGTTGTTAGTTTGGAGTTTTCGAATGCAAAAGGAGTCAATTTACTGTTGGAACTGTGTCCATCTTTGCTGCATAGGCATTGTCCAGTAATTCATGGTGCAAATCATCGAGATGGTCCTTGCAGAGTAGGAGGAGGCAGAAAGCGGCTGAGGTTCCGAGTGTTTTGTGCCAGTCTGTGCGTATCCTCCCTTGGTACAGGAGGAGTGCTTTTTTGCAGTACTCACTGGTGTCATGTCTCCAGTCATGCATCTCAAAGGCAATCCAGAAGTTATGGACCATTTTGATCCGCTCTTCAGGCCATTCCTGCTGTTTCATTGCCACGATCTTGCAGTATTTGGCTTGGCTGAATTCCTCCCAAGACAGATGCTCATCTTTGACCTTGTGTTTCTTGGCCTTAGCACAGGCCACAGTTTGGAATGTGGGCCCTTTGTCCATTTGGACAAGGGTAAGTAGGTCGTCATCTCCAGAACCATCATCCTCTGCCTTTCAGATGCCTTTGTTGGTGAAGAAGTATAGAGGGACATAGTTGCCTTTGCAGAGTTTGTTGAGGGCGTGCTGCGAGGGCAGAAGCAGGGATGTACGTGGAAGCAGTCTATTAGGGATCATCAGTAAATTAAATTAACAAGAGTCTTATTTCGACTTATATTGTACTTATTTGACTTATCTTGCTCATGGCAGGCAGCCAGGTGCAGCTAAGCACAATAAGCACAATAAGTACATTAGTACTACTACATTGAGCCATGAAATAAATGTGGAGTAGCGAGAGTCAAACTCATGAGTCATGCAGCATCCAAAAATGGAAATAAGAGCCACACAACCCACTACACCATGGATCCATACATGGTATATGTAATAAATTGTATATGAGTACATTCCCAAGCTGTGACAATAATTTTCAACAAGTCTCACTTACACTCAATATGGACATCACATCAACCTGCTTTGGCTGCACATTGTGTGGGAAACTGTGGAAACTCTAGTAAGTAGTCACTAGAGTACTAATGCTAAGGTAAATGGTGTGATGTAGCTATGCTTAGGTAAGCAAGTAAATATGAGTAAATATTAATTCCAACATGTTGCTGGTCCTGGGCTGCAATGGCTCTGGTGTTGCTGAAGTCCCAGATGTTGCTGAGCAAGGCGACGGTTTCTTGGTCAGTTTTACCTTCTACCGTGAAAAAAAGGCAAGCCTCTTCAAATTCTGTTAACATGTAGTTAGGGCATTTGTTATGATGAAGATTGGCCATTGTAGATTATAAACTAAAAGAAGGTACAGGAAGGTGCTGACTAAAGCTGGTGATGAGCGATGTGCTGTGTGAGCGAAGGAGGTGGTGTTACAGACGCTACATTTCTCAATTACATTTCACTACCATTCATTTCCTAATCACTAACACTAGTCCCACTAGTGCACACAAAACACTACCAAAGTATACCATAGTATTCCTTCACTTGCCAAGACTTACCTCATCAGGTCACATGTCTCCCACGCTACTAGTCACATGATCTTATCTAGGCTGTGTACCTCATGGCCACCTCATGGTATACACATTGCATCCTTATGCCTGCCTCATGACTTTCCTCTTGACTCACTTTCCCTTATCCTCCAATAGCATTAACAGCTCTTATCTAGAGCATCCTCATGGTACCCAGTGACTGTGGTATTAACCTTATTTAGATTCCCACAGCCTTTCCACAGCTTGGCCTGTGCTCGCACTTAGCCCCTATAAATACCCCTATGTTATAGTAGTTAGTCTCTAGTCTAGTTCTCTTGTTGTTTTCCCCATTGTTCCTTCCTTGATAGTAATACCATGAAGACCCTAGTGGTCTACTGTTCCTCTCCTACTCGAGACTACTCATTGCAAGCGCTCTAGGATCTACCAGGCAACCTCCAGAACCTCCTATTGTCCTTGATAGGATATTGGGTCGTTACAGGTGGAAGCAAGAAAAAGAGATGTGCCACCTTGCTTAGCTCTTGTGCAGACTACATCCTGCATCACCTCGTGCCTCAGCTTACACAGGCTAACACTAGTCTAGTTCTCTTGTTAGTTCCCCATTCTTCCTCTATAGGGTTGTAGCTCTACTCTTATCATTATCCTTGCTTTGCAATCTACTACAGACCCTAGTGGTCTACACGCCTGAAGTAAGCTGACATCTGGTGGATGCTAAAGTTAGTGTATGTCTACCTGATGTCAGCTTTTCCTGCAAGAGGCATTTTCTGTCAATCACTTGTGCAAGCTATTAGGAAATGTCACGGAATGCTTACTCAAGAATGTAATTTAATTACTACAAAATATATAATCTGATGGTCTACTGTATTGCTGACAAGCTGTCAAGATCCCGACATCTGAGGAATGTTATGTGCATGGTAAAACAAACATATTTGCTAATACTGATTGAACAGTGTGAATGCTTGCCCCGCAGTTGTTGGCTTGGTTGCTCATCTTGTGTGGTGTATGGCATGTAGTATATGATTTGCATGAACAGGAAATAATCAACTTTTTGTATACAAATCAATTATAGACCTATATGAAACTTTGTATCCTCTAATACATCTGGAAAAAAAAATTATGGCTGTAGTAACCACAGTTTCTATGTAGTCTACAATAGTTACTACGTAGTGGATACTAAGCAAGAAAAGCAGGTAAAAGGTTTCAGTGCCTCCGCCTCCCCCATGATCTTCTCCTCGAGTGCTACCACTCTCAATGCCGCCTTGCATCTCTCCCAATCCATATCCTGTTGTCACATTTGGAGGGAACTTCTCGAAGGCAAGGTGAATGAGAGGGGGCAGGAAAGGGGAGAATGAAGATGAGCATGTCAGGGTGAGGGCAAGGACGAGGACCACCCCCATTTGGGTAATCTTGTTGCCCCTGCACGGGCACGAGTAGCAGCATGTGCGAGTTGGTATTGCGCACAGAAGAGTGAGGGGACAGCAGTGGCAGTGAGGGGATGGTGGTGGTGGTGGTAGTGCACACAAATGGTGTGCATGAACAGGTGAGGGCAACATCAGCAAATCATGATTTAGTTGTGCAGTGCTGTGTCAGCCTGCATGGTGCATTGCACTTGTCACAGTGTGTTGGTGCATGATCATGATCGATTGTCATCACCGTTGTCACGCAGGATGCATTCCAACTCGACAGGTATATATACCAGGTCGAGTGGACCCCGGAGCTTTCCCTCACTCGTCTCACTGGACGTGTGAGGGGTAAGTGCATCCACCTGACTCACATCTTACTTATACTTACAAACTACCATAGACTGACTGTGTCTAGTTTCAACAGGTTATGAGCCCTGAGGGGTTTCACTGTTAAACGACACCCTCAGAACCTTTCTAGATCGTCCCACCTCACTTTCTAGTCGACGCAATTGCCTGTTGTGATTTTAGAACCATTCAACCGTCCGGCGGGCTTCTTGCCGATCCCATTCAACGTCCTTTCTTTTGGGGATCTTTCCTTTTCCGGTACCTCCCTCCGTCTTCCCCAAGGTTTTGAAGAGTATTTATACGCCTGCCGGGTTGATCGTTCTCCCTCGCACTCTTTGTCTCTGCCCATTTTCGAGCTCTTCAATTTTTACTATGCACACTCGCAGTGGCCATCGTCATACTACATCTCAGCCATCCGCTCTGCCCGGGGTTGCTACTCCCACTGGATCGAGTGGATCAGTCGTTCCTCCTCGTGTTCCAAAGTCGTCCCTCAGGGGAACGTCTTCTTACATCCCGTTCAAACCCGGGTCTTCCACTCCGGTTTTGTCGCATGTCTCACCTCAGATTGCCTCCCCTGCTGTTCTCCAGAAATCTTCCCTTCGGGCCATCTCTTTGAGCCAGAGCGACTTGACGAAGATCACAGAGGTTCTCAATCGTGGTGTGAACAACTGGCCGGTCTGGAGTGTCCTTATGTGCGACTCCTTGTTGCTTAATCATGGTGGCGCATATATTCAGGGTACACTGCCTCGTCCCAATCCTCTTCTCGACCCGCATGGTGCAGTTACCTGGGATGCAAATCATGACTGTATTGTCGCCGCTCTCCATAACCGGTGCTCTGCCGAGGAGCAAGCCTTCCTTTGGGACTATATGAACGCTTTTACTGCCTGGGCCGACCTTCGCCAGCGTCATGAGCAACTGGGTCCGATCGCCCAGATCCATCTTATCCAGAAATTGATGCAGATTTGGTACCGCAAGGCCGACCACTTGGCAACTACTAGCATGGAGATCGCCGACGCCATGGATCACGTCTATGCCATGGGACTGCCTTCCAAGGAGACCTTTTGTCTGATTGTCATGCTTAATGGTCTGTCCGATGAGCTCCCTGGGGTTTGTGACCACATTGCGGACTGCATTACTTGTAGTTCTCCTCGTGACCCCTACACCCCTGCTCTCGCCCGGCTGTGTCTTGATACTGAGCAGCAGTTGCTGGATGTTGCCAAGCAGACCCCATCTTCCATCGCGCTCGCAGCGACTGTGCCTCGCGCGTCCTCTTCTCGTGATGTTGGTTCCCGGGCCGTGTCCTGTGGTACCTGTGGTCAGTCTGGCCATGCTAAGTGCTGCCTGAATCCACATTGTACGGGCCGTCGTGTCGGTCATACCACCGAGGAGTGTGTTAGTCGCGGTGGTGGCTGTGAGGGTCAACACGAGGCTGTCTTTGCTGAGTGGGCTGCTGCCCACGCTGCTCGCCATGGCAAGGGTGCTGTGTCTGCTGCTCCCATCCCTGCTCTGCCATTTTCGGGTGGTGGCCCTGCTCCCCCTTCTTCTACTAGAGTTTCTGCTCCCGCTCCTTCAGCTCCTCGAACTGGGAATGTTCAGTATGCGGCCGGTGGTCGTGCTTTCTTCATCGACCCTGTTACTCACAACACATATCTGCTCCATGACGCGCCGGTCCCTGCCCCTGCTGGCACGACCGAGTTTGCCAGCCTGGCTTCTGATCTGATCCTGCCGTCTGTGCTGTCCGCCATTGCGCCGTCCGACTTCGACGAGTACGATGCTCTGTTTCTCGACAGTTGGCGTCTGGAGACGTCTGTTAACTGGTCATCCATTGCGGTCCCCACCGATGTTGCTGCCTTGACCTACCGGGCCCCTTCCCAGCGTGCTCCCACTGTCGTTGACCCCTCCATCGTGCCTTTTTACTTGGACAGTGGTGCCTCCATTCACATCAGCAACTGTGAATCGGACTTCTTCCGCCTTTGTCCGATTTCGCCTCACGTGGTTCACAGTGTTGGTGGATCTTCTGTTCAGGCTGTGGGTCTTGGTACTATCAAGCTTGTCGTGGCGAAAGGCATCCATCTGACCTTGGAGGATGTCTTGTTCATCCCTGGTGCGGTGATCTGTCTTCTTTCCGTTTCTGCCTTGTGCCGTACTCTGGGTTGTTCATCTCATTTTGATGCCACGTCTTGTTGGGTCACGTCTCGTGCTGGCGCTCGGGTTCTCACGGGTACTCTGACTTCTCGGTGTTTGTACGCTGTTTCTGGCAGCCATTTCACCGTCGCCCACGCGCTGTCTGCCTCCTCTGGCCCGTCCCTTGATGTCTGGCACCGCTGCCTTGGTCACGCTAACTTCCGTGCTGTCGCCAAATTGGCCAGTTGCGGTCTCACTACCGGTATGCCTGCTCCCTTTTCGTCTGTTCCCTCCCGTTGTGACCACTGTGTCCTTGGCAAGGAGGCCAGGAGTAGTGTGCCACGTTTGCGGGAAGGGGGGCAGTCGCCTCGGCGTTTGGGAGTAGTGCATGTAGACTTGTTAGAGCACCCCGAACATGTTTCTTCCGCAGGCAATCATTATGTGATGAATATCATCGACGATTTCTCATCTTATGCTTGGTCCATCCCCTTAGCTGCCAAATTGGATACTTTCCCTGAGCTTCAGGCTTGGGAACGTGCGCGGGAACTGGAAACTGGTTTGCGGGTTGGGACTTTCTGCTCTGACAATGGGGAACTGAAGTCTGCATCCATTCACGAGTGGCTTCTCGCCCGTGGCACTCAGCACCAATTCACAGCGCCTCACACCTCCGCCCATAATGGTCAGGTCGAACGTTTGCACCGCACACTGATGGGTCGTGCTCGTGCCATGTGCTCCGCTGCTGACTTTCCCATCAAACTCTGGGACGAGCTGGTTCTGACCGCTTGTTATCTGGGTAATCGGACTCCTGTTCGGTCACAGGATGGGCATATGCCCTATGAGCGTTGGTTCGGTACGCTCCCCAGTTTGTCCCACTTGCACGAGATTGGCTGTCGTGCTTTCATTCTCGTTCAGAACCGCTATAATCCTAAAGTCTTCAATTGTTCCGTTGAATGTGTTCTTATTGGTTATTCCTTAGATTCCAAGAGTTATCGTTGTTTTCATCGTGCCACAGGCAAATTTTTCTCTTCTTTTCATGTTCAATTTATCGAGTCTTTTCAGGATTCCTCTCGTTTGGATGGCGCGTCTGCTTCTCCACTTTCTTCTATTCCTTCAACTCCTTCTGTTGTCCCTTCTTCACCTTCTCTGCTTGTTTCCCCTTCTCTTGGTTCGTCTTCATCCGCTTCACCTCCATCTTCCACTCCCACTTCACGAGCTGACCCTCTCGTTCCACAGGCTGACCCTCTCATTTGGTGCTCTGCTTGGGCCTCTCGGCCATCTGCTCGTAAGTGTGCCGCTGACGGGATCCCTTATGTCCCCTCTGTCCAGCAGGCACTCCTTTCCGCCATCTCTGGCGATCCTGAGCTGCTCAATCCCTCCCTTGATCCTTTTCCCATCCCTCCTGATGACTTTGGTTTCAGTCCTGGTGTCCCCTTCGCCTATGCTGGTGCTCTTGGGGATATCCCACCGGATCCTTGCACCTTTCGTGATGCCATGGCTTCGCCCTTTGCCGCGGAATGGCGCACTGCTCTGGAGGAGGAGTTTGCTTCTTTGCGGGACTTGGGCATCTATCACCTCGTTCCTCGCTCGTCCGTTCCCTCGGGTCGCCGGATCATGCGTGGTCGCCCCGTTTTCACTCTGAAGCGCGACGAGCATGGGAACCCCAAGCACTTTAAGGCATGTTACGTTTGTCAGGGCTTTACTGCTGTCTACGGTCAAGACTATGCCTCGACGACTTCGCCCACCGCTCGCCTGGAGTCTCTTCGGGCGATCCTTCATCTTGGCGCTGCCCTTGACTGGGAGGTCAAACAACTGGACATTAAGACCGCTTTCCTGAATGGTGAGCTGGCACCTGATGAGGTTTGCTACATGGAGCAACCTGACGGATTTGTAGCACCGGGATTTGTGGACCACGTCTGGGAACTGCGACAGGCCCTGTATGGCATGAAACAGGCAGGGCATGTTTGGAACCACACCCTTAACTCCCGACTGACGGCTTGGGGTTTTACCCATCTCCCATGCGAGTATTGCGTATACTTTCGCCATGACTCCCATGGTATCGTTATTCTTGTCATTCATGTGGATGACTTTATCATGGGGGGTGATTCCAAGTCCTCCCTTACGTACTTCAAGGGTCAGCTCGGTTCTTGTTGGAAGTTCTCAGAAGCTAGTGATGCCCACTTCCATCTTGGCATTGCCATCACACACGATCGTATGGCCCACACTGTTTCCGTTTCCCAGGTGGCCCTTATCGATAAGATCGTCGCCCAGTTTGGCCTTTCCGACACCTACTCTGTTGCTGTGCCCATGGAACCTGGTATCGTTTTGTCCCGCGCACAGGTCCCTTCTTCTCCCAAGGACAAAGAAGTTATGGCCCACACTCCATACCGCGAACTCGTTGGTTCTCTCATGTACCTCACGGTTGGCACTCGCCTGGATATTGCTTTTGCCGTCTCGCGCCTCTGTCGTTTCCTGGATTGCTACGGCCCGGCTCATTGGGAAGCCACGAAACACGTCATTCGCTACTTGATAGGTACGCGCGACCTGCGACTTGTCCTCGGGGGAGAACACGTGTCGCGCCTCGCTGGTTTCACCGATAGCGATTACACTGTCTGCTTGGACACTCGTCGTTCCATGTCTGGTCATTGTTTCTCCCTTGGTTCTGGCCTCATCTCTTGGTCATCTCGCTAGCAAAAGATCGTTGCCCTGTCTACATGTGAAGCTGAATATGTTGCTGCATCCGAGGCTTCCCAGGAACTTGTCTGGCTCCGTTCTCTTTTGGCTGGTTTGGACCACCGTCAATTGACCGCGTCTCCTTTGCTGTGCGATAACAACGGCGCTATTGTCCTTAGCAATGATCCCTCCCTTCACATTAAAGTTAAGCATATTGATGTTCGCTATCATTTTCTTCGTGATTGTGTTTCTGATCGCCAATTACTTCTTCATCGTGTCCCGTCTAAGGATAATCTTGCTGACGCTTTCACTAAACCTTTACCCCGTAAGACATTTGAACGCCTACGTTCTATGATGGGCCTCATTTAATTTACTTTATCCCTCTTATTCCTTTTCTTTCTTCTTCTTTCTTATTCGCCCGACTCCATTCGAGGAGGAGCGCTTATGGTCTCGTCTTCGTATAATTTTATCTCCCTTCCACTACCTTATCTCATATTCTTCCCTTACATCCCGCGTACCGTCGAGGAGGAGTGTTGGTGCATGATCATGACTGATCGTCGTCACCGTCATCACGCAGGATGCATTCCAACTCGACAGGTATATATACCAGGTCGAGTGGACCCCGGAGCTTTCCCTCACTCGTCTCACTGGACGTGTGAGGGGTAAGTGCATCCACCTGACTCACATCTTACTTATACTTACAAACTACCATAGACTGACTGTGTCTAGGTAGTTAATAGACTCGTCTCACTGGACGTGTGAGGGACTGACTGTGTCTAGTTTCAACACAGTGTGATAGAAAGGTCCCCCCCTGTGCAGTCGCAGCACAGCACATGCAGTGCTATGCAGATTAAGTAAGCTGTGTGATGCTGCACAAATCAAGCATAGCTGTATGCACCAGTGGGAACCATGGACATTGTATATTGTTTACAGCGTGTACAGTACTCATAGCACAAACCGTCTGTGAACATCTGAACCAAGCTGTGTGCATCTGAATTCCAAGGCATTGTCACACTTCAAGTTTGTAATTCCATTGAAACCATAACATAGATTGTATTTCATCGTCATCATCAGGTATGGTACTACTAGGTGCTATTCATCATCGGACTCCTCGCTACCGGATTCCTCACCACTGGACTCCTCACACCTCTGGACTCCTGGTCATTAGACCCTTCACCACCGGACTCTTCGTTCCCACTTTCCTCGCTCCCAGACTGCTGGCCAGAACCGGCAGGTTGCTCGTTAGACTGTTCATCATCCCGCATCACACGGCCAGACACGTCCTGACGGGCCCACCTATCACCCGACTGTTCATCATCCAGCTGCTCACGGCCAGATACATCCTGACGGGCCCACTCGTCACCCAATTGTTCATCATCCGGCTGCTTATGGCCAGACATATCGTGACGGGACCACTCGCCACGATGCGGACCTAACTCTGGCTCAGAGTCAGATATAATCATACCAAATTCACCGCCGCCAATGTCGTCGTCATCACCAATGCCATTTGAAAAACCCTCCCTGTTCATCTCATGGTTAGAGAATCTGCTAGTATATTTAGTAGTACTTATATTCCCTCAGATGCCCAACTGGCGAGCATCTTCTCGAATCGAGGACCTTTGGAATGATGCCTTGCAACCGCCTGAATACTCTGTAAAAAACGGTAGTACGATGCCTCAAGCTCCTTTGCGTTGAGACTCGGGTTGGTGTCCTTGCCATGGTTCTTGTATACGGTTAGTACGAAATGGACCTGTAATAGTGTGATGAGTAATAGCACTGAGCAATGGAAAATTAGTTACTATCGCAGTTACCAGCGCAAGCAGCTTTACAGGAAGGGACTGCTGGAATTCAGGGAATGTGCAAAGGGACTTTCGAGAGTCTGGATAAAACACAGATAAGCAGACTCGCTTTAGGACGGCGTGACCGAAGTATGCTTTCTTTCCCTAGAGACGTGTATAAAATCAAACATACCAGACACAAAGTAAATCACATACCTGTTCGTTGGGTGTTCCATGGAGATACTCTGCATCCTGCAGGAGAGCAGTGGCTTGGGCTTTGACAGCCGTTGTATGAGCTTCCCGAGAAACTGCAGAAATTGGAGCAAGGACTGCATACCCAGAAGGGATAGCATCCTGAGCAGCCTTCTTGATGACACTACAAAATGACCCAATATTGTCGTACAGCTTGCAATTATTAACACCTGTCCCTTTATGCAATTCGAAAACACATACCAGTGCTGCCATGTCGTGTTTTTTGTCACTGAAGCCTTAAAATATTAGCACAAGGAAAAGCGAGCAAGTATCACATACCATGTTCAACAGGCAACTGCTCCTTCTCATAGCGAGCAATAACACTCAACAGGACCTCGTAACATTCTCCATCTACTGCTGTTCGCTTGTCTGGTAGAAAGGGGTGCTGACGAAAAAGAGAGCATTGCATTTCTCCTTTTGCAGTCTCTAGGAGCTGTGTCCAAAGCGGTGGATAGAATCCCATGTGCCACAGCTTGGTCTCAACGGTACCCTTCAGATTTTTCGAGTATCGGCCGCAACAACTTTGCACTTGTTCCAGGACCCCCAAAACAGATTGATGATTCCCTGCAACAGCTAAATTCTGGTCCCCTGTGGCTCCACTGCTAGCCACATGGTTATGGTCAGCAACAGGACCATGCTCTTGCCATGCAGGGGGGACCTCATTAGTGGATACGACATTGCCATCCTAGGACCTCGAGGGAGGGGCAGCCACACAGTTGCGTTGGACCGAAGCAGCTTGTTGCTCTGCAGTAGGGATTTTGTATTCCCTTCA
Source organism: Boletus reticuloceps (assembly GCA_018397855.1). Taxonomy (NCBI): domain Eukaryota; kingdom Fungi; phylum Basidiomycota; class Agaricomycetes; order Boletales; family Boletaceae; genus Boletus; species Boletus reticuloceps. The sequence continues at coordinate 423,136 of JAGFBS010000023.1, forward strand.
TGTGTCAGCTCTCACCAAGTCCAGTCTTGACATGTGGTTGTTATCAGAACGAATACCATCTCAAACATTAGAAAGATATTCTGGATTGGGAGACTTGGGGCGGTGGGTGCTCAAACGGTTGTGACCAAGTAGATCGTAGTCAGTATCAGCCTATGTCAAGTTCAGTACAATGCATGGCATATTAATTTGACTTACATGTTCATCATCACGGTGTACGGCGCTCTGGACTCGAGTTCCATTGTCGTGATTGTGCTCCTCACCTCCATTTGAATTGGAGTGGGAGATTGGTGGTGAAGGCAGCGCATGCTCCTGGAGTCACTGTGCATTCAGAACATGGCGGTGTGGCTGGGTAGAGTCTCTGGCTGAGAGATGATGCAACAGATTGGATTGTTGGGGAGCCGGCTGGGCATGACGGCGTGGTGGCTGTACTGGGGCGTCGTCCTGCCATACTGGGTCATTTATCATTCGATCTTGGTGGGTTTCCCTAGCTGATCGATCATCCTGCCCCTTGCTTATGCTCTGTTTGTGCGAAAAAGAATTATGGCTGTACGATGGTAGCTGACCTTTGTAATGTGAAATAACCCTTAAAGGATTCCCACTTAAGGGAAGCCTAAATGTATCTAGGTTGCTTGCAAAGAGAAACAGAGGACTGTGGACACAGATGAGTCAGGAACTGGTATATCCTTTAGGGGGAAAGACCAAGAGAACAAGACTAGTGTTCTCTGGGCATGGCATTGGGGTTTATATACTAAGTACATGAGTGCACGGACCATGCAGTGCTACTACTATATCAGGTAAGTATCCTTGGTACTGGGTAACATGAGGTAAGTGCATGTAGCGGACATGCGTCGTATGCATGTATAGCTATGCCAGCATGCAGCTAGTGCGTGTATGAAGTAAGACATGCGTCATATGCATGTTATGCATGAGATTGCAACATGTATGCAATGTGATTGAGAAGCATGGATGTGGGTAATGAAATAAGCATGTGTGCATAGAAGTGGTGAGGCGGAGATTAAAGGAATGCATGGAAGGCATGTAGAACGCATGTAGAGGAAATAGATAAGAAATGGTTGTGCTAAGTCCACGTTTGGATTAGCGATCGCAGCGATCGTAACATAATGATGATTAACAAATAAAAAGAATGAGAGATGTTACCATACCTTGCTCATTTCCATCAACATCCATTTGGTGACTGTCATCCTGGTCCTCTGAGCGGTGTCCATACAGCCCCTCACTGTCAATAGCCATACGACCTCTTCTGTCATTAGAGTCCAAGTCAGTATCCGGCAGCTAGTAAAAATATGTGAGCTAACAAATAAGAACAATGGTGAAGGATCACATACCACTTTATGGTGCATGCCACCTGCTAAGTTGTTCTTGGGGCGATCCCTTTCATATTCGCCTAGAGTCTGCCTGCCAACAAACATAGAAGCTCGAGGCTGTAAGCCAAAACAGCCATCTGGTCCGGACTGAATGATTGGCTGGGAGTCAGAGTCAAATGGGTCAGAGTTTGCATCATTGACCAATGGCATATTCTGGTCAAGGATGGTCAGCGTATGGTCAGGTCACCTGCTGCAAGACTCACTTTGGCTCGCTTCTTCCCAGTCTTTTTCTTTCTGGGATGACGTGGAGCAGGAGCCGTCTTATTTATAGGTTCAACTTCAAGAAGATCCTTGGGTTGCTTGGATGCATGCCGGGATTGCTCGATAGCAACAGTGGTCTTCTCTAGCTGGGCTACATAACCGCCCTTTCCAGCTGTCGCACAAACAGGACGAGCTGCCCGGGAGCGTCCAGAGTTGAATGTGGGAGGGACAGAACAGCGAGTTGGGGCCATAGAGCCACAAGAGGCATCTTGGAGGAGCATGGGACGGAAGGCTGAGAAGTGCCTCGAGGAGACCTCAATGGCGCACTACTGCTTTATATTTTCTGTCTCGTGGCCCAGGCTGACTTGATTATGTACCTCTCCAGCCATGGTCGTGCTAGTTGGTTGGCACGGTACGTCACAAGAGGTCGTGAGAAACGACAAATGGGCGGCGACGTGGCCTAAACTGCGTAATAACACAAGCTGGCACTGCACGCAATGTTGATACATACATATTTATCACTTTTCTAATAGATACTATACTTGTCAGTTACACTGCCTAGCACCGCAATCTCACACTGACCTGCTGGTTAACAGACTAACAGTGCACGAGTCAGTTTCGAGAAAAAGGTGATCGAGATGATACAACTCACAGTTCTCAGTAGTACGACTGTTCGTGTCTTGCACTGCTACACTGACCTTGAGAAGGGCAGACCGATCGACCTAGTGCTCATCTTACACTATTTGCATGCTGAGTGTCATAAGATAGTTACCCTTCAAGGACGTCTGGACCCTGAGTGACATGGCATGTAATTGGATGTGAGATATAATGTACCCAATCGCTTTCCGCGTGGCCTTGCCAAGCTGGGATGTGTTGGAGTAGAGTCCATTGAGTTCCATGATGGCAGGCACAGGAATGACGACAATCCATCGCAGTGATTCAACGATCGAGGCCACAATTGAAAATGATGATAGAATAATGTTTGTATTGAGAACAAGGATGCTATAGCTGGGGACAACATTCAGCGTCAGAGTGGTAGACTGGTGTGGATGCCTCTTTGAGCGATGTATTGACAAGGATGGGGGGAGTCGGTGAACAGACGCAAGCAAAGAGCACAAATCACTACCACACAGCAGGTGAAGGGAAAGCAAATGTTTTGGCTGTGGGGTCCTCGATTCCAAGGGGAGGGGGGGTAGGTAGAGATGTGGATGACATGGGACATTGACAGTGAATACAATTACAATGTCGTTTTTTGAGTTGCCATATACTATGCTGCAGATGAGTTTGGGTGGTGATGGATGCTGTTGCCCGGACTTGAACCTGATGGTGCAGTGAAGGGGTTTGGTGTTGACTTCCGCCGATGGGCTTGAGGCAGGGAAGAGGGGTTTGGGTGGCAATGGATGCTGTCACCCGTACAACGGTGATGGACTTGCACTCAATGAGAGTAGCAAAGGGATTGGCAGCAGTGGTGGCATCGACTTCTTCGAGTATGATGTAAGTTGGGTAGGGCCCAGGACCAACAAAGTCCTTGCAGATTACCTCTTCAAACTCCATAAGTGGGACTGGATCAACGCTGAGTTGCTACTCAAGGTACTCACACATCTCCCTTCCATCTGGTTGATCTCTTGTGGTTGAAACATCCCCTGCGTGACAATGGACCTGACTTGTTGGAGTAGGTATCGTTGCAGATCACCGGCTTTGATGTGAGCATAAAAGTGGAAAAGACAGTGGCCAGACGATCCCTGAGCGGTCGGAAAATGCGCCTGTAGTGAATGGCACTGCAAACGAACCTCCTGTCCTGTCGCCAATCGCAGGTGTTGAAACAACTCACAGGGGATATCGAATATGATGTGAGTTGTGGGGTAGACCAGTACAAGGTGGCTCAAGTGCTGTAAGAGGACGACAGCAGCGAAGGTCACAGACGAGGGACATGGCGATCATCAAGGAAGGATAGTGAGGAATGGTACAGCTTTGAAGGTGGATCTCCATGTTGAGAGGTCGAGAACTGGATGATCATGAGCAATGAATATGTTAACTCCACCGACTGACTTACCTTGGCAAGAAGTTGAAAATGGCATGCGATGGAGCACCTATCCACTCTCCAAGGTCTCGAGCATTCACAAGTAATACGCCACATGCCACAACACAGGTCTTTATCTCAGTTTGTGCAGGAACGTACCGAGTCCACGAGATAATTACTTCATATGTCAGACCCACTTCTCTGCCAATGAGTTGGATTTCATTGGCAATAAGGAGGGCAACTGTCTGCACATTTTTCCTTTGATGCCATCTGCGCAACAAAATGTCCCACTGTCCAGAATTAGTCGTGACATAATAAGGAGGAACACTCTAAGCACTCACTTGACTTGGTGTACACACAATAACATCACCCTTCTCCCACAAACGCAAGTCTGCGCTCGTCTCACCGATCAAGCTCACAATCTCTTTCCCACCCTGTACATTGCCAAACTTGCGATGTCACTCTGTGACACGCTGATCAACTATCTCTTGATATGGCTCCACGCAATCTGCTCTCGAGTTGTCCCTCTTATTCCACGACTTGAGCAAGGCGAACTTGGCGCAGATAGTCTTGCTACTTCCTGTAGGAGCGCCAACAAACACGTTCTTGTCAGAGCTATACAGCGCTTGGAACACTTGTGTTTGGATTTTGTTGAACGTCTGGATGGTGTTCAAGTAGGATCGCCTCATATTCCTTGTTGTGTAACGTGGAGAGAGGCAGAGGTTGCAACTCGAGGAGGGACGTCGGAGGTGGAAACTTTTCTGGGAGAATGAGGTGCTTAGTCTCGTCTCTGCGTGCAACCATTGATCTGACACTACTGAAATGTAGTAATCGGGAGGGACAGGCTCGAATATGGGGACGGTGATAGTGACATTGTGTTCGTCTTCGGTGTACCGCTGACAAAGGACGATGAATGTATCATGGAAGAGGATGATCTCGCCATCAATGTCCTCAATGATAATGAAGAATGTCTCGGCACCACCATGGATCTTCTCATCCCAGCGGAAGTCGGGTACAATGGAAAGGTCAATACGCAAGAGGAAACGGGTGATAGGTTGTACTTGCACTTGTAGCCTAGAAATTTCAGTTAAGATCGCACTGAACGCAACAAGAATGAACACCTACTGTAGTTTGGGGAAATTGTGGACAAGGCGTCCGGCATTAGGAATACCAATAAGCTCTCCAAGCTCTGGCGGGTCCAGATCAAAATATCGGTACCACGCCGGCTAGAATAAACAAACACCTGCATTAACATCTCACTCTGCAACAAGCTATCCAGGTAGACGCACGAATTGTTTACTACCCTCAGCCTTCTGGATTACTTCCTGAGATACACCCTTGAACTGGCAAAGTGGTGTCATCGAACCCCACCTAATCTCATCAGTCGAGCATAAAAACTATAAAGTTGAGACATGCTCACATTCGTCGCTCTACCATTTTGCACAACGCAAGACACGCCCAGGCTGGCATAGCCCATCCTCGCTTAAGACAAATTTCAAACATGGCATGTAGTATGTGCCCAGCTGATTGCTGCACGAACACTGTATCCGCAACCAATGCAAATCCTAAACAGCATTGTAGTCGTGGATGACAGAGCACTAGACAAACTCGAACAAGACGCACCTTCAAGCTTGAGCTGAGATATGTACGCTTGTAGGAGAACGTTGATCTTGGCAGTGGGCTCGTCGACGCTCTCCTTGACGGAGGTAGGCACGCGTTCCAACAGTTTCGCGAGTTCGAGCTTCTCTTCTTGTCGTACCTTGAGATACTCTTGTAAGTTGATCTGACAAGAATTTTGTGGAATACTCACAGGCAATAACTTGAACTTGTTCGAGAGCGCAAACACTCGGAACAACTCCAAAGTTGACATTATCAGCCACAGGTGCTGCTTATAAGTTGCCATCGAGTTGTGGGTCACATAATAATGTGATGCGATGCGACCGAGCTCCGAGCTCTGGAATTGACCGGAAGAGCGTTCATACTTGATATGATGACACTTTTCAAGGAGAGCCACAGCAGAATGTATGACATCGGCATGTTTTTGTGAATCAGGCTGTCATCATCCTCCTGGTAGTCAACTCGCACACTGTAAGATCCAGGGGACTTGAGTATGCGCACGTACCTAGCAAGTATGTCAGAGGGGAAAGAGTCCACGAGTAAAATGAAACGACTCACAGATACGTATACCCTAGCCATTGCACCGCTTCATCACGATTCCTGACTGTCCCAAATACGATCTCCGCGTTCAAATTATCTGCTAACTTGGAGATGAACTGCGATTCAATGGGTAGTTGCTGGTTCATGAGTGATAGATAATACTGGAGGTTCGAGTGGTTTGTGATGATAATGCCTTCACCGTAGGTATCATACTGTGGCTGTCCAGCGCGTCCTAGCATCTGGAGGACGTCCTGGGAAGACAGCACGACCTATTGACCCTTCTCAGGATTGTATATCTGTGTCCCTTTGATGATGACAGTGTGGGTAGGAAGGTTGACACCCCATGTGAGCATTGCTGTGCAAACCAACACCTGTATGGAGCCATCCACGAAAGGCTCCTCTACAAAGGTCCTATCTTCTCTCGGCATACCCGCGTGATCGTCTCCTTCTCAATAGCCATGCCACAGACAAACCTGGCTGTCTTGGCAGTTTCCTTGCGAGAGTGGACAAAGACAAGGGTTTGATTCTTCTCTGCTTGGTCAAGGAGCTTTTCGTAGCAGACTTCGTTCATGACCTGGAATCGCTTGATGGCTTTCTTCTCAGATGGATAGTTGTTGAAGTCCACACAGACGGTAGGAGGCGTCAAAGTAGAAGAGTCCTTTCGACTCGTTTAAGCGAAGGAAGTTAGCCACGTCCTGGTAATTGGGCAATGTTGCAGATAAGCCTACAAGCCAAACATAGTCGCCAGGACCACGCTCGTCGTGCAAGAGGTGGGTCTTTGAGCACACTGCAGAGTGGTGAGTGATCAGATCACTGGTGATCAGTTGGATGATCTTACTTGAACCGCCACAGGCCCGAATTGCTAACTTGGGCGCAATGGATGTAATCGTCACTTTCACAATTTTGCGGAACGAAGTACATAGTTATGGTGGGAAGGAGATCGTGAACTCAAGGGAGGAAGGGAGTTGAACATTGACGAGGGAGTACCGAATGAGTTTTGTTGTGATCTTGTAGTACCTGATGATGATGTTGTGGGCAATGTGGGCATGAAAAAGTCACATGTACATACTACTAGTACCATTGCACGTGCATACATACATCACAAAACTTTGGAGATAGCATAGAAAAAATCTTTGTCAAAGTATTTGTTCAAAAAAAAAATGATTGTGCACCGTGGATGCTATTCAAATAAGTAAGGCAGTTGTCAGCAACACAACCGAAATGTGGAACAATGTGCACATAAGACTCCAGCTGATCTAACGGAAAAACCTCCCCCAGGCCCTTTCCCAATGAACATGTCACTCTCCGAAGTACATGGAGACCCATAGTAGATTCGGTCTGGCCATGCCTTTGGGGCACGACATCAAGCCTTTGTGCGTACACAAGAGCACGACTTGTCCAATGACTGTGGTGGTGTTTTGGTGATGCAGGGCACATGATAAGGCGCACAAGAACAATAGAGTGTCCTAATAATTTTGAGTTAATAGAAGGGTTTTTGTGTAGAAACAGTGTAGCTCAATGCAATCCAGAGTGTCGTGATAGTAGAGATATGCAGGCGATGTAGTTGGCTGTTCTGTCATCATAACACGGAACTTCCACTGTGGCCCCGAAGGAAGTAACTCGGCATGACCACAAAGCTCTTTGGCTGTAGAAAATGAGAGGTTGAGTTCGTTGACCTTGGTAATGCGACACTAAATCAGTACAAGCTATACATAGAATCCAGAGACGTACAAAGTCTAATTTCAAGAATTCATCAATCTTTGCCATGCTCAATGGGGAACATAGCAGGTACTTCGCTAATTTCCACTCTTTCTGCATTGCAAACGGATAATAGATGTTGTTTTTTCATTGCAGTGAGTAAGCGTCCATGTTAAATCGGTCGAGAAAGACTTCACCGCTGTCGAAAACTTGAGCGGCACCTTCAAATTCTGTGACAGAATGGTAGGGTTCTGAATCTGTCATGGGACTGTCCTCATTCACGATGGAAGCGTTGACCTGCACAAAATTAGTATCGTGCTGAGTCAGGACACGAACTCTTAGATTTCCAGCATAATCCATGGCTGGAATATTCTGTTATCTTATGTACAGGTAGACCACTATGTAGGCTACCTTCTCACCAAGTTTCATTTTTCTATCCCCAATCCTCAAGGAGATATTCACAAATCAGTTGTGAAGTCCCTTACACTAGTATATACTACACTAACATTATGTACACTTCTATTAGCTTCCCATATATAGGAAAGCCCCTATGTAGACTACATTATCCTGTATTGCACTGCTTAATCTGCACAGCCATTGAGCCACATGGTCACTGCTGCATAGCATTGAACCTGTGTGACTCTATGTATGGAACTGTAAGGTTTGGGTGTTTCCATGGAAACGCACAGCCTTAAGGCTGTGCAGAGTTCTGTGTTTTGTGCACAGCCTCAAGGGACAGATGAGTAAGCGCCAAGCCAATCCTTACCAATCATTGTAGCAGCCAGCCAATAGCATAAGAGCCTCAATGAGTGGAATGGCTGTGTGCATAGCCCAAAAGCAGCACATATGGGGGCACAGCCTCATGTAAAAACAGTATATAAGGAGTGGATTCTGCCAGCAAAAAGAAGAGCTAATAACTCAGAGAGCTAATATCTAGAACACAGTATCTAGAGCCACATCTAGAGTAGAGAACTCTAGGAGCTCATTAGACTAGACTAAGTAGCACCACTACTACTAGCTAGTCAGTTGTATTAGGTAGCTTGTACTAAGCAGAAAACAAGTGCCCACAGAAGGCAACCTATACAAACAGATTATCTAAGCATATCCCTAAGTGGGCATATCACTTGCCAACTGTAACCTAAGTAAATCTAGCCTAGGAATACTTGGGAATATTCACTTAAGAAATCACCTTGCAAATCTTGCTGACTTGTATTCACTCCAGTTGCCCAATATAGCAGGTTTATAAATAACCAATATTGTGTGTGAACTGAGTGACATATCTAGTATTTTCCCACACCATAGCCACCGGCATAGCCACCTTAGTTTCCCAGGAAACATAGCTAACTTTATATTAGGCATTATATCACCATTTTGTCTATATCTATTCCAATAACGGAATTCTTTCTGTGCTTTGTCTGTGTAAAATTACACCATAAGACAAGCTCCCATTTCGGCACATAGCCCCCTAACACAGCCACTATACTTGAAGCTAAACAAAGCTTACAAGTTATCTACACTTTCTATAGCTAGCACATCTAGCTACATTTACCTAGTTATTACTAGTATCTCAGTAGTTCATTAGCCACTTACCATTACCTACACTCAGCTAGGAAGAAACCAACCCTTTTCCTTAGACAAATAATCAGGAAAGGAAGAACGACTGGGGAGCCAATTGGCTAAGTTTTCTCACTCACTCAGTAGATCAGTTCTCTATTTCTTTTCTTCTGTTTGATCTGGTAGTTAGTGTTGTCCTATCACCAGCTTATAGCCAGATTGGGCCTGGAGGATTAATTGCCCATAGATTTCCCTAGCCATCTAGCAATCCAAATCCTGAACGAATGACAGCGTCTCCGATCATATATGTATCTTCAAAACCATCGCCTGGTTGTCCTGTGTACGAGCGTTGTGACCATCTGGCTTGTAGCCTTGAAAATCATCCACATCCATAGGTAAGTCTGAGTCAGGGGGAGAAATCAGGGATCCTGGTGAAAGTTCCCATTCCCTATCTAACACATCTGCGATGGGAATGAGGTCGTCCTGCCAGGCTCGGCAATGTCTGAAAGGCTGGCTGAGGTGGCAAGTAACACCATTGGGAGTCTTAAACTGCCTGAGGCAGTAGGGACACTCGGGCATGTATGCCGTTGATTTGAGTATGATCATAGCAAGAAGGAAAAAGTTTGCCACATACGACAGGCTGTGTTGGCAGTGCTCTAACTCATACTGCCACAATCCTCGTGTCGCCTAGTTTTGTGCTCAATGGCCAAACCTCCTTCGACACACTGGCCCTCATCCAAGCAAGTCCCTTTTATGCTCTCCACTGGATGAAACTCCACTTATCCATCATGTTTATCGCTCTCGTCCTTCTCCGGTGATCAGCAACAGCTCAAGGTGTGCTTTTCGACCACGAGGAGTTCCTCTGGTCATCAGTTATCCAGATCCATGTCTATGCTCGCATCCGAGGTGATTTGCAAGGACACATACTCCAATGATTCCCGGTCCATCATCACACCAGGTGTTTCAGGTTTGCAAGATCAACCAGATGGAGGGGGATGTTCCAACCACGAGTAGGAACTCAATGTCAATCTCGTCACCCTGCTGGAAGGATTTCATTGGTTTCGGTTGCTACTCTACCTACATTCTCCTGTCCATCAAGAAGACGACACCACCCACCACAAATCCATTTGTGACGGGAGTCAAGAGTCGTCAAGGGTGATACAGGCTGCAGAAACATTGTTGAGGGTGGTGGAATCGATGGGATAGATCCCAGGAGCAACAGGAACAAGTGTGTCATCGAAATGAGCACGCTACATCGAGTTAGAGGGCCAGGAGGCCTGATAGTGGTCCAGGAGGCGAGGAGAGGCATTGAGTGCAATTGCAAGTGCAAGAACGATGCAGATGGTGTCCATACAGATGAGGAAGGATGTGGAATGACTGCTGCAATGAGCACAGCACACCACAACTTGAAACAACTTGAAATGGACGCACTAGCTGAAAACCAGTTGAGTCAGCACAGAAAATGGAAGTGCACCATGATGGACATAGTACCTGAGGGGTCCAAACCACCCATCATCATCTCAGAAGGCCTACCAACTGTAACGACCCAATATCCTATCAAGGACAATAGGAAGGCTCATGTACATCTGGTAGTTGCCTGCCAGTGGCAGATTCCAGAGTGCTTGCAATGAGTAGTCTTGGTTATTAACAAAGTCTGAGAGAGAGTAGCAGTTGCTCAATACTCAGCCGGTGCCTAAGATGGGTGGAAATGACTATATTCACCTGAGAGAGAGGAGCAGTTGCTTGATACTATAGTACATTAGTTAGAGATGGAAAAAACTAAGTAAAGGTAGCTCACCTCAGCCGGTGCCTAAGATGGGCGGAAACTACTGAGGTGCTTGTAAGTGAGGTGTAGGTATATATACATCAGTAAATTAACAAGAGTCTTATTTCGACCTATATTGTACTTATTTGACTTATCTTGCTCATGGCAGGCAGCCGGGTGCAGCTAAGCACAATAAGCACAATAAGTACATTAGTACTACTACATTGAGCCATGAAATAAATGTGGAGTAGCGAGAGTCAAACTCATGAGTCATGCAGCATCCAAAAATGGAAATAAGAGCCACACAACCCACTACACCATGGATCCATACATGGTATATGTAATAAATTGTATATGAGTACATTCCCAAGCTGTGACAATAATTTTCAACAAGTCTCACTTACACTCAATATGGACATCACATCAACCTGGATGTTCAGTTGAGTGGAGTGAGACTTATTGAAATTATTGTCACAGCTTGGGAATGTACTCATATACAATTTATTACATATACCATGTATGGATCCATGGTGTAGTGGGTTGTGTGGCTCTTATTTCCATTTTTGGATGCTGCATGACTCATGAGTTTGACTCTCGCTACTCCACATTTATGTCATGGCTCAATGTAGTAGTACTAATGTACTTATTGTGCTTATTGTGCTTAGCTGCACCTGGCTGCCTGCCATGAGCAAGATAAGTCAAATAAATACAATATAAGTCGAAATAAGACTCTTGTTAATTTACTGATGTATGCTATGGATGGAGGTATACTCATATTATGTTACCTACAATATTGCTGTGATGAACCTGAAAGGTTTAAGCGAATAAGAGTTGTAGTGCTTCCGGTGCTTCCACACTTTCCGAGGAAGTTCCAGAGGTGGTTCCGATGTTTCCAAGTTCGGAAGAGCACAGGAATATTCTGGAAGTGGTTCTGGAGGTTCTGAGATTGGAAGGCACGGGAAAGTTCCAGAAGTGGTTCCGGAGTAGGGGCTCCGAGGTCGGAACACGGAACAGTTGGAACTGTTGTCATTTGTCAGTTATCAAGTACAATCACTACATGCCTAAATGAGGGTTTCATGTAGCAAGCGATTGATGGAAATCACTGTGTCATCATCTATAAAATGCTATATAGTCGTAAATATCATATATTTCGAATGATTTGTACACTGTTTGCACTGTGGTGGGAGGTGTATGACCCTGTGATGTAGGGAATGTTATATCCGCTATTGGTCCAAAGGAGGTTGGAAGGACAACCAGATGACAAACCAAACCACCACATACCCCAACATCATGTGGACAGGCATCTTGTCACACTGTACTACCAACGGTAGCAATGGCTAATTAACATGGCGAGGGCATCTTCTAGATAGTATTCATATGTCCTTTTTCTATTCATGCTTTTGGCACTGTCGGACGGCATTCTTGACACTGCTTGGTCAACCATGTAGTCCATATTTAACCATTTGTTGTTATGTATGAGTGATAACCTACATGGTCATTATGATTTTATCATGCTGGACGTACATTACATTAATTGGGGCTGACGATGTTGAAGACAACTTGAAGGCTCCACTACTAATTGCATGGAATGCAAGGACTTCGTGTCTTTCACAGTACATCTGGAAAAAAAAAGTCACTATATAGTACTACATAGAGCACTGCTACAAGGTCATCTGAACATAGAAACACTGTATTAAATCCACTCCTCCATATCCTCTGTCTTGACCTCAGACTGTTACAGACACTACATTTCTCGATTACATTTCACTACCATTCATTTCCTAATCACTAACACTAGTCCCACTAGTACACACAAACACTACCAAAAGACCACCACAGTATCCCTTATCTCTTATCTCGCTTATCAAGACTTACCTATCAGGTCACATGCTTCACACGCTACTAGTCAAGTGACCAAGTCACATGACCTTATCTCTTATCTAGGCTATGCACCTCATGGCCACCTCATGGTATACACATTGCATCCTTATGCTTGCCTCATGACTTTCCTCTTGACTCACCTTCCCTTATCCTCCAATAGCATTAACACCTCTTATCTATAGCATCCTCATGGTACCCAGTGACTGTGGTATTAACCTTATTTAGATTCCCACAGCCTTTCCATAGCTTGGCCTGTGCTCGCACTTAGCCCCTATAAATAACCCTATGATATAGTAGTTAGTCTCTAGTCTAGTTCTCTTGTTGTTTTCCCCTCTATTCTCATTGATAGCAATCTACTACAGACCCTAGTGGTCTAACATTCATCTCTAGATAACAGAAACTACTCATTGCAAGCGCTCTAGGATCTACAGGCAATCACCAGAACCTCCTATTGTCCTTGATAGGATATTGGGTTGTTACACAGACTGTCCAGTGAATGGGAGATAAGTGGCCAGACTTGAAAAGGCTGGTGGAGGTGGGACATGAGCAGTTGCACTTGAATTGACATGCCAGTGGTTGGGTGGGAGATGAGTGGCCAGGCCCAAAGAATGTGGTTGGGTGTGAGGTAAGCGATTGGGCTTGAAAGGACCTGGTGGAGGTAGCCTTTCATTGCCATTGTTGTGTGTCACGTTGTGTCGTCATGATGGTGGTTGTGCCGGTTCCATCATGTTGAAAGGTGGCGTGAGAACAAGTCATGTGACCTGTAATTACTAGTAGTATATAAGACTCGTCTGAGTCTGAATAAGAAAAAACTTCTTCTTGATCCTGAACCACATCATTCTATTAAGAAACACCTTCCTAAAGGTAAGTACCACTGCAGCAGTTCCCTACCCGGTGCAGCATCAGCTGCCGGGTATATGTCATTGCAACAGGTTATGAGCCCCGCAGCTCTGACGTTCTCAAATGTCATCTGCTCAGTGGTAAACACCTTAGGAACAACTGGCTGTCCCGTGCGGCAACGCCAGACACTCTGATGTGGCTAGGGTTTGTCACGGGTATGGTTAACCCGCACGGGTAGCAGGTATGGGTGCCTCGCGGGTACAGGTACGGGTATAGGCTCCTCACACCCATACCATACCTGTAACGACCCGATATCCTATCAAGGACAATAGGAGGTTCTGGTAAGTGCCTGTAGATTCTAGAGCGCTTGCAATGAGTAGTTCTGTTATCTGGGGATGAATGTTAGACCACTATGGTCTGTAGTAGATTGTTATCAATGAGAATAGAGGGGAAAACAACAAGAGAACTAGACTAGAGACTAACTACTATAACGTAGGGCTGTTTATAGAGGCTAAGTGCGAGCACAGGCCAAGCTGTGGAAAGGCTGTGAGAATCTAAATAAGGTTAATATCACGGTCACTAGGTACGATGAGGATGCTATAGATAAAAGGTGTTAATGCTATTGGAGGATAAGGGAAAGTGAGTCAAGAGGAAAGTCATGAGGCAAGCATAATGATGCAATGTGTATGCCATGAGGTGCATAGCCTAGATAAGAGATAAGATCATGTGACTTGGTCATGTGACTAGTAGTGTGTGAAGCATGTGACCTGATAAGGTAAGTCTTGATAAGCGAGATAAGAGATAAGAAATACTATGGTAGTCTTTTGGTAGTGTTTGTGTGCACTAGTGGAACTAGTGTTAGTGATTAGGAAATGAATGATAGTGAAATGTAATTGAGAAATGTAGCATCTGTAACAATACCCGCACCCGTGGTACAGGTTTGCATATCAAAAGCAGCACAGACAATTTGTACATAAGCTAACTAGTCACTAATCAACTGTATAGCTGTCAAAGAAGGTTCATACGAAGTAGGTAGACTTGAAAAAAACCTGGCAGAACCAATCAAACCTTGATGCTCAATTTCCCCATGTCACATGAAGTCTTCTCAAGGCCCAGGGCGACGAAGCGTGTCACAAAGCTGACCGAAAAGGCAAAAGCAGCAGTCAACGACAAGCTCCCTTCAAAGTCGAGGAAGAGGAAAAACAGTCTCAGCAGCACAGCAAGTACTGCAGCAGTGGCAGTGGGCAATAGCAAAACTGCGAAAAAGTCAAAGGCCAGCCAGCCAAGCGAGACAGACGATGATGATGACCACAACCAGATCTCGGGTCTCAACTTGAGTGACAGTCGTCGAGACCACTTGCCAGGTGTTGCCAAAGATGAACAGGCCCGCCGATCACCAAGCATGGTGGAAATTGACAATCCCAAAACTCCAGAGGACGAGCTAAGTTCGTATATTCGACTTTGAAAGTTATAGTTAGTCATTCATGAATCCAGAACAATTGCAAAGGGAGTGGACTTCACCAGTTTATGCTTTCTTTAATCCAGGGGCAGAGATTTGAGAGATTGATGGTCGGTGGGTTCATGAGTTCAAGTGCAGTGCTCATGGCTGCAAGGTGAAAATCCGGCGATACTTGGACACGAAAGACGCATGCTCGACCAGCAATATGCATAAGCATATCAAGGCATGTTGGGGAACTGAGGCACTCCATGCTGCGGATGATGCTAAAGATGCCGGTGAAGTGCAGAACAAGATTGTCAAGGGTATTCTACGGGATGGGTCAATTACAGCTGCCTTTGAGCGGAAAGGAAAGGGAAAGGTGACTTACAGTCACTAACAGCACATCCAAGTTGAGACACGGTGAGATTCTTGATGAATTGATGGTGATAATCACTGACATGACCAGTGCTGAGATTGTACGATGGGTCTCTGAGAGTCTGTGGCCATTTAATATGATCTGGGACAGAGGTTTTTTAAGTTTAATGAAGACAGGATGTCCAGAATACTACTTACCATCTGTTGAAACAGTCTTGCATGATGTCAGATATGTCTATGTGCACATGTGGCAATGGATAGCTAGAATGTTGAAGGTGTGTTGTAGTTAACATATGGTAGACACTAGCTGACATGGACTTATGAGGAATATGATGGGAAGCTGAACTTTACAATGGATGCTTGGATGTCCCCGAACCACCGCGCATTCGTTGCATTTGCAGTGCATCTGGAGAAGGATGGTGTGCCACTGACTTTCCCGTTAGATGTTGTCGAGGTTGCAAAGGTAATGCCACACTTACCTGATGCATTTCGCTGACACCGCGCTAGTCCCACACAGGTGTGGAGCTAGCAAAAACATTTGCGCACGTTCTACAAGAGTTTGGATTATCAGAAAAGGTTCAAAATACATATTAATTGATGCTTACCATCGACTGATAGGTGCAGATCTTGAGTGTTACTTGCAACAATACAAGCAACAATGATGTCATGGTGAACCACCTGGCTGTACTGGATCCTGCCTTCGGAGGGTCATCCAGTCATACACGCTGTTTTCTGCATGTGATCAACCTCATGGCTAAGTTGTTGATCCACATGTTTGACATTTTAAAAAAGGATGTCGATGCGGCGCTGGATGCCAGTTGGTTTGTGGGTGAGGAGTGGACTGAACTTGCAAAGCTGAGCGAAGAGATCGACAAGGAAAATGCCAATAGGTTGGATGAGTATCAAGGAACGGGAAAAGATGAAGATGGTGAAATGGATGATGAAGCTGAATGGATCGACGAGGCCAACCTGCTGACCCGGGAGGAGAGGCTTGAGCTGCAAGAAAGTATATTGCCATTGAAATTAGCACTCGTGAAGGCAATTGTCATGACAAACCTACCTGTGCACTAACTTGGACTATCCCTTGAAGATTTGAAAGTTGGCCTACAAGATAATACATTCCACTACCATGCTCCTCCCAGTATGGAAGAAAATCCTGCAAGCCTTGGAGGAGACCATTACATTGTTGCCGTGCGACATGGCCACCTGATGGAATTCAACCTTTGATATGCTTGAGTATGCTCTCTTGCATAGGCCAGCCGTAGATTCAATTACACAGTGCCGGGACTTGGGAGTGAGGAAGTGTGAGCTTGGAGACCATGAGTGGACGTTGTTGAAGGAGCTGTGTGATATCTTGCAGGTGTGTCCTCATGACCGCCGCGAGGAGGAATGTGGCAGTGTGATGAGTGATAAGCGAGCATTGACCAAACAACAGTATCTCAAGAACACAACACTATTCTTCTCTCACACCACGCCAAATCTTGTGACTGTCATTCCAGCCATGGACATGGTAGACGAAATGCTCTCCACCAAGTCCCTTGATCCAATACTCAGCCTAGCCATCCGTGCTGCTATCCACATCACTAAGAAGACTTTAAACCAATACTACGAGCTCACAGATAGCTCCATGGTCTACCAAATTGCCATGGGTACATTTCATAGTGAAACAAGCTACAATATAGTATATCTGACCATTCTCTACAGTATTGCATCCTTGTCACAAGCTCCAATACTTCAAGCATGCTTGATGGGAGGATGATTGGATTGAAACGGCTGAGTCTCTGGTCCGAGATGAATTTAAGCACCACTACCAGTCATTAGGCTCAAACTTGAACCACGACTCAGATGACTCGGACACAAACTCAGTTCCTATGAAGTCAACTACTAACACGTCAAAGGTACATTGCATAGTTTTGATCACCACTTTTGTTCACACCAATTGCGCACGCCCAGAACATATTTGACAACATTCCTGCATTGACACCTCCCAAACAAATCAACCTTGGCTCTGAAATTGACCACTATTTGAGTGCTGACATTGAACACGTTGCTGACCCATTGATGTGGTGGTATGAACACAGGGTGCTGTATCCCGCCCTTTCTCGTATGGCATTAGACTATCTATCCATCCCAGCTACATCAATCAATGTCGAATGCTTATTCAGTCATGGTCGCCTCCTCCTCAGCCATGTCCACTCTTGGTTATCCGTGCAGACAACACGTGCACTTCTCTGTCTCGGTTATTGGAGTCCCCTTGAATTTGTCAAGTCAGATGATGTCACCACAGTTGCCAGTCTGCTGGATGTTGTTGGTGAAGAGGATGAGCTGGAGAGTGTGTGGGACGCAATTCATAATAAATAGTTACTACTTGTACTACATCCTTCAGTGAATAGGCAGACCCATGGGTATACCCGTGGGTCAAGATTTTGTTACCCGTGAGTGAACCCATAACCATTGTGCGGGTACAGGTATGGGTATGGTGCCTGATACCTGCGGGTTTACCCGTGCCATTCCCTAGATGCAGCAACGCTCAGAGTAACTGCCAACAGACTACAGATGTAGGGGGTCACTATGACTCTACATTCTGAGAGCTCTGAGTGTCCAGCGATGCAGGACTTTCTCCCGCTCCCTTCATTGGTTTATGCTGACACATCACCTCTATAGAACATACTATTGTCATGCCTATCCCTCAACGTCTCACCATCCTCGAAAGCAGCGATGATACTTTTGTCAATGTTCCCACCGACTCTACCTCCAACTGGTCTGATGCTCCTGGACCCTCATGGGAAGATGAATTCCCCTATGGCAACTGGACAGGGCCTCTCGGCCCTGCATGGGAAGACTTCCCAGGCTTCGACCTATCTCTTCCACACTGGAATATGAATTACATATCAGGATGATGATGAAATCTACCAAGAATACGATTCCATCCCCGATTGGCTGGAGGACAATATGCCCTCGCCTGATGTTCCAGAATATATACCCCCTCCAGTCGCCACCTACCATCACCACCAGCACATCCACTCTGCCTTCACAGAGGATGGCGCCTTTGGCACCCCTGCCTCCATCTCCCTCCTCAAACACATCATGGAGATTCCCCACATTGAGGATGATAACATGGAGGAAGAAGAAGGAAGCACGAGTGACATGGAGGTCGATGAATTTATGGAAAAACTCTTCAACAAGACAGTTGAATGGTCTGTCCCCTTCTTCCTATGCCCATCTAGCAGGCACTGACGTGCAGTCTTCATCGCCTCAGATATTATGTAGTTCTTTTATGATGCATATGCCTGTACTAGTAGATATCAATCCTACTACACTTCCTTTCACCATGTGTGATCAGTGTATGAAGCCAGTATCCAGCAAAGGAAAGGAAAAAGAACATGTCCATGAGTTACCACCAGACATGTGGCTCCTCAATTCAGGAGCATTGTCACATTACACCAATGATTTGGACGACCTGATTGAATACTCTGAGTTCACTCAGCCTACCTTCTCTCAGACTGCAAATGGCAAGGCCCACATTTTGGGTAAAGGCACAGCAATGATACCATACAATGGTAAACTTGTGTGGTTATTGCCAGTTATTTACATGCCTACATGCAATGTGAAGCTCATTTCTATGGGCACCTTGTTAGTTGATGCATGCATGACCCTTAAAACCTGTGCCAATACCATAGACATTTTTGACAAATGTTCTAAGCAGATCGTCCTGAGTTTTCACTCTCATGGTGACACCATGTACTGGATACGTGTATCCACAGTTCGTCCACAAGTCGACTTAGCGTCTATGACCTCTGTGGACTATGAACTTCTCCACCACTGTTTAGGCCA
Source organism: Boletus reticuloceps (assembly GCA_018397855.1). Classification (NCBI taxonomy): domain Eukaryota; kingdom Fungi; phylum Basidiomycota; class Agaricomycetes; order Boletales; family Boletaceae; genus Boletus; species Boletus reticuloceps. Next base: position 442,284 of record JAGFBS010000023.1, read on the forward strand.
CCCCTCGCGCGAAGTGCTCTGCACTGCAAAGAAGCACATTAAGGACTTCCCGGAGATCGACATACCATCGAAACCTCCTATCTGTCCGGGCTGCCAACTTGGCAAACAGCCCAACCGTACTTATCCCCATAAGCAAGAAGCGGGCCACCACTCCCTTTGAGTTAATTCATTCAGATCTTAAATCTTTTGAGATCGATTCGTACCACAAGTACAAGTACACTGTCATCTTTTATGATGACTATACCTCCCATGCTTGGTTAATGTATATAAAGACCAAGGATCAAACCCTTCGAGTCACCAAGCAGTTCATTGCCCACATCCGGAATCACTCCAACGCCGTGATAAAACACTGGCGAACTGACACTGGCGGAGAATTTACCTCCGTGGCCTTCAAGGATTATATGAAGGACAGTGGCATTAACATGCAACAATCCGCCCCCGATGTACACCAACAGAATGGGCGTGCGGAACACTTAATCTGTACTCTAATGGACAAAGCACAACCTATGCGACTTCAGGCTTGTTTACCTGAGTCATACTGGGAATTTGCGTTATTTCAGGCGCTACATGTGTACAATTGTACCCCCTCTGCTTGATTGAACTGGAAGACGCCATCTGAGATGCTCTCCGGCTCTAAGCCGATTATATCACATCTTCGGGTCTTTGGCTGCGGTGCCTATGTGCACATTGCTCCAGAAAATTGTGGTGGGAAATTGCAACCCAAGTCGCAATTGATGATCTAACTAGGTATCTCCACCGGTAGTGATTCAAACTACCTTTTCATGCACCCTAACAACGCGCTTCACATTTCGGCACACGCCATCTTAGATGAGAATCTATTCCCCAGGTGCTCCAAGGCACAGCCTCACAGGCTAATTAACCATCCGCCTGCCCCATATAATGATGATGATGAGTCTTCTGACTTGGATTCTAATGCGGATGAGTCTGATGTGAAACTCACTTCTCGTCCACACCCTCCTTCACAACAAAAAGCACCATGGCCCCTTACTCTGCCTCTGGTGCCTCCTCCCTCACCTCCTCCTGCTACACCACCCTGGCGGTTCCCGCTCACCCACAACACCCTCAATGCAAATGACGTGCCCCTTTCCATCCCGGAAATGTATATGGGGAACGTCACAATCCACTTAGACAGCTGCGTGACATCGAAAAAGATTCTGATTGGTGAATGCTAGTCGAAGGATCAGGAGCTGGTCCATTGGATTCACCAGTAGTCCCTGGAGGCATGCCCCACTTCCTGACTCCATTGGAAGATGATGTGGACCGCATGACCAGGGAAGGGAGAGACACTTTGGTTTCATACCTCTGCAACTGTGCCATACCTCTTGACGAACACCCAAACATCGACTATAGAGAATGGACATACCGCAACATATTGAAGTTGCCTGAAGATGAACAGATATTATGGCATAAAGCCTGCCACGATGAGCTTCAAATGCTCAAGGACCATAAGGTCTATGAAATCGTGGATCGACCCACACACAGAAAGGTTATTAAAAACCGATGGGTCTTTGATGTAAAAACCAACGGAAGAAAGAAAGCCCGGCTTGTAGCCAAGGGCTTCTCCCAAGTAGAAGGGATTGATTTCGATCAAATATTCTCTCCTGTTGTACACTTTGAGACAGTGCAGTGCATGCTCACCCTCTCAGCACTAGAGAACTGGTACATAACTGGTCTCGACGTCTGATCCACCTACCTATACAGCAAACTGAATGAAGAACTCTACATGGAATTCCCTGAAGGCTTTATGTCCCCTTATCTCAAGGGAAAGGTCTTAAAATTACTACACACCTTATATGGCCTAAAACAAGCAGGACTAGCTTGGTGGCGCGAATTTGACCAATCCATGAAAGAACTTGGCTTCACGTGTCTTAAAACAGATGCTGGCCTATTCATCTATCGCAAAGGCAAAGAGCTTGTCCTAGCAATTATCTACATAGACGACACCATCTTCTGCGGCCCCAACAAAACCTTTGTAGACAAGGTTAAAGCTGCCTTCATGAAAAAGTGGGACTGTTGCAACTTAGGAGAAACACATGAATTCCTAAGGATGAACATACGTCAAGATGGTCAAACTATTAAGATAGACCAGCAAGAATACCTCAACAAAGTCATAGAGCGATGCGGAATGACTAATGCAAAAATTGCCAATACCCCTCTCCCTCAGGGCTACTACCCAGAGAAGAATCAATCCACTGTCAACCCAGAACTTCGGATACGATTCCAGACAGTGATCGGATCATTACTGTACCTCATGATCGGTACAAGACCGGATATCTCATATGCGGTTACCCAACTCGCTCGCATGTCCGCCAACCCATCAGAACAGCATCTAAACAAAGCTCTATACATTTGCCGGTACCTACTAGGAACCCGAGACTATGCTCTCGTTTACAAGGGCAAAAGTGGCAAAGGCATCATCACCTGCACTGATTCTGATTGGGGACAAGACAAGGTCACCTCCCACTTGCAGACAGGTTATTACCTGAAACTCGCGGACCGTGTGTTTTTGTGGAATTCACACTTACAAAAAACCACTGCTCTGTCCTCTACTGAGGCTGAGTACATGGCCTTCCTTGAGCGATTGTATGCGCCAGGCTATTTGGATTTATCAAATGATGGAAGAGCTCGGTTACAAACTTGGCCCTATTCCCATCTGTGGTAACAATCAAGGATCGCTCTTTATAGCACAGAATCCTGTTACCAAAAAACACTCCAAACATATCCAAATCTGGTATCACTTTGTATGTGATGCTGTGATGGTATGGAAGCAGGTTGAGCTTTTGTTTATCCCTGGAACTGATAACCCAGCAGATATGTTCACCAAGAACCTTGGACACATCAAGTTCAAGCAATGTCGCTCCCAGCTCGGTTTAGAGCTTTACTCGCCGTCTTAATGATTGTGCGGATGTTTCTACTTTACTATATAACTTCTCACTTGCATATCTATGTAACTACCATATACTAGACAAGGGGGAGTGTTGAAAGGTGGCATGAGAACAACTCATGTGACCTGTAATTACTAGTAGTATATAAGACTCATCTGAGTCTGAATAAGAAAAAACTTCTTCTTGATCCTGAACCACATTGTTCTATTAAGAAACACCTTCCTAAAGGTAAGTACCACTGCAGCAGTTCCCTACCCTGTGCAGCGTCAGCTGCCGGGTATGCATCATTGCAACACATCATGGCAGTATGTGGATGGTGGTGGTGTTGCCAATGCCATCACAGCAGGGTTGACATCATCGTTGTTGTGGTCCTGGCCCCCATCACCAATTCCATCACAGGTGGTGTGTGATGGGGGTTGTTGAATGTTCAAATAATTGAGACTCCGATGAGTCACGAGTGCGAGTAGACAAACTCATGTGACATTTTTGTTGTAGATTTTGACAAGGTAAAACATGACACAATGCACTGCATGCAGTGTGCAATGTACCCTTCATCAGCAAAACCAGATTTTGTAACAGTTACACAGCCACTTAGATCGTGACAGCATTTCACACAGTAGATCACAGCCACACAGGGTCCGGGTTACTCATCACAGTAGACTGCATTACATCACTGACTGGCAGTCACACAGTGTCGCGGCAGCTTAATTGTCAACAGATCTCATAGCGACACAGAGTTTGGCATACATGGATATACAAGCCTCTCAGGGTCTCAAGTCCTCAGCTCATCAAGGGGACATCATGTCACAGTCTCACAGACCAGCAATTAGACAAGTCACATATGTGACAGAGCGCACATGAAATACAGTAATGCCGAAGTATACTGTTTACAACTAGCTACGGTCGTGACAATTAGGCTTTATCATGGGTACTGATGACCCGTGCGGGTATGGGGTATGGGTACTGCTCGGGTATGGGTATGGGTTGGCTAGCCCCAATCTGTATACCCGTGTCATTACCCGTCAGCTAATCTGAAAAGTATATAGTACTAGATAGGGACATCAACACAGAAAGTGGATGTCACCCGAAAACAGATGACAGATCAAGAAAATAATTTTCGTTACTCAACCAACCATCTTCATCACCAGACCATCATGTCTGAGTCGTCTCCACCCACAAAGCGTCTAACAAAAATGACAAGCAAGGCCAAGGCAGCTCTTGAAGACCACCAAGAAAGGCAGGACCAACAGACTACTCGGCCCAAGAAGCAACAGCATGATGTCACCAGCAAAGAAGCAGCTCCCAAAAAGGCACGTGTTGCCCAAGACACTGGCATCTCCCACAGCTCCGTGACATCCCACCGGGAGTTAACACATCCTGTTAACAAGCCAGAAGTGAGGAAAGACTTATCTAGCAAGGACAATTCCTCCATTCATCCTGCTAGTCCCTCTTCACAACCTGTGAATCCTGAAGATGAATTGAGTAAGCTACAATCATAAGACAATTCAAGTCAGCTCACACCCATCTCGTAGCCCATCTGACAAAGGATTGGGTCTCACCAGTGTACGCGTTTTTTGAGCCCAGGCCACACGTTGTTGTCCTCGATGGCCGGCGTGCACACGAATTTAAATGCTGTGCATGCGGCTGTAAAAGCACCATTCGTCGATACCTTGACACCGGTGATGCATGGTCAACAGGTAACATGCGCAAGCATGTAAAATCTTGCTGGGGCCCTGAGGTGATGACAGCTGCCGACGAGGCTAAAGATGCAGATGAAGTCTGTACCAAGATAGTTCAAAGCATCCTTCGTGATGGGTCAATTACTATGGCATTTGAAAGAAAGGGTAAAGGAAAGATCACCTACTCGCACCGGCAACACACACAGCAGGAAACAAAGTAAGTGGTGGTGGTTTGCTGTCCACAGCTCGATAATCTCCCCCCGTGTAGAGCCGAGATCGTCTGCTGGGTAGCAGAGAGCCTGCAGCCTTTTTCCATTGTCGATGACGGGGGATTTAAGTGTTTAATGAAGACCGGGAGACCCAAATGCTACATACCATCGATTCCGACTGTTTCGCGTGATGTCCAGCTTGTTTTTGCATGGACCCGCAATCGAATTGCTAGGATGTTGCAGGTGAGCAAGTGATAGACAAGCAGTCCTATGCTAATCAACTTACCAGACACACAACGGCAAGCTCAGCTTCACGACAGACGCTTGGACATCCCCAAACCATCGGGCATTTGTTGCCTTTTGTGTCCACTTGGAACACAAAGGCACACTGCTTTCACTACTGTTAGATGTCATCGAAGTTGCTAAGGTAAGATACATACGGTTCTGTTATGGTTACGGTGATTGAAACAGATGTAGTCGCATAGTGGGCGCGAGCTGGCGGCAGTGTTTGCCACGATGCTGGAGGAGTTTGGGATCACTAACAAGGTACAGGTCACAATGAATAAACCAGAACTTACCGTGATCTAAGCAAAGGCACAGATTCTCGCTGTAACATGTGATAATGCATCTAATAACGATGTCATGATAGAGAGGTTGGCGGAGCGCGTACCTGAGTTCCAGGGTGCAGCGAGCCACACACGCTGCTTCCTCCATGTCGTAAATTTGATCGCTAAGACATTGACAGCACAGTTTGATACAAAGAAAGGGATGCTTGAGGAGGACCGTGAGTTGTCTGAGTTGCAAAGCGGATTTGATGAGGATGATGTAGGCAGTGATGAGGTCAAGGATGAAGGCGACAATGATGAAGGGTGGGTTGACGAGCTGGATGAATTGACTGCAGAAGAACGGCTGGGAATAGAAAGATCGATAAGGCCTGTCAAGTTAGCGTTGGTGAAGGTGAGCGAGCAGGTAGCGACGCACCACCAATCCTGACCATATTCTCAGCTCCGTAAACTTGCCTTCAAAGTTGTCCACTCGACTACAGTGATCCTTCCCGCCTGGCATGACATCTTGAAGAAATTGCGTTTGAGCGTCACGAACTTGCCTCAGGATGTTGCCACTCGTTGGAACTTGACATGCTGGAGTATGCATTGACTCATTGAACGGCGGTTGACCAGGTGACACAGCAACGGGACCTTGGGCTGCGAAGATATGAGCTGAGCGATGAGGAATGGATAGTGGTTGAGCAACTCCACGACGTCCTCAAGGTAGGCTGCACAACGACCACGTGTTGATACCGGCGGTGCACAATTGTGTAAAACAACAACAAACAAACTTACCTGGATGTGCTCTAGGTGCTCAAGGATGCAACACTTTTCTTTTCGAGGGGATCAACACCCAACCTTGCAACAGTCATCCCGGCCATGGACCTTATTGACAAGACCTTCACGACATACTCGCGCAATCAAGCTTATCTCCCATCAATCCACTTTGCAGTCTCACTCGCTAAGAAGACCCTCAATCGTTATTATTCGTGCACGGACCAATCAGAAGTCTACCATATTGCAATAAGTATGTTTCATTAATGTCATGTTTGACTACTAAGTACTAACACAGAACACCAGTCCTTCATCCTCGACACAAACTGACTTATTTCGAGGAAGCCTGCTGGCCCAAGGAATGGATCAAGACTGCCCGGGAATTGATTACCGCTGAGTTCGAGCGGACATATATGCACACCAATGGTACTGACAACATGATGGACTCAGATATTGAAGAGGTCATGATCACGCCAGCGCCCGAGAAGGGCCGCAAGGTATGTGTGCATCAGCCCTCAGTACTGCTAACATAACTCATTGGCGGGTTCCACACACAGGTTAACAATATGTTCGATGACCTGCCGGCTCTGGCCCCTCCCAAACTTGTTGACTCTGGGTCAGAACTTACCTGCTACCTAACGACTCAGGTTGAACATGTTGCCAATCCCATTGTGTGGTGGTACGAACGCCACAGCACCTATCCCCAGCTCTCCTGAATGGCCTTGGACTATTTATCTATACCTGGTATGTTTTAATTCCCATTTAACACAGCTATCAACTCATCAACTAACACCCACAGCTACCTTGGTCGATGTCAAACGTCTTTTCAGCCGCGGCTGCCTCTTACTTTCCCACGTTTGCTCCCAGTTATCCGCACGATCAACTCATGCATTACTTTGTCTGGGATCATGGAGTAGGTTGAATCTTGTCAAGGATAAGGATGTGAGGCATGTGAGTGACTTGCCAGACATTCAGGGTGAAGAGGCCCAGCTCGAAGATGGATGGGATATTATTACTACTAGTACTACATAGATGGACATATCATGGACTTGAATACACTGTACCTGCGGGTATACCCACAAAGGGATATATCCTAGGGTACTTCTGCTGCCGATGGATCTACTACCCATACCCTTTGGATGGGTATGGGTATTTCACGGGTACGGGTATGGGTATAGTCTCCATTACCCGGGGTTTTACCCGTGCAAAAGCCTAGTGACAATGCTCGTAGGACTCACATCTGCTAGATAGCACAGAACAGACAACACTCACGGATAGAACATAGTGACATTGACACAAATAGGCTACATCATGATAATCCACAACACTCGAAGGAGCCAGATAACATAGCTAGAGAGGTGCTGTACCACTGATGAGACAGAGCACGAAAAAAAGGATACTTACTGGATACTTACCGCTATGTAGATTTTCTCCCGGGCTGGACAAGCGGAGACACTTTGCATTTGGCCTATGCACGACCGACAAGTCAGATGCATTAGGGTTGCTGGTCACTAAGTCTTGAGCAAGACCTAGATCAAATTCAGCATAATCATGTCATTTTCTTGCATCCTCCGCCCGATACTTGTACAATTTGATGAGGGTCATGCTTTCAGCACACCGAGCCTCAGCAAGTTCCTGCTCAAGGCGGCAGACAGCACAACGTGCTCGTGCGGCCTCGAGTACTAACTGAGCATCTTTTTCATCAAAATCTGACTCTGCCTGATCAGTGTGGTCCCCAGGCTTCTTGATGCTTAAGTGTTGGATTTGTAGAGAATGGGCAGAAACACCTACCGTGATCCATGAAATTTTTGCAAGATCTCGGGGCACCAATGATGATCCTTTGATGGGTGCGGGCGTTACGAATCTTGACAGCACATTTGATTTTTGGATTGCACCAACTGCGCTGGGAGTGCCAATGTGAGAAGTAGCCTGGGGTGCAACTCGATGCAGTTGTGTGAGCAGCATCCAAGGACGCGACTGTGGGATGGGATCTGGGTAAGGAAAGGAATGTGAAGAGTTTGCATGGGGCGTCTCAGGAACGACACTTAAGGCGGAAAGTTCAGAATGAGTGCCTTGTGGAATACCACTCTCAGAGGACGGTTCAATTTCTAGGTCCGTCAGTGACAATTCTGAGGCAGGAAGGAATTGAGAGTTGGCCATTGAAGTCGTTATTGAAAGGATGGATGTGAATGAAGAAGGAAAGTAGAAGCGGCGGACTCTACTTAGGAATCTCACGGCCATGTAGTAGTGATGATCACATTACAAACATTGTTGGTCAAAATCGGTGCGTGCCATTCTCCTCATTTTTCGTTTTTCAGCATGCCTAACTGTCCTAGGTGTCTAACGCACTTTTCTAGTGAACGAGGTGTCAAATTTTACCTTTCACAGCCCCTCTGCCCTTGTCACAACAACAACTATGCATTTGCCCTCGAAGTCCCGCACCTGCCTGCCAATGCTCCATGTGATGTCCGCCAAACCCATGCTGTTGACTCCCCCATGTGTTCACCTTCCCCCGGTCTCCCAAACTTCGATCTCCCAGACGAGCCACTAGTTGGCTTTGTGGCCGACGAGGCTGATGTTGAGATTGACGACGCTCCACCGTTTCCAGAAGAATGGCATCCACATCTATGGGTTACAGATTACTTTGGGGCTGCATCAACTACATACGGTACCGGCGACACTTTCCTCTCTTGGTTCGATAAGGACCAGTACTCGGAACGACAACGTTCTAATCCCTACTATCCATTCGCATCCTTGAAGGACTGGATGGAGGTGGATTTCCTTTCAAAATCAAGGCTTAGTATGGCACTCATTGACGATTGCTTGTCAATGGACGTGGTACGTGGATTCAATATTTAGCTGGTGTGCGATGCTTACAATCTGTTAGATGAAGGACTTGCCCCTCTCATTCCACACAGCCCGGGATTTGCATACGCGTATTGAATCGCTACCATCAGGACCATGCTGGTCTTATAGAACACACACTCTCGATCATGAAATGAAAGACCCAGTGTGCTTGTACTATCGCAACGCTCTGGACTGTGTCAAGCTACTTTTCAACCACCCACTCTTCGCAGACAAGATGGAGTTCGTGCCTTACCGGCAGTTTACCTCTGTGGAGCGTGATGTCAGGATCTATACCGAATGGATGAGCAGCGACGGCGCTTGGGAACTACAGGTAAACATTGAGCACAGATCCTGACAATTCTTATAAACTGACTGTTTATCACAGGAAAAGATACCCATCGGTGGGACGCTCTGTGGTGTCATCTTGTCATCAGACAAAACCAATATCACGAATGTCTCTGGAGGAAAAGCTGCGTATCCCTTGCTGCTGAGCATCGCGAACATCAAAATGCACACGAGGAACAAGGTGTCTGCACATGCTTTTCTTCTCCTCGTGCTGTTACCAATCCCAGAGTGTGTCGAAGAGTCAACCAGAATATGCTCAGTCCTCAATGCTCGTCTCTACCATCATTGCCTAGACATCATCCTTCAGCTGCTCAAGGATGCAATGAGACACGGATGCACGATGCCAGATCCCCTCGGAAACCTTCGCTATTGTTTCACCCCTCTCATTTCCTTTATCGCCGACATGCCCGAAGCTTGCCTGGTTGCTTGTGTACGAGGCAAAACCTCTCCAGTCACTATGGCTTCGCACAAAGACGGGACCCATTCCGACACCCATCACGTACTGCCTCCCTAACAAAACGCCAGCTCAAAACTGTTGAGCATCTTGCTTTACACATCAAAGAGTTCTTTGCTGCATGTGAAGACTTTCGTCTCAATGGCATTTCATTTCCTTTCTGGGGAGATTGGCGATTTGCAACGCCTTCTCGCTTTCTTACGCCTGAGCCCCTGCCCTATTGGCATCATGAATCTTGGGATCATGACGTCAAATGGTGCAGGATTGCACTCGGTGACAAGGAGATCAACTTTCATTTCTCAGTCATACCCAACATTACTGGTCTTCCCCATTTCAATAACGGAATCACAAAGCTTAAACAAGTGGGTGGGAGAACACAAAGAGATGTGCAGTGATATCTCGTCATCATCATCGCTGGTGGTGCTACTCTAGGTGTTGTCACTGCAATTCAAGCGCTCATGGAGTTCAGGTACCTTTCTCAAGCTCCCGCCATCACCTCCCAGGTGCAGGATAGGATTCAGGCCACACTAGACAAGTTTCACCAACACAAACAGGCCATTCTCAATGCTGGCCTTCGTTGGGGCAAAAAGATCATGAACCACTTTCGGATTCCGAAACTAGAGCTCATGCAAAGTGTGGCCCCAAGCATCCCAAGGGCTGGTTACTTGCTCCAATGGTCCATGGATACCACTGAACATGCACATATTGAAGTGGTCAAAGACCCTACTTCCATGACTAACCACCATGACTACTATGCTCAGATTTGCTGCACTCTCGATCACAACAAAAAGCGTTGCCTATTCGTGACCACGATATGCCTCAAAACATCACAGAACCAAGAAGATGACTCGAAACTAGATGGTACTGATGAAGACAACATTGATGACGCTGACAATAGTGACAACGCTGACGACATTGAACACGTTGATGACAACACTTCCCCAACCAATATTCTGGCTGACCTTTGGTCTCCAAAGCGTCAGTCAACCAACTTCTTCAAAGTTGCTGTGAAGGCGGCTGACGAGCCTACTGCTAGAAACAGTTCCCCACCCCGGACCATCATTGCAGGGTCGGTAGCCATTCACCTCAACATCGAACCTACCCATCGCCGCCGGTCTATTGATGAAGTCGCAGAGGAGTTTGGTCTTCCGGATCTCTGTGGGGCATTAGCTGACTACATGAGCCATCAGGGGCAGCCACGTCAGAGGACATTCCATACTTTCAGTAGTCCCAGGTGGTCCGGTCCTAATGCAGTTCTTCCCCTCACTGAGCTTCAAGTCTGGCATAAGGTGCGCCTGCAGCAAAAATCCTATCACCGCACAAACAAGTTGGGACCAACATTCACTGACAATGCTCACCCCCCCAACCGAACTTGGAAACACGGCCGGTATGATGCTGCCATTCTACAGGTAGACCAGGCACACCAATGGCCGCTCAGTGGTCTGACAGGTACTTTTCAACCACCCATATTTTCAGGATAAGATTGATCTCACCCCTCAGTGTGTCTGCCACATCGCAGAAGGTGTTGTTGAACGTGTGTATAGCGAATGGCTCACCGGAGATACGGCATGGAGGATGCAGGTATGTCTACTAGATAGTACATTGCTCTTGACTAAAGCCATCTATAGTCAGAGCTCCTGGCTGGGTCTACACTACTTGGTGTCATTCTCTCGTCTGACAAAACGAACATCACTTCCATGACAGGCGGTCGTGTCACTCACCCATTGCTCGCAAGCCTGGCCAACATTCAGATGAAACACCACAACAAGGCTTCGAACCATGCCTTCTTACTTGTAGCACTCCTCCCCATCACTCAATTTGTACACAACAACTCAAGAATTCACACAGTCCTAAGTGATCGACTTGTGCATCGCTGCCTCGACGTTGTCCTCGATCCGCTCAAGCAAGCAGCGAGGATCGGCCAGATGATGTCAGACCCTGTTGGGAACCTTCGTCTTTGCTACACTCCTCTTGCCGCGTACATTGTCGACTTGCCTGAGGCGACAATGCTAACCGGTGTTCGAGGTTTGACATCACCTGTCACCATGGCAATGTACAAGAATTTCGGGAATGACTTTTGCCATCCATCTCGTCTTGGAGAGATGACACTCAGTCAACTCAAATCCATTCGTGTAGATCCAATGGACATTGAAGCATTCTTCTGGGCTTGCGAAGAATTTCGCTTGAATGGTGTGGCAAAGCCATTCTACCGAGATTGGCCATTATCTGAACCATCCGTTTTCTTCACTCCTGAAGGGCTCCACCACTGGTTTCGCGAGTTCTACGATCATGACATTGGGTGGTGCATTGTTGTTGTCCCCCAGAAGAGATGGACTTCCGTTATTCAGTCTTGCCACCCATTGTTGGTCTCCGCCATTTTTCCAAGGGGGTCTCGAAGCTTAAGCAGGTGACTGGTCGAATCCAGCGTGACCTTCTGCGCTACATCGTTGCCATTATTTCTGGGGTGGCACCATCACGTTTCATCACTGCAATCTGCGCTCTCGTTGAATTCCAATATCTCGCCCAAGCACCTGCCGTTACTGAGACTGTGCAGAAGAAAATCACCCATGCCTTACAAGAGTTTCATGACAACAAACAAGTCATCATCAATTTAGGTGCTCGACGTGGGAAGAAGGGCAGCATCAAGCATTGGCACATCCCGAAGCTGGAGCTCATGCAGAGTGTTGCTCCTAGCATTGCCAATGTAGGCTCACTGTTACAATGGTCCGCTGATACAACGGAGCACGCTCACATCCAGTTGATCAAGAATCCTGAGGACGCGAGCAATAACAAAGACTATGATTCTCAAATTTGCTGCTATCTTGATAGATACTGTAGCTGTCTGTATGGAGGCAATGTAACGCATAACGCAGGGGTCGTTGCGTTGTCAAAATAACGCCATAATGGGCGTTCCGTTGCCAAAATTTCCCTACATAACACAGGTTTCGAGAAGCCGTTGCCAACGTTGGCAACGCATAACGCGTAACGTGGGGGTGGTTGGTTGCACATAACACTAGTTAGCAGGATTCAAGAATCTATGTACTACAAATGAGTCTCTAGTCCCAATTGATGAACGCCCAAATGTCCTTGTTGTCGTCTGTGGCCACCAAACTATTGTCCGTCCCCTTCTCTGAGCTTTCAACACAGTGAGCGATCACATTAACGTCAGTGGGTATGTCAGCATCCTGCAAACCAAAGGTATCACGGATCATAGCACTGGAGGGGACATCTACATCGTCGTCTGCATCTGCAGTGTCAATGTGAACCTCCTCAAGGCTGCCATGGACCACTCCTGTTCGATTCTTGATCTCATCGTGCAGGGTGGAGTGAGTCTGAAGATACTCGTTGAGTGCAGCCTGAGCAGCCTTGCTTGTAAGACATCAGGCAGATAGGTTCCAGTTTTTAATGTTGCACCATTCCCAAGACTGAAAAAGAACATAAGAAACAATAGAAATAAGTAGAGTAAAAATTGTCAAACCTTTTGAACTAACTTGTGCCCAAACAGCCCGGTCATAAACTCATAAACGCTGACAATGCCAGACACAGACGCATCATGTAAGACAGGAAGTGATGTGGTGAATTTCACCTGTGCTGTACTGGTCACTGGTCAGACCGTCTTTGATTTGTTGTTGGTGTCATAGTTTTTTTTTGCTCCCAACTTGTCAATTCTATTCGAAGTCTATTGACAGAAGTAAATTTATCCTCGAAGCTCTGACGTTGCTAACATAACACAGCTTTTCCGATCCATTGCCTAAATGTCAGGCCGTAACACACTCCCGGACGTCATGTTGCCAATATTGGCAACCGTAATGCATAACACCAGCTGCGTTGCTAAGCTTGGGGTCATAACGCACCCCCCGGAGGCGTTGCCTCCATACAGACAGCTACAGTACGAGAAGTGTTGCCTCTTTGATGATGCAATGACCCTTATGCTTCACGACTCAGAGGGCCAGGAGAACAATGACGCAATTGACAGTGATGACAGTGACAATGACAGTGACAATGACCCTGTGGCATCCCACCCCGCTGCTGTCCTGGCTGACCTATGGGGTCCAAAGCGTCAAACGACAAACTTTTTTGAGGTGGCAGAGAGAGACAAGATGGCGTCTGCATCAAAGGTCTGGCCTCCTCGTTCATTCACTTCAGGTTCTGTTGCCATACACCTCAACTTTGACCCTTCCTACTCTCGAATTTCCATTGATCAAGCTACTAGGCTGTTTTCCCTTCCAGATTTGCGTCGCTTACTTACTACATACTTCAACAAACAAAGGCAGTCCTCAGGCAACATGTTGCGGGATGCGTCAGAATATTCTCTACCATTCAACTACATACAGGTGTGGTTCAAGGTGCGAGTGCAACAGAAATCATTCCATGATGATTCCATCATTGGCCCGACATTCACCATTAACACACACCCACCCAACCGCCATTGGAAGCATGGTCGCTATGATGCCGCAATCTTTGCTGTTGGGGGCTCTGACATCTGGCCAAAGAGTGGCCTAACAGGTACGAAGGACATGATTCTCATGTCAAACACCAACTGATTGTTCATGATATCAATTGATAGGGCATATTGTCGCCCAAGTTCACATGATCTTCTGCCCGATCCCCCCTAGAGGTACACATCCTGTGTGGGCTAGTCAATTCCTTGCCTGCATCCAACCGTTTAACATCCTGTCCAATGGCAATGTCGACCCTGCTACACGCATGTATACTCTCAAACGCTCTATGAGATCTCGAGGCACCGAGAGGGTCACTGACATCATTTTCTTAGATAAGATTCGTTCTTACACGCATATTATCCCAAAGTTCGGAAAGGAGGCCGATTGTCGCCTGACTTTGGCCAACGTTTTACATTTTGCCGATATGTTTTATCTCAATCACTTTTTCGACAAGGATTTCTTCTTTGCGATTAGTCAGTAGCTAGTACATCCATCACTGATTGTTATCAATCTACTATCCATCGTATTGATGGGACCGTGGGGAACTATCATGCAACCCTCACATCGACCACATCGACCACATCGAACGGCAATGGATTCAATGAGAACAGCAGGACGGTTCAAAAGAGTACTAAAATCGTTGTCTTTGTGGGATTTGCCATTTTGGTGGGCACTGCAGAACCAGCCATTTGGGATGGGGACAGATTTAACACAATTTCCGGACTTTGAGGTATAGTATTAGCGACTCTGGTGAGATGTACACTTGCTGCGTCATTGGGATATCATCACACATAGAGACGCCATATCTCTGGCATGTGCGACACCATATTCCACTCCCTGGCCTTGTGGTACCTCCGTCAATTCATCAGTTAGTAGGTGCTTAGTCAGTGTGACTTAAGTCTGGGTGCTGACAAGAGAGTTCTTCCTCTCACTCTTCCTCATGGCCAAACGGAAGAATAGACACGTCTACGACGGTGTTGCCCCTACTCGCCACACAACTTGTAGTAACGCAGGTTGTAATGGTGTTGCTGACCAGCTAGCAAAGCTGGGCACTGTTTTAGAGAGCCCGACAAAAGTTGTCAAACGGGGAAGAGTTTCTGTCCCTGATTCTGAGCCAGTGAATGCACTCACACCCCAGAGGAACAAGCCTGATGCCTTGAAATGTCAAGCTTCACAAAGTATGAGGAGAAAGGTAGGCTCTCCCTCACTTGGCAATATAGTTGTTGACACTGTTATTGTAGCCGGCTCAACAACAGCTCCCTCCACCAGCATCATCAGATGCAGAGCTTGATGAGCCTCTCATCATTCCGAAGCCTGTTCTCTGTCCTGCCATACCTGGTGATCGATTCGGTTTTCAGACCCGGGCTGCGTTGCCACCATCATACATAGGAGCCCAAACTGTTGCGGAGTACACGGCAGAACAAGCTGCACCTCAAGAATGCCTAGCTGATGTACAGTCCGCGTCTCATCAGCGGTCACGCTCAGTCATCGCATCAATGTCTCCAGCAGCACCAGTTCATGCCACAGGCCGCACTCATGCTCATCAACGATCTCGTGCTGCTCCACTGGATGCACTACCCACTGGAGGGTGCTGTACTCCATGGTCTGCTGCAGGCATCCATTCTCATGACCCAAACCTGAACACTTCGAATGAGCTTCCTACTGCGGCTCCAGGCCAAGGCCATAGACAGCTTCCCGTCCCTCCTATTCGAGCTCCTGGCCAAACACTGGGAATGTTCAGGCCTGCCCATGGGCGTCGACGCTCGTGTTCACTCATACTTTCTCGCCACCAGCAAACCAATCTGGATCCCAGGCAGCAGCCACAACACCAGTTGGGCTTGTAAGTGACTGATATCTATCTCCTGCGCTGCTCAGCTCAACATACTCCTTGTAGGGAATCCACTGTGCGACATGCAATGCCCACCAGAAGTGGACATGTCTTGGAGCAGATCATGGAGGGTACTTCACCAGAATGGCTTCACTCTGGTATCACCGAGGAACCATTTGGTATGTTATGTTCCTGTATCATCAGCAAACCTACATTTTTTCTGGGTCATTGAAATCAATGACAAGACTGACAGGCCTGAATGGCCTAATCAATGATAGATTGACCTGCCTGCCTGAACTGATTTACTGACAAGCTGATAAGCTGATTTATTGAATGGACTGGTTGACTGACTAACTATCTAGCTGACAAATTGACAAACCTGACACACCTGACTGACTGACCAACTGACCAACTGATGTGACTGACAGAGATGACTAACTGATCAGCTAATGGGCTCATGGGCTGGCTTGGCTAATTGACTGACAACCTAACTGACTGATAGACTGACATGACTGGTTGACTGGTTGACTGACTGACTGATGGGATGACAAGACTGACAAGACTGACCAGATGATTAATTGATTGACTGGCTGGACTGATGGGACTGATATCACTGGGGAACTGACAAGCTGATATGCTGATAGCTCTGAGAATGCTGATAGCAATGAATTACTTGTGAATGATAGCACTGATAGCATGCTGTCAGTCAAGTCAGATAGCTCAGCAAGGTCATTGATTTTGATAACTCAGAAAAAATGTAGGTTTGCTGATGATTGTTGAGATGCTGGCTCTTAAGGACACACAGATTACAATGTTTACTATGACGACAATGCCACCAAAAACCATGTGACAGTGGATGACGGACCCATCGTCTATACGGACAGAGGCATTGAGGAGGCATATTGACTAGACAACAGTGCAGCCGTAGACCCTGTCAGCAATGCAGAAGAAGAGGGAAGATTTGACTGGAACAAGACACATGACGCTAGCGGTTCAGACACAGAGTTTTTCACCCAGGCAGCAGAAGCAGAGATTGGAGCTGACTCGATGTTCGAGATGGATACCATTTCTCGCATGGATGATGGCGCAGCCATAGAAGATGCAGAAGAGTACTTTAACTTGGACGCTGTCAATAGTGACAACAGCGAAGTTGAGAGAGAATGCATACTGACACGAGAGATGATTGTGGAAAGTACTCGTCGAATCTGCGAGCATTTCCATGGTCATGAAGATATTCCTCAAGATGTCACCATGTCCGACCCCTTCGCGAGTGACATCAACTTGGATGTTGACATCCAAGACACTGTTGATTTCGATTGGTTGGCACATGCTGGGTTCCATGGTGCCAACATACACCACCAAGCTCCTGTGCGTCTACCACCACCCAGTCGTCAGCAGCCCACAAGTGTAAGTCGAGTATGACAGCCAGTTGTTACTCTTCATGTTCACTCTTTATTCTATAGGATCATCACCAATGTGAAACAGGGTGAGAATGCATTGCCCGTTCTTTCGAGAAGTCTGGCTATGTTGACAATGTAAACATCGATGGTGAACATTATTTCCTGTGCTGATCTATGGTTTTACAGGTCAATACCAATTATGATGTCCTTCAGCGCCATCACACGAAGAATCACCATCCATGTGCACCACCTGAGCTGCATTTAAACCGCATCCAGCAATTGCAGAATGCGACAGGTCGAACATTGCAACCAGTCGACCCCACTCATACTTGTGGTCAACCAGCGAATCCAAATCCTCATCGTGGCAAACTAATGAACCCAACTCATCCTCAGGGTGAATTAGGAGATCCACCACATCATCGTCATGGTGAACTGGTCCCATCTCGTACTCGCGGTGTACCAGCCGATTCCCATCATCGTCGAGGTGAACCGGTCCTATCTCGCACTTGCGGTATGCTAGTGGATACTAATCATCATCTAGGTGAACTAGTGAACCAAACTTGTTTTCAGGGAGAAGTCAAGTATCCAGATCATCATTGCGACCATGCAGATCCAACCCATCATCGCTATGAAGCAGTGGATCCAAACCCTTACCGTTGAGGTGAACTGCAGGACCGAACTCGTTCTCATGGAGAGCCAGAGGATCCAAATCATGTTGTGGTGACCTAGCAGTCCGTCATCCTCGCAGTGAAAGAGCAGTTCCAAATCGCTGTCATGGTGAACCAGTGGAGCGAACGTATCCGCACCATGAAGCAGTGGTTCCAAATCATCGTCATGATGAATTACGGGACCCAACTCGTCCTCGTGGTGAAGTAGTGGATCCGAACCGTCGTTGTGGTGAACCATGGGGCCAAACTCGTCCTTGCCATGGTGAAGGAGTGGATCCGAGTCGTCGTCGTGATGAAATAGTGGCTCCAACTCATCCTCCAGGTGAAGTGGCATTCCAAACCATTGTCGGGCAGTGGAACCTGATCATATGCTTGATATATCAGGGAACACGAACGGCACTCCCAGTGAGGATATGCGGGTCGTGGCGAACCCGCAATAAAGGGAAGAACGAGGATCCTACCCTTGTGTGATTCTATCCTCACATATGTGCTGCCATGATTGATCTCGCAAAATACTACTTTCGATGTCACCAAGTATTTTCGGATCTGTTTCCATCAAAGGAAGCATCTATTGATGGCATTTGTCGAGACATTCTCTATGATGTGATGGGGGAATTCTGGAAAATGGGCCACATGATAGAAGAAGGTGTGTGACAAGTCATGTATATTGCATGCGCTACACTGTTGTATGATCTAGGCTACTGGGAAAACCACAAGGACGACATGGCGGTCTGTGTATGGAAAGACATCAACACCTTCTGAAGTGAGGTTCGGAAGGTTGTGCTTGGCATCGTCCCAATTGAGTATAAACTGTCGGCTCCGAATGCAAGGACATCGGCAGAACGCTTGGCCACGATCAAGGACAAAGCTGCTGCGCTTTCATACAAGTTTGCATTCCTTCAAGGGCCGCATGATAAATTTGTAAGTTCTGTCATTTTGTCGCTGTTTCTAATGTTGCTTGTGTTGTTTTTAGGGAAGAGCATCTAATTTTGCACACAATTGTCTTCGTGTTGCGTGTCAAAAGATCTTCTACTGTAAGGGTTCAAAGACATTCCGAAACCATAACCTTTTCAGGGAGGCTGTTCTATGCATGGCGGTTCTTTACATTGCATCATATGTACAAGTCCCGGTTGAACCAATTACATCTCCTGACATTTGTTTCAGATCAAGGGTGTCCTTGATGCATACAAAACCAATGGTACTGTTGATGACAAGGTTCCACCTTCAAAGAATGAGGAAGACTTTTGGCAGATGCATGTCAAGATGGATCAGGTCCTCGCTGACACTTATCATGGCCCTAAACTCACTTCGATGCTCAAATCATGGGCCCGAGAAGCATAGTAAGTATTGTCTTGATGTGCATGCATACAATATTTACTATTGTTTTCCAGTATGGATGATGTGTTTGATGCACCAACTGATGCTTCCTCAGTCTGTGAGGTTGACTTGACATGATGCTTTGCTATTTTTCATTGCTGCATAGTGTATGTGGTTGGCACATGCAATTCTAGATCCATTTGTGATATTTAGATTGTCATGTTTAATGAATTTTGATTGGTTAGACTTGAATGGATGAGTGATTAGTATGATTTTTGAACCAGAATAGTGATTGGGCAGAAATGAAACTGCAATGTTGCATAGTGCTGTTAGTGTTTCTGTACACCAATGTACAGTGCTGTACAGCGCTGTACAGTACTATACAGCTGCACCATACAGCACTGTACAATGAGGAACCTAACTGTGGCACTGTAACTGACTGTAAGCACTGCACTGTGCTATATAGACCTGGCCAACTATAAAAGTGTTTTGCTGATGCTCGCCCACAACACACAATGACGATGGCACGATGTGACATGTCATGTTGTTGTTGTGCCATCACCAGTGCATGATGATGACACCACATGATGATGTTGTGCCAGCACCCACAGGTAAACCCATGATGGGTGCAAGTACAGGTATGGGTACACCTCTAGACACCCAGGGGTATACCTGTACCATTCCCTACTTACAATACTTGGAATGTATGTATGCTACAGTAAATAAGTAATGTGGAGATTTGCTGTGTAGTGTTTTTTGCCAATTAATTTGGTTCAACCACGACTATAGACTGAATGGAACTAAATGGCAAATCACAACAACAGACTACAGTAAGCTATGTTGATGCTGACCCTTATGTTACAGCATGCTACTGTAGTACAGCATAGAAATTATGTACATTACATTGTATATGTTACAGGCGGATGTTAATGGGTGCAATGAGTGTTACATATGCTACATAGGCCAGGGTAGACTTTGGAATTTTTGCTGATGTGGGCTCACATTCCAGTCAGCTGAATAATTAAGATCCAAAGGGAGTGGATGCAGTTGAATCAACCTCCATTTTGACATCTTCTGCCTGAGTGAAAAGTTTGGCTTCACTTGTGACCTTGTGAGCAAAGTGAGCAAGTTCCTGCCTGAATAACAGAAAAAGTTCAAATTCTGATCATCAACCAGATCAAGTCACAAATTACCACTTATGACCCCTAAGTTTCTCTAGCATCAAAAGCAGCTCATCCTGCTCCTGAAAGTTCAATTCACCACCAGGGATGCTGCTGGCATAGTCTTTGGCTTGAGTCAATGTATTCTTCAAGTCATTTGTCTGCAGCATAGCTCTCTCAGGGGTAACAAGCATATCAGGTAAAATTACATACTGCTTGTAAAAGTGCCTGCTTTGCTTGTGGTGTGACAACCCCTTCAGCACTTTGAGTGTGTTTCAGCACAGAGATCAGGTTCGGGATGATGGCGGAAAAGAGTCGTGCAGGGATGGCAGTGGAAGTCTCCATCATACTATTCGTGATGTTGGTCGTGAACAAAACACGCAGCGGCGCAGCGGCTGAACGCCTCCGCGTGGCTGTGTATGCCTTTATCCTTGTTTCGTGACATCCCACACCCAGACCGCGGCCACCTCCGAAGTCCTCGTACTCGTTCTTCCGAGATGTCAAGTCAATCGAACCTGGACGTAAGCGGAACCATGTCTCCCACCATCGACCAATCTCATGATTATCTCAGAAAGCGATCGAAATTGTCCAGCGTGCCATTGATGACGATGTCAAGCAAAACTACGCCGAGTCGTACAAGCAATACATGAACTCGCTCGACTACTTTATGCTCGCCCAGAAATGTTCGCTATTTCCGTGTCGATTCCCATTGCCGCATCGCCCATACTCAACGTTGCCCAACAGACGAAAAGAATGAAAAGTCCAAGGTCTTGATCCGCGCCAAGATCGAAGAATACCTGACGCGCGCCGAAACGCTCAAGAAACACATACAATCCCAAGATGAAAAGAAGTCGCGCAGTGCGGTCAGTGCCAATGGGAGTACGAGCGCAGTCGGTGGCAAAGGCAAAGACGGGGAAGAAGATCAAGATCCTGAACTCAAGAAGCTGCGCGCCGGCCTATCGAGCGCCATTCTCTCGGAGAAGCCAAATGTCAAGTGGGACGACGTCGCCGGCCTCGAGGGTGCCAAGGCATCCTTGAAGGAAGCCGTCATCCTTCCGATCAAGTTCCCGCACCTGTTCACTGGTAAACGTACGCCATGGAGAGGCATCCTCTTGTACGGCCCACCGGGAACAGGCAAATCTTATCTCGCAAAAGCTGTCGCAACAGAAGCCAAGAGCACGTTCTTTAGCGTGAGCTCGAGTGATCTTGTCAGTAAATGGCAGGGAGACTCTGAAAGGCGAGTCTGCACCAACGTCCTCCCCTCCCGCTTTCCTCACTGATCATCACGTACACTCGCATAGACTCGTCAAGAACTTGTTCGCGATGGCTCGCGAAAATAAACCCGCCATCATCTTTATCGATGAAGTAGATTCCCTCGCCGGGACACGTAACGAGTCCGAATCAGAGGGAACGCGACGCATCAAGACCGAATTTCTGGTTCAGATGAACGGTGTAGGACACGACGATACTGGGGTCCTCGTCCTAGGTGCCACTAACATTCCCTGGCAACTCGACCCCGCCATCAAACGTCGTTTCGAAAAACGGGTATACATCCCCCTTCCAGGTCTCGAAGCGCGTAAGCGCATGTTTGAGATCCACATCGGCTCCACGCCATGTCAACTAGAAGCAAGAGATTACCGTACACTCGCAGAGGGCACGGAAGGGTACGTTTCTTTCGCACTTGGCGTTCTTGTATGACATCGCTCAATGTTGCGTTTCTAGTTATACTGGCTCTGATATCTCGATAGTAGTCCGTGATGCACTCATGCAACCGGTGCGCAAGGTCATATCTGCTACGCACTTCAAGCACGTCCCTCCACCGCCTGAATCGGACAAGGCCAAATGGACGCCCTGCTCTCCCGGCGATCCAGAGGGAGTAGAGAAGTCGTGGTCCGACATAGAGTCAGACGAGCTCGTTGAACCGCCACTCAAGATACAAGACTTTCTCAAGAGTCTGGGAAGCACACGACCTACCGTAACAGAGGCAGACATCAAGCGACACGAAGAGTGGACGAAGGAAAGTGGTAAGCAACATACCTCTGGCTCTTCCGAGTATCCCTGAGCTCACTACCTCGTAAATGCAGGGAATGATGGTGCATGATGTGGAACGATAATTTTACACGATATCTTGGGTATACCATTGTTGTGCGTAACTTCATTTTGTCATTGCAATTCATTGCTAGAACCAAGGAATGGTAATATTGACCAAGCACTACGATGACATTGAATAACTCTAAAGTATCCATGTAGCAGAGGATCAACAATCGAAATACCCAGCATCCAACTCACGCAGATGATGTCCCAGTGTATTAAATAAGGAGGTCCACGGCTTAAAATGCATTCAACTGGGCCTGAGCCTGCTGCATCGCATGCGCGTGTACATGGGTCGGTTTATCAACCGCATGACATACTTGGATGTCTCGTATCCATGGATGAATTATGACCTCCTCGATGGTCAACCGATGCGATGGATCCGGTTCGAGCATCTTGCGAACCAAGCTCCTGCAGGCACGAGGGCTCAAGTTGTTGACGGTGGGCGGATAAACAGGGTCCTTCTCCTTCTCCTTGATAGGCAAAGCACACGCCGTGGCGTAAGAGGCATAGAGTGCGTCCGTCATCTGGGCAACCCGCCAAGGCATTTCTTGGAAATGTAAGCAGTAGTAGACGACTCCGCACGCCCAAATGTCGACCAAACGGGCGTCATATGCTATGCAAGGGAAAGGAGCCGGGAATCAGGCTACCTCGAGCAATGAGTGCAGCTAGCTGCTTACGTTTGCCTAAAAACTGCTCAGGGGCAATATATGGTTCACTACCGCACAAGCCAGTCGACATGTGAACTGTCGCCTCCCAAGGCAGGCGATACACAGTGGATGCACCGTAATCTCCGATCTGGGGGCGTGTAAAAAATCAGGATGTATCCAGTTATTACCACGAACCTTGAGATGGCCCTTGGTGTCGAAAAATAGATTTTCCGGTTTGAGGTCACGGTGGGCGACACCTTGACTATGTAGATATGATACCCCGGTGAGGATCTGCTTGAAGCAACATTCGACCTCGCTGGGCGACATGCCTCCCTTCTTGATGGCGGCGTAGAGGTCCCCACCCGGACAGAACTCCATGACCTCGCACCAATGTTGACTCTCGTCTTGAACGAGATCGACGGTCTCGACGATGTTGACGTGGTGCAAGGTGGAGGAAATGCAGAATTCCGCGGTGAGTTTCTTGACATATTCCTTTTCTGATTCATTCTTTCGTCTCTTGCGGAATTCCTAGGCAAGGTGCGTGAGCGTGCAGTCAATGGAACGGTGGGTTCTGTCGTACCTTGACAGCGTAGAGTTTTTCTTCGGTTCTATCCCATTTGTGCGCTAGTCGAACGACAGAGGTAGCGCCCTTGCCGATAGCGACCTTTTGACAAACGCCATACTTTTGGGCTAGACTGGCGGTACTGTCGCCGGCGACGGATCTCCGCTCGCCGTCCGAATCGGACTTTTTGCTGCTGCCAGTTGACCTGGCGGAAGACTTGCGGCTCAGCTTGGGCGCGGAGGGGATGAGGTCCTTAAGGGTGAATTTTTGACCACCGTCTGAGTGAGTGGAAGGCGCTCTGGGACGTGCGATGGGCTGGGGAGAGGGTGGGGGCTTTGCCTTGGTGGACTCGGGAACAGATAAAGTGCTGCCCGCGATGCCAGCGGAGAGGCTTGGGGCACGGCTCGGGGCCTGGCTTGGGGGACGGGTAGAAGGGCGACTCGAACTGTCGCACTCTGAGGACGAAGGGGGGGTATCTACAGTAGTGTCTGGGAGAGGCATGGGGAGGGAACAGAGAGGGAAGGGTGGCAGTGAGGTAACGAATTAGAACGGCTTGGAGAATGAAGGGGGAAGGAGTATATATTAAAGAAAAGAAAAGAAGAAAGAAAAAAAAAGTGTATGATCAGTTCGTCAAGGACATCCTGCAAAGAGGTTCGGTGGGGACGAGGAGATGCGAGTATGATGCGGTGCGAAGACAACAATCAAACAAACAGATTCAGATTATCCCGGAACGCTGTCCGACATGACTAAGCCGTTTCGAACGTTCCACCTGACAAAAGCGGACCATTCGACGTCGATGTCAACGATGCCAGGGCGATATGAAGGGTCTATACGCCCTCAAGACCCTGAGCAGACGCTGCACATAGCATGCAACGCACACGAGGCCTCCGCCACTGACGTCACCGCGTCCCTGAGACCTGAACTGCCAATCGTGCGGGGTTATTGTGATTCGTCTTCTTGTGGGGACATCTTTCTCTGAAACAACACACATTCAGTTGCATGTGCGAAATGAACCACACATCACACCGCGCAGCCGGTCGCAATGTGTCTAAAAATACACGGACGAATCGCAAAGACAGCTCGACAACGCGTGGTGCAAAACCACCGAGCTGCTTACTCAGCACAAGAACTGTACAGTTTTGAGCTTTGTGGCTTGATTACGAAGCTGCTCGTCGTTCCCCACTGACACCCTCAAGATCATCAGGGTTGGTCCAGTCCCGCTCTCTCTTTATCACACTGACCAACTTTGTCAGACGCCCCATGGTCAACCTACGCACTCAAAAGCGGCTCGCCGCAGCCGTCGCCGGTGTCGGCAAGCGCAAAATCTGGTTTGATCCTGCCGAGCAGGCAGAAATCGCCAATGCCAACTCTCGCTCGCATGTAAAGAAACTCATCAAAGAGGGCCGTGTCATCGTCAAGCCCACCATCATCCACTCTCGTGCTCGCACACGCGACCTCCTTGCCGCAAAACGCAAAGGTCGTCACACCGGTCCCGGTAAACGAAAGGGTACCTCCGAGGCTCGCCTCCCCACCAAAGTACAATGGATGCGGAGACAGCGGGTCTTGAGGCGGTTGCTCAGGAAATACAGAGACGCGGGCAAGATCGATAAACATCTGTATGTCTCTTCCGTTTGTACAAGTGCCCTCAATCTCACGCATCGGTTCCCCGTCAGCTACCACTCGCTTTACCAGAAATCAAAGGGTAACGTTTTCAAGAACAAGCGTGTACTCATGGAGTACATCCACAAGGCCAAGGCCGAGAAGAACCGCACCAAAGTCCTCACAGACCAGATGGAGGCCCGTCGTGTCAAGAACAAGGTCCGTTATTGTCGCCAGTTTTCGCCATCGTGGCTAACTGATGCATCATCGCCTAGGCTGCTCGGGAGCGCCGTGCAGAGCGTGTGGCACAAAAGCGTCAGGCAATCCTTGCGGTGGAACAAGAGGCACCTCAGGAGTAAACAGTGTTCCCAAGTCCCTCCCGTTGTATCCCTTATGCTATGCATATCATGCATCTCACGCTTTACGGTTCATATACAACATGTCTTCCCTACTACTGAATCTCTCCCCTCCACCCACTGACAAAGTCTAAGGGTCTACAACAAGACATGCGCCAAGCTCATGCACATCTCCTTCACCCGTCGCTCCTTGGCTACTGCTTCAACCATCTCCCGCGTGATACCAATCTGTTCTCTTGCACCGTCGCTGTCCCTCTGTACATGTGTGAGGAGCCCACACTCATTGAGAGCAAACGCAGCATCCTCCACTCGAAGATTGGTCGCTCGCGCAATATCACCAAGTGTGCATCGAACTACTACATGCGACGTTGCGCTGCCATCAAGGTTTGATGTCGTCTCGATCCGTCGGAGTGCATTGAGCACTTCTATCGACAACGCTGAGCAACCAACGCCACTGCACGGAGCGAATGGTACAGACCATCAAAGTGATGTGGGGTCGACGTAGTCGATGCAACGTCATCAATCTCACCATCCCATCCTTTTGGTCGCTTTCTACGAACCATATTGTCCTCGGTTGACTGAAGTTGTGAAAGATCGGGCATCCATTGATCCGTAGTCACCTGAACATACTCGGGTGGCAGCACCGTCAACAGACGTCTAACGCGAGAGTAAGAGGTAAAACTTGATGGCCAGCAATGAAAACACACCGGAAGAAACGTATCAGAGTTGCAACCCAATATGTGAGGTAGCTGCGTAATCCTAGGTCTGACAGCGGTCGCTCTGGGGTACCGACTTTTCCTGTCTTGCGAGATAGTTCATAACCTAATTGGCGTCAAAATAAAAGGTGAAAAAAAAAGGACAGGAAAAACGGACGTACTAAATTCAATCATGAGCATCCCATACCCCTTTCGCTGGTATGGAGGCAATACAATTATGCATGCGAGGTTGTAGTCATCGTAAGAAAACTTTTCCTGCAATCGTGTCAACTGACACGAGTATAGACTGTTCATCGGAAAGTTACCTTGGAGAAAAATCCTAGTACATGATCCCGTTGCGAATCCGCATCCGTCAGTATGTAAAAGAAAACTGTCGACGTTGAGGCCGGGAGTACGGGAGAAAGAATTGTCCTCACAGTTGTCGCAGTCAAAGAATAATGTCTTGACATCGATAAACAGTTTCCCGAAAAGCGACAAATTCTGACAATAGAGCTACATGGAACCCACAAGCACGACATAAGTGAAGATTGAATGTTCATCGTTTTGTCGGCTCACTTTTTCCTTGGCTCCGTCCACCTCCCATATAGTGTGTGCTCCTCGCTGGTAAACTTTCCTCCCAGGTGGATGTCTTCTGTCGCATTTTTTCTTGAAAAATATCAACTTTTCTGTCCCGACCCCAGATTAAAGTGCTCACAACATGCAACTCCCATGTTGATCCCTCTGCCATGTACTTGAAACATCGATCGCAAACCCACATAACGGACTTTTCACCAGCCAGTTGAGAGTGCGCAAGATCACCAGCAAGCACGTCAGATGTCCGAGCGTGCGGACGCCGATTGACACCTGATGTCTTGATAGTTGGAGTGGAAGATCTATCCTGTGCAGGCGCACTCTCCTCGGCTTCCGACTCGGTCAACGGATACGGAGAGTAATACCTATGTCAAACACGTCTCGAGCGACCTTCATTCCCAACACACGAACACATACCAAGTTTTGATCTGCCATTGTCCAAAGATAACTTTATCAAAGTTTCTCTGCGCCGCTGTCTGTTTATAGCGTTGAACGGCATCAAAGTCTTCCTCTGTCAGGGTGTCTTTTGGAGATGCCGTGGTGGTTTTTACGTCTGGGAGGAGAGGCATCGCCTCCAACGAACTTGCGCGTGTAGAATTGGTTGGCGAACCAGGGCGGCTGGTGGACACTTGCCGTTTTCGCTTCCCATTGTTCGTTCTTGATGCCAAAGCGTCCGCGCGAAGCAACTCGGACTCGGACATCCACACATCCAATTGTTTATCAGAGCCTTGGTAGTGGAGAAAGGTGTGATCGTCCGAACCAGGACTAGGATGCGCTGTTGTGAACCATCCGAGTCAAAATGTGCATGTGTTGAGTTCAGGACATCGATATCCAGAGGTTGAACGATGACGCACGGTCCATGCCATTCTTTCTCACCAAGAAAGCCTGCTTGCTTGACTCCTCCGAGTACATTGGTTCAGCCATGTTGAGCTGGTGGATCTTGAACGTTTAAAACTTGAACGCTGGCAAGAATTTTCACAGCAGAGCGTATCAGACCCACAAGTTGCCATTTGAAAGTATCTAAAGTACATCTCGTTTTTGCATGGCCCAATTTTGCTCCAATTCAGACGTTGGTTTTGCGACACATCACAAGATTCACAACTCGGACCAAAGGATATGAGACAAACTAGTAACCTCCAAGACCGAGGCCAACTTGTTTTCTTTTTTTTTTTGGACAAGCGGTGATATTATGTGGCGACTGACTAATCTAGTCCTACATAACGCGCTAAGGCAGGTATCTGCGATACCTGGTCCGAGGGAAAATGCTCTTACGCACGCCCTGGCGTGCCAGGGGGTGTGGGGCTCCGTACACTATCTGGTTACCTCGGCAGGTCAGAGGGCCGAGATAGATTGATACCCACTAAAACCTCTACGTTTGTCACCCAGTCGGGGTGTGAGTCGTGGTTTACCACTGTTTGCCACGTATGTTTTATCTTATTTGTGAAGGCCGTGTTTCGCTTAGATTTGGCCATTTGTTGGTCGATTGCTAGTCTTGCGTTGATCTTGCGTGCCCATCGTGTTTGTATGTTTCGGGGGGGGGTGATTTTTACCGCCAATGATTCTTTCACATCTCAACGCCGAGGATTCGTTGGAGTCTGTTTGTTCCTTGTTGTCTTGTGTTAGGACCTTCTGAATCAGCTGTTGGTGGTGCGGCTGTTGTGATAAGTTCCCCCAACTTGTTTTCGACAAGTCATTATTGGTCATCCGTCCGACCCTTGGCAGCTGAGGACAATCTCCACCAGCCAGACCCGAGTCGAGACTCGGAGATTAGAAAGGAATTCGATAGAAACCTGTTCACGCCCCGTTGTTCACCAGACAAGCCTGGCTGCATATGAGTCTGACGTGCGTGCGGCAGTGCTTTCCACGAAGAAAGGCACCGCTGCGCCGCAGGTGGGTGTCATCTTTTTTTTCTAATTTGTTCTGATCGGCAAGCTGAAGATAGCCCACGCAGGTCAGCTTACACGCGTAGTGACACGTTATATTCATAAAGGACGGTTGCACCACGGACGGATCTCCCTAGCCATGTTTTTGTCGTGTGCCAACAAGATGCTCAAGATGGGTCGGACTGCGCTCGCAGCTGTGGTGCGGTTATTGTGCCTTCCGGCGGCGTCTTCTTGTCATTCATAAGTTGCAGTCTAGCTCTAGCCATTACGCATTGATGTCCTCCGTGGCTTGAACAGTCAGTTGTAGTGATCACGGTGATGATACCAAAGGACTTGCGCCACAAACTGTGATCGGCATCCTCACGGAATGTGGTTAGTCCTTTCCAACGCATTGCGAAAGGTGATCTGAAATCATTACAGTTGTGGCAGCGGCACGATGCACTCACTCCATCTCCCGGAATCAGTCCTCATGCATGAGTTCCCTGTGACTATGCTATAAACTGTCATGCTACTCCACTTTCTCCACCACCTTGACATGTACTCCGATACCCACTTTGTGGTTTCACAATGCAGATATCATCTTCATCCTTAAATGTCCGCACAGTTCTATCACTTGTATCGTTGCAGGCTTCCTCGAGTGTCACGTCAGGGCTCAACCAGTCCATCCCCCTCCCACTCGAAGCTCCTCAGTCGTGAATCCACCTCCCGCGTTAGGTGTTCGCCATCTTACTACCGTGAAATGCAGCATATACACTTGCACGGTCCGCCATGCACATGAGAACCTCGAACAGCAACGCTGATGAGGCTCCCGCTACCCACACACTCATCTAAGAAGTCCTCCTTATCAGTCTACCACGCTGCATCGAACATGTCAAGACGTGTTTTACTCAGTGAGACATTTTCGCTCATTAATGGACCATGTATGACTCATAGAAATTGTCATTCACTCGCGAGTCGTCACACTCGTTTTCGGTTGATGAAATGATGGATCATTCCAGGTGCAGGCCATGGAGCAGATCACATTCAATAACCTAGTTGCACATGACGGTGTCTTTCTGACATTCAAAGACAAGAAGATGAATGCAAGTGTGCATTGCAATGCTTCGGACAACCATCTACATATGGGTGCACCCTGAGGTAGCCGAAAACCGGTGCATATTCACTCTGTGCCAGTGTCAACGCCGCAATGCATGTCCGCATCAATGGCGCTTATCGCGTTGCCACCAACGATGGGCTACAGCCTACCCGTTTCTAGCTGTAAGTCGCCCCTTGCATTTTACACACACCTACGGGGAGGATATCTTATGGATGAGTAGGTACTTGATCACTGGAAACATGTAGAGTTACCCCTCGCACCAAGACATTCATCTCACGAGCCGCTCACCTCGGGGTTGTTGGGGTCAGGCAATTATCCCTCAGAGCGATGCGTGCATAACTTCCCAGGCGTTCTCACTGTGGTAAGCCTCGGGAATAATATCCTCATCTCATATATCTTGTTTCCGGAATATGAAGGTTCAAAATGAATACGTGGATTGGACAAGGTGTCTCGCCGCGCTTCCCTTGCGTCTTTTTTGCCAGTTATGCATGTCGTCAGACTCGTTACCCAGTTCTCGGCCTGACGGAAAGCTTCGTCCCAGCTGATACAATCGCTGCCCAGCACTGACTCACCCCTTGGTCTTCTGCAGTGCTCCCGATTGTTCTTGCACTTGTCGAACAGTTCGTGCTTCTCGCTGACACCCACTGAGGATAACAATATGTCGGGGACATGGGCTACCTGTCTCTGTACTAGTACGCTCCTCGGACAGACAGCAGCGACATTGGGTTGCATACCATCTCGGATGACTGTCTAGTCAGTGTCAACCTGGTGAGGACCGCCGAGATGGCCAGCTATTATACATGCCCAGTTCAATAACAGTAAGTACTCCAACTAACCATCATACCTTTTTGTGGTTGTCAGACAATGATACGCATTTCTGAGCGAATTTTGGTGCTGATAGGTGTAGGCCTGGGAACAGCGGCTTTGGATGCGATTTACAACAAGGTTGCGAAGAACTAGAGTATCTGGATTGGATCTGCGTCACATCATGGGCCGTCACTGAAAACTTGGCATTTCCTGTAGAGCATGCTACCATGATGTGTTTTGATAGTATGTTTCCGCGCTCTTGCAACTTGTCGCAGAGTAATGTGGCGGGCCACGCGACTCAGTCAGGTAAGCCTATCAGTGGAATGGTTTTGGTCTTGACTCTGGACCACTCAGGACACTCGATTTAAGGTTAGTAGCTAACCGTCTACCTGGGAGTCAGCCAGTAGTGCCAGCACTACAGCATCTGAGTTCTCGCTGCACTCAACGACTACCTCTAGCACCGGCTGCACCGCGCATGGGATGTGAATTACAGTATGCATAGCCCTCATGACTTGTTTTCGGCGACCCTCCGAATCTCTGCTGCAGTCACCAACTGAGACAACGGAAGGCGGTAACGTCGACCATAAGTAGCCTGCGCCTTTGGAAACGTGCCTGAGCCTTTGAAGGGCTCCAATCAGAAACCGAGCGGAGTTGAACTGTCTATGTGGCAGTGCTCTTATTCTCCCGCCATGAAGTGTGTCAGGCACAGCATCCGGCCGTGGTGGGTACAATAATCTCCTCTCACTGACCTCAGGGTTGAAACGCTGAGGAACTTCCCTCCCTGGTCACCACAGCAAGTCGATTTGCGCTCATAAAGGACAGTTGCACCACGGCTAACGTATCCTTAGCCATCTTGCATCATGCGCCAACGGGAAACACGAGCTGTGGGCCAAATCGCATTCGCGGCTGCGGTTTGGACATTGTGCCTTCCAGTGGTGTCTGCTTGTGATTCGTAAGTTTCTGTCAAGTCATACACATTTTCATTTATTAATCGTGGCTCGAACTCTACGACTAGACCGGGTTGCGAGGATTATAATGGATTTCCGCCACATATTCGGACTGTTATCATTGCCGTCGGTGGTTAGTCCCTTCCGAGGCGATTCCCAAAAAAAATCCTCTGAAATTATAACAGTTGGATTTGTTCTCTTTTTTGTCATATGTGTCGCGTATCTTCGGCGGCGGCGACTGCGGCAAAGGACAAGCCAACTCCCTTATAACAGGGCGGGGAACCAGGCATCGCATCTACGAAAGCCATCTGGTGTGCCAGTCCCGAGTGGCTATTCTGTGTATTATCAAGCTGCTCCGTCTTATCCTGCCGCACACATACCCCAATACCCTCCTCGCGGATATGACACTCGTCACAGCAACTCACAGTTGCAATGGGCTTCATCTTCAAATGCCCTCAGAAAACCAGAGCCGGTCGTGCCAGTATCCCCAGTTTTCCCGCTCGCTCCCTCTGCTGTTACCTCACGGCCCATCTCGTCGCTTGATACTGCTCCGCCCTCTCTTCGGTCGTCAGTACGCCAAGACCAGTCAACTACACGAGTTGCTCGGACCCCCGATGCTTCATCAATCGCGTCTCCACGTAGCACACAGAGCGATATAGTAGAGGCACCCCTTTCGCCGCAGCATACTTCCTCTTCGTCTCGAAGCCGCTTGGTCGCGAGTATTCCTGCAGCATCGGCCGCAACCCTACCGTCAAATACACCACGTCCATTCGCACTCTCCCCCACGCACACAGGTGCTACAAACAACCGCGGTGATGACCCTCCCCCTGCTTACACACCCGTTTGAAACCTTGTTTCTATACGACTCCTGTATCTATCTGTCACGCTGCATTGATAGCGACATGTTCTACTCAGTGAGAGAGCGTTTAGTTTTAAATGGACTATGTATGACTCATGGAAGAATGACATATCTGTGACTATCTCGCCGTCATCACGTCCGTCCTTTTGATGAGACGATTGGTCATTTCAAATGCAAGCTACTAATTCACGACCTTGACACCTTGCAGATGTATTTCAGTCCGCCGCACCAATGCTCATGCTACCATCGATGGCAGCTCATCATGATACGCTGACATCTGCGTCTCGCTCATTGGATATCACGCCAAGGAAAATGATTTGCACCAGTCGCCGAGGGAAACACGAAAAGCATACAAATGAACCAGCCAACTAGGAACGCGAAGAGACAGTGGTTATTTGGCATTAAAACCAGTGCACTGGGATATATACAATGACGACGAAATCTTCGTAGGCCGAGACAGACGTCACAAGTTGGCCGTCCTCCTCAATGCCACGGATACGGGTCGGTCTCAGTGTGGGCAGGCACCTTGTAGGCCCCATCAATGTGGGCTTCGATATGCGTCAAGGACACCATGTGGACGTTGGCAAGGGGTATGTCAAAGAGACTCGGAAGTGTCGTAATGGCCCAGTCTGCACCCTGCTGGCAGAGGACAGCATTACCGTCTCCGGAGACGAAGTCTCAGAAGAAGGGATGCGCCACACCATTTAGATGGAGCTTTTGAGCCGTGGCGAGGTACTGCTGAAGATTATTGGGGTCAACCTTGATCTGCCGAAGCAAACTCAATGTATAAGCATTCATGCACAGTGGATGTTGTTTCAAATCACCGAAGTGCTTGTACATCGCGGTTGTGATAGGAGATGTCTTTCCCGCCACTCCCGCAAGCACACAGGCTTCCGGATTGTCAGCGATATATGAGGCGAGGGAGAACGTCGTCCAGACCTTTCCAGTAGTGACATTTATGAGTGCGATGACACCGGATGTGCGGGAAGCCTGTTGGACAATGGCTCCGATCTCATGTCCAACGGAGATCGGAAACGAGTTTGGAACAATCTTCACATCGTCAAGAGTACCACCGGCCTCAAGCTATACATAAAAAGAGTGAGATGGGTTACTAATGCATGGTTTACTTTACCCTCGTAAGAGGCCCCACCTTCGACTACCTTCAGTGATTCCGGCCCCGAGGGTAATTCTACCGCACGTGTAGCTGCCCATACTGACTGCAATATAGAAACCCGAGCCAATGATGGCCCTCAGCCCTGGGGACGGTGAACGAGCCGGCGGCATTATCGGTAGTTGCTGACTGTCAGAACAAGGTAGGATGAGACCAAGTAACACACAATCAAGAGGAAACACGCTACCGGACGCCTCGTCCACGCAGCACCAGCCCACTTGAAGTTAAATGGAATAAGGGTGGTACTGTTGATAGATTTCTCGACACGGTTTAGAAACGGGGGCTGTTGCTTCTCGGGGTGATACTCCACGAGAACTGCAGAAACGCACAAGAAACTGGAAACGAGAGCGCAGCTCAAGCGCATAGCGAGAGTGAAGATAGATGGTGAGGTTGGCATTGAAAGCCCCGCGGCCTCACGGTTTTAGTAGAGGTCGGATGAGTCTGAAACGAACATGAACGTTTGAACGCCTCCGACAGTCGTGTTGACACGGTGTTAGATAACGAACACGGACAGTCTATATCACCTCCGTTGTGATCGACAGATCCTGACAGTCTAACCTTGGCTCTGCCTGTTTTGACGAGCGTTGATCTGAAAGAATTGTATTGCAGTCGATTCCCGCAACAAGTTCGAAGTTCACGTTGTGCTCCGCCGCTTCGATCAATATGAAATGACCCGCCCTTCCTGTATCACATTCTAAGCAGAAGATTCACTGTTTACGACGCCTGTGGACGACAACTTAACCAACCTGAACGCACCAGGTCAAGGATGGCGAGCAAGGTTTCCGAGTGGGTGAGGCAACTCAGGTGACAGGCAAGGCCTTTTGAATTCAACGAAGCCAAACAACGCTCACTAGTGGCCACGTCGACGCGGCAACTTGAAGTTCATTCCACCCCCATTGTTCTGAACGAGTCTTAGTACTGATTATATTTGTACCATTTAGGCTTCGTCGAACAGTCGATTTCAGAGTTGCTACAGGTAGAGAGTCACGAGGGAGATATGTCTATAGACATGAATACAGATATTTATATGCTCGGAAAGATGAAATAAAATTGACATTTGGCCAATCAGGCCTTCAGGTTCTAATTTTTCCTGGATATCCAATTCAAGATCAACGTGGTAGGTCTGTAAGGCGCATGGAAAAATTCAGATCCAATCAGGCCTCTCCTCGCCCAAACGTCTACGACAACCTGTCCCCAAAAGACA
Source organism: Boletus reticuloceps (assembly GCA_018397855.1). Lineage (NCBI taxonomy): Eukaryota > Fungi > Basidiomycota > Agaricomycetes > Boletales > Boletaceae > Boletus > Boletus reticuloceps. The sequence continues at coordinate 477,369 of JAGFBS010000023.1, forward strand.
AGCCAGAAAAAGACCCACAGCCAACCAATGATGCCACCCACTCGTCTCCCGGTGGCCTTCCTCCAAGCATGTTCCATCGAAACCCCGACACCGTGCATGAGGAAGAATCCTACTACTTCAGCTGTGTCCCCGCCTCGACCCATTCCCCGCATCCCAATGTCGTGCAACAGACCGGAAATAGCGAAAGCACCCATGACAGTCCCAGCTCGTCCAAGATATTTCTCCATGGGCTTGCTCCCTACCACCACAAAGCACTCACGAAAGAGTTGGTGCCACCTTCGCCCCCATAAACTGATCAGCGAGGTTGATAACCAAGGGGAATCGAAAAGGGGAGGCCATTGCGATGGGTATTGCTGGAATACTATCGTGAACACGACTGCATGTAGCTGGTATGTTGCTTCGATCATAACGTAGGCAGTGGTCCCGGAAAGGAGGGTGATAACGAATGAATTCGTGTACCGTTCCAGCGGAGGCAACAGTGGATCGAAGATGGTACCGCCTTTTGGTGTTCCAAATGTGTCAGGTCCGAACGAGCGGACAGATCTTGACAGGGTATCCAACGCGAGCGCCAAGAAGGTGAGTCGAGAGAAAGAAAGAAAGGCAAATATTGGCCGGGATTCTACTCGGAAATACGGCGTTGGGATGTGTATCCTTTGAGGCCCATCCCATCCAATTCCCCTGAGGTTCATAGTGAGGTCCCAAGCATTCCACAACGCAGAAGGGACGGAGAAGTCATGCTCGGTTGGGGTTTTTCCATTGTGTCCATTGACTGTGCCGTTTCGCAGCTTGTAGATTGGCAGCCTAGTGTAGGGCCGCTCTGCAAGCACCCATGCCGTGGAGCGCATCGCAATGGTAAACATACCAAGCTACATTGTATGAGATTGTGCAACGCTGACGAAATTGGACACTTACCGACAAACCCTGGTTGAGATAAGCGTAACCTGCATAATTCCATGTAAAATCCAGAGACATGTTGGCACGGAAGGACATCCAGAACACAATTGGAAGCAGCGCGGCTCGGTAAAATCTCGTGTCAGGCAATTGCACCAGTACAGCCATAGCATAGTAGCTGAAGAAGGCTGGCAGGAATATGATGGCGAAGGTATATGGCGTCACTGCAAGTCGTTGAAGAGCAAGTGCATGCGGAACAATGACCGATGGCCTGTGAAAGGAGCATGTCAGACGTTTGAGAATGAATGCATGGCAGAGAAGAACAACCAAGACATTGGGAGAAAAACCTAAACTGCGACGAGCAGTGCGAGGAATTTAAAGTCTACTGTAACGCGACTTGCGCCCTGCGGAGTTGGGCAAACCTCCCACACGGTATTTATCGAACACTCAATGGGCCAAGCTGGGGGCCTCCGAGTTGGTTGAATCTAGGGTATTTGTCAAGAAAATAAGTTGGACAGAAACGAGGTGAACTTCACGTACGTTCGGTCACCGAACTTGTTCAAGAGTCTCAGGCAGAGAACCTACTACTAAGAATATCATGCCAATAGCGGCGCTTTGAAATATCGCTGATTTCAACTTGTGTGAAACCACGATGGATATGTGGATCAAGAGTCTTACAGCCATCCAGGGTCAGGGCAGAAGCAAGACCGCCTGTCTTCGTGTCATACTCCCAGTTCTCCTCCAATCTCTCGCTATCTACTATACCTATAGAGCTATAAGATGGTGCCGAAAAAGGCGAGGTGCAACGGACTCAAGTGCTTTGAGCAGTCCAGATATCGAACCAGCACAAGATAACTTGAAGCGTCCAAACAGAGATAGGGAACCGGGAGGTATGTTATTGCGTTGAAGACATGTCTCGGGGGTATTACTTAATGTGTTGGGTTTCCGATCTATCAAGTCTGGATCCCCCTAGCTTTCGAGTACCCAGAAGTGGCACCCTGTCCTCTTCCGATTAGGGACGTGAAGCCTGTGCCATACCGTCCCTTCAGGTGGGGCGAGTACCAGTACGCTGAATTCCTGCACGGACATCATCGTATTCGTATGATGGAACCCGTGCGCTTTCTTTGTTATCACATGTCGCTCACGCACGATCCAGTGTAACAATGGGCATCCGCACCATGCCTTGGTCCGAATGGATGGAACTTGACGAGTCTTTCTTGTTCCATCAACGAATTCGCACTTTTCGTGTAAGCCACTGTGGGAAAACGGTCCTTCGTGTCCTTCCTGCTCGCGAAGATGAATCCGTCAAAGTCGCGGGTGGAGCTGAGGCAGGTTCGTGGTTTCTGGGAAGACTCTCCTGCACCTGTCGTTGTTAAGCCCGAGTTGCAGTGAAAGAGTTGCTGTACGAGCTCGCAGAGTATCTGCCTCAACGGTACCCACGCTCATTCCGTATTTCACGTCTCCCAGCATCGGCACCTGCGCCGAGTATCGGAGGGATACCCCTTTCATGGCATGGCAAGACGCCAGTCAAGACGATCGAGGTCGTTGAGACTGGAGAAAAGTACGATCTTGGGGTTCTCGAAACAATGAACGATGTGGCAATGGGAGAAGAAGCATTCAGGATCATAAATCACCTGTAAGTGAGCGATTGTTGTCACCGTAATGGATCGTCACGCCGCTCACTATTTTGGAAAGCATGCAAGACGACATTGCGATGATGATAGAAGGTAATACGACCAGTGAATTATAATCTGCAACGCTCATTGTATCGGGCAAGGAACGGACCGGAAATATTACTTCCAGGCAGGACTCATATGTGTGCCCGGTCCGTGTTACTCACTGCTGCCTGTCCTCTCCTCAACGCTATTGTACCCTTATCAGGATTTTGGCGTATGCGCGACAAAATCGGAATGCCATTGGACGAAATACACCTCTCTGGTGAGGTACCTCAATGTAAGATCGTCGTTCATGAAACATCGTCAGCCGCCTCAATGGTCTACTCTCAGTCAAGGAGAAGCTTCAAGTCAGTATGAACCGCTTCTTCCAACGTTTGCCTGTCGACAAACCGGTGATAAGGAACAATTACTCCATACAAGTCGTCCAACCCAGAGTTCTACAGGCGATATCCAGTACAGAAGAAACTTTATCCAATGTCGATCCCGAAGAGCTCAGCTGGTCCGAAAGTCTTAACGGGCTGGAAGCTGACTTTACTCATGGGCGGGGCCATGGGACAAAGGAGGTCCCACATGTTTCCCCTGCAACTCTCCGTCTCAGAAGCGAAAGACAGACCCTGCGTCGCCTTCCCCGCACAGGTGCCATTGTGTTTGGCATACGTACGTACCAGTTCAAGGTGGAGGAGCTTGCACGGGAGCGGGGTGTCGCAGCACGCCTGGCTAGCGCTGTAAGGAGTTGGCCCGAGGACGTTGCGTCATTCAAGGGTCGTAGGAGGTACCGGGATGTCCTTCTCGGCTTTTTGGATGAGTGCGCAGAGAAGGATGGGGTCACTGGGCCAATAGAGGGAATGCTCCCATTTCCTTACTAGGTGCGGGGTAGCACGAGACACACGACCATTCAATCAACTGGTTCATCTACGTCATTCTCCACACTCATTGGACGCTTTGCTCATCAAGCCATCGTGTGATATTTTTAATGCTAGTTGTCTTTTGGGTCAAAGCCCGATCGTCCACAGACGAGCTGAGTCGCGTCAAGGCTTGTGGCCCACTGCACGCTTTGATGAATGAGTGGCGACTATTGTATTCTCAGGATGGTCCGGGCGATATGTATCGTTGCCTATCAAAGCGTGTATCCAAAGATTTCCGGATATGCAAGGAACAAAGGAACTACAAGCTGTAGTGGCCTGTGGCTTGTCCACTCAGATCCACCGCTACGGTGTATAAAAACCATGGGTGCATCGAACGTCCAGCATCCCAAACCCCCTGGAGCTTTCTTAAACGTTTCCATGTATCCTTCAACATACTACAGCGATGAAAGTTCAAACGAACTATATTTCGATGATGTGACGGGGCTTCCCCCTCAACCGAGACTTGAATGGGTCGACCTTACCACTTGGGATGACGGTGACTGGGGAAACCGGGTCTTCTCGAGAACCCACCCATACGAACTGCACGAGCCGTGGCCGTATCGTTTCGAGGTAAGTGTTGGAATATTGATGTACCTGTTTTCATTACTAATCTGGCCTTAGAACGACCAAGTTGCATGGATTTGCGCCAGTAACGGCGAATGGTATCACGGCAGAGTCAAAGGGCAACCAAAGAAAGGAAGGACAAAATGGGTAAGAAAACATACGCACTGTTTTCCTTGGATGAATAGTGACGTAGTTACAGGATCAATTTGGCCTGTTCTGGTGTGTGGAGTTCGCCATGGGAAGCGTTAAAGTTCGGAAGTGGTTCGCACCACTGGACGGAGAAATCAAACCGGACACCAGAAACACGGTACGCTTGTTGTGGGACGCTGGTGTCCTCAGCTATAATGTATGAATGAGTCCACCTTTTCTTGTTCATCCACAAACTTTGTTGCGTCTTCTACATTTGTATGGTTGTTAAAACAGTTGCACACACCTTAACATGACATGATTGTATTCAGCTTCACATAGAAATGCCTAACAAATTGTCCAAACCTCATGGATCGTTTTGGGTTTACCACGAACAGTAAAAACAAAGTCATCCTCTTCGACGCAGGCAATCCATGAAGCGTGCAACATCTGTCATCAACGTCAGATGGCAAAGAGGGAACAAGTTGAAGGTTATACATACGCTCTTGACTTGGGGACAGAGGTGTGGGGGCGCGATACCTGGCCGAATCATTCCTTGGGATCCTTGCGCCTGATGCCAGGGAATTACTCCATGGTGAGGATCAACAGGATCGATTATATCCGCGCCCTGTCAAGTGTGGCCGCAAACTCAATAGCATACACCTTCTGTGACCACCGATGGGGCTGGAAAGAAGTTGGATTAGAGCGCTAGCGAGTGAGCTCACCTGCGGAATTAAGCCAGAAAAAAATCGAAGGAGCCCGATTGTGCTTAGACTGTGGTTGTCACTTGCACTCGAGGCAGCTGTTCATGTACTGGACAATACAGGCGAACCCTCTGATGATAATAGTTTCGATGATAGCGGTTGTTGCTTGTTGATCCTAGGGCGGCCGGCCGACATTCAATTGCCAGAGTACTTCTAGACAAGGCTAAGTGGTGGCTGTACACTGGCTCCTGTCAAACTTCATCTACAGTTACGCCTCCTCCGCCTTCTTTCACCCGACCTTCTTTCAAAATGACGAAAACATATTTGATGAACAGTTTGGTGGAAAAGGTAACAGTGGCTTCATCGTATTCGCTTGGACGACTCATTACTATCGATTTTCTAGATGCAGTCCACCGACCAGGACTTTAGGTTCGCGATCATCCCCTACATGTGTCAAACTCGTTGATTCTAAAGATGTCAAAATTGGATCGCAGGTTCATGGGATTGAACGATCTAATGCTCGAGATCAAGCAGGACCCAAACAGCTTCTTTGGCGATGAAACCACTGAAAACAAGGTTCTTCGCCAGGTGCTCAAACTCGTCGAAGATACAATCTCCGAAGTCAAGAACCAGGCAGTCAAATGGTGTGTTTGATGTCAGCGCTCAGTGTTGGCTCCATCGCATTCAGGATCGCGTCTCACGTTACCTCAGCCTCGGTCAACTCATCAAGATTATCAGAGAGAACCAAATGGAACTTGTCGTGGACAGCCTTATCAATTATTCAGTTGGGAAGGACGAGGAGCTACGAGACATATCTGGACTTGGTTAGTACCCATACATTGTATGGGGCGATGGGTTTTGACGCCCGTCTTTAGCCTTGAAGACGATCACATCAGAACTACCCCCAGACGGCAAAATCGCTGGAAAGGCATGTGCGAAGCTTACGCCAAAGCTACTCGGGCAAGTTTCTAATGTAAGACAAACTCGGTTGAAAAACTTTCCTTTGACAAACATTTACTCCAGCACAACACTCCTCCTGAGACACTACTAGAGACATTGTCAACACTCTCGATCCTTATCACACGCTTCCCAGCTCACTTTGTCGATCCTGCTCTGAGTCCACAGCCACTTGCTGCCATTGCCCCTCTCCTCACACATCCACGCCCTGCAGTCAGGAAACGCGCTATATCCACTTTGTCTCAATTCGTCCCCGTCGCTCCACCAGAGTTGTTCTCGACTTTACTTCAGAACAACATTCTACCTTTCCTCGTAGCGAATGCCAACCCAGAACAACAGAGGACCACTGTGAACCTCGTCGCCGCGATCTTCAGGCAGTCGCCACAGCAGTTGACACCGTCGTTAGGAGACATCGTACCCGGCCTATTACAAGCAGTTAAACGTGACGATGACGAACTAAGGGAGGGTTGCCTGCAGGTAGCGTATATGTGTTTTAGAAATCTCTGGCTTTCGCTTACATGTCGAAGGCTTTGGAGACATTACTGCTGAGATCACCTGGGGAGGCCACGCCGTTCGTAGATTCCATGGTACATGTAGGGATCCAGTACATCAAATATGACCCTGTAAGTTGGATTTAATTTGCATCGCAAAGCAGTTTCTAATGTTTGATTAGAATTACGCTGGCGAGGAGGATGGGGAAGATGAGGAGATGGTAGATGCTGACGATGAGGACGACGATGGGGAGCTTGACCAGTTCGTTAACACTTTATGGTGTCTCCCTCACATGCTGATTTGCCCCAGGTACTCCGACGACGAAGATACCTCATACAAGATTCGTCGTTCCGCAACAAAACTACTATCAGCTGTGATTGTCACTCGTCCAGAACTCCTGGTTTCGTTGTACAAAAGTGTTTCTCCTGTTTTGATATCACGATTTAACGACAGAGAGGAGACAGTCCGCCTCGAGGTATGGGCGGCTTATGTCACGCTCCTCAATCAAACGAGTACGTACGGTGGCCTACCGCAAAGTCTGGAAGGGGACTCTGCTGTCCGCGGAAAGAGAAAGCGAGATAGTGAGGAGCGGATGGACGTCGAGGAAACTCCCCACACGCTTCTAAGGTCACAGGTTCCTGCGTTGTCAAAGGCGCTTCTCGGTCAGCTAAAACCACCGAAGACGCCGCCAGCGACCGTACAGGCCGGTTTCCGGCTACTCTACGCTCTCCTTGGTGTATTACCTGGGTCACTTTCCAGTCAGGTTGGCCCAATCGTGGCAACGTCGAAAAACATTCTCTCCCAGTCACCAACCACAACAACATCGACATTGCACTTGACATGTCTATCATTTCTTGCCCTCTTCCTCTCGACGCATGCACCTGCTGTATTCAATCTATCTTTGCCGACACTGACGTCCGTCCTTCTCAAGTCGCTCCATGAGCGCCACCCCCGAGTTGTATCTGAGGCGTTCCGCGTCTTCTCCGCGCTACTAAATGCCACACGACCGGTGAAGAACAGCGACTGGGCGGAACGGGTCTACGACGAAGCCCTGCAGCGACTCAGCACACATGACACGGATACGGAGGTGCGCAGTTGCGCAGAGGACTGCATGGCCGACCTTTGGATATGCGCCACAGACATGATGAAGTCTAAAGGCGGAAAGGAGTGGCAGGCGATATGCCGCACCACCGGCAATACTGGTGGGGCGGTCAAGGTTGTAACAAAGGTTGCTCGAGACGTGGATATTGGTGATCAATGGGTCAACTCTTGCTTGGAATGGATCATGGTACTGCTGAAGAAGAGTGGGCGTGGTGGAAAGCCGGAGATTTTCACTGCACTGGACACCTTGCTGAAAAGGTGCGCGTAAATTTCTCCTCTGGCTTTCCTGATGGTTTAACAAATACATCCGGTAGATATCAATCTGGAATACCTGCCGATCTTCCACCTTCTCTTATCCCTCAGATCAAGCTTTACGTCGGCACTTCAGATATCTCTTTGCTTTCGCAAGCACTTGCTATTTTAGCACTTCTCCTGGAACTGTCACCCTCAATCACGTTCCCCGTAGTCGAGAAAGAACTGCTCGCTGATATTTATCAGATCGCCCACTCTCCCCTCGTTTCCGGCGCGGCTCTCGATTCTTTACTTGCATTCTGCTCCGCCTTGGTCCAGGCAGACAGGCAAATTGCGACGCACGTTGTTCCCAACCTTGTCATTGGTGCTAACAAGTCTCCAAAGACGGAGGCGAGTCTAACCAACGTTGCAAAGTGCATCGGGCAGGTCGTCAGGAGTGCCCAAGGCGTTGCTGCTGGGACGATTGCTGAGTATTCCAAGGTTGTCAAGGTATGGGTCTTTATCTTGCCTCGTTTGCGACCCGTTCAAACCGTTGAACGAATAGAAATCGTCAAAAGCCAAGTCGTCATATGTTGTCCTCAGCCTGTTTATCTTGGGAGAGCTAGGTCGCTTCATGTAAGTACCTGTGTAATTGGAGGATGCGCCAACTCATATTACTGTTCAGCGATATGTCTATCCAACACGATGTATTTGATAATGCTATCGACCACTTTTCTGCAGAGGAGGAAGAGATAAGGACTGCGGCTGCATTCGCAGCTGGTGGGTGCAACATTAGCACAATTAGAGTGACTTGCACTAACTCGTAAGAAAGGAAACATTGCAATCGGGAACCTGCATTTGTTCCTCCCTGCTGTCCTCAAGGTTGCAGAGCAGGACCCATCCAAGAGACTGCTATCCCTTCACGCTCTGAAAGAGGTTGGTCACAGGAGTTCTCACCAAGTTGATCGTTTGCTGAAGATCTTGTTGTTTACAGGTCGTCACACATTGCTCTCACGGACAATTAGAGCCTGTTGCAGATGCTATTTGGACTCCTCTTTTCCATAATTCTACTTCCGACTCGGAAGAATCGACACGAAATGTTGCCGCGGCATGCCTGGGCAAACTCACGACTACGCACCCATCACGCTACCTCCCCCAACTCCACGCAGGTATACGTGATGCGAATCCAGCCGTACGCGCCACAGTTGTATCAGCGATTCGATACACGTTCGCTGAGAGCTCCCCCTCGTATGACGAACTTCTTGCCCCATTGATCATGGACTTTTTGAGTCTGATGAAAGATGCTGATTTAGTGCGTGATTTCATATCCGAGTTCTGCGAATCAACTGACGTCTCCCGTGCAGACCGTTCGTCGCCTCGCGCTATCTGCACTCAACTCAGCTGCACGGACGAAGCCACATCTTATTCGAGATCATCTGCCAACTCTTCTTCCTACTCTCTACGCCGAGACCAAGGTCAATCCCGAACTTATTCGGACCGTGCAAATGGGACCATGGACGCATAAAGTCGACGACGGACTTGAGGCGCGCAAGACCGCCTGGGAGACCCTTTATACATTAGTAAGTTCAATGCTGACAATCACTTTACATGGGTGACTGATCTGCATCCCGAACAGCTGGACACATGCCTCCACAAACTCGACCTTCCGACGTACCTCACATACCTCCTTCCTGCGCTCAGCGATCCGTCGGACGAGATCAAAGTGCTATCACATCTCCTCGTCTCGCGTCTGTCTTCCATAACGTTATGCACTCCCCTTCTCATCGCCCGCTTGGATGAGTTGACGCCTGCACTGGAGACGACAATGCAGGGCACGCCTGTCACCAAGGACACGGTTAAACAAGACTTGGAGCGCGCAGCAGAACTCAGGAGAAGCACGATGCGTGCGGTCGCTGCTCTGATGAAAGTAGTGGCGATTGGCAGTGCAGCGGGTGCGTCAGCCACGGGCGGAACCCAGAAGTTTGAAGCGTTTGTGGACGACGTCAAGAGGAACGAGCAGTGGGGACTCGAGTTCAGGGAGTTGGTCGGGCAATGATATGTTGATGATCCGAGAAGAGAAAGGGTGTCGAGAAGGACAGATGTTTGCAAGTAGGGAATGTGTACTTTTATGTTCCGGGTTACCGGCTACATCTTGACCGAGTTGAATCAAGTTCATCACATTGACCCGATGGGCCTCGCGGCCCCGCCGCTGCCCGGAAGGACCTTGCGCAGGCAGGACCTTATAACCCGGGCAGTTGCGAGCACCCACACCTACAGTAATTTTGGTGCGTGAAAGCGGAACATCAAGCACGACGATGTACTCCGTACGACGAGCACCGCTTGTCCTCGGTCGTGCCTCTGCGCAGAGATTGTATTCCACTACGCCGCCGCCTCGGACACGCACCCGACGTCCCATCCGAACAATCCTCTTCCTCACGTCCGCCATTTCTGGAGGTGCACTGCTCGGTCTATATTCCGACGCCAGGTCATGTCCCACACCTCCCTTCAAGCTGGCCGAGAGCACCCCTCGACCCGAACACGATATTTCACCGCCTCTCTCGGCGCTTCTCCGCACTTACCTCGTATACGGGCTCACCACGTGCGAGACGATCGTGGACCATGCACCCGTGGTACTCGACACCCTACTCAAGGTTCCTTTCATTGGGACAGTCGTAGAGAGCGTTGTGAGACGGACGTTCTTTGCTCATGTACGGTTCCTATATCCAATGTCCATGCCCTTCACCGATTGTTGCCTCTCCAGTTCGTAGGCGGGGAAACAGCCCGTGCAGCATATCCCCTTCTCTCTGCCCTGCGGAACCAGAATAAGGGCGCCTTGTTCGCCTACAGCGTTGAAGTAGACGAGCACGAAGCTTCCGGCGAACACCACATCGACAAGGGTCCAGATTCTGGAAAGACGAGCAAACAGCCCGTTCACAAACGCATCGTTGAAGAGATGATCCGGAGCATTGACGTGGCTGCTGATTTCGAGGATGAAGTCGGTACTCGACAAGTAACAGGCAGACGGACCTGGGTTGCGATCAAGCTGGTGCGTCATCCTGTCGTTTTTTGGACGTTGTTGGTACACCAGCCTATAGACGGCCCTCCTCCCGAATGCGGATGCGCTACGCAACTTGTCTCTCCATCTAACGCGCACCCGACACGCGTTGAGTCCACCAGTCCCTTATCCTGGTACCCCGGAATCGTCGGATCTATCAATTCTTCATAGTCGGATCCCGGAGCGCTCGCCACTGACATCACAAGACGTGGAAGATCTCAAAGAACTCTACCATGACCTGAACAGGATATGCGCACGTGCCAAAGATCGAAGTGTCAGGATTATCCTTGACGCCGAGCACAGGTATTCTGGATCCTGTGTTGCTTGGCATGCTCGTGTGCTCACATGACGTATAGTTGGTATCAACCCGCTATCGACGCTTTTGGACACGCATTGATGGAGCGCTTTAACAAGCTTTCTAATCGACGCGGCCGGACGGGTATATTTGCATCTGGATTAAGAAGCGCTCAAGCGGAAGAGCTGCAACCCATAGTTTATGTCACATATCAGGCCTATCTGAGAAGGTCAACTTCAGTTTTCGTTGAGCCATGTCCGCGCTAGAACTGACTGATTAACGACGGTAGAACGCCCAACCATCTCACGCGGTCGCTTGCACTCGCACGACAGAACAACTACGCACTTGGTGTTAAGCTCGTGAGGGGCGCGTATCACCCCCATGAACTTGCAGCATATTCCGCCGCGGCTTCTTCGGGTTCCATCGCTATATCACCTGACCCATACCCGCCGGTCCACTCTTCTAAAGTAGACACGGACGCCTGTTACAATGAATGTGCAACGCTTCTTGTACGAACCATCGCTGACGATGTGAAATCGTCTGCAGGTCGTCCACCACGGATTGGGGTCCTCTTTGGTACTCACAACTGGATGTCGTCCGAATTGATACTCGGAGAGTTGGTCAAAAACGGTCTGGCGCACGAAGACACGGCGAGTACCGACGGCATTCACAAGGGTACCGTGATGGTTCCGTCCGAGGTTGCGGAGAGGCTTACCTTTGGCCAATTGTATGGTATGTCTTGCCTCTATCATCTCTTTCTGGTCTGTCCACCTCACATCCTTTCGTTTCGTTGTAGGAATGTCCGATTCGCTCACGAATTACCTCGTTGGACGTATAAAGAGTACCACACCGTGCATTATCAAGTACGTTCCCTACGGTGCACTTGTAGAGGTGGGTCTTTGTTCCACACTTTTACGAGGTTACATCGAAACTAACTATTTTGTTCTTTCGTAGGTGATGCCATACATTTCTCGCCGTGCTATCGAGAACAAGTCCGTACTTGGAAATGGTGGTGCAGTGCGGGAGAGGAAAGAAGCCGCAAGGCTAATATGGAAGAGAGTATTCGGTGGTGTTGGATTGTGAACCGTCCGCGATGGACACACTGATGCAGCAGAGGTCTCATTTCCAGGAATTAATCATGGTTTCATTCAACAGTTTCTTTTCTCGGGTTTGATGTCACCTGCACATCATAGTTTTATTCCCATCCCATCTTTACAACTGCACTGGTACATCACTTATATTTGAAATACCCACTCTCGCGATCATTTGGTGCTGCCAGTGATCGGCTCGTTCCTCTATTCCATCGCCTGAACTATTTTAACCACTGTGCCATCGCTAATTGGCTATCGTTTGCCCGTATGTCCCTTTGCCTGATAGTCCGCAACCTCTCCCGGAGCGTCGTGCCGTTTCATTGCCAAGTCGTATTTCAAGGCCAATGCCATCCCCCACAGTCTTGGACCGCACGGCAACGTGAGTTCGTTTTTACAAGCTTCTTTAGCCGCGGTTCGCCGACACTCAAGTGTGCTGTAGCCAACCCTGTGTTGCTTCCCTAATCTATTGGACCCGACCTTTTCCTGCCGAACGTGGAAGTCCAAAGGACCTGGATCAATCGGACCTCTCACACCACATGACTTCTCGAATACCAGGGACAATCCCAGCGCGGTCATGGGTCGCATGGTAACATGCGCTCCTTTCACCAATCCAACCTTGACAGCCGTTCGCCGACACTCAAATATGTAGCAGCCAACTTCTATTTCATCGCTAGTTGAGCATCAGACCGTACTCTCATCGTGGAAGCACTGACCAATCTCTCTCCGAAACCAGAGCCATCCCTATCACCCAAAGGGCATGAGCAATCATGGGTCACACGACGACGTGCGTTCCTTTCTCAGGGATCCTGAACAGCAGTGTCCATACTCACGTATGATGTAGTGGACTGCCTTGCTTGCCACGCTGTCTGTTGAGCCCAACCTTTTGGTGCTGGACCGCAGTGACATTTCACGACTGTTTCGGACCGTGTGACTCCGAGTTCTCCTCGCATCCTGCCCCAGAAATGGGGAGCCAGATGTGTTGAATTGGACTACCCAATCATGAGTTTACATGGTAGCGTACGTTCACTCTCTTTTTGAACGTTGGTTTACGAATATAGCGTGACATGAACTCTCCATCTTGTAGTCGATCTCGCGCGTGTTCGCCATTCACACACCATCGAGCACACAATTGAAACGTTGAAACGAGAGTAATGAGTAAGATTGGCGTTGAGCTTGGTGGACCGGTCAATTCTATGGACCAATTTCGTTTTACGGGGACAACCGCAGTGGTCACAGCTAGACACACAGTGGAGCTTGGTTAAACCCGTTTCAAGTAAACCAGTGTAACCATTGTATGTATTGCTCAAAGTCACTAGTTCAAACCGTACCAGTGAACACCCTGGTGAATTCAACGAAGCCACCTAATAGGAGACTAGAGCTCGATCAACATCTCCTCCCTCCGCTCCTGCGGAGGTGCAGACGGCACGGATGGTGCGTACAGGTCATACGCTGGCGCACTTGTGGGAGCAGCAGGGAAGGCGGGAAGTGGCGGGTTCGGTGGTGGCTGAGCTGGCAGTGGTTGCGAAGGCTGTTGGGGTGCGTGCACAGGTTGCGCGCGCGAGAAGGACTGTAGGCGAATAGGTGGAGCGTATGAGACCGTAGTTGAGCGCGAAAGTGATGGATGTGGCTGCCTAGACAGTGGAGGCGAAGCAATGGATGGGCGAGACGAGATCGTGCGAGCCCGTACAATGGTGCTTCTACCTGGGGACATAGTGGTGGGAGGAACGGGTGAAGCAAGAGCAGGGGCTGATGCAGTCAGTGCATGCTGTGGGATGGATTGCGGATGAGATTCGTGGAGAGGTAGCGTAGTCTCCGTTCCTAGTCCCTGTGTTTGATCGTTTACCCCATCCAAGTTGTCCCCAAGGGGGATAGACACAGGTTGATAGCTCTGCGTCGCTTGCGCACCATAGAAGGGCTGCAGCGACGGTGAGGACACGGATAGTAAAGGCGGTGACGTCATCTGGCGGTGTGGTTCTTCCTCAGCCGACCAAGGGTTATATGAGGGGTGGGAATACGAGGGTCCCAACGTGCTCGGCAACGGAGGCGGGAGTAGAGCATATGATGGTTGGAAGGAAGTCTGTACGGCGGGTGATTGCGGGACTTGAGAAGAAGAATGACCTCCTCGGGAAGCGTATGCAGAGGACGAAGGGGCCCATTGATTGTATTCGTTTGGTCCTTGGGACTGAGCGTAGCCATTGGGGGCATACGCTGGCCCAGCAGGAAGTGTCGGTGCGCGACCATGGTCTGGAGGTGTAGTATGACGCCAAGCCGGGTGAGAGATCTGTTTGGTGAGCAATTTATCGTAAAGTTTCACCGCTTGCGACAATTTTTCGTGCATTTCGGACAACATCTCTGCAATCAGAGAGCCACGAAAGCGAATTCAGGGGATTTGGACACGATGGAATGAAGTAAACGCTTACGCTCTTTTCTCCCGGTATCGTCCAAACTCATCGCCAGCTTCGGTCTGAGCCCGTTCGCCTTGTCGAACAGTTCACTAACGGCGGGATACCGCGACATGTCTCTTCCACCCTGGGATTGTACCTGTTCGATGGTCTGGCTGAACGTGAGGATGACATCCGATTCAAGAGGTTCAAGGTCATAGCTCGGAATCTTGGGTACAGATGGGGTAGGAGTGACAGTTGGTGGGTAGGAAGAAGGGTAGCCCATGCCTTCAGCGGATGCCATTTCCGTTGGTGCACTGGGCTTCGGCATGTTTGCCTCTCTCAGACTTGCCTCTATCGCAGCTCTCAAATCTAGATCATCTTCGTCATCAGCAATTGCGGTTCTGGGTGGTGCCGAATTGCGTCTGTCTTTATCGGGGTAGGTCGTACGGTCGACAATGGGTGGTTCGGAGGCCTGGGAATATGACTGCGATTGGTAGGGAACATATCCAGGATGCTTGGTGGATGCAGAGGACGCGCCGACTTCCTGAAGGGAGAGTTGAATCGCACGTTGGAGCTCGGCATCGAAGACGTCGCGAGCGTTGCTGTTTCGGGGGCTGTACATGCTCGCGGATTGTCGATGGCCTTTGTCGCTGCACAGACTAAGTATGTATGACGAGAAGGATTGATATTATTCACGTACATCCGCTCATTCTTGCGTAAAAGTTTTGAATGACAACTATCGCAAACTCTGATGGGCTGAGTAATACCAAAATGGGGAAGGGGAATCGTTTTGGATGAGCACTGTTGGTCGAAAACCTGGCCACAGTTGCGGCAGTGGTGTTTCCGGTTTGTGAACGTGAAGGGAGTTCGACAGCGTAGACAAACATCGGAGTCTATCCACTCTGGGGCAGTTGAGGTGTCGACCATGGCAGAGTTGGCGAGGGCGAGGTCCTTTGGAGGAAACTCGTAACCTGGATGGCCTGAGTAAACATTAATAATGAAGAGCAGCGAACGTACCTTCACTCTTGAGGGTCTTGTAAACTTGACCCACGTAACTCAAAGACGGCTTTCCTTCAAACGCGAGAGCCCAGTTCTGGATGTGCTTGAGTACCTCAGACTTTACAGCATGATTCAGACCGGGGATCTTGAGGATGGAAACGAGGTTGTCGATGAACTCTCTGGAAGCTATTTCGGCCAAGAAGTGATCACCCCCGTTCTTGACGCATATGTCTGTAAGCTGAGGGCTGCGGATGAGGGATGTGCGTCAAGGGAGGCGAGACGGCACTTACGCTTAGAGCAAGAATTTGTACGTTCGGGTTCTTGTGGTTGAGACGGCGCTTGAGGGCGCGCATGGCGTCCTTCGCAGGGGCCGACTTTGAGCGGATTTGGTCGCATATTTCAAGATTGAGTGCGACGTCCTCGGTGCCGGCTGGAATGAGCTCCGAGGTCGCCTTGTCTAAGAGAAGTGAGTGCTCGACGTCGGCGACGACGAGGACAGTGCTCACCGATGGCGTCGTCGATCTGAGTCGTTCCCCAGAGCCAGCTAGTCAGCGATGTCATCCTGCTTTGTCGTAGTACGCCTCGATAGCTGCTTGCGCACAGCCACTCCTGTGCCGTCCACACACAACTCCGACATTCAATCTCCGGCGTGCGTGTGCCGACCGAGCCGGATGTCAAATTCGAATCAACCCCCTCACATGTGGGTGCTTTTGCCATTTTTGGTGCTCTGAGTGACAAAGCGACTTGGGTGACTCGGAGCCGGCACACTCGTGAATTGTGTCGGAGTTGGAACGTGCGACTCATTCACAGCTTGTTCCCAAACAACCATCGTCGCTCGAGACCGGGTCAACACTGCTCCTCGTCGTGCGCCCCAACGATCACTACAAGGCGTCTTTTCGAGCACCTGGCACCGCACAACACCAAAGGAACCTCATTCGCCTGTTTTTCCCTGGTTTTGTCTGCCTTTTTGTCGCCTTTTTCGGTCACAATAACAAGTCCTACATCAAAGCTCAAAAAATTGCAAATCCTCGACGTTTCTCCTTGCAAAGACCATTACGACCTCGATTCGCGTTAATTCACGTCTTGGACCGTCTTTCCTCTCCTTTAATACACACCCCCCCACCGCTTGATCCAGACGCGCGTTCAGTTTCTCCATCTATCGCTTCTAGTCATGCTTGGTCACCAGTTCGCGTACTCAGCGGCTCCCATCCGCAAGGTCAAGGAAGTCCAATTTGGCATCCTTTCTCCAGAGGAAATCGTACGAGCTATTTCCCCAGTCATTCTTACCACAGACGATTAATCGCTCTCCTATTCCGCAGAAAGCTTATTCTGTAGCCAAGATCGAGCATCCAGAAGTCATGGATGAGACCACCCATAAGCCTAAGCTTGGTGGCTTGATGGATCCCCGTATGGGTACCATCGACCGAAATTTCAAATGCCAAACCTGCGGAGAGGGTATGTCTGAGTGTCCTGGACACTTCGGCCACATAGAACTGGCCAGGCCAGTCTTTCATCCCGGTTCGTCTTGTTCATTGTCCCGAAACATTCATTGAATCTTGACATTCCGTAAAGGTTTCATTGTCAAAGTGAAAAAGATTCTCGAATGCATATGTGTAAACTGTGGGAAACTTAAGGCCGATATCGTGAGTCGCGTTTAACTCTACTCGTTTCGCACCCCACCTCCCAATTTTCTGGGGGCTCTCTCCGTAATCCACCGGAGAACCCCAAGCCCGCACCGCGGTAGTCCCTCGAGCTATCGAGGCGTTTGACCTGCTGTGGCGTGGCTGACGCGCGTTTTCGGTCGCTTGATCGCCGCGTGAGCCATTGCAAGCGCCCAGTGTTGGTTGGACACGAGATGCGTGGTGAAATGGGGCGCTGAACGAGGAGTGCGAGAATGAAACGGTGACCACTAGTGGTGTGCTGACGGCATGCTTTGTGGTCCCGACTCTTCTGCTTCTCTCTTGCCTGTGACGCAAGTGAGAGAGTGGCATCCTGTGGCCTAGCATATACATTAATGTTGTGCTTGTCCGCTGCCTCCTTGTGACGCTTTGCTTGTAGTAGTAACCCTTTTGCGCACGTCGCATCCTTCTTCCGAACATGATTACTGACGTTTTTATCCCTCCACACTTGCAATTTTCGTCGATTCTCCTTCAATATGATGTGCGTTTATCAGTCCGACCCAAATTTTGCCGACAAAATACGACATGTTCGCGATCCTAAAGCCCGGATGGCCATTGTCTGGGCGCATTGCAAGACGAAAATGGTTTGCGAAACTGACGAACCCAAAGAGGAGGGCGTTGAAGGGGATGCCGAAGAGCCCAAGAAAGGGCATGGTGGTTGTGGTCACATCCAACCACAGATCCGAAAGGAGGGTCTCAAGCTATTCGTCCAGTATAAGCGACCCAAGGACGAAGACGAGGTTCGTATGAGTAACGCAATGTGTTAAGGACTGACCTTGCTAAACGTTCGACCATTTGAATATAGGACGTCAAGTCTCTGCAGCCGGACAAAAGGCTGTTCACGCCTTCCGAAGTGTACACCACGTTCAAAAAGATGTCTGATTCGGATTTGCACTTGATTGGACTTTCGGACGAATATGCGCGGCCCGAGTGGATGATTTTGACCGTGATGCCCGTACCCCCGCCTCCTGTCCGCCCGAGTATAGCTGTGGATGGAGGTGCAATGAGGAGTGAAGACGATTTGACCTACAAGCTCGGAGATATCATCAAAGCTTCTGCAAATGTCCGGCGATGCGAACAGGAGGGAGCTCCAGCACACGTTATCACGGAATTTGAGCAACTGTTGCAGGTGAGCCCAACGAACAGTTTATGTTCGCATCCCATTGCTGACGCAGCTATCGACTACTTCTTTGACGGAAGTTCCACGTTGCCACGTATATGGACAACGATATCGCTGGCATTCCACAAGCTTTGCAGAAGAGTGGCCGTCCGGTGAAAGCCATTCGTGCGCGTCTCAAAGGAAAGGAAGGCCGTCTCCGTGGTAACTTGATGGGGAAGCGTGTGGATTTTTCCGCACGAACAGTCATCACTGGTGATCCAAATTTGGAACTGGATGAAGTCGGTGTCCCGAGGAGCATCGCTATGAATTTGACGTATCCTGAGCGAGGTATGTGCGGTGATGCTGACGTGGTAAAGTTCAAAAATAGATTGATGCTTTTGGGACTTAGTGACGCCGTATAACATTGCTTACCTCCAGGAGCTTGTACGGAACGGTCCTTCAACGTATCCTGGAGCAAGATACGTTGTTCGCGATACTGGTGAACGTATAGACTTGCGATACAATAAGCGTGCGGATGCTTTCCTCCAGTATGGGTGGATTGTCGAGAGGCATCTCAAGGATGGAGAGTAAGTCGTCGTTATCTCGTTTCGAGGGTGCGAGTTATAATGGGCTAACTTGCTGAACCGCGACTAGTTTCGTCCTTTTTAATCGACAACCCAGTTTGCATAAGATGAGTATGATGAGCCATCGGGTGAAGTTGATGCCGTATTCTAGTACGTTTATATTCCGTTCCGGCTCCGGGTTTGGAGGCCTGACTGACTGGATACGCAGCATTCCGTTTAAATTTATCTGTTACGCCACCTTACAATGCCGATTTTGACGGTGATGAAATGAACATGCAGTATGTCAATCTTACTTCATTCGATTGTTTGCTTGACTTAGGCGGGTACTCTAGCATACCCCAGTCTGAAGAAACCCGTGCCGAGTTGAGCCAGATTGCATGGGTTCCACGTCAGGTCAGTAATTTGTTCTAGTATTAACTTCGAGTTTGGTACGAAGTTTCCGCAGATTATATCCCCGCAAGCGAACAAACCCGTTATGGGTATCGTACAGGACACGCTGTGCGGCATCCGCAAGTTTACCCTGCGAGACTCATTCTTGGACTGGAACCACGTCCAAAACATCCTTCTTTGGCTCCCTGATTGGGATGGCAATGTCCCCACTCCTGCGATCATCAAGCCGAAACCCCTTTGGACAGGGAAACAAATCCTGAGCATGGTCATTCCCCGTGGTATCAACATTCACCGCGCACCTGATCCCAAGTCATGGAATCCTGTCTTCGACGACGGCATGATGGTGGACAATGGTGAAATTCTTTTCGGAATCGTCGACAAAAAGACCGTCGGTGCAACACAGGGTGGTCTCATTCACGTCGTCTTCCGCGAGAAGGGTCCAGAGGCCACGCGATCGGTATTTACGGGGATTCAAATGGTCGTCAACTTCTGGCTATTCCACAATGGTTTCAGTATCGGCATTGGTGACACAATCGCAGGCCCCAAGGTGATGAGTTACATCACCCAACGTATCGGGGAGAAGAAGCAGCAGGTCGCGGAGATAATCGATGACGCTTACCATGACCGGCTCAAGCCTATGCCAGGGATGACTATTCGGGAGTCATTCGAGAGCAAGGTTGAGCGAGAGCTGAACCGCGCTCGTGATGACTCAGGTCAATACGCTCAACAGAATCTGAAGGAAGACAACAACGTCAAGCAGATGGTCACCGCTGGGTCGAAAGGTTCCTACATCAACATTTCTCAGATGTCGGTTTGTGTGGGGCAGCAGAGTGTGGAAGGGCGCCGTATACCGTTTGGATTCCGCCATCGGACGCTACCGCACTTTACGAAGGACGACTTCAGCCCCGAAGCAAGAGGGTTCGTAGAGAACTCCTACCTGAGAGGGCTGACGCCCCAGGAGTACTTCTTCCACGCCATGGCTGGTCGAGAGGGATTGATAGATACGGCCGTCAAGACAGCTGAGACAGGTTATATCCAACGACGTCTCGTCAAGGCGTTAGAGGATGTCATGGTTTGCTACGATGGTACCGTGCGGAACTCCCTGGGAGATCTCATTCAATTCATCTATGGTGAGGATGGGATGGACGGCGCGTTCATCGAGCGGCAGAAGATCGAGACGTTTGGGATGTCGGACAGGGAGTTCGAGCATAACTACCGAGTGGACGTGACGGATAAAGAAGGAGGTTTTTTACCAGGTGTTTTGCAGATCGGCATCGATGACAGCTCGCTGGAGTTGCAGGCCAAGCTGGATGAAGAATACGCGCGGCTCGTAGAAGACCGCCGTGGCTTGCGAGCATTCGTTTTCCCCCGCTCCGACGGTCTCACACCGCATTACCTCCCTGTCAATCTGCAGCGTATCATCCAAAACGCCACCCAGATCTTCCATATCGATCGGCGAAAACCCAGTGACCTCGAGCCTGCATACATCGTCGACGCCGTACATCAGCTCACGGAGCGACTCCTGACTATCCCTGGGGATGACCCGCTGAGCAAAGAAGTACAAATCAATTCCTCGCTCACCTTCCGCATGCACGTACGTGCTACGCTAGCGACGCGACGCGTTCTGGAGCAGTACCACCTGAATCGGGAGGCGTTTGAATGGGTTCTAGGAGAAATCGAAGCAAAGTTCAACCAGTCGCTCGTGAACCCCGGCGAGATGTGCGGTACGCTTGCTGCACAGTCCATCGGTGAACCGGCTACCCAGATGACACTGAACACTTTCCACTATGCTGGTGTTTCCAGCAAAAACGTTACCCTCGGTGTGCCACGTCTTAAGGAGATTATCAACGTCGCCACGAACATCAAGACGCCGTCGCTCTCAGTCTACCTGGCGCCGGAACTCGCGGAGAGTAGCACCCTGGCGAAGAATGTCGAACAAGAGTTGGCGTATACGTCGCTCCGAACCGTCACTGCTGCCGTCGAAATTTGGTATGACCCTGATCCTACGTCGACCATCATCGAGGAAGATTCCGTATTCGTCGAATCGTTCTTCGCAATTCCAGATGATGAGATTGAGTCGAAGCTGCACCTTCAGTCCCCATGGCTTCTCCGGTTGGTGCTCGACCGTGCGCGGATGATTGACAGAAAATTGACGATGGCGTACGTCGCCGGCCGGATTGCGGAGAGCTTCAAGACAGATTTGTTTGTCATCTGGAGCGAAGACAACTCAGAGAAGCTCGTCATCCGGTGTCGTGTTCTTGGTGGGGCGGACAAGGACGAGGACGGAATGGGGGCAATTGAAGAAGATATATTCCTTCGCCAGCTGGAGAACACGATGCTCAACTCCGTCAATCTTCGCGGAGTGCCTAGTATTCGCCGGGTCTTTTTGCAGGAGCATGACAAGGTGTTCCACAATGAAGAGGGTTCCATCAAGACAAAAAAGGAATGGATGCTAGAGACGGACGGCGTCAACCTCAAAACGGTCATGACCATCGACGGGGTCGACTTCACGCGGACATATTCGAACAGCTGCGTGGAAGTGTTCAACGTGTTGGGCATCGAGGCCGCCCGCGCAGCTATCATGAGAGAGTTGCGTGGTGTCATTGAATTCGACGGTTCGTATGTGAACTACAGACACCTCGCGCTGCTTTGCGACCTCATGACACACCGTGGTACATTGATGGCTATCACTCGCCACGGTATTAACCGTGCTGATACGGGAGCTCTCATGCGATGTTCGTTCGAGGAAACGGTGGAAATCTTGATGGAAGCTGCAGCCGTTGGAGAGAAGGATGACTGCCACGGTATTGCGGAGAACGTGATGTTTGGGCAGTTGGCACCAATGGGAACTGGCGCTTTCGATGTTGCGCTGGACATCGACATGCTCAAGGATGCTATCGTCGATCACCGCCTCCCGGTTCAAAACATGCTCGCAGCCCACGCGGACGGTGGTATAACACCGGGACAAGTGGCGATGACGCCATACGATACCAACTCCCCTGCATGGTCCGAGACCGCGTTTAAAGGCGAGTCGGCCGCATTCTCACCGCTCGCTGTCCAAGGTGGTGAAGACGCCGCAAGTTTCTCCTTCCTTGGGTACGGGCAAAGCCCACTTGGTGCGGGTGGAATGTCGCCCGCCGGACCAGGTTATAGTCCCAGCTCTCCGAATGCATACTCCCCCACATCTCCATATGTTCCCCAATCGCCGTTTGGTGGTGCCACATCACCCTTCGGGACGTCGCCGTACGCATCGTCGCCGTTCTACGACCGAGGGAGGGCACCGACGTCGCCGACATACTCGCCGACATCCCCCGCGCTAAATTTGACATCGCCGGGATACTCGCCCACGAGTCCGAGATATTCGCCTACGTCACCGTCATTCTCGCCAACGTCGCCTCGGTATAGCCCCCAGTCTCCATCGTTCAGCCCTACGTCACCGCGGTACTCACCGACTAGTCCGTCATTCAGTCCTGCATCCCCGAGATGTAAGTGTCTTCGTTTCGTCTATCTGGCAGAGTTTCCTGACATGTCTATAGATTCACCAAGTATGCATCTTTGCCGTTCTGTTAATTGCGTACTACTGACACTTCTAAACCCGTCTTACTGTCATTGCAGCTTGTACGTCCTATTATCTCTGGTTGGATTTCAACGCTAATGACCTTGGTAGCCCCGGCTCACATGTCTCCTTCCTCACCGAAGTACTCTCCCACCTCCCCGACGTCACCCTCGTCACCCAAATACTGTAAGCATTCGTTTTCTCGAGTATTTAACCTACCCACACTTTCACAGCCCCCACCTCTCCCACATATTCCCCAGCTTGTGAGTTTCTCCTCGTGGCCTGACCTCTCCTTTCACTGATCTACCTGGACCACTACTAGCTCCGGCGTACTGTGAGTATTTAATTGCATTTTTGCTTGGACTACTGACGGTCACCTCCACCAGCTCCGGCGTCCCCAGCATACAGCCCGACGTCACCACAGTGGTCGCCTTCCAGTCCCGCCCAAAACGGATCTACTGTTCGCTCTCATTCCTACAGTACATCGCCTTCCTGGGAGTAAGTTCCCTGCACTCACACCTTGTTGATTTGTTGTTGGGTGCTGGGAGTCATGTCGTCTCGCTTTGTTCCTGTGTCATGTGACCGTCGTCGTTGCTGGAGATGCGGCAATTGACACTTGGGATGTTGGGATGTCATGGTATCTAGCACCTAGTCTTGCCTTGTTCTGTAGTCTTTGATTCTATGTTTTTGCCTTTTCTTTTTCCTGCCCCGCAATGCCATGTAGAATAACACAGTTTTTACTATACGAGCTAAATTTCCATAGTTGTGGGTGCGAAATAACAACCCAATGACTAGTACTAGTACAAGTACCGGTTCAATTCCGTGTGCTTGCTTCTGTTGTGCTGCTATCACAAGTACATTGTTCTGGGCTACAGTTTATCTTGTCCTTCATGGAGATGTCTTCTACACCGTCCCGTCCTCTAGGCTCAGGGCAGTCACGCTCGATAACGACGCGCCCAGGTACTGCTCGCCCCCAGACCGCCGCGTCAACAAGACACGAAGGTAGCTATGTGATCGCTCTCCTCGAAAGTCGCGGAGTCGCGCACGAAGTGGGTATCGCGGCAATGGACAGAGACACGGGACGGGTCATGCTCGTCCAGGTAGGGTCAAAGTTCCGTCTCTCCAGGGGTCGTCTCTTCATCTCATCACCTTCTCGTTGGCTGGGACTGTCCTCCTAAAGCTTGCAGATTGTCCGACGTACGTCAAGACGCTGCATCAGATGCACATTCATTACCCCTCGCTTGTTCTTGTCCCTGATACATTCATCGCTGCTACGGATGCAACGCTGGCATCTGCCGCAAAGAAGCCACCAACCACGTCCTTGTTGGTACAGTTCATTATGGAGGAGTTTCCCAATATCCCTTTAGAACCAGTCGCACGGAAGTACTGGAACGACGGGGCAGGTACGTCCATTGCGCGTCACTTTGCCATTTGTTCGTAACCCATGGCAGGAATGGACTTTATCACGCAATTATGCGTCGAAAATGACGAACGGGCTGCTACCCTCGTCTCTGCGTCAGACAAGTGCAGCATATATGCATCATAGATCTGTACCCTGCACTGATATCGACGCACGATAGATACTACGCACTTTCTGCGACGTGTGCATTGTTCAAGTACTGTGAAAGCCGCTTGAACACCCGTTTTTCGTCTGGTTCCCTTCGCATACGCTATGCATCCGTCGAGGGTACAATGTTGATTGACCCCGAGACGGCCAAAAATCTTGAACTTGTCAAGAATGTTATGCACAAGAAATCATCACACACACTCTTTGGGTAAAACATTCCACCTGGTGCTTTACTGATTGAATTTTTATGAGAGCAGAGTTCTTAATCACACGTATACCGCGATGGCTTCTCGCTTATTGCGCACGAACATCTTGGCACCGTTGACGGGTACCTAAGATCTCTCGGTGACTATTGGTTGGACGATGATCGATGACATTTCAACGTTTCAGGTATTGAGGCTATCAACGCCCGTCTTGATGTTGTGGCAGGCATGTCAACACTTCGTTATCCTGTGTTCAAGTTGTTGTCCTAACTTTATGTACAGAGCTGATTCAAAATGAAGATCGATTCTCTCAGATACGAGATGCACTCAAGTATCTCAACAAACTGGATTTTGACAAGTTAATATCATCAGTCAGACGAACCACTCCCCGCCTCTGACAGTAGTTCAAACCTCAAATTATTTAGCTCGCAACACTCGAAGTTCGCCCATCGAATTCTGCCAAGTTCGCGTCTACTCGGGTTTCTCAGATGCTCTCTCTTCAGATTATCATTCGAAACTTACCTTTCCTTCAAAAAGTATTGGCAAATAGCAAATCTCAGCTCTTACAAGTCATACATGAGGTATATCAACCTTTATTCCAACATAATCTCTGCTTCATGAATCCTTCAGATGATCTCAGACAACCGTCTTGCGCTTATCGCAGACCTTATTACGGACAATTTGAATGACGCAGTCGGTCCGAGCAAGGTTCGCACTAATGGAGCCCCGCCTCGCTCGCTCACGGAGTGATTCCATTCAGGGTGGTCTTGCGGCTGTCAATGCTAGAGTATATGCGGTGAAGGTGAGACGCTCCACGCTTGCTCTCGACGAACTGCAGACACCCTTAGTCCAGGCCAACCGTAATCGTCTCCTCGACGTTGCGCGGGAAACCTTCAAAGAGAATGTTGGAGATATATACCAGCTGAACTCCGCATTATCAGAGAAGCACGGATTACCGATCACACTGGTCTACCAAGAAAGTGGTTTTGTCTTTGCGATGAAGAAAGATGAGTTGGAAGGAGAGCTTCCCAAAGGTTTTCTGAATATTTCGGCGCAAAAAGGAAGATGGATATTTTCAAGCATGGAATTGGTGTGTAATATCCTGCCCTGCACTGAGTGTCACTTACATGCGGGCAATTTTCAGAAGAAGTTGAATGCGCGGATGAAGGACGCGCTAGATGAGACTCTGATTCTCAGCGATAAGTAAGCATATGTATGTACATACACGGACGCATTGACTGACGCCATCAGGATCATTCAAGAGTTGTTAGTCGAAGTATTGTCGCACTCTGGTGCTCTATACACTGCATCTGAAGCGGTAGGCACCTTTCCCTCATCATACCAATGTTCCTCACTCCGGCAGGTGGCCTTGATTGATCTCCTTTGGTCGTTTGCACATACTTCTATAAGTGAGTACCTACTCTTAATGCGCGAGGCAATGTTGATCCTTGTCGCAGTAAGAAACTATGGTGATTACGGCACTGTTGTTGCAAGTCATATGGGCTCAAGAACTTGTATGACCGCGCAGTCCGCCCAGAGTTTACAGGCACTCTCGCGGTCAAATCGGGCCGACACCCGATTCTGGAAACTGTCCATGCTGCTGGAACATTGGTTGCGAATGACATATACTGTTGTGATGCATCTCACTTCCAGATCATTCAAGGCCCGAAGTGAGTATGTCCCTCTGCGATAGAGAATAACTCATTTTTTATCGCTAGCATGTCCGGTATGCGAAATTGGCAAGGGAAACTTGAACACCTTCCTTACATGTAGTCAGGGAAAAGTACCTATCTCCGCCAGACGGGTCTCTTGGTCATCGTGGCGATGTGTGGTTGTTTCGTCCCCGCTGACTATGCAAGCTTCCGGTGAGTTATCCCATCCAAGGTCAAATTTAGGTCCCAAACTCAGTTGCTCAGCATCCATGATGCCCTTTTATCCCGTTTGTCCAATGACGACGACATGGAGAAAAACCTGAGTACGTTTGCAAACGAGATAACTTCCTCAGCAATGATATTAGGAAAGTGTCCCTCTTTTTTTTTTTTTTTTTTTTTTTTTTTTTTTTCAGATTTCGGACTTACCGCTATAATAGGGCTCGCAACACCCCAAACACTCGTCCTGGTGGACGAGCTGGGCCGTGGAACTTCTCCTTCCGAGGGTGTTGGAATTGCACACGCCATTGCAGAAGAACTCATAAGGATCAAGGTGGGTGTGGGGTTGGCGTCCGACTGTGCTGACTTCTTGCGTTTAGTGCTTCGTGTTGTTCGCAACGTTCGTTCTTCCTTCTTTAAGTTGAAATACCATTGTTTCACACCCCCCCTTAGCCACTTCCATGAGTTGTCGACAACACTCTCCCGGCAACCCTCGGTAGTGAAGTAAGGGCTGGTTTTAGATACGAGCCTACCGCATGATTATCTGAGCTCTTTTTTAGCCTACATCTTTCTGTCCAGGTCAGTAACTCTCATCTTCCGAACCGTCGTTGTGGGAAATACTCTGTTAGCGTACACGGAAATCTTCGTCTAGCCTTGGCATGGTATTCAAGTACAAGTGGGTGGCGACCTTCGTGCAAGTTTCTTAACGTATCACGCCTAATGCATGCAGAATAATGGACGGTCTTCCCGAAGACCTGGATCACTATGGTTGGCTCTCGTGCCTCAAGGATGACATACTACTACAATAGTAACTTATAGGCCTCGAACTCGCTCGACTTGCCGATCTGCCCAGCGATCTTATAATAGAAGGTAGGAGAGTGGCAAATGCTCTGGCGGGCCTGCACGCCCGAAGGGAAGAAGAAAGTCAAACAACTATCGTGGCAACGCGGCGCCGTGCCGTCGTGAAGGTGTGTCTTGCATCTGGTTTCTCGCGCTGCTTAACCGAGCATCGGACGCCCGTGGGTACTCAAGCTCCGGTCGCAACTCACGCAAGCCTTGGACCACTCCACGCTCCCTGAAGAGGAACTGGTGGCGTATCTTGCTCGGTTTCAGAAGGACCTTATCCAGGTTTTCCACGAGACATCTTGATGAATTCAAATTCGACCCTTTGTATCTGCGCACTTGGCAATTACATATATACCTTTTTGGGCGAACAGTTTTATCATAATCACACGCTAACGTCGTACTCAAGGATTACGGCAGTCCTCCAGTGGTTTCCTATCTACGCTTCTCTTCATCTGATATTCCAACACTGATCCGGCCAAATTTACTTATAGACCTCAGCTGATATACAGCGTGTCCTCAGACACGCCCCAATTCGGTAGTCGAGTCCGTATCTATCCATTGTGGAATGGGCTGCTCAGTCACTGCGTTCTCTCTCTCTCGAGCTATCTCTTCAAGTTGCACCCTGGCATTCCCTTCTTCCAGCGACTTGGGCAATTAGACTATGGGCAACTGTATTTCACGTTTCCAACTCGTTCAGAGTACCGATGAAGGCCATTCTGAGAAATGTGGTAATGCTTCGGGACTGCCGTCGTGCTCTGTGTTCCCCATTCAAGAACCAACGCAATCATTCTGGACCTTTCCGCCGTCTTCCATAGCCACCCATGTCTCTAGTGACAACTTCCCTACTCATGCAGACGTCGGTGAGCACCCTTTGTCTCGGAGCGCTTCTATATGCATGCTCACTCGCGTGCCGCGTCGTAGTCATCATCGGATCTGGAATATCTGGTGCATCGTTTGCCAGGACCTTGCTTGGCTTTAGCCAAGAACGAGATGACAACAGCGACCCATTGAGCGTTGTCATGTTGGAGGCACAGGAGACATGTTCGGGTGCGACGGGCAGGTGGGTTAGGGTATGACCGTCGTGCAACCACACTGAATGAAAGGACGCTAACACAGGAATGGAGGACACATTAATCCACCCATATACCACGATTATGAGGACTTGAAACGGAGTCTTGGCAAGGCTGCGGCTCAGCAGATCATGCGCTTCCGACTTGCGCACCTGGACGTGTTACTCGAAACCGCGAAGACAGAGGCTGATGGTGCTGACTGCAGGGAAGTGGAATCTGTGGACGTTTTCTTTGACGATACCGTTTTTGCAGAGGCAAAGCGAAAACTGAGCGTTTTCGAGGAGGATATGCCTGAAGAAGCCAGCGCAAATCGCATTTGGGAAGGTGAAGATGCTCAAAAGGTGCGTGGGATGCCTGTATATCGAGGCGTATGCCCGTTCTGAGCGGTGTCATTTCCAGAGATATAACCTTTCGGCTTTAGCCGTTGGGTGCGTCACGACGCGTGCGGGTGCCGTGCATCCTTATCGTTTCGTCACAGACATTCTTTCCCGGCTCCTAGAGGAATACCCCAAAGAGTGAGTTGTGTTCCAAGGTGTTCCTAGTTGCAAGGCTCACAGGGCCTACGTCTGATCAACTAAAACCAGCTTCCAACTCTTCACAAATACACCATGCGTGTCAGTCACCGAACCCTCGTCCACAAACCCGTTTTATTCCCTGACCACATCCCGTGGAGAATTGTCCACCTTCCACGTTGTCCACCTTACAAATGCGTACGTCGGCGGGCTTGTCCCAGGCCTTGCAGATGTCGTGTACAGTGTTCGAGAGACGATGAGCGCACAACGACCCGGAAGGGCTCTCCAGTTTCAATCATATGGGGACCGCGACGGACAGAAGAACCACGGGAAGCGATCCTATGTCTTTTTTGATAGCCCCGAACAGAAGGGCTTTGACTATTTGACACAAATCCCAGACGGAGAGCACGAACTCATGTTTGGTGGAGGGCGCGAGGCGCTGCCTGAGACCGATGCGAAGAACGGACAGGCGTGCAGACCGACACCGAGAGGTCTGTATGATGTGCACAGTGCGGCGCACGTATCAGGGGCACTCCCTATCTATTTTGGAGCCACCAACTGGGGGGCTGAAGCGGTCTCTGCCGTCGAATCTCTGGCGAGTGATGTCCAGGAGGACGCTCAGCGACAGCTCCGAGATCCATGGGCTGCTGGAAGAGTGAAGGCTATTTGGAGTGGCGTACTGAGTGTTTCTGTCGATGAGTTCCCTTGGGTGGGTCGAATCCCGAGCGCCATCTCAGGTCGGCGGTCGCCTACAACAGGAGTGACGGTATCGGAAAAGGGTAAGAGGGCAAGGATGGCAGATCCTGGGGAGTGGATCGCAGCGGGGTACTCGGGCGAGGGAATGGTTCACGCATGGTTGTGTGCGCGGGCACTCGCGCTGATGGTGCTGGGGCTTGACACCGTCGGGGACGTGGAAGTCGAGGGATACTACGGCGCGGGGCAGACTGTAGACGAATGGCTTCCTGCGTGTTACCGAATCACTGTAGCGCGTTTGAGAAACGCACGCAAGGAGCGGAAGGGGTTGAGGAGTGGGGGAGAAGCCGTTGTACGTGGTGGAGTGGGAAAGATGAAGATATACCAGGGTGTTTGAACGATTTGGAGAGGCTGCTCGACCTTGGAGCGGAATATGATGACAGTATACTAGTAAAGATTTGTACAGATAACTTGGATATGCTGATTTACTTCAGGTGGACCACCAATATTTAATGATTGTGGTCACATTCCGATTCAAACTGCAGTCTGCCTCGGAACGCAACGGATTTACAATGAGTCCGGCGTTCCGAAATTTGAGCGGCGGAAGGTGCGTCGCGGTTCATGCAAGTGCAAATGAGAAACAAGAGTGAAGCATCACTTGCTCATGTCTTGTAACGGCGTGCCTGACATCTTCTCGCACGCCTGGTTAGAACAAGGACGAGTACGCAAAGCATATTTATGGCGCATTATGGCTCGGAGTGGCGCACAACACTAGGGCCTCGGGTTCAGGACCGGTGCGACTGGCAGAGGCGGTATCGTCTGTACCATTGGTCTCATATGCAATAAAAGTTCGCCCACGTCCCAGTGACTTTGTGACTTGTGCCAGTGCACTGGGTCCGGACTCAGTGTTCCGATCCAAACTGTCGGCATCGGGAGCGGAACAGGGGACATGCCAGTCAAGCATGATACGTTACACTGTCATCACATCACGACACACTGGTTCGATTGGTTCTACGACGTGAGGTAGAGGCACCGGACCAGCCCAAGCGGTCTGTGTAACCAGTACTGTTCTTCAGCCCACCTAGGTAACCGCTAGGTTTATATGCCTGAGCACTTCGAAAACATATGCAAAGTGCTCGTCTCCCCCGCCACTCACAATAACAAGATCCAAGATCCAACTTTATACCACGCCCTCGGCCTCCGCGTTAACCAAGCCAATCTCCCCGACGAAACCGCTCGTCGTTGACTTCCTTGCCACCTCTCGTGATGATATCATGCCTAGTTCAACCGTGCATCGTCAATTACGCGACCACAGAAACTAAGACGTGCTCATGGCAGATCTGGTGTCCCTCACCTGCTAAGATCGCGTCCTCGGGACGAACTTCCCTTCACCCCGTCCCATGTACCGAAATACCTGAAGCGGGCGCCATCCAAGGCAAAAGACGAGGCAACCATTATGCTTGTTGCGAACACGGCTAACAGGTACGGAAGACCAGGACCCGCCGAATATTGGAGCGAGCACATTGCGAACGAATATATCTGGATTCGTCAACTAGTATGCTTTCTGGCCATCTACTGTGGGCGGTACACTGCGGTACACAGTTGCTGTACTCGTATCTCCAGTGTCACTGTCATGCCCAAATGAAAAGTTGGCGACTTGGCGTGGCATGGGAACTTGGCGACACGTGCTTGGACGAACATTTTTTTACCCACGAGAACAGACTCATAGATATATATTGTCGTGAGCTCACTTTCATTCCGTTCATGGCACCCTATGACTCTCTTTGAATGTTCGGGTGGATAGGATCAGATTACCATGGTTGCGAACCGATGCAGGCTAAACAGTGTACGCCACCCTATCCCCACCGCTGAGCATCCTGTGGATGAATAATATCTTCCAACTGGCGTCTACCACAGCTTAGAGCCTTTCAGTGAACCCTTTACCCATTCTTGGTTCTACCACGACATACAACAGCCACGTGTTCCACGCTCAGCAGTTGGTACAGGGATCTTCGAGAGGAACTTCTGTCTTCGCTTGGCTCATGCTATTGTGTCATGCTTAATTTGCTTGGTTTATTCTCCCAGTCATATAAAAGACGCCCGACTGCAGCCTTCCTGTGCAACCCCCAAGAGTACCTCCATCATGTACCTCTCTGGCGCTCTCAACCGACGTTCCATGATTACCGCACCGACTCCGCTCGACACATCTCCCTTTACGCTGGACACAACTGGCGTGTCGGGTTTTTTTGGTGGAGATGAAGCTATTTCTGCAATGGCTACTGTCCACATCTACAGAGGCCGGCGGTGGCTAGGGTGGTACAACACCCCAGGATCATACCAAATCGCTAGGCAATACGGTCTCGTCGCCAAATCTGCTTTCTTCAAAGGGTGCTTCCCAGGTGTCCGTAAAGACCCTGCCAGTCTATTCGAGTTTGATGGCTGGCAGGGACCACGATTCCTAGCCATTGCCTCTGGCACTGTCATTGATGACACTGGTCATCTAGCTTCCGTCCTCTTGAAGAAATGTGCTTCAATCGATGGTGTCCATATTCCCGGAAGGGATGGACCAGGTGTTGGAGTCACCATTGTCAGGCTTAACACGATCCCTCCTAAGGTGGTGTACCCAGAGCGCATCACCAACTACTCTCCCTTCTTCGCCACCATCCCCATCTCTGTCAGCTTGGCTGCTTGCATCGCTAGTGGCGTCTACAAGGATTGGTTTTCGTGCTCCTTGATCCTCTGGGGTATACTCAGCAATGGTATATCCTGCCTCGTCATCGGCTTCGGCTCCTTGTGCTTCACCCACCACGAACCCGCCCCAGGTTCTCCCCCTGGAGATGGTATCCTTGGCTCTGGAAAGGAGTTTGTCTTATTGCAAGGAGATGAAGGTGCCGTAAACTCCATCACCATCGGCAAGTTTTCTCTCGAATTCCCCAGCAAGTATCACGATGAATACATCGGATACTGCTCTATCCTCCTTACCATCCAATTCATCGCCCAACTTTTCCTCATTCCCCAAGGATCGCTATTCGGCCAAATCATGTTCATCTCCTCTCTTGGCGTTTCATGGGTTTACAACTCGTGGCTCTCCGCATTCGACAAGAGAAAATCCAACAGCACATCCTTCTGCACGTGGTATTCAAGAATCCCTCGTTGACAAAGTATACCTTGACCACGCGCACCGCAGCAGTGGTGTTCGCTCTCTGCGTTCTCTCCCCTGAGGATCCAACCAAGATCCTTGAAACATACCTACCCAACGATACCAAAGTCTGGAGAAGGTGGAAGGAGACGGTCTTGCAACGATTTCGCAATAAGGAGAAGCTTCACTTCAAGGAGGAAGATTGGAATCTCTCGGGGTATACTGATGAGGAGAGGAAGTTGCTTTGCTCACTCTATGGCGATGCGCAAACAGCTTACGATGGTTTTATGCCGATAGACAACAAGGAAATGCCGGCTGAAAAAAGTTAGAATGTTACACTCGCTACCCAATACCTTCCACCCTATGGCATGATTACCACGTTCTTGCTGACTTTTCACTAGACACCACGTTCCTAGGATAGTTCTCTCATTCTACTACTATGCAGCTACCGCTCTTGTAACATTGAAATCTGGCGACAGTTGTATTTCAAAGTTGAGCAGGGTTCACACGTTTTTCCCTGGTCCGCAAGGCTTTGACGGAATTGAGATCATCGGGTCTTCGCTGAGTCTCAACTTGCACACTCTGAACTCCGGAGAGGGTCTTTCTCAACACCGTACCTTCACCTAAACCTCGGAACATCAGCCCCCTTGCCTGGATTGTGTGGTCCGCTGATCTCAGCTGCTGAGGTACGTTTGCGGGTTGGTAGTTTAACAACACAGTCGAAAAGGCCATAATGCAACACGTTTGGGCTGCAAAACCTGGTTTGCACTGAGCATTTTACCTTGAGCATGCCCCTCGCTTCGTACGACATAGATTTTGACCTCCAAAGTCATGCATTATGTCCTTTTCTACTGTACACTGCAGTGTGAAGCATTCCCTAAGATTTGTTCTGCAGCTGTTTGAGGCTGGTGATGGTAGAGTCTCGTCATGTTCGTGTATCAAATGACGGTCATGAATCCTATGGAATAGAAGGTTAGCACTCGTCGGCTTAGCAACGGAGTCTACATACATGGATTCGCGATTGGCCACCCTAGGGCACTCATTGTTCACAGGTGAGGATGAGCCAGGCTCGTAACCCATGCTTTGATCCAATTCGTCCGCTCCAATAAGTCCTTCATGTCCTCCCCAATCTCGCGGTATGGGATCCCGAGCTCTGCGAGCACTGCGCGGTAGACATGAAAAGAATGTGCGTGCTGATCCAAGCTGCGCACCCCGTCATCGACGACCCACTCCGGTACCGGTCTAAGGAGTAGGAACTTGGCTTTTCGATAACGTTTCAACGCGCATTGAAAGGTGGGATGTTCAACCAACAGGTTCTTCTTGAGTCGTGCCTGATGTTCGTCATTCGCTGTCAGGACAGCGTATACAATCGGGTCTACGCCCGACCTGTCACTAAGCATCAGAGTTTCGCCTGTGCCTCTCGCCCTCTCGCAGACCTCCGCCTCTCTCTCTATTTGCGCGAGCATGATGGCGCTCTGCATTTCTATTCTGCCCATGTCTTCCCTCGTAAAGCCTCGCCGTTTCATGATTTGGCGTGCTACTTCCGTGATGTAACACCACGAGCGTAGTTTCAGGGAGTGCGCAACTGCATCACAGAGCGTTGTCTTTCCAGTAGAGGATGGTCCGACGACATACAGTTCAGTGAGCAGGCGTTGGTGGTCGGTCATCTCTGCGAGCGGTGTGGAAGGCGTTTCTTGGCAGGTGGGAACGAGGCTAGTGGGCGTTTCCTTGTTTGCGCCTTCCTAAAAACGCTGGTGTCTGGGCAGTCTAGGCGTTCAACAGTTCTCTTTCCCTCTAATCTCGAGCATCTCCCTGCGAGGCTGCGACACGCTTTCCCGCAGAACCTCCAAACAGCCAGTCTCCATGTATACCCTACTTCAAAATCCAACTCAGGACCAGGAATCATGGCGCTTCACTGTTCCAATAACCATCTTGCCCTACCCAGAAGGCGAAACGAAAAGAACATCTATAGCAAGTTCATCAAGTTCACTGCGGATGCGATCACTCTGGAAATTTCTCAGTTTCCGAGTAGTCGCATCCTTCGAAGCGATGATCCATCGAAATTCCTCCTCGTCTCTTTCGAAAAACTGCGTTTTCCAGAAGGTGGTCTTCGAGTCACCGCAGACTATATCACTCGGATGATGAAAGCTGGCGTATTTATCAATGGTGTTCAGTATCGATTTTACCATCACAGTAACAGTCAACTGGTGAGTGATCTGTCGATGATCCCCGCCTTGCAGATCCTCACAGTTTCTAAAGCGGAGCAGGACATGTTTCATGCGTGCGGCCAACAACGACGTCGAGCTCGATGACAGGATCTACACATTGGGCGATTTTGGAAGAATAATGAATGCGGCAAAACGTAACCCCTTTCGCTGCTCCAGATTTACGTCTGACCGCCACATTTAGGGGCTAAACGTATCGGTCTCCTGTTCTCCGCTGCAGAGCTCGATATCCAATTAGATCCCAAATGGACGACCGACATTGAGGACATCGAGAATGCCGACACCATCTTCTCTGATGGGTGTGGGCTGATGTCAAAGCATTGGGCTATCCAAGTTAGCAAGACTAAAAAAATCATATTTCGCAATCAACGTTATGTCCCATGCGTCCTCCAAATCCGGTACACACTTTTCGTTCCGCGGAAGTAGGATCTACTGTTGATCCTGCGCTCTTTAGGTACTTGGGGTACAAGGGCGTCCTCATGATGCATCCAGAGATGGACAAAGAGAAAAAGTACCTTGCCAAGTTTCGGAAGAGCATGAAGAAATTCACGACAACGCAAGACCATTCATTCTCTGTCGTGGGGTATTCGAAACCTTACGCCTTTGGGCGTTTGAACAACGACATCATCGTTCTTCTCTCTAGTCTCGGTGTTACCAACGAAAAGCTGGTGGCGAAACAAGAAGCGTACCTTCGGTGGATCGAGGAAGCATCCACTGACGTGGCAAAGGCGGTCGATTTTGCTTCTTGTCTTGACCAGTATGACGTTGCAGAACGTGTCCTTCTAAACGGTTTGGACGATCCTACTGTCAGTGCTCAAATACGAAGAGTGCAGATGGCAGAAATATCCCAGTTCTTGAAGAACGAAAGACCTAGGGCGAGGATGATCATTCATAAGTCGCGTCTCCTCTATGGAATTTGTGATCCTTTCAAGGTTCTTAAGGAGGGCCAAGTCCATATTCGAATTACTTCGCAAAAAGGTGCCACGACGCCGATTAATGGCGATGTCCTCGTGGTCAGAAATCCATGTCTTCATCCGGGTATGTTAACATGTATCCGACATGGATAATCCACCTGAATGCTCTGCAGGTGATTGTCTGAAGCTCCGTGCTGTTTCACATCCCAGTTTGGATCACCTTCTCGATTGCATTGTTTTTGCTTCTGTTGCGAAACCAAAACATCAGGCTGCGCCAGGGATGAGCAGCGGGGGTGATTTGGATGGTGTGTCTATTCAAGTAAAGGTCTATCGACTTCTCGACTAATGTTGATTCTAGGTGACAAGTTCTTTGTTTGCTGGGACCCAGATGTTGTTCCTCCCCGTGTTCACGAGGCGAGTACGAGCTGGCTGTTTGGCTGAACTCAAGATTGAAGTGTAGTTTATCATCTAGTCCTACGACTATCCACCCAATAAGGAACGTCCAGGCGGGAACGTCACGAGACAAGATCTTGCCACCCACTTTGCTATGTATAACAAGTAAGTCTGTTCATCGTGCACCACTCAGTAACAATCTGGTGACCGACGAGCAGTGTTGGCCTCGCTCAAATTACCAAGCTACACCAGCAATGGATTCGCGGCAGCCCGAAGGGAGCGATGAGCCCCGAATGCCAAGAGCTTAATGCACTTCATTCCCGATCAGTAGACGGAGCGAGGGTTAGAATTCCAGAGAGGCTACGCAAGCCACCGGCTACGGAGGGCCCGTTTATCTTGGACATCCTCGCAGATGCTGCTGAAAAATTCCGCACTCGCTTCACCACAAGGGTTGCAAATGAACTTGACCCTGCCACGACTTCCCCAGAAGACGCTGAAGACGTTCTTGCTCAGCTTTTCAAGAACAAACCAGAGGCCGTCTCGGAATACGAGTTATTCAGCATGGCAGTCGCTTTCGCGCGAAAGTATTCCATCAATTTGTTTGAGCTGAAGCCTTACCTAGCACACCTTGACTTTGGCGCCCTCGCTGCTCATGAAAAGCACGTTATCAGCACTACGTTGGGACTCTCTCCAACTGAACACCGGCGAATGTGGAATTCCCTCTTGACCTCGGATATTCTCTCGATGCGTGACCTTCAACAACGTCAACTCGATCGACCCTTGTCAATGCAGCGGTTGTACTCTTCGGCAGAGAAATCAACCGCAACCTTTTTCCAATACCTACAGATAGCATTCGAGCAGTATACGCGAAAGTTGCTTATTCTCAAAGTACGTATCCTTGACAAAGGAATACCTAATAACTTGTATTTTTTTCTCAGACGGACGATCGGTTCGCAGTGGGAATCTTTGTCAAAGGGGTGACACTTTGGGACGAGGATCCAGAAGTCGGTGAAAATGTCGTCGTGTGTTCCTCATGCCCAAGGCCACTGAATCCATGTCGGTGTATCGCCCTTGTACGGCTGGATACAGGCTGCATTGCAGCGATGGCAATTTGCAGCTCTACGACAAGCATATGGCTAATACATTTGTCTTCATATCGCGCTCTCGCGAGACCGGTAAAGACGTCATTGCAAGCATCGCCTTGCAAAAAATATCCAAACGTGTTGGGCAGGTGTGTGATGCTTTTGGCTGAATCACGCATCGTAGACCTAAACATCGTTTAGCAATTGGGACGGTTGAACAAGGCACCAGTGACCTCGATAGAGATACATGTTATTTCTAATCGAGACAGGGTCGCTCATCAATTATTTGACATGTATCTGGAGCAGTGAGTAGTAGGACATACTCTGATAGCCCTCTCTGATGAAGCGCGCCGTCAGCGTACAGACCGAGGAGTACGTCCGTCGCTTTGCCCGAGAGTTGACTCCATACAACGTCAAGTCTGTCCGGGACGTCGATTGGTCTGCTCACCCCGAATGGATGAAGGACCTATTCGTGCCCAGGATTTCGGAGGAGATGATGTTCAAGCAGCTCTTGTCTGACCTCCAACACCAGCAACTACAGACACTGATGACCTTTGCTCTCCAACATCGTGCCGACAACGAGCTTTACTGGACGTTCGACTTCATTGTCGCGTTACAGCCTCTCATGGTGGACATGATCATCACGTGTCTTCACCAAAATCCGGCTCTGGTGTACGTGTTGTTGAGAGCATACCCTCCGACCGAGTCTCTGTTACTTCCTGAACAACTTGTGGATCTCAAGGTTCCTATCCTCCGAGCCATTCTCCGCTCGGCGAACTCACTGGGAGTAGCCACCCTCGTCGCCTTGGAAAAGATTTCCCAGTCCGTCAACAACATGGAAATGAGCGAGTATGTCGAACTGCTCTTGCTCGCGGCACTGAGCATCCGACCAAAGACGCTCTTGCAAGAGACCCTGCTCGTGCTGCATGAATCAACATCGGCATCCCGGGAAGGATCCCCTGCTACAGCCTACCTCCACAAACATGCCCTCGCCGTTGCATTCGATTGCGCAGAGGAAGCTGCGGACGTATGTCCTTGCGATGACACAGGGAGACCGCGGAGTACAAAGTCATCGTACCCTGTTTTGAGACTCGTTCAGGCCGAGGATGCGGCCGAGGGCCATGTGGACGTGCATTTCAGAGTTGATTTGTCTGTTCCGATCCGACTCCATTCACACGTTCGACTTCAGTGTGTCTCTGACCCCGAGAATGCGTTCATCGACCGCGCTGTCGTGGATGGTGTAGTGACCAAGTCTGGCCGAGGAGAAATCACGGTCGAAATATTCCACACGCTTCCGCCTGAATTTCCGGTGATGCAGTGGAGGATATTTGATGCTGGGAGTCTCGGTACGTCCTCAACCTTGCCCGTCTGCGTCAGGAAGATGGACTGAGGCTTGTTCTTGATAAGCAACGGCAAGAGCAATGATAGACGCGCTGACAAAGCTGTGGCAAGACTCGTATGAATGTTGTAGCATATATGACACAATTGTCATGCCACCACCTCAAACCGCCTCTGAAGCCGTCGATGACCATCCTGGAGAGGAAGATGAGCTGGTTGGAACGGAATTGATGAACCCAAGCCAAATCATCGCAATCAGGTCCAGTTTGGCCCCTCTCTCGTTAATCTGGGGCCCACCAGGTAAGTTGCTGCACCGGTGAGCGAACATCTCAAGGCTCATCTGATATCCATCGCACGCAGGAACTGGAAAGACGACGGTCGTCGTCCAGATCCTTCGCTATCTAGACTGCAAGATTCTCATGACTGCCTCCACCCACAACGGTACGTATACATGTTATCCACGGCCGAGAGTGGACCTGTAAAGGATGGTTAGCCGTTGACAATGTCTTGGAGCGCTTCCTCGAGTTGAACAAGGAACATCAGCTCCTCTCTGATGACCTCATCCTCCGCGTCGCTACGGACCACTCCAAGGTCAGCAAGGCGCTCCAAAGCTATACGATCGATGCGCGGGTCGGCGGAGATCTCCATGAAAACAGCCGCTTGCAACGCCAAGCGCAACAACGGGTCAACGCGGCACGCATCGTATTCATGACGTGTGCTGGCGCCGGGCTGGGAACGTTGCGCAAGATCGACTTTGACACAGTCTTGATTGACGAGGCTTCGCAGCTTACAGAACCGACGGCGCTCATCCCGCTTGTCAAGAGGTGTCAAAGGGCGGTCTTGGTTGGAGACCAGTGAGTAAATGACGTCCTTTTCTTCGATGTGATGTCATTTATTTTGTCAGTGTGCAATTACGGCCTACAGTGAAACCTATGGGGAATGTTCTCGAATATGACGTATCCCTCATGGAGAGACTCTACACATCAAACGCTCATCCAGGCACTGCCAAAACCATGCTTAATGTGGGTGTAGCGACTCTACAATGACATGACATTAACATACCTGTCAGGTGCAATACCGATTCCCGAGCGAGCTCGCAGACTTTCCGTCGACAGAGTTTTACCACGGCGAGCTCCAATCCCACATCCAGGACAGCGCACCCGTCCTCGCACGACTCGCCGCCACCGCCTTTCCGTGGCCGAGGGTCGGCCAAGAGCAACGACTCGTGCCGACCGCCTTCGTGCAATGCGCCTCGGAAGAGACGACGGGCTCCGCATCCAAAGGTAACGAAGGCCAAGTCGAGCTCGCCGCACGTATCATTCACCCTCCTCCAACAACCCCGAGACCAAGACCAAGACGGCGCCCAAGCGCAGTCCAAGCTCACCATCGCCGCGCTCTCGCCCTACGCCAAACAAGTCTCCCTCCTCAAAAGCGCCCTCCCATCCTCTGTGACCTGCGCGACGATCGACGCTTTTCAGGGACGGGAGAGCGACGTGGTCGTGTTCTCGTCGGTGCGGTGCAACGTGACGCGCGAGATTGGGTTCGTTGACGATCCGAGACGGTTGAACGTCATGTGGACACGCGCGCGGTCAGGCTTGATCGTTATTGGCGATCGGGCGACGATGACGGAGATAAATACGCTGTGGAGAAGGGCTATCGGGTCATGTACTGAGATCATGCTGCCTCCTGTGCCAGGAGCATCCTAGGATGGTTTGATTCAGAAAATACGACTTATGCTTATGTT
Source organism: Boletus reticuloceps (assembly GCA_018397855.1). NCBI lineage: Eukaryota > Fungi > Basidiomycota > Agaricomycetes > Boletales > Boletaceae > Boletus > Boletus reticuloceps. The sequence continues at coordinate 517,742 of JAGFBS010000023.1, forward strand.
GATCATCAATATGTGTAGTGTTCTATGGTCGAGCCTGGCTCTTTCGACGTCTTACTCGCTGCCAGTGTGCCAACCTATGAACACGCACTAATTCCTGGCCCACGATGCTTTGGAAGTTCCATGAATCACTTCTGATGATCCGGACGCATTGCCTGGGCATCTCCCGACTCGACTCACCTCCTATTGTACACGTGCTTGTGTGCGTCCAGGCTTGGATACTCAGACTTGGGATTGTTGGTGTATGGGCATATCAGAGACCTCTGACCATTTGGAGGATTATTGACCATTTGCAAGTAAGCTTTTTCATTCAGATGTATGGGTGTCTAAGTCATACCGTTTGGCACATTCGGGTACGGGTGAAACGGGTGCTTGAACTACAAACTTACGCCCTGGTCTGGCCCGGAGTCCCCGGTTCAATCGCTCCCCGGACGTGAATCAAAAACTCGAATCGGGTGTCCACATGTTTAGTTGCTACAGCTAGATTAGTGCTAGTACATTATCATGCTTGCAAGGAATCGTGATGGGGTTACCTGTGTACATGATCCCGTCCGCTGTGTGATCACGCTGATTAGGTTGCTCAACCTGATCCTGTTTTACCTTGTGTATCATCGTGTTGACTCGACTGTCACTTGGATGTATGGGCACCCCGTGTATCGTGTGTTTTTTACCTTGCCTCGTGACGGTCTCGCTTACCGATCTGTTAACTTGAACATAATCTGGCGGACGCGTCACCAGCACACGGAGGTTTGGAGAGCAGCCTTGCACCAATCCAGCCTCTGCGTTTCGCTATGGCCCACAGCGGATGTAATTCCACTGACAGCGGACGAGCGGTTCGGAAAAAAACTTGGAAAAGATCACGTGGATTTGTTACTTTGTCATAAAAGTTTTTACAGCGGTTTTCAAAAGTCTGGGGAAAAACAAAAAACAAAAAGTCGAGTATGGGAATTGCCGGGAAGGACCCGAGAAGTAGCTCAGAGAGATTGTATGATTCTGTGACACAAGTGTAGGTAAGCAGCACTGTTCCTTTGCTCCCACCACCGTATCACTCGTCCGTCTGCCTTTTGCTGGCCCCACCCACTGCACCCGACCTCGAAACCAAGTCTCTCGGCACCTCGAAGCTTACAGCGGTTTTTAAAGTCCATGGAAAGACCAACAAAAAAAAAAGTTGAGCTGTGGGGATTGCTGAAAAGGACAACTACTAGTAGTGCTTTCAACCATGGGTCTTAGTTTGTTTCATCGGTCTTGGAGGTGCAATTTGAGTAGCAAACACGACTTCTTGATGAGCCCCAGTCACAGGCTCGCCCAAAAGCGCCTATGAATTGTTTGCATACAACAAATGAGCGGTAGCGTACATAACTATTGCGGGCTCACACGGAAGTGGAGTCATAGCTAGATCAAATAAGTTGGGATTGGCAGCAAGGAGGTGATCAAATTGCCATGTACTATGTAGTAGCTTGAACATACAGTGTAGTGAGGCTAGCTACTACACAAAAGGTTTGCTATGCAAGATGCCCAGGACGAAGAAAGAAAGATGAGAGTAAGCCCCAAACGACGACAGTCCGTGCGCATGAGCTGCATGGACTTGTTACTTGTCATAAAGTTTTTAAGTAAAAAAAAAGTAAATGGAACAGATTCAGATGCGTGTGAGAGTCAGAGTGCCAGGAATCGGTGCTGGATGATAGAGACAGCAAAGTAAACGAGAACAAAAGAGAAAACACATGGCACATGCACGAGAACCCGCCACTTTTTTTCTAACCCACGCCTAAAGAATAAGGAAAATGAATCACAAATGTACCAAGTCCATACGAATGAACAAAAAAAAATAAGAAAACGTCCATGATCGTCCCACAAAATAGTTCGTGCGTCGCGTCGCGCAAATAATGATATTACAGCGTATCTGGGGTATACGAGGAAAAGAAAACGTGGGGGGTTTTTGTGGTTGTGTGGAATGGTGTTGAGGTTGAGCAGTCGACGTCATCATCAAAGAAGGGAGGGAAATAGCGAATGGGAAAAGGAACATAACGACAAAAAAAAGGCGTTTTTTTAATACGAGGATCGAAGCCGTAAAGGTGGAGCGAGAGAAGCATGGTTGGGTGGATACTTTGCGCTCGATATGATCGTCCCATGCCCAAATATAAGCCCCCATTCCGTCGGTGTGGAAAGTGAACATGAAAACATCAAAGGAACAGGAAAAAAAATGACTGGTATGGTGGATACCGGAAATAACAAGGGTTGTGTTAAAAAAAGATATGGCAGACTCTTTCATCAGGAATGCGCAGCGCCCTGTATGTTCACAAAAGCCGTGTCATCAGAGTTATAACACCAGGTTGAAATCTCGAAGCGGAACTATAGCGTGGAGTGCACGGAGGTGTGAGATGATATACGTGTAGAAGTCTGTGGGCTAGCGCCTAACAATGACCGGAAAGATGATATGCAGCGATGATAATGACGGCATGACGAACAGCATTAGATGAAGAATTGGGTACTGCAATACGATCGCGTCAGTGTCTAGACCATGCGATTGCTTAAAAGACTCACTGCATCCGACTGCACGCGTGCACCTCCATCTCCTCCATCTTATATGAATTTAATTCCTCCTTTATTCGTTGCGCCAGAGCCGGCGTCAGCCGACTCCATGTAGCCGGTTCACTCCTCCGATCATACACCGATGACGAAAATGTATCATATACTGACAGACTGTCCGCAAACACCAACTTTCTGGTTGTCGCCGTACCAGAGGTTGAACGATGCGAAACCGTCGCAGGAACCGTCGGGATCGTCGACAACGCAGGCGCAGACGAATTTGGCAGTGAAAACAAAGTTCCGTGGTGCGGCGAAGAACGTCCTGCTTCTGAATCGGAAGAGGGCGACGAGTCAGATGAAGAAGTAAACGAAAGAGCAGGGAGGCTGGGTATGTTACCTCCCGCATTACCGGCATGAGCATTAGAATGTGAAGACGAATGCGACGGGTGTCGGTGTAGACCATCTATATGATCCGGGTCTGGAGAGGGTATACGTGCTAATGGACCTAGCTCAGATGTGGATCCGGGATGGGAGTTGTAGGAATTGGAACGTATGCGATTAAAGGATGGGTTTCCAGCTTGGTCCGGGATATGCGAGGCTTGGTTGTAGTTCTCAGCACCTGGAAAAACGAAACCAAGGTCAATACCGCAACGACGGGAAGAATCAGACCAGGATCGCCATCAAGAAAACGCATACAAACGCCCAATCAGACCAACCTACCGCAAACCCAATCACGGACGCACCTTTCAAGATCCCCTTGACCGGCGCCCTCGATCTGTCTATAGTTCTCCGCATATTCTTTGCCCATTCGAGCACTTCGTCCTCCTCCGCCGGTGACCCCACTGCGATGCGAATGGTTTCGTCTTCTTCCTCTGGCCACGGCTCGTCGTCGTCCCACCCCTCAGAGATATAGCTCTGGCCTTGTGGCGCGCTATATCCTGCACCAGGCCCATCCTCGCTCCCTGAATCGGAATCGTCCTCCACGATGACCCGCGTTCCATCTTCCGCAATCCTCCGACCCGGACCAGGCGAATCCCCTCTCGCTGTTGCCGTATTCTTTTCCCACGTCGATGGGACGGGAACACCACTCCCGTTGGCACCCGACACGCTCTTGGCCTGCTCGGCTTGAGTTGCCTGGGCTTGCGCCTCCACAGCGGCTTTTGCCCTGGCAGCTGCCTCTGCGTTGGACTTGAGTGTATGCTGCCGCGCGAGCTTTGCAGCAGGACTCAACCCGCTCAAGCTTGAATCCGACCAATCACCGCCTGACCCACTCCCCCTATCGAGCTCTGCAACCGCGTGCGAGACAGCAGGCTCGGCAACACTGCCCTTGGCATCCTTTTTCTTCTTGGGCTTCTTTCCCGAGGAGCTGCTTGCCTCTGCATCGCCGTCTTTTTCCTTTTCCTTGTCCTTTTTATCTTTGAACAGTGACGTGATGCCGGCTAGCGAATTCCGCCGAGCAAGCTTTCCGATGGAACCGATCTTGCGAATGACGACGGACGCCGAGGACATGGTGGAGGAGAGCGAGATGTTGTCCGTCGACGCGTTGAGGCGCGAATTGAACAAGGACGCCGCGCGCGATCTTTTCTTGGCCGTGGGACCCGTCGTAGCGCCGCTCCCGCCGACGGCGGTTCCAACGGTTCCCTCTGTGATGGTGCTCGAGGCGTCGTTGGCATCGGTGGGGCTGGGTGCTTCGCTGCCGTTTGTCTTGGCACTTGCATGGGCCGAGTCGTCCTCTTCCTGCAGCGCCTGCGCCGCATTTAATGAGAGTGCACGTCGTAGACGGCCCTTGAGCCCGCCGCTCTTGACGGCGCTCGTCCCGCCGAGACCGATTGCGGAGTTCTCGAGCATGGTAGCGAGGCCGGAGTCGTCCCTTGATATGCGCCGGTCCGCATGCGCACTTGCATGCGTGGTCTGGGCTCGAGGTGTTGGAGAGGGGAGGGGAGGGGACGTGGTGGTATAGGTAGAGCCTTGGGAGAGGGGAGAGGGGCGTGTTGGACGTGCCTGGGTAGAGTGGGAAGAATGGTGAGAATGTGATGAAGGTGTGGATGTGGGCGATGCGGAGATGGATCCCGAAGGACGGTGTGCAGGTGCCGATGAAGCTGCCGAGGAGGACGAGCCGGTGCGATGGTGGGGGAGAGGATGGGCGCTCGGCGATCGGGATGGATTGGGAGTGTTGGCACTTGCGGTAGAGGATCCACTGCCTGTGCGGGTACGCGTCGCGTCTGGCGCAGACGGTGGGGGTTGGGGAATAGTTTGTGTTGCGGAGCCACTCCGACCGCGTGCGCTACCCTGGTGGGAGGAAGAACCGTTGGGATGCGAATGGGAGGAAGATTGTCCCTGTATGCTACTGGTGCGCTGTCGGCCATTGCCGTTTCCGTTCCCATGGTTTGAGTTGCTCGAGTTGACAGAGGTGGAGGAAGCCGAGGCTTCGCCCCTCGCGTAGGGAGGCTGGAATGAGCCTGAAGGACGCCAGTCGGACTCCTGTGAACGGCCGGGGACGGGGTTAGGGGGGCGCCGGTAAGGGTGGAAGCCCTCGTATTGTGGTTGTGAGCGGGGCGTGTCGGCGGATGCTGTACGATGGGTATAGCCCGGAGCGTGATGAGGGGGAGGCTGTTGATGCGGGGGAGGAGTGCCACTTGGGAAGTGGTTGAAGAGCTGGTTTGGACTGAAATACTCTGCGGGGGAAGCGGGAGCAGAGGAGGAACCGGAACGCTGCGGGTTTGGGGGGTGTGAACCCATCTGAGCCTGTGCATTGAACATCATATGCTGATAGGCCCACTGAGCGAGCTGGGCGTTGGCGGTGGGATCAAAGTAGGGGTTTTGGGACTGGTGTGGGTGGAGAGGGTAGGGTTGTGCGGGGAGTTGTTGGTGTTGATTTTGGTAAAATGAAGGGTAAAAGGGTTGAGCGGACACGGGTGGGTTCCATGAGGGTTGAGACTGCTGTACAGGATAAGGATAAGGAGGCTGAGCGTGCTGTTGTAGGGATTGCTGCGGATGGTTGGAAGAAGAGTGATCGTTGGCAGGAGAAGAACGCTGGCGGGGGATAGAAGGATCCATAGTGTGGTCTCGAGGAGGATGCCAGTCGGATGGAGCGAGAAGTGCCATGGAAGTGACCAGAAAAGACGGACGAATGATCTCGACGTTACGAGAGGAGAACCTGTCCAGGAGTGAGAAGAAAAAAACTTGAGGAAAAAAAGAGACTTTACAAGTGCAGCAAGAGAAGGAAACGGGTCAGGACAAGGACGGGGCTGCCACGGTCGTCGATGGGGGGGAGGAGGAGAAGGAGAAGGAGGGGACTTGGATGACTTGAAAGGCCCTGGGGGGGACGACGAGGACGTCCCGCTACGGCCTAGTCTGACCCGCGTTGCAAGTCTTCGCCACCCAAGACAAACACGTCACAACAGGGTTGCAATGCGAATCCTCCTCGTTACCAACCAAACCGGTTCGATGATTACGTAATCATTACATGGATATATGTATCTCTTCCATCTTCTTTACTAACTCCTTCCAGTTCTCTGCAGGCACAAGCATCAAGCGACCCGCCACATCCAATCCAACACTGTCCGCATCCCGCGCGGGTGCATCCGTGAACTCGAACGTCAATGTATGCGTCGCGTGCTGTATGCCCATCAGATCATTTACCACAAATTTCGAACACACCCACTTGGATGATCTCTTCATCCTCGGGATGAAACCCATATACACCGCTGGTATTGAGTTTTGTATTTGCGGTCGACCGGTACCGCTTCGAATTTCGCTGAGCAGCAAGCATCGCCTCCTCTTCTTCCGCTGTCAGACGGTAGACGCGCGAAACAAAAAGGTAGTGCGTAAATTATATCCCTGACCCTACCATCCATCGGCATCACACAAAATCAACGTGAACGTGAAAAGCAGACGCACATCTTGGATCGCTTCGTCGATCTCTTCCGACAGCATCCTGTACATCGGAGCCATGACTTGCACGGGCATATTGATCAGACGCTCGCTCAACACGAGTCCGACGTGGTATTCAGTGTGATTTTGGAGCAGCGACGAGAGGGTATCATGAAACCCCTGATCGCTGCTCGATTTCGAGAGCATATAGTCAATCAATGTTTGCAAGCCTGGATGATCCTGTCTTGATCCCATCAGTCTTGCGATTTTTTCGTTACAGACTCAACACGTACGCGACAACTGATCACCGTCAGGACCGCATACGGATCCGATCCCTCCTCTTCCTCCGTCTTGATCGTGCTTCCTACACCGCTCTCCTCGGCGACAGTGGCGACAAGCTCCGTAAGGGGCCCCGTCTTGACGCATTCTGCGTCTGGACCGAACAGCTGAATGAATAATCGATGGACGGCGTGATAGTCGTTGCTTGCATTGACGTTGTAATAGTCAAAATTGACGTCGACCAGATCGGGGGTCTACTTGGGGTGCATGGATGTCAGGGATGCAAGGTTGTGTGCGTTGGAGCGTACTGGTTCATCTGCGTTGTCGTCGTCGTCGTCGATATCCATCTCGTGCGTTTGCTTGCGTTTTGACATGGCGGTGTATGTGATCGGAACGGATGCCGGAACTTGTGCTGTGTTGTTTTCCGTTGCTTACATAATACGACTACGGGGTGAAGGGGTGCTCAGTGCTCACTGCTCAGTGCTCACCGTGACAGACGATCCCAACACGTCCCGGTTCCCATTCCACAACCGCCCTCACCGTCACACACGATGGCTTCGACGACGACAACGCCCGTCGTCGAAGAGGGAAAGCTTCTCAGTGAGTCCATAGCCACCGTCAAAATACAGGTCGGTCAGATGAAGCGTCATCTGGTGCGTCGCGTGTCACCTCTCTCTATTCTCCAAAGCGCGGAACGGAAACGAGCACTCCTGCTCGTATACTGACATAGTATGCCCAGGATAGCGACGAAATCATGGACGCGCTCAAAAGCGCTAGTCTCATGCTCGCAGAGCTGCGCACCTCGTCCCTCTCCCCAAAGCAATATTACGAACTCTGTGCGTATCCACGTCTTGGTTCTATCCACTTCTGACCCCTTGCGATGCTAGACATGGCCGTTTTTGATGCCCTACGTCATCTCTCCAACTATCTCTATGACGCACACACCCAATCCCGACACCATCTCGCAGATCTCTACGAGCTCGTTCAGTACGCAGGAAACATTGTCCCTCGTCTATACCTCATGATCACCGTCGGTTCCGTCTACATGTCTATTCCCGATGCACCCGTCAAGGAAATCATGAAGGACATGATGGAAATGAGCAAAGGCGTGCTCAATCCCATACGCGGCTTGTTCCTCCGACATTATCTTAGTGGTCAGACGAGGGATTACTTGCCTATCGGGACCGAATCCGGGTGGGTTTTTCCTTCCGTCCAGAGCTACCTGCTAACGCCTTGGTCCGGCCGTCGTGCAGTCCCCAAGGAAACCTCCAAGACTCAATTTCGTTTGTCCTTACCAACTTTATCGAAATGAACAAGCTCTGGGTGCGTCTTCAACACCAAGGTCACTCGCGCGATCGGGAAAAGCGCGAAATGGAACGTCGCGAGTTGCGGATACTCGTCGGCACCAATCTCGTCCGTCTCTCCCAGCTCGATGGCGTCGATTTGGAAATGTACCAGCACAGTATACTCCCCGCAATACTGCAGCAGGTTGTCAACTGCAAGGACGTCATTGCGCAAGAGTACTTGATGGAGGTCGTCATACAGGTACGTGTTTCGTCTTTTCTGTCTCGTCTGCGCGTTAACACCCTCATTCTCGTGGCATTGTTTGGGGGGACTCAGGTGTTCACCGACGAGTTTCACCTACATTCGCTCGGACCTTTTTTGTCTGCCACTGCTCAGCTTCACCCCAAAGTCAACATCAAACTCATCGTCATTGCCCTTATCGACAGATTAGCCGCTTATGCCGCGCGCGAAGCAGAGAATGAGGACCCGGAGGAGACGAAGCGGCAGGAAGAGGCTGCTGCGAAGCGACTGGCCGAAAAGGTCCGGTTGGCAAGGGAAAGGGCTAATCATGCTTACCATCAACCAGAAGCCGGTACGGTCGAGAGCGAGGACGCGTGGGCCAGCGCAGTGGATGAGTCAGAGAAGAATATAGATACTACTTTTGGGGATGGAGACAAGGTGAACGGGGTCTCGGAGGAGGGAAAAGGCAAGGAAAAGGAAAAGGACGGGGCACCCGTGAAAAAGTTCCGTGGCGTACCAGAGGACGTCCAGCTATTTGAGGTGTTTTGGAAACAAGTCGTGGAGCTTATCAAGGTGTGTCGGACGAGACGCGAATCGACCATGTCTGACGTGCGATCGTAGGCCCGACCAGACTTGTCAATACAAGACATCACGGCACTCTTGGTATCGCTCACCAACCTCTCGCTCAGCTGTTACCCAGACAGACTCGAATACGTGGACCAAATTTTGGGTTTTGCGCATACCAAAATCAAAGAATATGCTGATAGGTGAAGTTTACCCGTGCATATATGCATCATGCATGTCACTCATATGTATTCCGTACAGCTCAGACCTACACGCCCCTCAAACCGCTGCTAATCTTGCAGCGCTGCTCACAGCCCCAATCAACTCGTACCAATCCGTTCTTACCTTGCTTGCTATTCCCCGCTACGTCCCACTTCTCTCCCAACAACTATTTTCCACACGACGATCCATTGCGCACAGCGTCGTATCGAGCGTGCTCAAGAACGAAACCGTGATCGAAACGCAAGGCGATGTGGATGGTGTCTTGGACCTCTGTCAGGTGCTGATCAAGGATCAGACAGACGTCATGGGTAGTTCAGCGGTGAAAGACGTGAAGGAAATACGGAGACAGGGCCCGTATGTGATGGAGAAGGAGGACGTGGCCGAGGAACAGGGATGGTTGGCGAGGATGGTCCATTTGTTCCGGGCCGAGTCGTTGGGCGTGCAGTTTGAGGTGAGTTTCACAGATGTTGGTTGTGAATGTGGACTGACGCGCTTTCGGGAAATAGCTGCTGCAAACTGCGCGTCGGCACTTTGAGATGGGAGGCGAGCGGATGCGATATACCTTCCCTGCACTCATCACCTCGAGCATCAAGCTCTGTCGGCGGTACAAGAACCGCGAACATTTGGTAAGAACACACGAATGCCATGCGAATGACGTGCTGACGCCCGACGTAGGAAGACGACTGGCAATCCAAAGTGACCACGATCCTCAAATTCGTGCGTGAATGCACGTCCATCCTCGCGACCCAAGTCGACTCGCCCGCGCTCGCCCTCCGCCTGTTCCTCCTCGCCGCCCAAATCGCGTCCGAGTGCGGATCTGGGTTTGAGGATCTGGCGTACGACTTTTATGTGCAAGCCTTTTCGGTGTACGAAGACTCGATTTCGGAGAGCCGGGCGCAGCTCGCGGCGATCACGTTGGTCATTGGGACGTTGCAAGGGGCGAGGGTGTTTGAGGTGGATGGGTATGATACATTGATTACGAAAGCGGCGTTGCATGGGGCCAAGTTGTTGAAGAAGCCGCACCAGGCGACGGCGGTGCATGCTGCGAGTCATTTGTGGTGGCAAGAGGCGCCGCTGGAGGAGACCGAGGAGGAGGCGGGTGGGGAGGGGAAGGAAGGCAAGGTTGCTCAGGACAAGGATGAGGGCGAGGGTGTCAAGGCTGTGAGTCTCCTCTCGTATTTTAAAAAATTCCTGTCGACATCATCACGGGCAAAAAAAGTACCCACACCAGGATAGCAAACGAGTCTTGGAATGTCTCCAAAAGTCGCTCCGTATCGCGCATTCGGCGACCGAGGAAATCGTGACTGTTCAGATATACTGTGACACGCTCGATCAATATCTGTATTACTTTGATCATGGGGCACCTGCCGTACGTCTCTCTTCCCGGTTGCGTTGCACGTTATGACTGACCGACCCACACCAGATCGCTCCGAAATTCATCGTCTCCCTCGTTGAACTCATCACCTCGTCCATCGACACCATCACCTCGCCCGCTTCCTCGTCTTCCTACCTCCACCCCTCTCAACGCATCGAAGGCGTCGCCTCACCCGACATGATCCAACGCCACTTTCGCAACACGTTGCAATACATTTATGCCAAGAAAACGGGGGAGAATCCGGGTCGATACGATGAGGTCGAGGTGGTGGGTGCGTTTCTAAAGATGGGGATTACGCGGTAGGGCGGGGGAGGGATGGGTTCCTTGTTGTTTTTGCCGTATAGTACTGTCTATGTGGGGGATGCTCGTTGGGCGTCCTTTTTTTTTTCTTTCTTTATCGTGAAATAGGATACCTTGTTTCACGGGAAGTTGTTTGTTCTCGAGCCTGGACATTCCAAGAATATCATGCCTCCAAAGTAGTTCAATTCTACACCGAGGACTGGACACCATACCTGAACCTCGACATTCCCAACCACAAAGACTCGCAGGAGATCAACTCGGAGATGGAGGAAGCAACCGGTGTCTCGGCACGAGCTTTGATGGCTCTCCGATCGGGCTTTGACGATATACGGAAGAAATTGCGCCTAGCTTCACGACGTCAGACAACCCTCGTGGAGGATGCAGCATACTCGTTACTCGGGATGTTTTGTATCACCTTGCCTGTGGTATATGGAGAACCTGAGGGGAACCAGGCACTCGGGCGACTCTTGGCACAGCTACTCACGAGCGCAGGGGATACTAGTAGCATCCTTGCGTGGACGGGGAAATCTGGTAGCTTCAACACCTGCCTCCCTGCCAACATCACCGTGTTCAATCAGCTATGTCGACATCCTACATTCCGCCGGACATCAAAAGCGCCCGAATGGAGATAAATCACCACCGGACTGCAAGCCTCCGAGTCTTCACTCGATTTCACCTTAGTCATGAAGTGGTATGACCAACTCGACGAGCTGCCCGTAGCATGGTTCGCAGGACAAAGGTTGAAGCTTCCATGCATCAAGTTCAAGTTAGGACCTTTATCCGCCAAGGTATGTATTCAAGGTCGTGTATTGCCTCCGACGCTTCTTCCCCCGCTGCACGGATAGGAAGAAACACCAAGAGGACAGCGGCTAGCGCTTATCCGTTAGATCCGTGATAGCTAGTAAAAAGGTCCCAAGGATTCAAAAAGTGGCCGTTCCCAAAGCGCGGGGGATCTAGCGCGATCTCAAACGGCCACAAAAGAACGACAAGAAAACTAAAAAGGAACGTAAAGAAAGCGAACGACAGTAACCACGAACAGTCGTAACAAACCAATAACACGCGTCAAAGCACGTCCAGCATACCCGCGCCCTCTATCACCTTGTTTAACACCGTCGCCGTAAGCTCCTCCACCTGAACAGTGATCAAACTCCCCGTAGCGACCCTCCTGTATTCTTCTACGTTCTGACGATTCCGCGTGAACAACAGGGCGCCAAACGGTCGTCTCAGTCGAGCGATGAACCGGAGGACTTCCGTCCGCTTTTCCTGCAGTGATACAGGGGTAGGGGACTGGAGTGTGTGTGTGTCGCTTCCACCGAAAGGCCATGTGATGGAGGACATGATGCGCGACGCTCGCCCTGGCCTGACCACGTGTATGGTGTTGCAAGGGCCTGAGAGGAACGGGGCATCGCCTGTGGAAGACGACTGGCGGCTTGTGTTTTCGGGATCTGTTTCTGGAATCCTGCCAACAGGGTGTCTGTCAAGCAGGTAGTCAATCCAGGGGTGAACCAGAGTCAGAGAATCCAATTGAGAGAGATCTTCGGTGGTCGTAATCTCTACAATTCCAAGGGCTCCCGTCCTTGCACGAAACACATATCCCGTCGGGCTCCGAGTTCCCGACACCGGCCCGAGTTTGAAAGTAAGGCAAGGAAGCCTCATCCGCTGGTTTGCAAACGATGGTACGAGGAGCTCGTAAAGTCGGTCATAGAGTCTCACCACTAAGGCGAAATTAGTCGAGGAAGGTCGCATTCTCGATACTTCGGCATCTGTGACGGCAGGCGGAATATGCGAGCTTGACAACTCGCTGAAGACGGCGATGTTACTCGGGAGGCAACTATTGAAGCTTCCGGATTTTCCGGTCCATGCGAGGATAGTTGTATCTCCCGAGCTCGTGAGCAGCTGTGCCAAGAGTCGCCCAAGTGCCTGGTCCCCTTCACCATATACAATCGGCAAGGAAATGGAGAAAATCCCAAGCAACGAGTATGCTGCATCCTCGACAAAGGTCGTCTCTCGCCGTGAAGCTAAACATAACTTTTCTCGGATGTCATGTGGCCCTGGTCGAAGGGCGGTCAAGGATTGTGCAGAGATGCCAGTTGCCTCCTCCATCTCCGAGATGATTTCGAGAGACTCCTTGTGGTTTTGGATATCAAGGTTCAGGTATGGCTGCCAGTCCTCGGTGTAGAATCGAACGACCTTGGAAGCATGGTACTCCTGGAATGTCCAGGCGCGAGTATTCCAAAGGCTCCCCATGAGATCACCGTGCTGCGATGGGGAGTGGACTCCACGGAGAAAAACGATTGTCACAGCAGAACCTTCATACCACTTGAACATTGCAACCAGGGCTTCTTGGAGTACAAAGTGGTCAGCTTTATTGATGCAACATGTATCGCTCCATGCCCAGTGGAGCCCATCATCCCGCGCAATCTTGCAGAACATTTGCAGTTTGTTGTGAGTGAACGACTCGTCGAGCTCGTACACGACCATGTGGATGATATCGTCGAGCAAAGGTTCGTTATCTTCCCATGTGTGCGAAAATGTGGCGTAGCGGTAGTACTTGGCGACCTCTCGGTGGATGTGGGCGATGTCGATGTCCATCGTCGTGGAGGAGATCAACTCCTTGAAAACTGGGAGTGATTCAAACCATGATGCTTGCTTGGACTTGTCGAGAAGACGACCGGAGGCGGTGTGAATGAGGATACGAGGTGAGTCCCGAATGACATTCTGAACTGCCCTGCGAATCGCCGTTTTCGTCTGTGCTGGGCTCACGTATTCCCGACGACGCTCTGTAAGGCAAAATGAGCGAAAAGATGTCACTATGATGTTGATGCGCTCACCACGAATCTTTTGATCAGAGGATTGTGATATCCTCGAGAGCATTGTCTCAAACATGGCTATGGCATCGTCATAACGCCCTGCCCTGTGTAGAGCCGCGTGCTTCCTCTCGTAACCCCATGGAGACGAGGGATCGAGTCTTATTACCTGGGTATAAAAACATCAACATCAACTAACGTGTGCGAGACAAAGGAACGGACCTCATTTGCGTCCTTTAAGCCATTGTCCAAGAACCCCCCGGCCACGTGTGCCTTGCTTCGCTTGATGAATAGACCCTGTTGCGAGGACGGTTCGAGAGAAAGTGCTGCTGAATACGCGGCGACGGCTTCGTCATGTCGCCCGGCATGCCTTGCCGCATCTCCTTGATACTCTAGTTTCTGGCACAAATGTTGTTTGAATCCTGACAGGGAAGTGTCAAATAAACGTCAATATGTATGCAAAATGCTCACCAAGAACCCAATCCGCCTGCTCGGCGTGTCGGTTTGTCCAACCCCTCAGTTCCTTCATCATCTCGTGGAAACAGACAGTCGCATCCATTATCTTGTTGAGCATGTCAAGTTGTTCACAGATAATTCGATAGATCGTGAATCTTGAGGCCACAAACTTCATGCAGGAGAGCGTCAGGCCCATAAGGGTTACCTGAGCCAGGAAGACTCACATCGTCAGTGCTAGCCAAGACATCTTGCCACGAGCCTCTTGTCAATTTCAGTTTAGCCCACTCTTTCAACAGCAACGTAGGGGCATAGAGCCTCGATGTATTCTCGTCTTGGGCCGCCTCCAAGCTCGCACTGCCTCTGCTCTCGCGGATGGACAGATATTGTTGCAAGAAATCTGCGGTGAAATATTGAGTGCTGGATAGCCGACACAGCAAGCAACTCACCAGAAACCCACGATGATCTGCGCATATAAACCTCCCCATCGATGGTATTTATCATCGTCAGTAGAGACTCGCCTGCCTCCTTCGTGCGACCCGCCGCATACAGGGCCTTGCAAAGACACTGCTGTAACGTGATGTCGAGATCATCAAATTTCCAGCCAGATATCTGCCAAAGAATGAGCGTAAATTCGATATGTTGCAGCATAACCGTCAGGAAGCTCACCAGCGAGACCACGGAAAGTGTTTGACCCGTGCGGTGTTGCAGCTTGTTCCTTGCATCCATGAACGACTTCACCGCATCCTGGTAGCTGCGATTCCGCATGAGCGATTTTCCATGCAGAAGATGCATATATGCCTAATGGAAGTATCAGCACTGACATCTGTCGTGTGGTCGCCCGTTGTGCACGTACCTGAACCACATAGCATGTAGAATTCAGGTGTAGCGTATCGATGAGGTCATCCACACGCGATATCGCGTCGAGATGCTCTCCGGCCATACATACGATAACAGCCTACGAAATATGAGCAGATTAAAAGGTGACCAAGGCCAAAAGCACGAGATACACACTTTGATGAGGAGGAGAAAACTGACATGAGTGGGATGACAATGTTCGAATGCAATTTCGCACGCCCGATATGCCGTGTACTTTTCCCCCCTACTAACAAACGCTACCGAATTTGCAATGTACCCACCGATGGATGGCTGTATTTCAATGGACTTGGTTTAAATTGACGTCAGCATCAGTGTGCAGGCGAGTGCAGAAGACGAAACCTTTTTGGCATCCTCGATTGCGGCACCCCACTGCCGCAAGCGTGCACGGACGATGGCTCGACTGGCAAGTACGTGGTGGTGAGGATTCTGAGACGCGAAGGTTGCTTCAGTCAACAGCGCTTCCGCTTCCTCGAGTTGACCGTTCTTCCACAAGTCGAGCGCAACATCGTCAATCTGTATGTCAGGTTCCTGTAGTACGGAATGCAGAGGTAACAGTGCAATCGTGCGGACAGACGAGGCGGAGTAAAAAAAGTTGTTCAGACACATAATCTAATGGGACGGACGAAACTTACGGTGATCCGAGATAGGCGTTTCGAGGTTATTTTCTCATTTTCTCCCCCAATTCCAACCATAAGAAAGCGGCCGTCAGGTGAGAGCGCGATGGAGTGTACGTCCTGAGGGGGATACTGGTGACGGAAAAGACCAATTTGGGTGTGTGTCGAAGTGTCCCAAAACGTGACAGTCTGGTTGGCGGTGCATGCGATGAATCCCCCGTGCTGCGGTACGGTAATGCAGGGAAGCGCGCTGATATCCGGGACTGGCCATTCAGAGACCTGCGATCCTGTGGAGGCATCTATTTGCTTGATTTTGCCGTCGGATACAACAAATACATCATTGTTCGACCAGACAAGACTCGTGTTGTACCGGTATGTGGCGATTTGTACTTGTATGTTCACCAGCAAGCGACCGTCATTGCTGTCGTAGACATGGACGGATTTCTGAGTCGCTGTCGCGATTCGGTCGCCTAGTGGAGAGTACTTGGCTGCCCACACACGATCGTCGTGGCTGAGTGGGCCGACGACTCGTTCACGGGTTGTGATGTCCCAGACGGTCACTGTGCGGTCTCCCAAGCGAGGAGGCGCGTCGAGTCGGGGGAAAAGTCGACGCCTCTGATGACGCCGACGGTGGTCCAAGTGGTAAAGGGTTGTTTGTATACCTTTGCGTCCCAAACGATCACATCACCCCAGTATGTCCCCGCCGCGATCCACTTGCAGTTCTTTGAGAACGCGACGCACTCGACTTGTTCCGCTGCCATCGTGGCCATTAGCTTGCAGTCTTCCACTCGCCATACCCGAACCCCGTCGCTGCCGCTGCTCGCGAAATACTCGCCATTCGCAGCAAGTGTCACCGAGGATCGATCTTGTCGAATGGTCAGCATCAGTGCAACCCCATCTTGTCACCACGAACCAGACATTGTGGCCTTTAACGTGGATATCGGTAGCAGAGTAGCAGAGTAAGAAAGGGAATGCTGCGGTCAGTTGAGTGCCTATTCTTAACTTCCCAGTGACCCTCTGAACAGGAACACAGTGTGCCTCCGCCAAGGCACCGTGTTGTACTGCCGTGATACGATCACCTCGGCCGATGATGCCACCCTGCTTTCCGGTCAATGAACTCATCACACAAAATGCCTCTTATTCCATCTGGCTCATCGGACACTCAAGCACGTCTCACATGTTCCAACGTGGACAAGGACGAACCCTTCTCTACAAGGTCGTACATACTGTATGAGCGTACCTTTTTTTAGTCTTGGCGGAGCTTGAATTTTGACCTGTGTATCTACGAACGAAATACGGCAGAACACCGCAATTTCTAGTACATACACATGTATCAAGAGCTGTGCCGTCCTGCCAGTGCTGTGGACGATCAAGAGGGAAATCACCTGGGCCACCAATGCCTCGCCTCCATCGATGTGGCGAATGTATGGACAGCTTCGTTGGAGTTGGTACCCATGCCATTTGTATCTCACCCAACGCGGCATCGAAACTCCCCCACGTTATCTCATGCCTTGCAATTTGACATCGCTTGCATATGGCTGCACTCAGCGTCGCTCTTGTCATCCGCGGTGCTGGGTGCGGATGTGCAAGAAACAAAAGCCCGAAGTCTATCCTTTATCTTCACTACAGAGCGTCTGTTATGCGTACATTGTCAGTTTGATCAGTCAAAGGGAAGCTTGTTCGTGAGGAAGTGTACTTCTGACAATAAAAGATTGGTCTTGTACCCGGGGGTCAGGCGTTCAAACGTTCAAGCTTCCGGCTCGAGCCAAGCGAACTCGCGTCCAGTGCTGTGTGAGCAAGCAATTACTTAAGAAGTGCGCTCAGCTTGAAATTGGCTATTTCATCGAAGGTATCATAGAGGCTGACCGCAATTGTTGTAGTCTGATCATCTTGATCGTGAACTTGTGCGTGTGAAGAATTATATAATCATGCCATCTCCACGCTCCAGCTTATGATTGAACTATTGCGGAACAAGGCCGCGGGATGAGTTTACATGGGCCGACGCGCATGTAAGCCAGGCGACTCGTTGAAGTCTTTCCTCATTCTTTCACTTGAGTACCAGTGCGAATCGCCCAAACATACAAGGTAAATCGTTCTCTCGAGTCATTGTTTCTGGCTTGATTTGCATTTGCCAAGTGGCATAGAGGCTGCCATTGCTGCCAGTCTCGTGCATATGTATTGCATTTCACTCACTCAGCCGAGCCTGACCCTAACTCTTCATCTCATCTTGGCTCCGAAATTTCGGATACAATTCATATAATCCATTCACAGGCCACGGCGACCGGTTGACACGAATACGTGGTGCATGACACAGTTGTTGGTTTGCATCCAATCAGCGTTACCGCATACGTGCACTTCGCGGCAGATGGGCCTCCTAGCAAGTGTGGGTAGGGCGGCCCCCTTGGAGGGATTCTATTCTAACAATTGTACAGCAACCGACTAGCCCAAGGGAACTACCCTTCAGGGCTAATCTGTGCATGTAGGGTTGAATAACACCCCAATGATTCCTCATAGTATTACGAGGTTCACTCCATGCGCTCAGGCTCAACTGAGGATCAAACCTGACATACTATTCCCAGGGGTGCCTCACCTAGCCGGGTTGCTTGCCCGGTGGAGAGGTCCTCATCATTGCTATGGCCGACGTTGGTAGCGATGCATTTTTATCCACTTCTGCGCGAGTACAACTCAAAAAGTTTCACATGGGAGACTGAGATAACTATGTATAAAGTCTGCAGTTCCCTTCCCATCACAAGTTGAGCATATTCAACGTGCTTCTCTCTTTCTCGTCTCCCGTCATTTCACAATGCGTTATTGCTCGTCGTTTCTCTTTCTGAGCACGATCTTTTATACCTCTAGAGTAGCTTCCGCCCTGGGCACGTCTTGCACTTCACCACTGGGTGGCGGGACCGCTGCGCCGACAGACCCATATTGGCTTGAATTGATCACACACCAGGGAACATCCCCATTCAATCCCGATGCAAGTACCTACCAAGTTTTCCGGAATGTAAAGGATTTCGGGGCTGCAGGTGACGGTGTCACGGATGATACAGCAGCGATAAAGTAGGTATTTCTCTACTCACCTCGACGGGGTTCTAACGTATGCTCGTAGTGCGGCTATGTCATCCGGAAATCGTTGCGGGGGTGGATCTTGTGGATCGTCGACGTGTGTAGCACCTACTCTGCATGTATCCTTTGTGGCTAAACTTAAACCTCCAGGGTTTCTCCGGCAATTGTGTACTTTCCCCAAGGGTGAGTCATTCATTCTGTCAATATGCGCGCCTCCCTGACCTATAATTAGCACTTACCTCGTATCATCGGCTATTAATACATACTATTATACCCAGATGATTGGAGACGCCAGGAACCCTCCGACTCTGCTTGCTAATTCCAATTTCAGTGGGTTCGCAGTTATCGGTTAGTTCCTTTGGATCCGAAGACTAGCATGGACCTGATGTACGGCAGACGCGGACCCATACATTCCCAGTGGCAATGGTGCTCAGTGGTTCGTCAACCAAGACAACTTGTATGGATCGTTGTCTACTTTCAGCCAGTTCTCAAAGTTCTGAAACCTGTATGGAGCTTCCGCTCAGTAAGGAACTTGATCATCGACTTGCGACAGATTCCACTGGGAACATCGGCGATTGGTTTGCATTGGCAAGTATCTCAGGCAACATCGTTGGTCAATGTCGTGGTGGAGATGTCCTCCGCTTCTGGCAACACGCAGAAAGGTACGCATAGTTCCACAAATATTGGGACAAGCTGACGCGTATGATAGGTCTATACATGGAAAGTGGAAGGTGAGCCTGATGCAAGATTGAAAGTATATCAACAATCTACCTGACACCTTCCTACTCGTAGCGGTGGTTTCATGGGAGGTATGTAGCCACTACCGGCTTGTGAGCGACATTGAAGTTATATCTCTGGATAGATATTGTCTTCAATGGTGGTAAGTGCATTGGTTGGCTAACCAGAATTTACGAGTAATTTTGTATTTAGGGAACATTGGTGTACAAGTTGGAAACCAGCAGTTTACTGTACGCAACTTAACGGTTAATAACGCGGACATTGGTGAGTAAAATCATGATCGAACCTAGTTGATATTGACTACCCATCTCCAGCCGTATCGGGCGCGTGGAATTGGGGTTCGTCATTTCTGAATGTGCTGATCATCTTATCTCACCAGTCGCCCAGGTTTCACATTCCAGGGTGTCTATATTAACAATTGCCAGGTACCCTGATTTGTTTTCCTCCATTGCAGGGTAGCCTGAGTGTCCTTCCACAGGTTGGCTTTGACTTGACTGTCGGTGGGAACACACAAGCTGCTCAGGTAAGCCTGGACTTTCTCTCTATTTTGCCCCTTGATTCAACACACATCTTCAGGCTGTCGGTTCTGAAGCCATCATTGACGCTGTCGTTGTCGACACGCCAATCTTTGTGCAATCGTCAGCCGCAAGCAATGGCGCGCTTCCATACTCCCTCGTTCTGAACAATATCCAGTTGACCAATGTTCCAACTGCGGTCGGTGTCGCGGGAGGAGCCACCATCCTGGAAGGCGGTACTATCACCATCACCTCCTGGTGTCAGGGAAACGTATACTCGGGAACTTCTGGTCAAGCGACTTGGGTTCAGGGCGACATTGTATCAGCCGCCAAGCCATCCGTTCTTCTCGGCAGCTCTGGAGCGATCTTTGGCAAAGGGCACCCTCAATACGCCGATTATGCTACGAGCCAGATCATGAGCGTCAAAAGTCAGGGTGCGAAGGGAGACGGCACAACTGATGACACCACGGCTATCCAAAACATTTTTGACGAGGTAACATTCATGCTTGTATAAGGATTACATCTCTTACTCTACTTTGACCAGTATGCTGGCTGTATGATCATCTTCTTCGATGCTGGTGTATATTATGTCACAGAGACGATCACTATCCCTGCTGGAACTCAAATTGTAGGGGAGGCATGGTCGGTCATTTTGGCAGGCGGAAGCAATTTCCAAAGCCAGAATAACCCAATTCCTGTCATCCAAGCCGGTACCCCAGGCTCTGAAGGTCTTATGGAAATCAGTGATATGCTATTCACCACAACTGGCCCTGGTGAATACTGTTACTGGCAGTTCAAGTGAACGCGACTTAACTCAGTCCTTTGTAGCCCCTGGAGCAATCTTGATCGAATGGAATGTCCATGACCCTTCGGGAGAGCAAGGTGCCGCTGGTATGTGGGACAGTCATCTCCGGTACGTTAGACACAACGATTTTAAGAATCCCACTCACTCTGTCGTTGTCAGGCTTGGGGGAGGTCTGTGATGCACCTCTTTTACTTTGGACATCCACTCACGTAGGCATATACCCAGCCATCGGCACCAACATGCAATACTCTCAATGCCCTTCCGGCTCCACGAATGCCGCATGCCAAGCAGCATTCTTGGGCATCTACCTCACCTCGCAATCCAGTGCATACTTTGAGGTGAGCCGTACCCGGGACTCGCGCCAGACCGCGAATTTAACAGTCGATTAGGGAACATGGGTATGGACTGCAGATCACGATTTGGACGCTTCTGGCCAAACATCGATCTTCACTGGCCGTGGCATCCTTTCAGAGTCCGCGGGTCCTGTTTGGTTGATTGGAACTTGTACGTCAAAGAGTGTCAATGTTGGATGATAAACTAAGGGTGATCTCGCTCTAGCCTGTAAGTCAAATGTTGCTAAATGACCCTGGAAGCACGACAGGTAGTAATCTTGAATTCCAGCGGAGCACGCAGCTCTCTACCAGTACAACCTAGCAAATGCTAAAAACCATTACATTGGCTTCGCACAGACCGAGACGGTAGGTTACACTTCGCATCGACATTTTTTCCGCCACCTCAAACGTGTGCACACTACTTTTTAGCCCTACTATCAACCAGACCCGGCCCCGCCAGCGCCGTATAGCAGCAACTCGGCTTACTATGACCCCAGCTACCCCAGTGGACTCGACGCGGCGTGGGCCATGTACATTCAAACGTCGTCGAACATCATTATTTTCGGTGCGTAGCTCCGTGATCGTCCCCTGGCACTCAGTACTCATCGACGTTCTCCTTTAGGTGCTGGATTTTATAGTTTCTTCCAGGTATGATACCAGCATCTAATGCAGTTCTCAGAGGGGATACTCATCGCGCGCCAGAATTACGCTCAGACATGCCTCGGCACGAACACTTGTCAAGCACAGGTTCTTAACATTGATAATTCGTCGCTGTCTAGCGTGACTGTGTACGGCCTGTCCACCGTCGGTGTGACCTGGCAGCTGAGCGTAGGGGAAACCGGTATCGTTAATGAGAGCAACAACCCAGATGGATTACAGGAGACTCTGACCGCCTGGTACTATTAGATGAAGCGATGTAATAGTCGAGTATCGTCAGTGCTGTACGATGATCACACCACCGAGTCCATAGGTAGCGGTGTCCTCAAACTGCTCGAAACAATTGCACCTTTTCTTTGTGATTCTCGCAGCCTCCGGGTTGACTTTCCCAAGATACTTTACGACGACTGCTACACTGTGGTGAAGCAAATAGAGGTCCATGCACTACATGGAGACGCGTTTGTACTAAGGGTCACACTGTGGATAGTAGAAAGGCTGAATTTCAGCAGATAATTCACTGAACCACCAGATTCAGTGACTTTTTCCGCTCAAAATGCATGCCATTAATTTCAGTGAGTCACTGAATGCCTAGTTTGCACAGATTCAGTGAAAAATTCCGATGAAAAATTTAATGGTCTGTTCACTCTCGGCAGCCATCCAGTGTCCCCTTTTGGCACATTTGGACGAGTATTGAGTGAATCCAAATAATTGAACTGATTTTCAGCAGGTAACTTCAGTGGAATTCAGCTCTGTGTACACTAAATACTAGTTACTGAACCCATGAAACCAATGAGGTAATGAACTGAAAACATTAGACAGGCGAGGGATGTGAGGGCAAGGTGTGAGTGGGCAAGCTGAATTTTTATTTAATTTTTATTTATTATTAAGCAAGTGGGACTTGGGCACGACAACACAGCGACAGCACGCAACGTGAGGGAGATGAAGAGTGAGGTGGGTACGGGTATGGCATGTGTTGAGGTGTGCTGGGCCAGAAGGTGTGAAAGTGCGTGCAAGCTGGATAGGGAGAACAAGTATTGTTAAACAAATGAAGTAAATACATAAAAGGCTTCGTAGCTGAGTGGTTGAGTGTGCCCGGACACGTGAGTTCGATTCCTGCTGGGTGTTGTTACTTCCGAAAAAATGGAGGTGACTGGTGTAGTACATAACCTAGTATGCTAGTTGTGCTCTGTAGTTCTTTTGTTGTACATTTTGATCTGGTAATCGGATATTTTCGCCACCAATTTTTGACTGAAAATGAGTTCCTAAGTCTTTTAATTTCAGTGGAAAAATACCATGAAATTCAGAGTGGATCGATGCCGGTTCAGTGGATTTTTTTCCAGTGATCTTCATGTCAGTATCCTTTGATTCCCCGGTCAATATGCACTGAATTCACCGCTGAAATTCACAGATTTTACTTCCCACAGTGGTCACCAGTCTCATCCATCATTGTGCGCCCGAAGCTATCGTACAGACGGCAAGCAATGTGAATCCCACCCCCTCAAATTCCTTGAGTGAATCCATCGCATCGGTGATTCTCTCTGGAGACGAGGAAACGAGTCGAGATCGAGGTTCCCCATACCAATAACATTCATGATACGGGTTCATACGTTGGACATACAGTCTGTCACAGAGTGGATTCGCATGATTGGAGGTTACATACCGTACTTGCGCACACCCGGAGGCTAATGCAGGCGGCACATTCAATCAAGACAACGATCGTAGAATGACATCGACGAATGGTTGTGAGACCGTCGAAGGGGGAGGTGAATCAAACATGGTCAACCATTGAACGTTGACCCGTCTGGTGTAGACGATACTGTTGTCGCTCGGAGTCGTTGTAATGTGGGGATAAGAGGGGGAAATGAACTCTCTAGATCACACACGAACTTCATCTAGGTACGAAGCCCGCTCAAAGACAGTCCGTGGGTGAAGCAACATGATTCTTATCCTCATACTTTCAAGTGACATGAGCAAGGAGTGGGATCCCTTTCTCTGCTAAGTTGGAGCCGTATCATGTTGCTGGCAGTTCAACTTGGTCCATGTCTGAATCGTTGCTTAAAAAGCCATCGCTTACCTCGAGGCAGTCGAGTCCTGAATTGTAAATTCCATTACGCTTCCCAGGTGTGATCGTATGGCGTGGGTGAAAGAGTTGGTGGGCATTCCATTATGGACGTTCCATACGAACAATGTGGTTAGTTGCTTTACTAATTTTGAAGGTCAGCTGGCGTCACCGAGGGAATTTGGACCACATGCCAGTTTGTCTGCTTCGTCTGCACATGCAACTGCTCGACTTCATGTCTTTTGGGGTCAGAAGACCACACATGCATGCGTCTCCCTCGTATGTGGTACGTCGGCTGTTGATCTACTCCACCTGCGCAACACATGCAGTGTGACAACTGCTGGTGATGGCTTGTAGTGCTAACCCATTCGCCAAGAACTTCAGAGAGATTTTCGTAGGGCGTGGCAGCGTCTTTCAGGCTTACATATACAATGCTGTTGGTACTTCCCCAAGCTATGAGGGTACTGCATGCGGCCACCGGCGGGTAGGAGCACAAACGGTCAGATTTCATAAAGGTGAGGCAGTTTGTATATACGGTAAATGAATGACCTGAACGCTCAGATGACTGAGATCCGAATGGTTGCTTCCTTCAACATGCCCATCTGCGCGTACTGGACCCAAGTGCGGCACCCAGTCGATCCAAGCAACTGACAGTTATGTAACTGACCTGACATTCCGGTGATGAAATGTTCCGCTCCATCCGTTTTTCGGATGGCGTTCCGGCATAGTTGACTGATCGCCACTGGCTCCATGTCCCTTCCTGACCTCTACTCAAACAAAAAGATATACCTTGGCTGTTCCGTCCGCGACCCCACAAGTATGGCCTTTGGTCACATGTAGTCAATTTGAATTTCGTTGAAGTTCTTTCCACCCAACAGCAGAACGGGCTGTAGCACAGTATGGTATAGAATGGGCCCGACGTACTGCCAGCGAATGGCGTTCAATTCCCCTGACTCCGTATGTTTGTTCCTTTCCCCATGTTGGTTACGGTCCTGACACGTCACCGATTGTAGGTCATTGTGATGTAGAATACCTTGTGCTCAGAAGCTTCGTTCTCACACTTTTCGGTCGAATGAAGTCCGTGCACAGCGCTCACGAAACCTGGGATGAGTATATAAAGACCCTGGTCCCCTCATATCTCGCACCGAAATCCATTCTCCGTTTTCGCAACATCTTCTCTTCCGTTCACCTTAAACCATGTGGTTATGTTCTGCGTTGCTCCTTCTCAGCACAGTGTTGTGCATCCCTCGAACTGTCTCTGGTCTCGGCTCGTCTTGCTCAGCTCCTCTCGGAAGTGGCACCGCATCATCCACCGACCCATATTGGCTTGAGACAATCAAACATCAGGGAACGTCTCCATTCAATTCCGACCCAAATTCTTATCAAATCTTTCGCAATGTCAAAGACTTTGGAGCCAAGGGTGATGGCGTTACTGATGATACGGCCGCGATCAAGTTAGTTCTCGATAATCTTGCGAGCGCTTTCATTGATATTCGTGTTCACAGTGCAGCCATGTCGTCTGGAACTCGCTGTGGCGGAGGTTCATGTGCCGAGTCGACGTATGAACATCTTCTCCTTGCACGCTTTGCGACTGACTCGAAAACTGTAGTCTCACTCCGGCAATCGTATATTTCCCGCAAGGGTAAATTCATCGAATTTAATTGTACCCTGCGCTGACCCATGATTAGCACTTATCTCGTTTCATCACCTATTAATACCTACTACTATACCGAAATGATTGGAGATGCCAAGAATCCTCCGTCGCTTCTCGCACGTTCGAACTTCAGTGGATTTGCGGTCATTGGTCAGTTCCTTCGGATCTCGTAATGACACTGAAACTAAAGCGAAACAGACGCTGACCCTTACATTCCCAATGGCTGGGGTGCTCAGTGGTTCGCCAATCAAGACAACTTGTACGGATTGTTGATTCTTCCATCACTCGAGTGCTGAGATCCGTCTTGATGTAGCTTCCGCTCTGTGCGGAACTTGATCATCGATATGAGACAGATTCCTTCCCGGAATTCGGCAATTGGTTTACATTGGCAAGTGGCTCAGGCGACTTCGTTGGTGAACGTTGTGGTCGAGATGTCCACTGCTTCTGGCACTAACCACCAAGGTAAGCAAAGGAACGGCGATTATTTGCACGAACTTAATTTGTGTCACAGGGATGTTCATGGAGAACGGCAGGTAGGCGTTTGTTATAACGTAGGTTGGTTTATATTCATCCTCCTTCGTCTCTCTAGTGGTGGTTTCATGGGAGGTGTGTGGCCATAATGCTATACGACATGGACGCTTACGTCTCTCTAGACATCATTTTTAATGGAGGTAATCAATGTCCCTCAGAGAATGGAACAATAAGTGACATTCCGTGCAGGAAAGATTGGTATTCAGGTTGGGAATCAGCAGTTCACAGTTCGCAACCTTATCATTAACAATGCCAATGTTGGTGAGTGGTGGGTGGATGTACGTAAATGGATGCTCATGAGGTATTTCCAGCTGTATCGGCTATCTGGAACTGGGGTTCGTTTTTCCATTGTCAATCAATGAGATTCTTCATTGATGTATTCACCAGGCTTCACATTCCAGGGCGTAACTATCAACAACTGCCAGGTACGTGAATTGGAGCTGCTTGCGGCCTGAAGAAAAGCGCGCCTGATCGTTTTTCACAGATTGGCTTTGACTTGAACGTTGGTGGCGCTACGCAAGCAAAACAGGTGACACATCTCTTCGCCGGCCTATCTTTAATATTAATTAGCCTTTTCAGGGCGTTGGTTCTGAGACCATCATCGATGCAGTTGTTACTAACACGCCAGTATTCGTTCGGTCCTCTGTCGCCAGCAATGGCACTCTTCCTTACTCTTTGGTTCTCAACAACATCCAGCTGACGAACGTTCCGACGGCGGTTGGCGTTGGCAATGGAGGCTACCATCCTCGCAGGAGGTACTACTACTATCGCCTCATGGGGACAAGGACATAAGTACTCCGGAACTGGTGGTCAGAAGACCTGGGTGCAGGGCAACATTCCTTCGGTTAACAAGCCCTCAATGCTCCTTGACAGCGCTGGTCGAATCTTTGGAAAGGCACGTCCTCAGTACGCGGACTACGCCACGAGCCAGATTATCAGCGTCAAGAGCCAAGGTGCCAAGGGTGACGGTAGGACAGATGACACAGCTGCCATTCAGAACGTCTTCAACCAGGTAGAGATCACATTCCGCCCCGCTCTGAAAGTTCCATCTTGACGCGTCTTTCTTATATTACAGTACGCCGGATGCAAGATCATTTTCTTCGACGCTGGTGTTTACTACGTAACGGACACGATAACCATTCCTGCAGGAACCCAGATTGTCGGAGAGGCATGGACCGTCATCCTCGGAGGAGGAAGCAACTTCCAGTCTCAGACCAACCCACGCGTCGTCGTACAAGCTGGCACCCCTGGCTCCCAGGGTATTATGGAAATCAGTGGCATCCTGTTCTCTACGGCTGGTCCTGGTGAGTAGAATGCCATTTGATCACGCTTGATTTCAATCCCTTCTAGCTCCTGGTGCGATCGTGCTTGAATGGAATGTCCACGATCCTTCTGGTCAACAAGGCGCCGCTGGTCTCTGGGATACTCATATCCGGTAAGTAGACTATGCTATTGCGGGGAATTGGCTCATTTCTGAGATCGTTAGGCTCGGGGGAGGTCCGTGTCGTACTTCCTGAGAATACAGCACCAACTGATAAGGTATATCTAGCTAAGGGTACCAACATGCAAGAGGCGAACTGCCCAGCTGGCTCTGTGAACACACCATGCCAGGCTGCTTTCTTGGGTATCCACCTGACCTCCGGATCTAGCGCATATTTTGAGGTTCGTGGTGTTGATTTGTTGTCCCTGCGTCATGCATTCATCAAAGTCATCAGGGCACCTGGGTATGGACCGCAGACCACGACTTTGATGCCATTGGTTCGCCTCAAACTTCGATCTTCACTGGGCGTGGTATCCTTTCAGAATCTGCGGGACCTGTTTGGTTCATCGGAACTTGTAAGTTCATCTCATCTGTGTCCTTACTGATTCTGACGATGCGGCAGCTTGTGAGTCTCTTTGAGTCTGTTGGTCTTATAGAGTGAAATCAATGATCTGCCATGCCAGCGGAACACGCGTCTCTCTACCAGTACAATTTGGTAAACGCTCAGAACCACTACATCGGCTTTGCTCAGACAGAGAATGTAAGCAATCGTCTGGTATTTCTTTCTCGAGTTATACTTGACACGATCGCTTCTTTCAGCCCTACTATCAACCTGTCCCTGCCGCTCCGGCTCCATATAACTCCTCTTCCACATACCATGATCCAACTTTTTCTGACAGTGTTAACATGGCTTGGGCCATGAACGTACAATCCTCATCCAACATCATTCTCTTCGGTGGGTAGCACGATTCTACATCATCTTAACCTCACGTTTGACGCCCTCTTACACAGGTGCTGGCTTTTACACCTTTTACCAGGTAAGTTCCGTTCAAGTGAACCAGTATCCCTGAGCTGATCATGCGACATCGATCATAGCACTACGGTCAGACTTGCCTCACCAACAACTCGTGCCAAACGCACATCTTCAACATCGACTCAGCATCGAGTGTGACCGTCTACAGCGTGTCTACCGTCGGTTCGACGTACCAACTCAGCGTGGGCCAAAACGGCGTCGTAAGTCAAACTGATAACCAGGATGGCTTCCAAAGCACGTTCACCGCCTGGAGCAATTAAAGCTCATGAATTGGTTGGGAACGCAAGCCGCGTTGGCTAGATGTTGGCAGTCTGGATTGTTGTTTAAGTCATTCTATCGCCGGCTCGTTTTCCCATCTTATATTTCCGTTGGCCCCCTTTTATCTCCCTTCCATCTCCGTCCTTTACGTCGTTCCCCTTGTTTATGCTGTGTATATGGGGTGTAAGAGTTTTGTGTGTCTGTAGGGTGTACAATCAAGTGGTCGGGTTTAATTCGTACCATCAGGCATCCGACAAGACTGCACGTTGGCAAGTGATCACTAATGCCGTAGTATATTTTCCCGGTCGTGACCTCATCATGACGGACACATTTCCCCGATTCTCTGGGTTGGCTGACATTCAGACGAATCATGATGGGAATCGGACTCGAGTTAACCTCTTCCTTCCGTCACAGTGTATGCAAGCTAAAGACCATTTAGCCCTGCAACACTGGGTCATGACTTCCGCTGGGCATGTAACCAATGCGGGAAACGAACTGCAAGTGGCAAGGGCGATGTATGAACATTGGTTCCAGCGGGATGAGACAGTGACTTATCTTATCCCTGGCGATATCGGAGGGATCTATTGGATGTCTCTGGCGATCGCCGATGATTAGGTTTGTATCCGTCGTCTTTGATTTCCCTATGGAGCGATAGTCTGGTGACCCGACGGTTTGCCTCTCAACGCGGCAACCTCATAGACGGCCTGGTCACTGGAGACCGGATGCACCGATCTGCATGAATGTTTAGTAGTATCCGGTCCGAAGTTCGTGACGTCATCTCTGATCCGATTACGTAACGAGTCCTCTACGCCAAAGCCTCCACTTGCCCCGTCGTACTCAGAGGAGATGTCCGACCTTGCGCCCACACACGAATACGTCCAGGACATCTCTCAACAACAACGAAAACTGCGCGACGAGGCAATCGAGAACCAACTCAGCTCGCTAACCGAATGCGCGTCAATGCTGAAATTGAAAGTCATGGACATCATGCAGGAATACGCCTCCATTCGATCCCTCCCGGCAGATATTTTGTCCGAACTCGGTGCTCATGCCAGTAGCGTGATCGAGCTTTGCCAAGAATTCATCTGCAAGCGTAACGAGGGTAGTGGCACGGGTGACCGGGCACCCTGGGAGACGTGCCAGGAGGTATGTTATGTTTGGACGCGCTCATGGTTTTTCGATGTGTTCACCATATCACTTTGATTATATGACACCTCTCCGAAAGGAATTGGCTGGCGTTGAGCGTCAATTTCGCGGGACGCTTGTATCGCTCGAAAGGCTTGTTCAAGGTAAGTGCAGTTTGCGAGCGTGATATTCGATTGACTGACCTTTGAGATCAGGTTGGGACGAAACGGACGTCGAATTGGCTGAAAATACGACAACGGAAGAAGAATTGATTCAGGACGTTATAAAATAGTTGGCAAGCACGGCTGGTCGACAGCAAACCAGCGCTCGGACACCTTTTTCCTACGATATCAAACTTGCTTGTGAGCGATTCATAATGTGTACATGAATTCATCCCAGAAATGGTCTTAGGTCTAGAGAATGTATACCGTTATCTTGTCGTTCTTGTTCGTCTCGCCTTTGTCGCGTTCTGTCTCTCTCTGCATATTACGACCGCTTCGCCTCCACTGTCATTCACGTGGATTAGGGACTCGTCGAGGAACTACCGTCTCCAAGCCTGGCGCCGATCTTCCGACCGGTTTTGTCAGCAGCAATATCGCTCTCGTCCCCCGGCAGTCCGAGTCGCTCCCCCTCCTTGATTGACGCGTTTCATCGTACTGCCATTCCACCCTCTTTTCGACCACTGTCACTAGTGTATCTCAGCGCATTCATTCTTCACTCACGAGATCGCATCACTCTCCCCTTTCCACACATCATGCTCCATACGACAAAAAAAATCGCGGGGCGGTCGAATATGTCAAAGGATAACGACCCGCATACGCATATAAGGACCCGGGCGTACTTCAAAGTTCCTTGCTCACTCTCGGGCCCACCAACACATTGCCGTGACCCGATACTTGGACTCGGGTACGGCCACCCATCCTCACACTCGCGTCCAACTCCGTGTTCTGTGTGCGTGTATCAAAGCCATTCCGCGTACGGGCACGGATACGGGCGCTGGCACCCGGGGGTTCACCGTGCCCCAGCTGCACAGAACCTGCACTTTTTGGAGCTCTTTTATTCGGTTACAGACGTTTCGTGCACAGGGTGCTAGATGCGTCTGACCCAGCCTTCATTTCCCCCTGACCAGAGCACAATGATACGCCGTCACATTTGTTTGGCCCATTAGGTTAAGTGAGTGCGGCCATTGAACGATCACCTTCGGCGTTTATGTCAACGCCTATTATGTCAGGGCATTTCTGATACGCACCTTGTTGAGCGTCTAGATATCCCATACTTTGCCTAGATCGCTGGATTAATTGAACGATGTCTTTATTCCCGGCCAATAACCACCTCGACGTGTTGTGATGATCTTCTGCCAGATATCGTGCACGACCCTCTGTCTGGCTCCAGAAAGTCTTTGGTTTTAGACAGAACACAAGCAGATTTGAAGGGCCGAAGAACTTTGAGCCGGGACAGGAACGCACTACTACTAAGTCCTAGCGACGTTCATGTGAACTCGTCGTGTACTATTAAATGGCTCAAATACATATGGCTCCGAGGAGCGCTCAATGGCGGCGGAGAGACGAAGAAACGCTGAGGGTGCCTCTCAGAGATTTTCATTGAGCCAACTTTACCGATCACAAACGCACACCGACAAACGAAAAGGAAACAAAGAGACAATGGCAACAGCAAAAACCCAAAAGCCAATTTTTTTTTTCTACCACACACCGCCCCCGAATAAGCATCAGAAAATAGAAATAGAAAAGCCTTAGATACTCCGCACTAAAAATAGATTCACCCAGGGCCACGTCCATGGCCACACCATTATTGTCAACTCTTGGGGGACTGACTCACAGCACCGTACCGCAACGGCGTCTGGTGATGTAACAACAACCCCGTATCCCGTGTATGACCGTGAGGATTTTGTTGTTGTTGCTGTAGCGGCATTGGCGCGTGGTATTGCAGCTGATGTTGCTGGATCTGGTGTTGAAATTGTTGTGGTGTAGGTGGCAAAAGAGTCGGAAACGACGAATGATCGCTCAAAAGAGGTGTCGAAGCTAATAGGGGGGTACCCTCGGCAGAGGAGATATGGGGGAGGCTGCGTTCACGTTCGACGATACTGTCAAAGGAGGAATGTGAGTGGGTGTCTGGTGCACAATGGTGGGGGGAGGTGGGAAAGAAAAGTATAACGCACCCCCGCATCACAGCTGCATTCGTAAGTCGTTTCGCACGCTGCTTGCTCTGATTGTCTTCATACTGGTCCGTCTCGTCGACGATCTCTTCCGAGATGATTTCCTATTATTGAGCGATTAAGGCGCGAACTGATCCACTGGCTATTCTCACGCAGGGCAACTTACCTCGATGATATCTACAGCATCACCCACATGACCGAGAGATAAGGTGCATAACGTTACTGGGGTGCGGTGACGTACCTTCAAGGGTGATTACGCCAATAGCCCCTCCGGCAAAACCGGGAGTCCGGCTGACTAGCAATAAATGCGCACGTCCAGTCTGACTATTAATAGGGAAACGTGAGACGATAAAGCCCGGAACCGAGCGAGGCTCAACGTACAAGTAATCCAGTGCCTGGAAGCAATTGATGGACGGAAGTGCTTCGGGCAAGATGGAGAGTTTGAAATGGGACACAGGGAGAGCCTTTGCAGGGTCATAAACGAGGAGCTACAGCAGTGGGGCTCGTGCGTGAGCAACTCCCGACGACACCTCATCACAGAGAAAAGAAAGACACCTTCTTAACGAGAAGGAGCCCGCGGAAAGCGAGTGGATTTCCCGATGCATGTATAGGTATGCGGGAATAGCCGCTGTTGAGGCTAAAGGGGGACTGGACGATCAGCACAAGCGTTATTTGGGAATGGAAGAACGTGCATGGCGTCCACGGTGACGTGATCCAGGATGGTATCCATACATAGGGTCACGACATCCTAACGTAAAAACGTCATATTATGCACAACTAAAGGACGGGGCGAGGCGCACCTTGATAGGGGTCATGATAGTTTCGACGTTTTTGGTGTTGAGTTCCAAGACGCCGTTGAGAATGCTGATTTCGTCGTCACGGAGAGGTTCCTCGCCGGTGCGATGAAACTGGAGGAATGACTTTAGTTCCGCCTTCTTGTACGTGTGACCCTCGTTCGCGCCGAGGACATGATCTAGAAGCTTGGCAATTGGCCAAGCGATTGGGGCTGGAACGGTGTATAGCGTGCTTGAAACGGAATGGCAGGAAAAGGACATACCAAACAAGTACATAAGACAAAGAACAAAGGGAGCGCAACGAGCGCCGACTGCGAGGCCGTATCTCACGCTAACTGCTTGCGGAATGATCCTAACAAAGGGTCAAGAACGTTCTAAGCAATCTAGCAGAGGACGTACTCGCTGTGAAGTGAAGCAAAGGTTGTTGAAGGGAGACAAGAACGGAAAAGCGGGCAAGTATACGTACCCAAAGATGACTGATATGGACGTGGAGATCAGGAAGCGGGAAAGCGAAGAAAAATGAAAGAATTCATACCAATTGCGGTCGTTGAGATGGCAATGGCCGCGATACCTCCACCGATCTAGGTAATTGAATTTACGTCTGAGGAAGAGAGCATCAGGATACTTACGGCACCGTCCAAGAAGATAGGCAAACTTTCGTTGATGACCTTGAAAAAGTGAGGACGGGAAGCGAAGAAGGGAAACATGTACAGACGACGTTGGCGAGCAGAAGGACCTGTTCGGGTATGAGCAAAGAGAGGAACAAAGAGATGGGAGTAAGTACTGACGACGAGGACCCAATGGCGACCCTTGCGCATGAGATTCAAGACTGGAAGGATGAGGGACAGCTGAAGATGATGAATGGGATGGACGCACCTTTTTGTGCGTTCTTCTTTTCGACCAAGTCGTCTGAGGAGGTGGCGAGCACACGAAGATAAAGTTCGTCGAGGCCCATGAGTCCGAGAGTAAGGCTGACACGAGGTAAGACCGAGTTTATCATCAGAGGAGATACTGATACCCAGCAAACACGCCGCCTGCGAGGACGAGAGCAGCGCTGATAGCAATTTTGGCACAGAATTCGGGAGATCCGACAGGTTCTTGTATTGTTTTGGAGTGGCCATGGGATAGGACGTGTAGGACGGAGCTTACCATCGCCCCTTGCTTGTAGTTGGTCACTTGAAAGAGAGGGTCATTCCGATCCGGACTTACTTAAAGTCAATGGCGTAGCGTGCACGTGACCGAGCCATCACATGTCCCTCCTCCTCATCCGTCGTTTGATCATGTCGCTCAGACCACGCAAAGACTCGACCCCATCGCGGGCAAAGAAACGTCCCCGCATCGACAAAAGACGCGCGATTGAGCCGTACTCGCACGACGACGTCCTTTGGCACGACGTACGCGCACTTCTCGGCAACGACACCGTACACAGCGCAGAGCAGCACGCGACAGACTGGGACGCGCCGTTTCAGTTTCGTGAAGAGCTCGAGGTCGTCGTCGACCGTCTCTCCTCAAACGGCAACGCCCTCGCACTCGCCCCGCCTCCCCGCTCCAACTGGGTCATCGTCGCACCATTTGCTCTCCCCGGAGAGCGCATCCGCGTGCGTGTCTACCGCGGCGCACGTCTTCACTCGTTTGCCGATCTGCTCGATGTCCTTAATCCCAATCCCGATCTAAGAGACGACAGCAGAGTGCAGTGCAAGTACTTTGGCCAGTGCTCTGGGTGCCAGTACCAGGTATGTCATCACTAGTTCATCGGCCGTATGCTCATCTTGCACCAGATGATTTCTTATGAAAAACAGCTCGAGATCAAACGCAACGTCGTCGTCAAGGCATATCAGAACTTCTCAAGCCTCCCTTTCTCTGCAGTACCGACTGTCCTACCTACTATGGGCTCCCCAAAGCAATACAACTACCGGACAAAGATAACCCCTCACTTCGAGGCCCCGCCAAAGAAAGCTCGCGCGGATCCTCCATCCACCTCCTCCAAGCCCGACTGGCTGAAAATCGGCTTCAACGAGATAGGAAAAAAGACCGTGATCGACATCGAGGTTAGTCCTCATTTTCAAACCTAGCTGTCCTCTCATGTGCACCAGGAATGTCCTATCGCCACCCCAGTACTCAACCAAGCTCTAGGTCCAATACGAGAAAATATCATCCAGTAAGTCTATGCAACTTGTCCCCTCTCCGACGCTGACTCTGGCAGAAACATCTGGTCCTACAAAAAATGGCGTCTCCCTCCTCCTTCGTGACTCCCTCGATCCATCCATACCCATCGACCTCACCAACCATACCCCAGATGACCCCACTCAACACATATGCGTAACCGACCACAAAGCGACTGTTCGCGAACGCGTCGGCGATACCTACTTTGAGTTCCCTGGACATGCCTTTTTCCAAAACAACAATTCTATCCTTGTCCCACTCACCAACTATGTCCGGGATGCCATCTTCCCTTCCGCCGCCACCTCCACAGATGACAACGCATCACCGACCCATCTCGTCGACGCTTACTGCGGCAGCGGCCTCTTTTCCATCCTTTTATCATCCCACTTTCACACCGTCGCCGGCATTGAACTCGCTACCGACGCGATACGCTCTGCCACAGCCAACGCCCAACTGAACCGCCTCCCTCCTGACCGATGCACCTTTCTCGCCGGCGACGCTTCGGATATATTTTCCACTGTGTCCCATTTTCCGAGGGAGAAAACGGCGGTGATTATCGATCCCCCACGCAAGGGGTGTGATACGCGCTTTTTGGAACAGCTACTTGAGTTTGGTGCGGGGACAGTCGTGTATGTGAGTTGCAATGTGCATACGCAGGCGAGGGACGTAGGGATGATTGTGAAGCGATCTGAGGAGTCTGGCGTGGGTGGGCCATTGGAACAAGGGATGCAGGAACGGGCAAGAAAGAAGTACGTGTTGGAGAGTCTGAGGGGGTTCGACTTGTTCCCGCAGACAGCGCATGTCGAGAGTGTTGCCGTGTTGAGGTTGGTGTCGCTCGAGGAGGATATGACGAACTAGATCTCACAGGTAACGTGTTGCGGTGTACGATCTCAAAGGTTAGTGCTGACCTGCAAGATTGATTCATCTGGATTGTCGATCCCCTTGCCTCTGAAGAAGACGCGAGATGGATGATCAATGATCTTGTCACTATGACTCCGAGTCACTGAAGGTCTGCATACTAATTATCAACAACATCTACAAAGTCATGGGCGAGCAAGTAAAAATATTCATCCTTGTACATGACGAGGCTTAGAATACCTGTGACACTCTAGAGAGAGCTGAGTACTGCAAGTCAAAGACCCGACATGGATGAACGGAAGTCACTCGTCGAACGGCACTTTGCCACTCTCGCTCGAAGACGCCCAGTAGCAAGTTCGTACAGGGCTGGGAAGGCATAGCCTGGCAACTACATGCGCCAAAAGACTCGACTCGGTACAACTTAGCAAATCTCGGTGTCGTGTTCAAGTCGCATCGAATAAGATCTTGGTGATGCAGTTTCGAAGTACAAGGATGGTTGCTGACCTCTCCTGACAAGCCCAATCTTGAGATTCAAGGACTCAGAGTGGTCACCAGTCTACTGAAAGTTGTTCGTGGGATATGGGGGAGTCGTTGGCACAATGTGGTCGAACGAGCAGCTCTAGGCTGGCATGAGGCCGGATTCATATCGTGCGAACCGACAGATAAAGCCCAATTTTGAGTTAGGACTCCACCAATTCGAAGCAATCGAATGAACCTCAATCCAGCCTGACACAACGCCGTCACTCTCTGGCGATTGCGTAGTATGCTGGACTCGGAGTGTCTGAAGGTATTTTGCAATACTCATTGTCCACAACTTATTCGGAATTGTGTTGCTCATTTTCTGACGAGTAAATGATCAGCAGGTTATATGCTATCCACATGGTTTGCCTTTTTTAAAGCATAGCCGTCTGGCTTTGTACTCCTTCCGAACCTACCCGTTGCCCTAGGGTCGTTGTCAGGGCACCGTGCATGACACGCGTCTCTCGCGGTATGCTGCTATGCAACTACGTACTAGTACGTCGTTTTTCTCATTGGCTTTCCATTATGATTACATCTACTATCTGACAAGTAGTCTCGTAACCAGCCGTTTTAGGATGTTCGGGGCTGACACCCCAAGAAGATTCCGTGGCCTGCTTAGGCGATGACCAAAAGGATGCACCGCGTCCAACGTCTGGCCACGAGACTATCTGACAAGTGCGACCCATGGATTGACATCTGCGTCCAACGTCTGGTTCACGAGACTAGCGTAAAATGACCTCAGCAGTTTCCATAATCAGCGACACATCATGAGACAGACATGTCACACGTTAACGTGAGATGTCTCGACGTGAGATGTCTCGACAGGTCAACAGGTCGAGACCGATGATAAATAATAGGGTGCATGCTCTTTTTTGCCCGTGTGACACGCCTTCGTCTCTGAGGCTAGGACCATGGTGATCAAGCCCAACGGGTACGCTGAGACCCCCTGTGGCGTACGTGCACACGAGGAACCCGAGGTGTCGCTCGCGCGTCTGGATGTGCGTGCATACATCTAGTGTTTGCATGATTGGCCACAACTGACTCATGATTCATGTGTGCAGATATCCAAATTAACGATCCGGTTGACTGACGCGCCAAAACCCCTTCCAGATCTTAGGACACTCGTGTTCGGTGTGGTAGGTGTCTCGATGCAATCGCGATACATTACGCACTGATGTCCATGCTTTACTCTTTCATTTATCGTCCTCGATCGCGATGGTTTGGGACTGCAACAGAGCTTCAGCGATCACATGGCTACCGCATCATTCCATCCCGCCACTGGATGGTCCACGCCAGAAATCAAACCCTACGCACCGCTCACTCTCGACCCCGCCTCGTCCTGCCTCCAATACGGCTGTAATGTGTTCGAGGGTATGAAGGTGCGTTATCCCGTTCTCACTCGGCGCTTGATGAGCGCTCAACTACGTACATCTTGCATGCAGGCTTACCTCGGTCCTGACAGCAAAGTGCGACTGTTCCGCCCCGAGTTAAATATGCGGCGTTTGGAGCGCTCTGTGGAACGTTTGGCCCTGCCTGTGAGTGGTATTGCTTCTATGTCCTTGTTTTCGGCCCATTCATCGTCGTTCCGTTCGTGTTATAGCCCATCGACGGCGATGCCGTCCTCGAGCTCATCAAACGACTCGTCCAGATCGAAAAACGATGGATCCCCAAGCTGTCAGGATATAGCTTCTACCTCCGTCCGACTGTCATCGGTACACGCGCAGGTACTTCTCTGCCTTGCCCTTCGCTCCACATAAGCTTTACTCACTCGTGGTATCGCGACACTCCCAGCACTTGGTCCAGTCGCCTCGGATCAAGCTGACCTGTACATCATTGCATGCCCCGGCGGATCCTATTGGTCACATCCCGCCTCACTACTCGCCGTGAGCGACACCGTGCGGGCGTGGCCGGGCGGTACCGGCGGACACAAGATTGGTGGCAACTACTCCCCAGGGTTCCTCCCCCAGCGCGAGGCATCAGCACATGGATACAATCAAGTGCTGTGGCTCTTTGGCGAGGAGCAGCGGGTGATGGAAGCGGGTGCGATGAACGTCTTTGTCGTGGTCCGGCGCGCAGACGGAGACGGTGCGTGCCGTCCTGTTCCTGATTCCGTGGGGAGGTATCGCAAGCTGACGGCGTTGCATATTGCATAGGTTTGGACGTCTTGACACCGCCGCTGGACGGAACGATTCTACCTGGCGTCACGCGTGCCTCATGTCTCGAACTAGCCGCCGATCCCACGTTCCATGCGCACATCTCTATCGATGGTTCTATTGAAGGAACGACCCTCTACCCCACCGAACGCGTGTTTACGCTCTCTGATCTTGAACGCTGGTCTACCTCGGGTGACCTTGTTGAGTTCCTCTGTGTCGGCACGGCGGCGGTCGTCGTTGCTGTACACGACATTGGATTTGATGGACGCGTCGTCGTGCGTGTGCCAACGTACCCGAATGACCCCAATGGGCTGGGTCCTGTTGGGAGGGCGCTTCGAGAGCAGATTTTGGCGGTGCAGGAGGGGAGGAAGGAGTATAAGGGGTGGGGGGTCGTGTGTGAGTAGCGCGCCCATGTCGGATGTCGCGACAAGTTGTGATGGCGATGGCGCCAGATGAGTACTATGAGTCACTGAGGATACGACGGACGAATCTTGGCATGTGCCGCGGCTGGTGTGATACTATTCCCCATATTGTTCATAACGGAGCGTGCACTGATAATAATGCAAGTAGTAGAGAGGAGCGGTCCCAGTGGGGATAGGCTGAGACGGTAGGAGTGTCAAATGCCTCAGTAGAGTCTCTGTCCAGTCCATCGTGTCTGCTTTCACAGACAAAGGTGATCCGTTTGCTTCGATTCGCGCGTGCGCTGATGGAAGATGGTGCCAACGAATGCGGGACCCAGTAGTAGTAACATCGACTCGCAACGCCAGCGCCGTCGGGCGGCCCGAATAGGGCTCTTGTCCGACGTCAGCAGTGACGGAACTAGGGAGACGTATAGGACTGTGACGTCCGTGCTTCCCGAACAACTTCGTCGATTCTCTGACGCATGTGAGGGCCATTTGGTTACTTGGATTCGAGACCGCCGTGTGTTTCGTCTGGCTATAACTTCTAACATGTTCAGCGCTTAGCCGTGTTTTCTACGTCAAAATTGTCACTGTATCTGAAGTCCTGCCAGTGCGTCAAGCTACTAAACACTCTACCCACATCGACAATGCCTGACCACAGGTTCGGCAAACACGGAGTCAAATGAAATAGCATGAGATCAGGGAATAATGGCACCACGAGACGCCTGCATGTCTCCACCTAGTCTGGTGACCAGACTAGTCTCCACGGTGGGTACTTCAGTGCGACGAGAGTCGAGAGAGATGTGGGGGAAATGGCTTCGTCCGAGGGCTTCCAGTGCCAGCTGAAGATAGAAGGGCTACACGGCGCAGAACAGCACTACCATGTCATTTTCGGGATGAGGTCGTCGTCGACCGTCTCTCTTCAAATGGCGATGTCCCGTCGCACCAAATATCCGGCCCCAGCGAGCACATTCGCATGCGTGTGGACTCTTTGGATTCCTTCGCTGACCTGCTCTCTGTCGTCAGCCCCAACCACGGCCACAGAGAGTGCAAGCACTTTGGGCGGTGCTGAGCTCAGGAGGCTGCGAGCACCAAGTACATTGTCACTGAATATTCAAGTCTTCCTCCCTCCGCAGTATATATCGACTGTCCTGCCCACCATCAGTTCCCCGAATCAATCGCCACTACCGCACAAGGATGACATGACACCTCACTACATAGCACTCCCCAAGAAAACTTGCGTGGATGCACTACCACGGTTAAGCACAACTGGCCGAAATTTGTCTTCAACGAGGTCGGAAAAAAGACGCTGGTCGACACCCTGGTCAGTCCTTTTCTTCTACTCTCCGTTGCCATCTCACTCGCGCCAGGGTCCAGGGATAATGTCTCGCTAGGCCAATACTCAACCAAGCACTAGGTTTGCAAAGATCATCTAGTAAGTCAATCTCTCTCTGACACTGACGTGAAACAGAAACCATCGAGTCCTACAGAAAGGGCATTCGAGTTTCCCTCCTCCGCGACCCCTTCAATCCATCCATCCCCACGGACCACATGGACGAGCCCGCCCAACACACACGCCACAGATCGATCGTGCATCAACACGTCGGCAACACTCTTGGACTCCTCCGTCACACCCCTTTCCGAAATCGACCTTCCCTTCCACCAGAAGAACATTGCCAACCCAGCGGGACCCAGTGAAGAGTACTCCGTGGTACTAGGAACACCCCTCCCTTGGCGTGGGCCGCGACAAAGCTGGCAAAGGGCACCATACTAGACGATGGCGCGTGTGCTCTGACCCCAGAACGTACTCTACAATCTATAGCATGATGGATACGTACAGGCGTTCGTCGAGAGAAATGTGTAGATATGATTAGGAAAAGTTACTATGCTATCGTGGACTGGGAGGTAATGCTGTGATACTTAGTGGTAGAAGCTATACAAAGACTGCGAATCAAAGACCCACATGGATGAACGGAATCCACTCGTCAAATGACACGTTTTCATCCTCTCGCAGACATCCAACAGCCTCGTGCAACGCCAACGCAGCCTCCCGATAATCCGGCCTCGTCACCTCGTGTCATTCTCAAGCAGCTGTGCATAAACGTCCCTCGCCACATCCGGCGCGATCTTATCACTGATCGACCACATCGTGCCTACGACGCCCCCGTACCCCGCGAACAACATGCCTGCTGCGATATGAATCGCCTCATCCGAGAGATCCTTGTCGCCCGTCGCCGTTTGGCATGCGGAGAGAAAGGCAAGCCCACCATGGGGACGTGACAACGCGATGATATCAGATATTTTCAGGCGGCGTTTATCAGCGAGACAAAGTCCACTGGCAGTCGGGTCCTTGGCATCTTGGATTCCGTGGCAAGCGAAATGTACCCAGTCCGTCTCCTTCATCAGCGAAAGGACTTCCTCGACCGTTCCAGTAGAGGACTCAAGGAGGCTGGTTCGTGCTGGAGGCGAATTCTTGATTATGGCCTTGATGCATTCTACCTCTTTGTGCACGCCTGGAAGCGGGGATTGACCATCTGAGGGTGGCTGGCGGACAGCGAGCAGGCGAAGAACGTCGCTGGGTGGCGTGATGGGATTGCGTGACAATGCGAGAATGGAAAGGCTGGGGACGTATGACGAGACAACGAAGTCGTACACTTTGTGGCCAAGTTGCAAATAGGCGGGATCATAGAGACCAGCAGCGTGGATAGGAAGAAACGTGAAAGGGCCAGTCGGGCACCAAAAAATACGTGATAAGTCCCCAGGTGACTGTTTGAAGGACAGATGAGTACTAGCTTTGAATCAAAAAGACACGACGTACTGAGAAAGCCAAGGCATCCAGGACTGGTTTGACAACGCATTTCCACAACGGAGATAAGAAGGGTTCCCAGCCGAACTTGTCCAATGGTGCTCTTTCCCCGACACGTATGGCACGAACGCGACGAACAAGACTCTTTAGGGTGTGCTGAAGGTCAGCGCATCGCTGGAGAGTAATATCGGGAAGTGGGACATGAATTACATGGTCCACATGGGCTAGAACGATCAACGCGTCGCAGCGGCTTTCTGCAGCGTTGAGTATAACCACCGGTCCGGCATGTGCTGAAGTGCGTAGCTGAGAGAATTCTTTCTGGAGGAGGAATTGCTCGAAACCAGGAAACCGGCGGATTTCATGGAGCAAGTCGTCCCGCTCAATTGCGAGAGTACGAAGTCTGTCAGTACCTTGTTGCCAGGTCTCTTCCATACGATGAATTGCACTCGAAGCCTGTTTCGCGAATATGAACAACGATTCATCATTAGCGCCACCAGTATGCTCCCTTGACATTTCTCGAATTCCACGTTGAACAGATTCCAAGAGCGCGGATGACGACCTTTCGTGAGTAGCACCAGCGTCCTCTAATGCGGCGGACAGTTCCCGAAGTCTACGGGCATGATCTGGATAAGCAGATGACAACTCCTCATGAGTGCTGCGAAGCTGAAGTAGCCCCCCCCAAACAATTGAACGACCTTGCTCAAGCCACTCCACAGCAGTTTCCGGGAGTCCAAAGTCCAAAGCTGCTGCTGCAGCCTCTCGCACCACATCGGCACCTTGCCTGAGTTCAGAGAAACGGCGTCGAAAAGAGAGGCCGGTCCATGCAAGTTGAGGAAGGAGGGTAATGGTAGCAGAATATGCATGGAGGACAGAGCGATGGGATATACGCGAGGCGCATGATATCCAGTTCTGTGAGGCATGAAATCGAACACTAGTGGGTCCGATGGGGGCAGAAGCAGCATGGGAATAGAGTGAGATTGCATGGTGGAGATCTTTCAGCTCCCCGAGGCGCTCGAAACGATGGTTGAAGGAGGTGGCGAGGTTGTTGAGACGGATGGGCTTGTCAGGATGACCTTGAGGGGTGAGCTCAACTGCATCCTTGAGGATCGAAATTGCGTTCTCTAGATCGCTCAGCTCCCCGAGGCGAGAGAAACGAGTGCCGAAGGATGTGCCGAGGTTGTGGAGACAGGCAGGCTTGTGAGGATGGCCATGAGGGGTAAGAGCAACAGCACCCCTCGAGGCCGAAATGGCCGTCTCTAGATCGCTCAGCTCCCCGAGGCGCTCGAAACGAGCTTTGAAGGAGGTGGCAAGGCTATCAAGACGGCTGGGCTCGTCAGGATGACCTTGAGGAGTGAGATCAACTGCATCCTTGAAGATCGAAATTGCATTCTCTAGATCGCTCAACTCCCCGAGGCGCTCGAAACGAGCTTCGAAGGAAGCGGCGAGGTTGTTGAGACGGCTGGGCTTGTCAGGATGACCTTGAGGGGTGAGATCAACTGCATCCTTGAGGATCGAAATTGCCTTCTCTAGATCACTCAGCTCCCCGAGGCGCGAGAAACG
This sequence comes from Boletus reticuloceps, assembly GCA_018397855.1. Taxonomy (NCBI): domain Eukaryota; kingdom Fungi; phylum Basidiomycota; class Agaricomycetes; order Boletales; family Boletaceae; genus Boletus; species Boletus reticuloceps. The sequence continues at coordinate 560,616 of JAGFBS010000023.1, forward strand.
AGTGACAAAAGATGCGCCGAGGTTGTCGAGACAGGCATGCTTGTGAGGATGGCCATGAGAGGTGAGATCAACTGCATCCTTCGAGGCCGAAATGGCCTTCTCTAGATCGCTCAGCTCCCCGAGGCGCTCGAAACGAGCTTTGAAGGAGGTGGCGAGGTTGTTGAGACTGATGTGCTTGTCAGGATGACCTTGAGGGGTGAGATCAACTGCATCCTTGAGGATCGAAATTGCGTTCTCTAGATCGCTCAGCTCCCCGAGGCGAGAGAAACGAGTGATGAAGGATGTGCCGAGGTTGTCGAGACAGACGGGCTTGTGAGGATGGCCATGAGGGGTGAGATCAACTGCATCCTTAAAGGCTGAAATGGCCTTCTCTAGATCGCTCAGCTCCCCAAGGTGCAAGAAACGAGTGATGAAGGAGGTGGCGAGGTTGTTGAGACGGCTGGGCTTGTCAGGATGACCTTGAGGGATGAGTTCAACTGCATCCTTGAGGATCGAAATTGCGTTCTCTAGATCGCTCAGCTCCCCGAGGTGCGAGAAACGAGTGCCGAAGGATGTGCCGAGGTTGTGGAGACAGGTGGGTTTGCGAGGATGGCCATGAGGGGTAAGATCAACCGCATCCTTCAATGCCGAAATGGCCTTCTCTAGATCGCTCAGCTCCCCGAGGCGCTCGAAACGAGCTTTGAAGGATGTGCCGAGGTTCTGGAGACAGGTATGCTTGCGAGGATGGCCATGAGGGGTAAGATCAACCGCATCCTTAAAGGTCGAAATGGCCTTCTCTAGATCGTTCAGCTCCCCGAGGCGCTCGAAACGAGTGATGAAGGAGGTGGCGAGGTTGTTGAGACGGCCGGGCTTGTCAGGATGACCTTGAGGGGTGAGATCAACTGCATCCTTGAGGATCGAAATTGCATTCTCTAGATCACTCAGCTCCCCGAGGCGCGAGAAACGAGTGCCGAAGGATGCGCCGAGGTTGTGGAGGCAGGTGGGCTTGTGAGGATGGCCATGAGGGGTAAGATCAACCGCATCCTTCAATGCCGAAATGGCCTTCTCTAGATCGCTCAGCTCCCCGAGACGCAAGAAACGAGTGATGAAGGAGGTGGCGAGGTTGTTGAGACGGCCGGGCTTGCCAGGATGACCTTGAGGGGTGAGATCAACAGCTTCCCTCTTCCTCGAAATCGCGTTCTCCATATCATTAAGGTCCCCGAGGTGATTGAACCGATATGATAATGCCATTCCAAGATTCGCTAGTCCCGTGCTGTACCGGTGATCCCAAAGCGAAGTGGTCCTAACGAGTTCCTCCAGAATTGCGATTGCTCGTTGTATGTCGGGTAGATCTCCGAACCGTTCGAAGTGCTTCAACAACTGGACGCTTAATTCCCATGGGTCCTCTTCTGTGGAGCGTGAAGCTGAAGCCTGCTCTGCCGACAACTCCCCATCCACTTGAACAGGGTCCATTATAAGTCCGGCATGCAGATGGAGCATGAAAGACGCGCTTCGGTGCTGATGACTCTCCGTGGCGCTGAGCTCCATCGCCTCACGCAGCAATTGCTCGGCTCGTGTCCTCTCGATTTCGTCTCTCTGCTGCCTGAACTGTGCGTGATGCACCACAGCCAGCTGAACTAAGTTGGATGGACGGTCAAGGTGGCCGACAGGACGGGCAGCAAGCACATTGCGATATAGATTAAGGGGAGCCTCGAGCGAGACATCCGTACCCTCGACTTGGGAGAGAATGAGTTTCGCCTGAGCCAGGTTTGCCTGAGCCGCTGCAAGACAAGCATGGTCCAGCGGGCAAATACCAATCGCCCGATCGAAATGGTTAATAGAACGCTCCAGATTCGGTTTTCCCCCATGTTTTCGGTAATGCGAGAGAGCGCTGTGGCCTTGGTTTGTTGCGTCTTCTAGCTCACTGGAGAGTCCTCCTGCTGACTATTGACAAATAATGATTAATGAGAGTCGTGTTATACAAATTGCCTGCTTACTTTATAATGTCCAAGGACTCTCCGCGCTGACGAATCACTGCTCCTGTCCTTCCATTGTTCGATGGTCACTAAAATGGAAGAACATGGGGATACTACATCTCCATCCCTTGGGAAGAAGGTAAACGCTGCCATGGTGTGAGTACCCATACCCTTATACAACACTCGGTACCACTCACGATCTTGTCTTGCACTACGGTCTAATAGCTGTTCCACAGTGAGTGATATCTTTCGCAGCAGTTCCCCGGTGCCCAATATGGGCTGGAATTCGAAGGTTGCATAGACCTCGAGACGAACCATGGCTGACAGATCTGATGGCCTACGAATACTCTGTCAGGACTAACCCAGGTTAGCGAGGGTGAATCTCACATTTGGATCGGCCCATCCCACTGGACGACGTCGTCATTTACAAATGAATGCTTATTTTCAGTCCTCCACTCAAGGCCGCTGTGATGGACTGCAGTGTAAAACACGGCGGGAAGTCGTCGAAGGCCAAGGGCCACATCGGTCGCTCGGATACCTTCCCTGTCATCAGCAACCTTTGTAGACCGTGAGGGAATGAACTTCATACTTGTGATAACGATTCGTTCGTTTTCGACCACGTAGATTGAAGAGGAGGGCACATCCTGTGGCTCGTCCTCGGGTCCAGGTTTCTCCTTGTCTCCTGCTTGTGCAGAAGCCGGAACAGATGGCCCATCCTGTGGCTCATCCCCATGTCCAGCCTTTCCCTCCTTCTCTTGCTCCTGTGCAGAAGCCGAAAACAAGGGTTCGTCCTGTGGCTGGTCCTCGGGTCCGTGTTCTTCCGCTTCCTGTAGTTCTTGTCCTGTACATTGAGAATCAGGTTCAGGTACGATGGGTGCTTGCATGTCCTCCTGTAGAGCAGGTCAGTTGGCATATAAGCAACCAGATCCCAAGACCCACAGTCTGAGTAGTATACGGCAGCGACGTGCTTGATTCGTGTTGTGATTGTTCCATTACACTACCCAGCCTGTTGGTCAATGCCGTTTAGACTGAGAAAGGAAGCCGTTGATTGAAGGTGGCAACGAGAGACATACCCGGAGCGCAATGAAGTCCATACTCGCTTCCATAGTAGACCGAACCTCGTCCACGCCGACGTGCTTGATCCATGGTCTTCTCCGGCACCCGACCTGCGCAGTATCGCTCCTCAGACAGTAGTGAAGTATGCAGTGTGGGACAAACCTATGTTGCAAGGTTGAATTCCACACCCGCTTGCACATTAAACTGACGCTTGTCCAAGTCGACGTCCTGGACGCATGTAGTGGTCGTTCTTCTCCGGAGACTGATCTGCTGGTCATCGCGATGTTGACCGGACGAGCGAGGTGAAGTATGGAGAGAGAGAGAAGAATCCGGAAAGCTTTTAAGGCCATGCTCGCACAGCAACGAACCCTTCTCCATGCGTAAGCCACAGAGCAGAATGGAAGGTTTGCCTTGTTCAAGCTAGAAGAGGAATCGTCACAGCACGTCGTACAGCATTGCGCCGAAGCGAAATGACCACAGCCAGTTCGATGAAGGCGTGACGAACAATGTGAATGCTACCAGGAGGCGCTGGACATGTCCATCTGGTGGTCCTAGGAGAGAAAATGAGTCGCAAAAAGTAAGCAACGAAGGACTCTCAGGCTGTACCTAGACTCGAGCGCTTCAAGTTTTCATACCTGAGCAAACCGAACGTGACGAAGCAGCATGTAGTGGACCTCCAAGATCGCGTGTGTGGTCTGGTGCCATGATGGAACCTGCAGGACTCCTGTGGTCGATTCAGCAGGATGATCCCGGCACTTGCTCGCTTCCACGCTTTCCAGTGCAGTAAGTTGTAACCCCAGAATCCCGCCGACGCTATTGCTGTAGTATTTCTCCACCTGTTGCTAATAATCATACGCTCACATTGTAGTTTCCTACAACGCACACTACATAAAGCCAATCTGTATACCTGAGCGGTACCTCTACTCTCGCCCAACGCGAGCCTGTGTGCTTTTCGGCTTGGGTTTGGATACCTTTGTCGTCCCATTTTTTCTGGCTGATCCCGAGGCAGGCACTGCAGGCTGACGGTGCTGCATATCATTGCATAGACTTGGACGTCTGGACGCCCCCACGAGGAGTCGCCGGGGCGATCTCACCTCTCAATCTCGCCTCGGATCCTGGTTCCACGCGCGCATCTCCATCGACGCTTCCACCACACTGATCAGGGAAATGGTTCACGGCTACGTGAGCTATATATGTACCACGCGCAAGGGAAAAACGTGGCATGTGTGGTCTCACGAAAATGATGCACATCTGGCCTCCATGGTATGGGCCGTGTGTAGCTTCACTCGGACGGTCGTGCAAGTGTATCGTGATCGTGGCGAGGCTCTCTACAGCACGCGTTCCTTATTTCTTACCGGCAAGCCTCTCCCGCACTCAACCCCTCACCCTCCTGAACGCGTGTTGCGTCTCCCCTGTTTTCCGCGTCGAGCTTTCTGATTCGAGTCTGCGATGCAGTGGCAGAGTCCGTAACATCGTCAGGCAGAGTCCGTGCACAACGCAGATGCGCAACCAGACGGACCCACCTCGAGCGCAAACAAGTGGGAGTCGTAGGATGCCGGTGCGAGCGCGCGGACGCTTTCGGCGAGTTGGTAAAGGTAATCCTGTATATCCTGATCTAGCACGAGAAGCAGGGCAAAGATAAACAAGATGTACCTTGTTGTTTCCCGAAGGGCCGACAGAGCGCCAGATATGCGCTGCGAGGGCATCGAGGGGTTCAGAACCGACTATTGAGTGGTAGTGGTAAACGCATCACTCTGGAAGGGGGAGGCTGGAACGTACTGAAGGAAGGATTGTCGGGTCGGCCTACATAGCACTGCGAGGTGCAGGAAAGATGTCAAAGTAGAATCAGAATTGTCATACTGCACATAGGCGCCGATGGGGAGCCAAAGTGGGTACGTACATATGCCTGGTGTAAGAGGCCAGTCATGGCGTGTCGTGAGCCTGAGAAACGGCGAACATGAAGAGGGAATGCGGACGTACGTCGTGAATGACGACTTTCTCCACGCCATCGTCTATGGTATACATGTCCAGTGTTTCTAACGTGTACCCGTCCTGCCATCACCCAACCATCATTTTTTTGCGTGACGGCAGCGAGCTTTGACCTCTGCCGCGGGTAGAGGCACGCACCTTTTCCCGGTAATCTGGGACGCAGAAACGTCATTCGTCCTATGGCCAGAGGGAGCCATTATCTAGTCTAAGGTCTGGACGAGAACTCACCTAAATAATCACGCACTTCGGTGACGTACGCAGGATCTATTGTATACGCTACGCCTGTTCACCATCGTGGTTAACACGCCTGTCGTCAGACCGTGGAACAGAGGATACTCGCCCCATACGACGTCTTCATGCGGAAATGCATCCTGTTGTTCAATGCTGGGAACAGTGGGAAGCGGTCAAACGAAACACGAGACGCACCGACGCGGAAAATCTATCCCAGTCTTCTTTATGCACGAGCGTCACCACGCGCCCCGGGTTCTTTTTATCACGTCACACAAAACCGTGAGTGAACACCGGGCATGTTCAACGTCAGTCCCGAATGCCAACCTTTGATGACAGAACAGAAGCGCTCTGGATGAAACCCTCGTACATACCTCTGGCGTCCCCCGATGATCGTGCGATTTCTGTGCGAACCGTCGAACGTAGCCTCTCAGGAAACCGGGTTCTAAGGGCGTTTTCAAACGAGATGAGAGCATATTTGGTACGAGACAGACGGTGGGGCGTACCTTGGGATATAACGTGTGGGGGAGGCTATTGGCAGACATGTGGTTCAACGGTGGGGGCTCGGAGATGACACACACACCTTGAAAATGAGGGATCCGTATCCAAATACAACGAACGGAGGTGTGGTCATTGTCTTCCGAGTTCCTACGTCAGTCTCAATTTCGGATCAGGTTACACTCGAACGCAGCCTGGTATCTGATCAGCACATAGTAAGGCCATCACGACATGATCATGATTAATAGGCAACGTGACATGTTCACACCTATCTGATAAGACCACGTGACATTCGAGTTGTCTCTTCAAGACTAGCAATAATACAAAACTCAAGTACTCAATGGCCATTGGTGCATAAGAAACAGCTTCCAACCGATGAACTCCAACACTCGTAAGCCACAGACCTCACTTGAAGTTGTATTTGACTCTCGCCCTCCACTCGACAAAGGCTGGCCACATCCAGTACAAAATATGCCCTGCTTTGAGATACAATGGCGTAAACACTGTCCTCTCACCCGTGTCAATTGCATGGATGCATCGATCTGCGACAAACTCGCATTTTAAACCGTTTTTGATAGGATCAGATTCGTGGATTTTGGGACTAGAGACACCGGGAGGGTTGTCGACTGCAGAAGCGCGGAAAGAACCCTGGATCGTTCCTGGGAGAAAAACGTAAAGTTGATAGAAGGGTGTTCGATGGAGAGTGCTTGGTAGAGCAACAGCGATGCGGATTTCGTAGCGGAGTAGAGTGAACGCGTCGGCGGTGGAATTACTGCCGCTACGCTTGATAGCAAAAGTACCGACGGTGATGTAGAAGTATACGAGAGTAGGGGAATCTATTTGAAAAGTGCGTCAGAATATTTCTCGATAATGTGTACGGGCCTTACGAATGTGATGGCGGCAATGTATGGACCGGTAAAGTTACCATTGACTGCAGCCGTGGCAGCGTTCACGGCGTGTTGGATACCCTCCGGACTAGCTTGAGAGCCGATAATGTCTAGCGAAGACATGTCTACACCTGCAACGGACATGAGTGGCTGGAGAGCGGAAACACCCGCCGTGAGGATAAGCGTGTCGAGTCCGTGCCATGCTACAGATAGCATAAGCAGCGCATATTGCATCAACTCAAACGATGACAGACCTTTCTGCAGTGTTTCGCGCAATCGAACCATGTCCTGCACATCCCCACAATCCGCTCTAACGCCCAACACGGAGTCTTTGAACCCTCCTCGTTCACAAAGCTCCTCGCATTCCTGCACCACCTCGTCTAGCTTGGATTGTCGCCTGCCTACTATGCACACGAAAGCACCACGAGAAGCGTATTTGTGGGCCATTGCTTGGCCCACGCCACTTGTTGCGCCGAGGATTAGCACACGTTCGCGTGCTGGGATAATTTTGGACGTCCGTCGCGACCGGTGGGATCGAAAGAGGTACAAGGTCGAGAGACCAACTGCGAGGACACAAGCTGCTGTAGACAGCGGTGAGTTTTGAGCGAATTGAAGGGTTTCATGAAGTGTCTTTGAGAACATGGTGGCCTGGATGCAGCTAACATGCATGTGGAGAGTTAGCTCCTTTGAGTAGCCGTTGCTTATGTAAAGCTTAATGATCGCTGGCTTCGACTCCCTTGTTCATTGTACTACGGTATGGTTTTTTTTTTCGCTCCAAGTTGACGGGCCGCGCGAACGAGTCTATTGTCCATGGAATCCCCAGAAACTTATTCGCAGATGCCTCGAAAGAGCAAATCACGGCCACAAAACTTTACCGTAGGTGTGCAATTAGCACTTCCAAGGTTCCACACTTTCCATTTGCCAAGTTGAGACCAGCAGATTGATTTTCGTTCCACGTGACGACGACGCGTCGACGTGTGATGGAGTGGAGTGCTCCAATACAAACATACGGCTAATTGCCGACGGAGGTCAACGGCATTGTGGAATGCAGCTGGCACAGCGGTTCATCCGAACAAATGTCCCACCCGCTGCAGTCGACCTTCTCTGCGCATACCACCATCCCTCCTCTAGAACTCGCCCACCTGTTCAGTGGCGTTCTTACGGAGCCGGGACCGACATTCAATTTCCCTCAGACATGTTCCCCGTACTCTTCTTACTGACTTTCTTTCCTTTACCATCGTCGGCTGCCGATGCACAGAGTTGGAGATCACGCTCCATTTACCAGGCATGTTTGATACCGTTCTCGTTTGGCGATGGATGCTCAAAAGTGTTGTAGGTCATGACGGATAGGTTTGCTCTCCAGGATGTTAGCGACGGTACCGCATACAACGTTCCGTGCAATACCTCTGCCCTCCAGTACTGCGGTGGTGCTTGGAGAGGTATCGTTGATCACCTCGATTACATCCAAGGCATGGGTTTCGATGCCATTTGGATCTCACCGCCGTTTGCCAATGTCGAAGGCCAGACTCCGATGGGCGAGGCTTACCACGGGTGCGTTCGCCGTGTTGCTCACCCTCGACGCCGATATTGACAGATCCCGGTCCAGCTATTGGCCTCAGGATCTGACTGAACTTAATTCTCATTTTGGTACAACCAAGGACCTGAAGAACCTCAGTGACTCCCTCCACGCGCGAGGGATGTACCTCATGCTCGACATTGTCGTCAATCACATGGTATCTCATCATCTTTTCAATACCACCGCTGTGCAACTTGCAATGAGCAATTCAACCACGCCTGTCAGAAACTCCACCTCGGTCTACCCTTTCACCGATGTCTCGGATTTCCACCCGGTCTGCTGGATCACAGATTACAGCAACCAAACTGAGGTGGAACAGTGTTGGCTGGGGAATGAGAACATGCCATGGGCCGATGTGGATACGGAAAACACAGATGTTATTGGTACGCTGAACAACTGGATCGCAGACGTGATTGGGGACTTTGGGGTCGATGGCCTGAGGTTGAGTACAGTCAAGTATGTTTCGAGGAATTTTTGGAACACCTTCACGACTCAGGCTGGTATTTTCACTCTGGGAGAGGTATGTTACATGTCAAAACAGAAGGAAAGCAACTGAAATGTTGGTTAGGTGTATTCGGTCGACGTCAATTATACCAGTCCATATACCAGTGAGTCGAAGGCCTTCGATTGTCATCCCAGAACGTCCCGTTGATGCTTGAAAGGCGTCATGAGCGCTGTGCTGGATTATCCTACTTGGTTCGAGCTTGTACCCGCGTTTGCGTCTCCAGAAGGCGATTTCAACGTGTTAAGAAACATCGTTCAGCTATCGCAGGACGCATACACGACTGGAACCTTTATGGCAGGGTCGTTCCTGGAGAACCATGACCAACCCCGTTTCGGCTCGGTGACCAGTGATCCTGCGGTACGAATCGCTCTATATCCTAGTCCAAAGCGTCAACTAAAGTACTGAGCATAGCTTCGTGCGAATGCCATTGTCTGGCCATTTATTCATGACGGCATCCCCATACTCTATTATGGTAAGCTGTTACTTTTGTCGCAAGGTAAGATGTTTCTATTCACAAGGTGTCAGGTCAGGAACAAGGATTTTCTGGCGGCATAATTCCGAACAATCATGAAGCGTAGGTTTCTGCTTGGACCCCACCACGGTCATACTGACTTTTATCGTAGACTCTGGCATACTCGATATAACCGCGAGCATCCCCTCTATATGATGGTCACAGCACTAAACCAAGCTCGGAAAGCAGCAATCACCTCTGGAACGTATTTCTTGACGACACCGGTCAGTTATTTCTTAATCCAAGGCCTCACGAGCACGAGTGAGGACAGTGATTAATTAATTGATAAAATCAGATGCAGTTTCTGGACACCGGTTCGTCAAGTACGCTCGTGGTTTCAAAACCGCCACTGCTGGCACTCCTGACCAATATTGGTAGCCAGCAGACAAGCACCGTGAGGTGGAATGTAACGCATCCGGTGTTTAAGGGCAGACAACAACTTGTAGACGTGTTGACCTGCCGTAGGTTTCTTGCGGGAGAAGACGGGAGTGTATCGATCCAGTCGGATGGGGGGATGCCAAAGGTAAGGCACCTGGTTTGGGGCGATCGTGCCATTGCTCCGCTACATACCTTACGGTTGTTTGGACAGGTACTCATGCCAGTGACATCGCTTAGAGGCACAAACTTGTGTCCGCAGAGCGTGGACGTCGGAAGTGGTACACGTTTTGGTAATGCGGTATCGTGGACAGCCGTTCTCGTATCCATGGTTGTCCTGGAAATGGTCAACCTTGCTTGAGATGTGGATACTGCGCCGACCCACGTTACTATTAGATATGCAGTTGGACTAGTTCTGGGGAAGTACCCAAGAATGACTGCGCTCCTTTTTCGCTCACGAAACTAACTACATTACTACGCTATCGGTAATCAGTCGGTTACGCTATTCCTTGCTTTTAGAATTGTTGCATTGCTTTGTTTCGCAATTGAATCGTGTTTTCGTTTGTTGAAAACACCTCCTGTTGCCTCGTAGTATTACCAAGCATTTTGGCTTACGATATTGCCGAGCGCCACAAATCCTCGAATCCCCGACTCGGACAATTCTACTCAACTCCACCATGGCTGTCAGATCTCCACAGGACATTTATGCAAGACAGGTATCATCTTCTCGTGGGTACCCTATGTGGACCCCAGAGCCAAGTAGCCAGCTTTTATCTTATCGACCAGAAGGGCTCAGAATTGGGGACGTTGGCGTTGTCGTCCCCGAGAACGGAAATTTTGACATCTTTTTCAACCTCTGCCTACCCAAGGACCATCGTTTCCATCAAGTCACTGGCGTACCCGAAGGATTCAATCCTATCGAATTGAATGACGCGGACATAGAGACCATTCCAAACGCGGAGGGCGCCGGTCAAGTCTTGACCGGCCCTTCCGTGACGAGAGTCGAGAGCGATAGGGAACCGAGGTGCGTTTCTGTTTCATCGCTCGACTCCTTCATACCAACCAAACATCGGATAGGAACGGCCAGTCAGGTGCCACAGGATACAAGTTCAACCTGTCGTCCAACGAAGGTGGAATCCTCATCCTCCCCGAAGGCGCAGACCGCCACGACGTCCGAGATCCTCGACCCTTCTTTGAGCAGGCGTGTCGCCACGCTGCGGCTTGGTACCATTTCGCAGAGGAGCACCTCGGTCGGATCATCAGTCACGACGCCATCTACGTCATCACGGGCATTCACAAGGCCCGTTCTTGGAGCCTTGCAGGGTACCAAAACGAACAGAGGAGTGACGATTTTTCGGCGCAGTTCATTGTCGGGGCGAGCGAGGGCGGGAACATGGCGGCAGGTTATAGATGGCAGACGACACGGAGTATGGATTGGCGCATTGGTCCCTTTGATGGTCTTGGGATCCCAAACCAGGCCGTCTTGATCCGTGGATTCAAGATTGCGCTGAGGAGCGCGGTGCAAGGCGTGCCTCAGAGATGGGTCAGCTTCCACCCGAGTCCCCCTAGCCTTCGGTCCAATCGTAGAGACTCTGGAGACTCGTGGCTAGGCAACGTTTGGAGGGGTATTTCTAGGACGATTGGCGTGTCGAATGATGGGGCCGATCGAAGCGCGGTGCTGGCCTCGCGTGAAAACGTAGTGCGCATCGAGATCTCGCGTATACCAGAAATTTTGCCGGTACGGATTTGATCACTCGAAAGCGTAACGTTGCAGTTCTCAAGGCTTTATTAGGTTTTCCACCCCTCGGATGTCATCAATCAATATATACTCCAGAGGGTATGTCTTGTTAGAGTGGTATCAGACGCATGCCTAACACATCGTTCTACAGGAGCCATCTGCAAAGGTGGCGATTACGCGTGACAGTGACTGGGGCTCACTTCTCGACAAGGTCGGTAGTGTGTGGGCAAGAGTTCTCATTCAAGTGTTGACATATCTGTGTGTTTTAGAGTTTGCTCAAGCATGAAGAGCTCCTGCAGGACGAACTTCTGGTGAAAGCTGTATCCGAAAGGTACAACATAGTCGTACGAGGGGGTAAGCGTTCCTACAATACATTATAGTCATTTGCTAACATTATGTAGGTGTAGCATATTTGGAGAGCAAGGGGTATGTTTCTGCTCCGTGTATTGAAGTTGACTGCCCTGATCTCATTCTTCATAGTGGTTTGGACACCTGCGTCGCCACGACTGGAGACGCCACCCCAACAATGCAGAGTGTGCAGCTTACCCACCCTGAGTCCCTCAGCATAGTATCCGAGAGCAGTTACCGTTGTATCGACTCGACCGACTCGGAATCAACACCCGCGGAGAGGTGTGTTCACAAAACTATGTGTCGAGTCCATCTCATCACGTTTTCGATCCCTTAATATCCAGTTTGTCTGCGAATTTACAGAGGTCGGTGCTTGGGCCAATGTTCATGTACTTGTCCGTTGATCCCTTTTGATCAATAGCATTCCCTCCAAATTCGCGACGGGTACGGGCCCGGCGTCGCCAGAGTCTCTCCGTCCCATTAAGATCATCGTGATATCTGATTATGTACGTCATGCTTAATTTTTGCAGTACTTCCTAACAGCCACTTTCCTCTGCGTAGATTTGTGGTTTCTGTTATATATGTGACAAGATTCTTCGTGATGCAATCGAGGCCTGTCGGGGTCTGCCCGTCCGCTTCGACGTGGAATTCCGGCCCTTTACTCTCGTGGATTTATCGGCTCTTCCTGTCGCGAACCCGAATACGGTTGTGTATCGCAATGCCTATGTCACGAAAAAGTTTGGCAATGAGCAAGCTGAAATGAAACTGAAGGCAATGAACGAGTTTGGGGTGAAAGCGGGCTTAACACTGTCTGTGGTTCAAGTCATCATCGTTACTTCTCCTAATACCTCGATTATCCAGTGCGGAGGATAGCATCGTCTGTGGGACCATCCAGGCCCACCGGCTGTCTGCGAAAGCATACAAGGACGGTGGTCAGGTCCTGCAAGATAAATTCAACGAGTTCATTTTCGATGCGTGTCTTGCAAAGATGGCAAACATTAGTGACGAAGATGTGTTGGTCGATGCTGCTGTTAACACCGGTCTTATGAACAAGGAGCAGGTATGTTGTCGTCCTTTGACGTTAACATGTGACTAATCGGGCACTCTCAAGGCGACAGAGTTTTTACGCTCCACAGAATATCTGGATTGCGTGGAAACGATGAATGAAGCTGCCAAGGCAAAAGGTATCAATGGCGTACCGTTCGTCATTATTGACGGCAAGTGGGCCGTGAACGGTCTTCAGCCAAAAGAATGCTTTGTTCAGGTAATACATCAACCTCGCTGTTCCGACACGGTCACTGACGAACCTCTTCGACTTAGATCTTCCGTAAACTATCTCATTTACCTACCTCGACCGCTCCAGGGACAACCAAAACCGAGCAAGGAGTCGAAGTCCAATGAGGTATTATGGGATCGTCCGTGAAGTGGCGTAATTTTTCGTGTTTTCTCTCTAGCAGACGTGTCGCGTAGATATGACATTGTCCTGATTACATGCATAACCTGTAAACTACGCTTGTGCCGATTTTGTTTTTGTAATTTGACCACTATCAATTTTGCTGAAAGGGTTTTTGAAGGGACAAGTATTGAAGACAGCGAGATCAACATGCATCTGAGCTGGAGCATTCAATCTTGCCTTAGATGGGTACGTGTCATAATTGCATGGGTAACCTTGTGAACTAGCCTGTGCCGTTCTTTTTGGGGGTACTATTACCTTTGGTGTGAGCGTGGGCCCAGCGGTCGGTGGGCGGGTCTTGACCGTACAAATTGTTGTCGAGGTGGCACCGCCAGAGTGGTGACGGAAGGGGAACCTAGTCTCCCCGCGCTGACCGCCTCGGTGGTATACAAACTACGACTACGAAGGGGAAGTATCGGAGACGTTGAGGAGTTAAAATGATCATCTGAACTCTCCGCGCTGTCCTCCTCCGTGGAGCACGAGTCACGACGAGAGAAGAATGACGTCGGAGAAAGCGGGAGACCACGACTAGCGACGGGCAAAGGAGCACCCAGGTTCAGAACCCACTCGCCCTCCGAGTCTGGGTTCATCGTCAAACCATGAAAAACCGTGTGGTGCAACAAAGCATCCACCCGTTTCCATCCCAGCGACCGTTCCATCTGTGAACTCTTGAGGACGAGCGTGCGTATCCGAAAGGCGTCTTCACATGCACACCGATCTGGAAGGCGCCAAAGCTCTCCCAGCGTGAGCTGTTGATTGAAGCTGCTGTAGATTGCTTCGAAAACGTCTCGGCAGCGTATGCGATGTGGGTTATCGACGTCGATGGTCCAGTTAAATGGTCGTTGCTCGAATGTGATCCTCATCTTGGTGATGGGTTCCCTGAAGGCTGGTTCGTCGAGGTCCTCGTCCGCGAGCCGCTCCCGAGCGTTATTGCTGTATTGATAGCATATCTGGTCAACAGGAAATATGACATCAAAACGGAGTAGGTGCTTTGATGTTCGAGGGTCGTATGGCAGTAACAGCCAATGGATGTCCGGCGGCTGTGGCAACGCCGGAACTACAATGTAGATGAAGGATTTATTTAGTCACTTGAGGGAGGGTAACACGCGTGAGGCACCTACCACCGTGCAATTCAGGCAGCAGGTATGGCTTCTCTGTCACGTCCGTAGACTCACGGCGCTCCGGGCTCTCCGTTCCATACGCCGGCGGAGGGGCCTCTACATCCACGGGGGTGTTGAAGCTGTCGTCTAGTACATCTTCTCTCCCTTTCGTCCCGATAGGTGGGGACGCAGGGGGTTGATCGGCGTTATAATCTGTGGCTACATCACTATTTGTGAATGGTGAACGCTCCGGTCAACCTCTAATCACAAAAGGACCTACTTTTTTCCTTGCAGGAATACAACACCTGACGGTCATGAGTAACTGTCGCATCATTGTAGTAACATGCATACCTTCCTGCGAGACTACATGAAAATTGTTGGCTACAATCTCCTCCACCCGGGAAGAATTCATTTGCACAAAGTCCTCGGGCTTTAACTTTCCCTGAAACACGATCAAAAGACCCGATACTTGGAGAAATGATAGTAGACAATACCTCATCGAGTAAGGTAATCCAGTCATCGTCATGGGTAACTGCTACATTCGCAGAATTTTCCTAGAATGGTCGAGGTGGAGAAGATCGTGTGTATTATAGCACAAAGACTTACTTTTTTAAATAGGTACTGGTTTATAATGTCAGAGGGATGGAAAATCTATTTTTGCTGTCAGAATGCGCGAATTCGTCGATTTGTAGACACTATAAATGGAATACGGACCTCTGAGAATTCTGGCATGGGCTGAACCACTACATGCTTCTCCGCATCACCCGGAAGTCCACGACTCAGATAATAGCCGCTAGCTTCGTCAGTGGCCGGCCCATGAACTACTTCATCTTGCATGCTTGTTCCAGAGCGGCTATTTCTCGATAATCCCTTCCAAACTTTGGACATCCAGGAGTTACGTTTGACACCATCGGAGAATTTCCCATGCTTAGCATTAGTACTTGGAGCGTCCGCCTTGACCTCGACCCGCTGATGACCCAGGAAGTCGGTTCGCAATGCGACTTTGAACCCACGAATAAAGACAGACTGGTTGGGGAACCCGTAGTTCTCAGCAGGCCCAACACGCCAATCTAGGGCACGTGTAGTCTCCCAAGTATAACTTCCTGTAATGTTACTTCCTCCAACTTGTGCTATCTTGAACTGCGCCGAGAACTCTCCGCTACCTGCAGCGTTCTCGAATGCTGCGAGAGACCAGGAGAGTGCCTTGTAAAACCCCGTGATCAGGTAAAGCGAGTCGTGACTGATCATGCGACCTAGGCGTTCCTCAGCAAAACGGTACCAGTCGACTCCATGTCTGGTTGCCTCCTCAAAAAAGAGACGGCGATTTCGTAGGTCGTAGCGATCCGCGCCTTCTGGAAGGATAAGGAGCGCCCCTCCGCTAGATGACAAGTCGAATTCGTAGCTGCTCCTAGCCGACTGAGCGCTGACACATAAGAGAAGGTATTAAGTGGCTTCTTTATCAGTGGTAGTTGGCTTACCCTGGAGTCGCACTGGACGGTTCGAACGTCCTAATCCTCGTCACAGAAGAGGTCGAAATGATACGACCGGGATTCTCCACCCTGGGAATGATTCTGATGTCTTCATCGCGCAAATCGACAAGTTTGAAATTGTCTGGAACACCAGTAGCTCTGTGGGAAGGGTGTTCGCGTGGCAAGCAGATGTTGAAAAATACGTCAAAACCACCATCTTCTGGCACAACGACACCAACATCTCCGATTCTGAGACCGTCTGGTCGAGACAACAGGAGTTGCTGACTTGGCTCGGGGATCCACAGAGGGTAGCCGCGCGAAGACAACAGATATCTCGCGTACACGTCCTGTGGTGCTCTAGACATGATGCATTGTCGTTTTCAGAATGAAGAAATCGGATAAAGCGGAGACTGCGTGGGGTTAGGAAACGCCTGCGGTGACCCGGTTCGACTTCCCACCGTGCTTCGTGTCGGCAATGCTAGACCCTCGAGGCAGGCTGAATTCCAAAACAAATATATCTGCCCGGAGAAGGCTGTTGGATGGAAGCTTTGAGCACCGCGTAGTCTTGAGTAGAA
Organism: Boletus reticuloceps; assembly: GCA_018397855.1. Classification (NCBI taxonomy): domain Eukaryota; kingdom Fungi; phylum Basidiomycota; class Agaricomycetes; order Boletales; family Boletaceae; genus Boletus; species Boletus reticuloceps. Next base: position 576,879 of record JAGFBS010000023.1, read on the forward strand.
CCAGAGTCGTCACGTATGATGAGTTGTGGCGCTGCCACTGGCATGGCCCAGTATTACTAGTATATCGGATCCGAATGGACCATGGTTCGTCATGAACCTCTACTGCCACCAATTCACTGTAGCATGCCTACCTGTCGTTGCTAGGTATGAATTCGCTTCCAATACTGGTGGTACCTCAGTCTTACTCTTGCATATTCCACCACCTCCACTTAGGAATTGCACGTCACGGTCGCGTCCATCTCCGTTTTGTCATTTACGTGTTTTCTTCTCCAAGTGTAGATGGCATCATCATACATAGAACTCATCAAGAAAGATGTCTGCTGTCACAAGTCTTGCGACGCGTCCTCGTGGCCATTTTCCGTCGAGGAATTCGTCCAGTCCCTGAAGAACGATCTGAAAATACCTAGCTGGTTCAAATCAGTAAGCTTGAGGATGCTCCAAATCCAAGTCACTCATTTTGCCTCTCACAAGGGTCTAGCCCCGTATACCGATAAGCGCGTGATCGATCTGGTCCATCAACTTCGAGCATCAGATGACGCGTCCAATATTGATCTCTGGGACAGTATGGACAGGATCGTCGACAAGGAAATGGAACAACGACTGCACGTGGTGTTTAACACCGCGCTCATTGATTGTGTCAGGATTCGGGCAGTCATTGAAGCGGAGCGCCTAACCGATACCCCATATCCAAAGGAGTCCTTCCTCGTCATCCTTGTGAGGAATGCTATCTTGGATGCCCACGCACAACTATCCTCATTGTACGTCTTCCCTTATTGGTAATCGTACATAACTCAGTGTACTGTTCATCCAGGGAAGACATCCCAGTAGTTCTTCCACGACATTTCAGTGGGGAAGCAATCCCAATTCTGAACTACATAGGGAAGAGTTTCCATGCACCACTCGTCATTTCAATCTGTCAGGAAATACCTGTCGACTCGGAGAGTAGCTCCGACGTCGAACACCAGGCCAACGACGAGGAAGATTCCAGTATCGTGTCTGAATTATTCAAGAATTCGCCCCCCACCCTGTCCGAGTGGCTCGATGCGTCCGAAACAACGCCCGAGGAAGTCGAGGAAGAGCAAGCGGAAGTTGTCCCTCCGCCACCATTCGAGGCATACTTCTTTGCGTATCGCCCATCCATGGCCCCGCCGTCTACTTGCCACATACCTGTACTGTGCATGGCCGACGAGGAGAAACTCTCCGTGTTGATGTCTAGTTTGCTCTATCAACGGCGTGTGTGGCGCATCAGTGACCCATTGATTGGGTTGGAGTTTTCAAAGTACGACACGATGATTAGGTTATTTGTGGGTTGGCTCGAAGAAGATCTATCTTCCGACCGTGTCCTGGTGAGTGACTCACCATCGTTCTGCTTTCTCTTGTCTGATAGCCGACGTCCTCGTGTTAAGCCACGCGTTCACCTCGGCGAAATAGGAACCCCAGTCAAGCTTGATTTATCATCCCCCTCGGCGGTTCTTGTCGTCTCTCGACTCTTGTGCAGTCTAGAATCTCATGTATTTGCCATGCGTGACTCCGTCAGGCACTCTGTGGGCGCAGTTATCAGCGAGACGCAATCGTATTCGGCACTCTCTTGGCGAATTGATACGGATATCCGAAAGGAAGATCCCATTCTGGAATACAATAACACCCGAGAATCGATTATCCGGTGGGTACAAAGTCAGAAAAATTTAGAGTGCGAAGGGTGCGTTCCTGCCTGCTATTGCTCTTCTTCCTATAATCAAACGTATACCACTAGGGCCATGCCTCCCCGCAAGAAAGCAGATAAGGCCAGCCTGTAGGTTCCCAGGCTCTGACATAGCCTCGCTCGTCTCATTTGTACAACCTGTAGACACGGTTCTGCGACGTCGGCACCGTCGCCGCAGCAGTCGACCTCAACACAACCATCGTGAGCTAGTCTTTCTCGCCTGTTGATGAGGATACATACTTTGATTTTGAAGTTACACGACACCTCCTTCGTCAGTCCCATCGAAGGAGGGAAATGTTCCGTGGGTTATAAGAGTCGTAGACGGCCATTATTTGACTCATTGCTCATGCAGAGAGCTTCGGGAACCGCGTAAAGACGACGATGGTGTTCCGACATTTTGTTCACATCTATCGTGTTCCAAGTGAGTGCATACAAAGAACTCAGCGCCACCTGCTGACCACAATTTCTGTGCAGATTTGCTGCCACTTCTGAGCAGAGTGATAATAGAATGTTCCGTTGGATGTTCGATCGTCGGGTAATACCACAGTGCCTTCCATCCGATTTGGAGTTCCGTGAAGAGTATAGCGCCATGACGAGCTTCATTTGGCCTGATACGTGGCACGACAGAGTGCGTATTCCGATGTGACATTTCTTCAGGAGTTCTTCTCTGTTTTTCAGAAGGACCTCCCACCAGTCGACGCTGCACTCGAGCCGTGTGTGCAAGAACTGCTGAAGAGTGTAGCCACACTCAAGACGCGACCGGGTGCGGTAAAATGTATCCCCGCGAAGGAGTTTCCCGTCGATTTGCGAATTCTCCAACAGAGTTTTTCAGCGATCTTTCAGGCATCTCGCAGGTCTCGTGAGAAAGGAAAGCTTCAAGAGAAGTTGTACGAAGCGGCTTGGCGCCATGACCACGATCGCTTGTTATTTGACTTCTTCATTCGCCTTGTCCAACCAAGGATGGATGATGCAGTACATGCCCCGCCGGGTGATCACTCTATCGGGGATCTTGAAGACCCCCTTTCCCGTCCAACGTATGTCTTCAATGATGTACTTAGTCATCCTTATTGATGTCCCTGCAGTTTGGAGACTACTCTCCGTTTTCCCAAGAGCGACAACTTGCAAAGGGGTGGCGAAGAGCAACTACAGGAAGCATTCTTGGACTTGCTCAATCATCAAGCCCCAGATCTTCGCAGTTGGTTACGGAGTCGGGGTGGTTCCTTAGATGCAATTCTGCAGGAGAATGGCAATTATGCATATGTTCTTTCTCAGTTCTCTTCTTGGGCACGAGAGACCAATGCAGAGACGGAGGGTCAGATGATTTCCAGGCTCGGTCAATTTCCGTCGAAAGGACGATGCGACGCATTGGGACGATTGCTGGTCGAGCTCCCCAAGTTGTCATCCAAAGACGTCGGCCATCTCGCGCTAGTTGATCACCCCGCTGTTAAACATGTCAGTGGCGGAGGAAGAAATGAAGTCAAGGCTTCAGCGCGCAGTGAAGCATCCGCTAAGACGTCAAGAGGGAAGACGTCAAAAAGGTCGTTGACCGTTCCAGATGCTTCTGCTGCTGCTGCAAAGAGCACGAATGGAATGCGCTATTCTATTCCATCATCCTCTATCTCTACTTCTATGCAATCTTTGGATGAAGAACAAGTGGACCCGGACTCGGAGGATTCCGTGGACCTGTTGACTCACAAGACTCAGCGACTTCAACTCGGACCAGACGCCACATATCTTGAGCTGCCTATCTTGGCTGTCGAGTACAAAAAGGTATCCGACGATCTGGTGAAAGGCACGAATCAACTTAGGATGTACCTCACTGCATCCGTCAAGTTCCTCCAGGCCGTCGGGATCACGAACGTTCCAGTGTACGGTGTACAGACCGATGGATCTGTTGTGGTTTTACCGGCTGCTGTCCTCCGGGACGACAACGTGCGTAGCTTGCTCGTGACCTGTCTACCTGTTGACGACATTCATTTCTTGGACAGTTCGTATACCTATTTGAACGGCTGGTAGAGAGGCTGGATATATCTACGCCACTGGGAGCTTGGCACTATGCGACGATACTCTGTCGACTCGCAAAAAATCACGCGAAAGTCCTAGAGAATAAGTTTGAAGGGGTCAAAGAGAAGCTGGTCGCTTCATTGCTCGGGAAAGGGAACCTGGTGGAAGGATGGACAAGAGATGATCAAATTGACAGGTTGATAGCCGAGAACAAGGCGAAAAAATCACCGTCATAGGAGAAGCCAAAGAAGCAGAAATCCAAGGAGAACTAATGTTCGCGGCTGTGTATATCATTCAGTGTAAGATTGATATCTGTGTAGTGTTCGCAAATCTTTATTGTGTTCTAGTAGTCCGAAGATATGGTCGCGTTTTTGATTTTGCACGAGCCTTTACAAAAAGCGTGGCATTGACTACTCCGTAAATGTCTTCAAGACTTCGCACAGTAGAGGTTCGACGTAGTATCTCTAAATCCTGGCATATATTTGGTGTTAGATACCACCAATCATTAGTATGTGGGTAGATTGTCCTCAAAAGACTACTCTTGGCGGATCTCCGAGTCGGATACAGTTGTTCGGGAGGAATACTTATTCGACCTCCATCCCGGAAAGTAAGAACATCCAAAAACTGACCGCAACCGGTAGGAGATCACTACTTTGCACACAGTGGCTCGGTAATTTTCGACATGTACATCGACGTGTGTTACCTATGGCCACAACGAGCCGTGTTGAACACATGCCCACAATCTGCCCTCGACTGAAGAACAAGAGGGTTTTCCAAAAGTTGCTGCAGGCCAATCATTCAATGGATACGTTCGGATGCGTAGTTTTTGATCAACTAGCAATACATGTGCCCCGGTATAGACCTCCCTGGCAATAGTACAAGCCCGAACACAAAGAGGTGGGGGATATCGGACGTGTATGGTAGACAGTCTCATATACAGTCGAGGGTGCGCACGCACCGCGTAGACGGTGCAACCAGAACGCGCATGATCCGTCATACTCTGTACTCAGTCAGTCATTCAGTGACTCATCTAGCGTCATCACCATTGCCATCGCCCCATCCAACGTACGCGCGTCACTCGCACACGACCCTCGCCCCTTATATTTCTCCCTCCCTTCCTGCACCGCCAAAATTCGCTCCCGAAGCGCCGTCCCGACAGGACCCAGCCCGTTGGGGTTGTCAGACCAGCGTTCGAGATCAGAGAGCGTAAACACGCGCTCAGTGGGGTGGAGGGTCGTTCCTTTGGTGGAGGCGCTTGTCATCAGTTGACAGTTGTGGACAATATGGCGCAGCACCTCCGAGTCCGGCATGCTACACAATTGCCAGTAAGTGAGGGGGTTGTAGTCAGGCTGGTTGACATCCATTCGGTTGCTGCGAATCGGTCCATGCACCAGAACGAGTATTCATGCGATATATTTAGGCTGGGAAAGCAGGGCCGGGCAGCTACATGCGCCAAAGCCTTTGAACCAAAGACTTGAGCTAAACCAACCATGTGGAAAGCGCAGAGTAGGTCCTCCTGGAAAACACGTTGAGACATCTCAGGATAGCTGTGCATACAAAATCACGCACTCTAGCATGCCAGCACTCGGGCCAGATGAAACTCGTCATGGTGCTGCATTCGTCGCAGAACTCCGGATCAGATGGAAGTGACTGAGGTACTACCCGGCGACCGAACATCCAGTGGAAAACCCTGTCGTCATCTGTCCCGCTGTGGCAGCGGATCTGAAAAGTCGTCGCGTATGTGGTGAGCGAGATGCACGGTCTTTGAATGCACTCACTTGGAACACGTATGAGATGCAAAAGGAGCCGGGACATCAATCATATCTTTTTTGACACGTCAAGTTCGCTGCATGAATCGCCCTCAATAAAAAATGGGGTCATTCCCTGATCCAGACGACCCACGAATCCAACGAGCTATCATTCTTCCCGGATCGATCCGTGGGAGACAACGTCATGCTTTCAAAGTAAATAACGAATCTAATTATCGATCCATGCGCAAAATTTGGCCAAATCTTACTTGTTTGGTGGTCGATTGCTGTGGGAGCGGCGTCAATGCGTATCGAGAGAAAAACAAGGAAGGAATCGGCGATGGCGGGACTCACTACTCTTCTTCTGAGCACGACTGATTCTTCGCCCACCGACGCACCTTCTCTCGGATGTCGTCGCTTTCCACACTGGACGTCTCTTCGTCCTGAACCTCCGTATCTATCCGCCAAGAGAACGGCGAACGTGTCTGGGTTTCGCTAAATACTTTATCCACAGTGTTCTTGGCAGCGTCACGGATTCCAGATATATACGGTTCTAGGCCGAAAAACATGCGAGAGACCATAAGAGCCACTGAGGGCGATGATAAATCGAGCGTGACTGGGGTCTCGACCTCCAGGAGATGAACTCGTGGCTGAACCAAAGGACGTCAACGATCGAATGAAAGCCAACAGCATGGCACACTCACCAAAGCACGGCCAGAAGAAAGATCGTCTTCGAGCCACCCTACAAATAGTCTGATCACTGTGTCGTACTTTGAGAACTCCAACCCGACCAAAGGATCACTGATGTGCCATACGCGGCGTTGATAGAGCAAACTAGACATCAACACCGGGATTTGCTCCTCGTCGGCCATGCACATTACCGGTATGTGGCAAGTGGGAGGTGGAACCATGGAGGGGCGATATGCAAAGAAATAGGCCTCAAATTGCGGCGGGGGAATAACTACGGCTGGCTCCTCCTCGACTTCCTCGGGTTTGTTTGTTGGGGGAGCATCGAGCCACTCGGACAGGGTGGGAGGCGAACATCCGAGTGATTCGGAGACTGTGGAGACTTCCTCAGACTCGTCGCTGGGTTGAGGGTCGACGTCTGGAGCACTCTCCTCGACAGACATCTCCTGGCAAATCGAAATGACGAGCGGTACATAGATACTCTTTGCCATGTAGTTGAGAATCGGGACGGCCTCCCCACTGAAATGTCGCGGAAGAACTACCGGGACTTCTTCTCTATGTTGAAAGCGCATGAGCATCACATAACCAACGAAAAGAAAGGAAGACGTGCAGGCAAGATAGTCGCGCATGAGCATCCCATATAACAGTCCTCACAAGGATGACGAGGAAAGACTCCTTTGGATATGGGGTACCAGTAAAATTTTCTGCCTTGACGACTGCCTGGACCCTGGCGCAGTCAACGAGCGCCGAGTTAAACACGACGTTCAGTCGCTGTTCCGTGTCCTTATCGATGATCTTGTCCGGAGCGTCCCAGAGGTCAACATTGGACGCGTCGTCTGACGCCCGAAGTTGATCGATCAGATCGATCGCGCGCTGGTTGATATACGGGATCGGACCCTTGGAAAAAAGTGACATGCAAATGAGCGACTTGAACCAGCTGAGCTTCCACGTACTTACTGATTTCAACCATCCAGGCAGTTTCAACTCGCTCCGCAAAGACTGGACGAGCTGTGAGACCGAGGACGGCCATGAAGACGCGTCCTCGCTAGGTTCACGAAAGCAAACATCTTGCCTGATGAGTTCTACGTAGGCCGACATGCAGGTTGGCGGAAGAAAACACGGAAGAAATTCAGAGTCAGCGAATCACTACAGGGTCTGAGTGCCAGGATCTGGCACTAGCCTAGCCTCAAGTCGAAGTTCGACATGGCGCATGAAAACGTATCGACCGTGTCACGGTATCAGTCGAAATGAGCTGCACCGTCACCACGACCGAATTCCTAGTATGTACCCATGTCACTATGGTAGTAGGTAGCCTAGTCCGAAGGGTAGTTACTATACAACTAAGAACGTCCGCCTTCGACCCCTTATCTTCTGTACACTGCTGGGCATGAAATAAGTTGCTTCGACACGCAGTTCGGATAAACTATTCCGAACAGCCCATGGAATTAGAGGATCGATCAAGCCACTCCAACTTCTATGGGTGATCTTGGTGAACGACATCTAGGATCAACACCGCCAATGCCTTTAAAAATTCGGTCTGTCTCTGGTTATGTCGCTCAAGCGGCGAGTCCTCCGTGGCAACACCCTTGTCTACTAGGACGCGACCAGTAGGTGTCATCCTAGTATCAGGGAGAAGGATGGATGTCGGGGTGTGCCCAGGCACAGACGCAGCAGAAGTGGCCCGGCGTGTCACTGGGGCTGTTATGACAGCTGCAGTAACGGTCGAGCTCTCGAACGATGAGGCTGACGGATCAGAGGATAGATTACGAGCGGTCGCAACACGCTCTGCTCGTTTTTGCCACTTCCATTTCCCCCCCGGAGGACCAATATTCGGCTGTTCGACAGGACCCACGGTACATGATGGAATTTCAACTCCATCAAAGACTTCTGAATTGCCAGCGTCAGATTTTTTCAAGAGCGTGTCCGACGGGGGAACGTACCACGTTGAGGTTTGGAAGGTGGACTGGTTACTGATCCCGTCGCTGTCCCTTCCGTCAAGATAGGGGTCGTTTCTCCCCCGCTTGTACCGGCCGCCACCTGAGAACGAAACATCTCAATGATTGACTTTTCTGGCATGGCCCGAGACTTCTTTTTCACTGGCGTGATCATGGAATCATCGCTTCGTGTGACGACAGAGCTCTCTCCTCGAGCTGAGCACCGGTGCTTTCGGATCTTGCATGGAGTGCAGGCAAATCCTGACCCTACTGTGCGGCACACCCAACCGCGGTCGTTGCAACTATCGCATTTCTAAGCAACATACTTAGATGGGTCGATACTCGCTATAATGATGATTCAAACTTACCGGGACATATTTATACAAATGGTCGCCGTCATCGCCACTCGGAGGATCCGCACGAGATCGCTTGGATCGCCAACTGCCAATGCTGGGATCAGGTTCACTCGCTGTTGTGGAATCTCTCTGCTTTCCTGTAACCATGGTCAAGTAGTGTCAAGCACCAAAAAAATGGCACACGCACCAGCTGCTTGCAAGTCTGAAATAGCCGGATGGTCGTCCTCTGAATCTTCGTCGTTCGATGTGCACACTTTTGTGGCCGCTTCTTCCACATCCGTCCACCAGAATGTGTTCGGGTCTCCCAGGTCGAAACACGATGGGATTTTTGGATCATGTTCGTGAGTTATCCAGATTGCCCAGGGCGATGAGCCTGCCTGGTCAAAGGGCGAGTGGATGTCCGAAGGCATCATCGGCCGTCGACCTTCAAGGCGTTGCTGTATCTCTTTCAGTGCGACTGGGAGTGGTGGAATTATGAGGTTCGGTAAAGGACCTCTGAACGCTGCGTCGAGGATGTCGTCCTGAACACAGACGGAGGTAGTCAGTACACGTCAACATTGTGGCAAGGTAACATACAACTTCTTTGAGTACTTTGTCTTCCCAACTTTGGGCAGCATCTCCGGCGATGTGCTTGACCTTCATCGCCATGTTGAGTCGAGCACATCCACGGAATACAGCCGCTTGCGCCTCATCGTGTGGCAATTTGGATCCCACCATGTCGTCTTCAAAGAACAGTGCGCTGCCAGTGGGTGACGACCAAGGGAGAAGTGAACAAAAGGAGAATGGAACAGAAGCAACAAAAGAAGGATGGCTCGGAGGTACCCTGACATTTTATATTGCCGTGTTGGGCGTTGTTTATGGACTTCGTATGTTGTGAACGTAGGGATCATGGCTCGGGGCATGATAGATTTGTGCGGCCAATGTCAGTACTGACTGAAGACTCGAGACCAAAGTGATTGGAAGAAAAAGGGAAACATCACGATCAGTTTCAGTTCAACGACGACGACTGGGATGGGAGCCTGAACCCTGGCGCAGTCACTGACAAGCGCGGTGTTGAACACGACGTTCAGCCGCTGTTTCGTGTCCCTGACAAATCTTGATGGTCTTGACCGTAACGTCCTGAGAGGGATTAATGTTTGGCGTGTCGTCTGATGCGGTATTTATAATTTGTATAAGCTCGAACTTGAAGGAGGCCTTGATCGATCGATCGACCAGACGGCGAGGAAGGTTGCATGGTGGAAAGACGGGCCTTGCCAGTGTGCCACATTGAAACAGGCAACAAAGTCTACCAACAATTTACTACGTCACTGTGAGGTTGAGTCAACAACTGCATAGAACATCTGCAACAGAAAGACCGCTGTCTGGAAAAGAACTGAAAAAACTAATCTACCATGCAAGTAGGTACATAAAGTTGGACCAGAGTTGTTCATGGGCGCAAATGATCCAAGTCACATCGCGTTTCTCCTTGATCGTCACTGTCCAAGGTTAGTCCATGTACATTGCTTAGAGTCGACACCACTTACTAGGTAGTCATCTATCCTTCAGACTGTGTCTTTGGGAGACGAAGCAACATTGACCGAGCCAGTGACACTCATGGTCCCAATTTGACCCAACTGCTGTTTCCGCGACCGTCAACGCGACCAACTCCTCTGCAAACACAGCCCGATAATATCCACTATCACTATTATCCTCCACATCACGCAAGGAACGCGGCGATAACAAGTTCTTCACAACTTGCAAATGGGATTCCTCCATACCCAGTTGATGTTCTTGATACCACTTCATCGCATCGAGAAATTGTCTGTGCCTCTCCAGCGATTCAACCGTGCAACTCGATGGACAGCGGCGTCGCGATCCGCTTGTTTGGCTTCGTAAGCTTTCTGGACGAGCTCGTAGGGAACGTGGTTGAGCGCTGACTGTAGCAGCTTCTTTTCCTTGTGTTCACTGTTCACATAGTTGGGTAGGATTTACGCTTAAGCTGAAAAGTAAATGATACCTTTTCAACGTCCTCCATCATCATAGCGAATGGAATGAGGGACCCTGCAGATGTGCATGCTTGCTGTTCTAAGGTGTGCATTTTGATAAAAGCCTTTGAAGGACCGGACGAGCTGTCGCGGGAATTGCAAGAAGAGGGCGAAAGTCGGAAGCGTTCTTAGCTACCTTTTTCTTTTGTGTATAGTGTCATGAGGTCATGAGGTAATCTATATATGCACCGACCAACCAATCAGAGAGCTCACCAGTCGTGCCGAAACTAACCATACTTAGTACTACGTGTACGCTCTAACAGACCAAATTTCTATCGACAAGATGGCTACATCAAATTGTGTACATAATTGACAAAACATTCATATTCCACAACTGGGAATGGCTACAGCAGAAAAACCATTGTCTGAAAACAACTCTACCGTGCAAGTAGGTGGAATGAACACGTCGCACAAGAGTACCTTTCAAAGCTTCCAGTTGTCTACCCGATCTTCTTTTTTTACACCTGCCAGACGGCTCTGGTGCGCTTGAATGGTTTGAAGAATCAACGATACTAAACCTTGGAGGAACTCGGATTCTTGAGGGCCGAGCCTCCCAAGAGGTTCATCGTCTGTCCCAACCGATTTATCAGCAAGTTCACGTTTCGGTGTCGTGGTGGTCTCTGGACCCGACTCGGAGCTGGTCATGGAAGCAGGCGTGGAAGAGGAACTGTGCGTGATTGGGTCGGATGACAGGGACCGACTTGGGGATTGTAAACCGGATGGAGTGGAAGAATGATGATGGGCGGTCGCAGCATGTTCCACCCGTTTCTGCCATTTCCACCCCCCTCCAGAGGACCGATCTTGATAGGGTCCGTTGGACGCGCAGGTGTGTTGGAAGACGATGCTACAACATCCAAAAAATGCATCGTCACACATTTTTTCGAGAGGGAAAGCACGAGAAATGTGAACTTGCCTTGTTTAAAGGCTGACGTGGTTGAAGCTGACTTTCGGGGGCGTAACCTCGACAAGATTGACTCCTTTTCACAGTCGTTCCGCTTGTCAGAAATCCTTTTGACAACACGACTCTTCCCTCGAATGGCCGAGCAACCATGCTTTCTGAGCTTGCATGGGGAGCATGCTCCCCAAAGTTTGTTTGACTTGGACTGCGAAACGTGGCAGACCCAGCCTTGATCCTCACAGCTATCGCATTTCTAAGTAAATATATAGTTGGTCTGACAGTCCCCGAGTACTATATCCCCACTTACCGGGTAATAGACATAGCGACATTCATAGTCAGAATCCTCCGAGTCACTTGGGGGTTCTGAGCGATGCCTCTTAGATGATCGTCTACACCTCTTAGATGATCGTCTACAAGGTGGACTAGTCGACCGTGATTCCTCTGACTCGTCGATATCCGTTAGTGTTCTTTTAGTACCTGCCCGGTGCTTCTGTGCGAGCTCTTCCAAATCGGACTCGTCAGTCTCTCCTGCTGACATAAAATCGAAATCAGTCTCGAGAATATCAGCCTGTATGTTAAATGAACTGACGGGCGTGCTCAAGCTCATGACGTGGGTACGGAGGTATAGGAAGATCCTCTGGTGTTGGTGTCGAGTGGTGTTTGAACTGGGGAAAAATAAAATGCTTACTGAGGGTATACCTCGACCAGGGGGTCGACTTTCTTGGTGTACGTGTTTCCAGATCCTTCCACCAGAACGTGGCCGGATTTCCCAAGCCAATGTCGGGTGGGATTCCCGGATCATTTTTATCTGGTCTCATATATGCCAAGCGCGATGTGCTTGCCTGATCATAGGCCGAGTGGATATCCGACGGCCTCATTGGCCGTTGTTTTTTGAGTTGTCTATATACCTCAAACAGTGCGAGCGGCAGAGGGGCGATGACAAACTTGAAGTCTACCGGGTGCCATGTAAGCACTGCTCGTAAAATATCCATCTTCAGAAACATGTCAGTATCATTTCTTTCGGCGTGCAGGACAATGATAAACAAAAAGAGGGCGAGCACGTACAACTTCTCCGAGCGCCCCTTTTTCCCATTCTTCCTCTGCATCTTTGGTGAGATCCTTGAGTTTCATGGCCTCAGCAAGTCGAGCACATCCGCGATATATCGTCTCTGTGCTTCTTCATGTGGTAAACTGCCCATGTCGTGCTCTTGCAGTCGCAGGGAGAGGTGGGATGGATAGCAACTTGATGGGAGTTCAACGGAAGTAACGCACATCCGCACATTGCACTCAAATTTATACTCGTCGTCGCCAAGGAGCGGTGACAATCGATCGGTCCTTGGGCTAAAGCGAATTAGGACGGTTAGTAAGGTTAGGGCTCGGTCGGGTCGATGTACTCGGGCAACCATACGAGCCCTATGATATCGGAACTTGCAGCGGTCTTTTCTTGCTGTCAAAATGTTACGTGAGCCGTCTCAAAGGTACCTTGCGTACTACAAAACCGGAAGATCGGGCACGGTAGCGCCAGTGGGTATCGAGAATAAATGAAAAGGGGGTGGATGGGTCCTCTATACAAGTGAGCTCAGGAGAACAGAGGGAAGAAATCCTTTACTTGAACTTGAACTCAGCAACGACGACTCGGATGGGATGGAGACCTTACCTGAAGGATAGCAGACTAGGATATGACTGTTCCAGAATGGATCAAATGGCACTGGAAGATTTGGTAAGAGTTTCGGCTGGAGTCAGAGTTACATGTCGGGACTTTCAAATTCCATGCTCGTACTATCGTTGGACCGGAGTTGCAAAACGGACAGAGATGCAAAATGCACACATGAATTAGAGACTAGTGGTGGTGCAGACTAGTTCATGATATCATATCCAAGAGTCCTTTATTTTTTTCTGTGAGATCATTGCAACTCCATATCTATATCTCTCTACCCCTTTTCGAAGCAAAGAGTGGTCAGGGCAAAGCTATATTCACCACCAAAAAAAAAGAAAAAAGAAAGAAAAGGTTCTTTACAGTCTGCTGTATCTCTCTGCTACATTGAGAAGTGCAACTGTATGTGGTCTCCAGCCTCAACTGTGTCAGTGAGACCAATTCAAGCAGAGTTGGACGGCAAGCAATTACACGCGTGACAACATGTGACGCACTGTGAAGTCGCGTCACGAAATGTTGCATCTCTGTCCTCTTTTCAGGCTTTCCGACGGCATCCCTCTGGCACATATCACTTCCCACTTGCCCCCATCCTTTTGACTGTAAATTTTTCCATACGAGCTATCCTACTACTTTGTTTTTTTTATAAGATTTATTTCTGAGTAGAGAAGTGAGTTGTAAAATACATGCTTAGGTGTTGCAACTCCAGTGCAACGATAGTACTGCGGTTGCGTTCCACGAGAAAGGCACGACACGTCCCAAAATCTCACACAACCAATCAAGCTGCACGTCGAGATAATATCATATCAAGACAGACACGGAAAAAGTCTATGAGTGATCATATACCAGACATTACAACATCATCATGGATTTTTTAAAAAGGAAAGAAAGAAATCAGTCACTGACGCCCGGCCGAGACACAAGCGAAACAGGAAAGAAACGAGACATGGGGGAAACGAGACAAGGACAGTCACGAATCACAGGATACAAGACGTCATCGACAACATCCCTCAGACCTCGGCTTCAGTCAGCGGTGGCGGTGTTGACCCTGTCGCGCAGCCCCTCTGCGGTCACTGTGTCCGTAGGGACAAGCACACGGGAAGACCCCGAGACATTTGCCAAAACGGGCTTGAGGACAGAGACATAGATGACTTGAGCGCCCTGTGACCGAACAAAGTGGGTCAACGACCAAACGAGAATCATGTGCCAAGACCCGCACGCACCCGAACGTTTGGTAGCTGAAGCCAGAGTACAAAGATGGACTTGATGGCATAATACCATGGGACGTAGTATAGAATGAGACCCAGCGCGACGCTCTCTGCGAAATTAAAAAAGCCAAAGACGACCCAGTAAGTAAGCCACTGGACGTCGTCCTGTGGCGCGGGGGTTTCCAGGGCCTTGAAGGAGAGGTATGCTGGGAGTAACCATCCGATGAGGTTTGAGATGGGTGCGGCGAGAGGGTTGATAAAGTGGAAAAGAGCGAGGAAAAGGAGGGCGCCAAGAGCCAAAAATGTCTTGGGGACTTGCGTGTGTTGCTCAAACGTGTTCAACACCGGGTACTTTGTGAGCTGTTGAAGGAGAAATAGGGTGGTCAGGGTCGGAATGGCGAGCAAGAGGGGCTGCGGACCTCCTTGTCGAGCTGGTTGAGATGGTAGTTGACCTTGTTCTGGGCCTGGATGAACACGGGGTGCTGCTGGACCTTTTGCGCTGCGGACATCTGGGAGCGCAATGAGAGGGACGAAAAAATAGGGTTCATGGTTGTGACTAGAGAGATGTACCTTTGGGTGGGGAGTGTATATATATATATTCTGACAGGAGGGCGAAGTCACTGGTCGTAGACGGGAAGGAGGAACAGCAGTCGGCGTTGATATGGGTTGCTGACTAATGTTTGGCTTGGCCAAAATGATACGTCAGTCGTCCTTCTCCCATCCACCACCACGCCGAACATGGACAACTACGACGCCATCCAGGTACGTCCAGATCCACCCACACCCGCCCCCTCGCTCACACACCACACGCCCAAAAGGCCTTGCACAAGTCGCTCCCTCCGTTTACACCCTACGTCTCTGCGTCGCTCCTCCCATACATTGCACTCGTTCTCCTCGTCTCGACATTCGTGCTACATTCTACTTTTCAACGTCTGTTTCATCCACATTCGCACCATACACTCTGGGACACTCATATCCTTTTCTTACAGCCTTCCAAAAGACACCATCCCTATTCGGGAAAGCGCAGTTGCATCACTCGCAAGCGTCCTTGGCGGTTTCGGTGTGGTGGCCCTTTTCTGTAGTGTAGGTGTAAACGTGTAGAGCACAAGGCCGGGATCTGCGCGCATGTCCCGGCGCAGTACCCCTTTTTTAGTTGTTGATCCGCCACCCGTGTTTGCAAGAGACACACTGAAAATGGACATGTCAGGCGGACGGATATACCTTGGGCAGCAGAGACGTACGGTATAGAGAATCGTGGATCCTTCGTCTGCACTGCGCATCTGTATGACGTGAGTTGTGGTGGTTGGGTACTCTATCAGACGACATACCTGTTTTTCCTCGTAAGACGCTTCGAGGTGTCCGCATGCCGGACATTTTTCGGTCACCTGAGTCCTGTGAACGACACGCTCTGAAGGAATCACAGTGCTCACCTTGGGCAACTCTTTCCCTTGATGGATCTTTGTTTGAGTCTTGCGCTTTTGTCGCAGAGCAGATGGGAATGCATCCGGTTGAGAGCGAGTGATGATCTCAATGTTTTCATACGCTGCGATAAAGTCACATACAACTGGTATGCAAGCATGGCTGACGAGACGTACAAGAAGCAGGCTCTTCATGATGGCATTGCTCACAAGTGACACTCTGTTCGTTACCCTGCGGCAAGGCGAGCAGGGTGCCACAGTTGGGACAAAAGAGCAGAGACCCTGGTATCGATGGTCAGTGATGAATTGATCTCCAGGATACGGTCAGCTTGCCAATCTTGTGTGCACGCGCGGGCATGACGCTACAATTTGAGTTGAGTTGTGTCAATGTGCACCCACTGACCGCCTCGTGTTGACTACCGTCTTTGTTCTCCCTTCGATATAAGATCACGTGCTTGTCGTCGATCACGTCCATTCATGTTTTGGGAACAACATCGCGCCCACATAGAACACGGGCGTTCACTCAATTGCACCCACAAAACGTACATGGCCCGAGGTTTCACCGTCCCGAACTCGTAGCAGTATAAAAATGACCTCTTGTTCGCTCTGTTTCGCTGTCTGGCACCCATCCCGCGATTTAGATTTCCCTTTCTTCCCTACCTGACGTTGATCATCCTTTACGACTGGCTAGTCAAGACGCTCGACCACGTTCAGTTAACATACCGTCATTTCCCTTCGTTCCTTGCTTCTTCTTCCCCCTCTTCGCATCCCAGTCTCTCCATCATGTCCACCACTACCTTATCCCACCCGACCGTCTCAATCCCCCACTTCACCCAACTCGTTCGCCGACTCCGCAGCACCAACGCGCGATACAACTTGATCGCTTACCAGTGCCGTCGTGCACAGCGGCCGACGTACCATGCCAAACAGCGTGCCTACCGGGTTGGTCTCCGCATCGACACGTCCAAAGCGCGCGCTGCGTGGCTAGACGCTCCTGTTCTTGTCTCTGTCTCTGCGGCATCTACCCGGGTCGCCCCCGTCTCGAGTGAGACTGCTGGCATTCCGGCGAGTGTGGCCACCGAGGCAGGGACAAACACAGACACAGAGGACAGGTCGTACTGGAGCCCTGAGGATACGTGCCTACCTAACCCATGGCCCAAACGCGCGCACGTCGTCACGCAAAAGCAGCTAGCAACGCGTCTGTCACCACTCCAACTCGAACTCTGCAATATCGATGATGTGTATGCGTGCCAGCGCGATGGGCCGTTCCGGGCCCCGTCGGTGCCTGGTGCGCCACGATGGCGGTCGAAACCGCTGCCAAAAGAATGCGAGACGGAGACGGGTAGAATGACGTACGGACCATGGTCACCCGAGGCAGCGAGTACGTACGATCCCGTTTGGCGACGTGTCATGAATACACACGTGGCGAATTCGGTGACGATGCCGGTAAGCACAAGAGTGGTGGCGCTGGATGGTCTTGGTGTGACTGACAGAGCGCGCAGGTCAACATAGTGTATGCTGACCTTGGTATCACTGTTCCGCGTCGTCATCTGAAGCGAAGACTGCACGACGTCGACGTGGATGAGAGTGCCATGTTTTTCAAACGGCGTGGGATTGCCTCGGTCGGTAACAAATATGTCTTGAGGGTTTAGTGGAGCGAGGTTACTTAACGATCTTGGACGACGTCACATGGACTCGACTCGCTGTATTGTTCCCATTTTTGTGTACGTCATGGGCAGGGCGTCTCTTTGTATATTATATCTGTACTTACGATGTTGGATGGCACTCCTTTGACACGCACTACTCATGTAATCCTTTCAAAAGACAGTATTATGGTTCCGGA
The DNA here is from genome assembly GCA_018397855.1 of Boletus reticuloceps. Lineage (NCBI taxonomy): Eukaryota > Fungi > Basidiomycota > Agaricomycetes > Boletales > Boletaceae > Boletus > Boletus reticuloceps. Next base: position 594,352 of record JAGFBS010000023.1, read on the forward strand.
AGTAGTCGTGTTGGCCGTAGGCATCCTGAGTGTTCAGAGTTCTCTGAAGTGTACATGGGACGGGCGGAATTGATGAGTGTGATTGGCTTGGTGTCTTGCCGTCAATATTGTAAAAAGTCACCAAGAGGTCACATGACTTGTATGATGTCGATCATGGAGCGCCTCTGCTTTGTGTCTGAGACATCCGCGACGCGCTGTCCCTGCACAAAGGGACCGCGCTAGAGGGGTATAAATAGGACCTTTGCTGGCCAAAGTCTCGTCGTCTGGAACCCTCACCATCTTTTTCTTTCCTGTGTTACATTTCACGCCGGCGTGACTTGCCCCTCGGCTCTTCGGCACAGCATTCATTTCCAAAGTCCCCTCTCTAGCTTTCCCGCCACATCTTCTGAATGTCTGCCACCATCCTCGACATGGCCCGCTCCTCCTTTTCCACCGCCGCCTTTGCCCAGCTCGTCCGACGACTCCGTCACACCAACGCGCGCTACAACCAAATCGCTCGCCAGTTCCGGTGTCGTCTCCGTCCCACCCACCACGCCAAGCGACGCGCCTTCCGCGCCGGTCTGCGCATTGACACTCTCAAAGCGCGCGCCTGTCCGGAAAAATACATCTCCCACCGTACACCCGCCGTATTGGACCTGTCCGCGATCACTCCGAGCTGGGTAGACCCGCAGACCGAGCTGTACGCCCCCAGCGCGCGCCAAGAAGACGCATATATGCGCGGTCCGGCACTAAGAAACTTGCCTCGGGTCGTCGTGCGGAAGAACCGCCGCCGCGATGGACGGCACCGTGTCGTATTGCGTCTGCCACCACTCAAGCTCCAGCTCAACGTTGGTTATTCGTGCGGGCAGCCGCCACTGTTTCAAGAGCCCGTGCCTGGTGCGCCACGGTTGTTGCCGAGACAGCTGCCAGAGGATGAGAGTGGCGTGGAAGAGATGATGCTTGGATCCGCGGCATCATCGACGTCGTGTACGTGGGGTGGCGTGATACTGGTGTTTTCTGGAGACTGACTTGTGTTTTTTTGAACAGTCATGGATAGACCGGATGCGTTGTTGACACCGGTATGTGCGAAGTTGTGCGATCGTTTAGGTTGACTGCTGATCTGGACATATAGTTGGACGTCCAGGTTTACTCTGGCCTGTGCATCACGATTCCACCGCGCAGTGTGAAGCGGAAGCTGCAAGACGTCGAAGCAGATGGTATCGCGCCTTCTCAGCAGCCCAAGGTTGGTGTTATTCCTTGGATCGAGTCTAGTTGTCACGCTTACACATTGGACAGCGTATCCTCAGGGCCCGGTGGAACGAATCTCAAAGACTATGATCGGGCGGGCCCTCTCACGAACGCTCATCGATGCATCCATGGACATCACGTTATACCACGCACCTCGAATGACATCCTACATCCAGTGCATTCTTATATTCCCTTTTTTAAATCTGTGCACTGCCATGGCCAGTGTACTGTGTTGTGTATCATTCATTGAACGATTGTCGCCGTCCTTTTGAGTACATTACCTTCCCTTTGGACAGTACTGGACCTTACTAGACCTTGCTAATAATGTAGCCCTTATGGTTAACCCGTCCTTTTACCGACTCAAACGACCGTCGGAACGTGTTTATCTAACACCATTGGGTGTTTCAGACTCAAGTTGCATTCTATGATATCTCCGCCCAATCTTGCTGGGCAATACAGTCGTGTGATGATTTGTTCTAGACGACAGCACCTTCAGGATCCATTTGGATCAACGTATAAACCTCACAGCGTGCGTATATACAGTCATCCCCTCCCGATTCTCAACATCTCTGAGCACCTCACGCGATTGAAACTTCAGACGAAATCGGATCTGCCGTTTGGTAAGCTTTCTTCTTTGATTGACCATAGCCAGGCTGCAGACTGTGTATGGTGCTTGGTGCACTACTCGGTACACAGAATGGCCGAGAAGTGGAAATCGTCAACACGTTTGAGTTGGAAGTAGGGGATACGGTCGATCATGGCTTTCTCGTCAAAGACGGGATCAATGTGCACAATCTGTTCTTGGGGCATTCTCGGCCTCACATGTCGGTCTAGATAACTTACAGGTATTCCCTTCGGGAAGTTGGAGTGGGTGCCATTGGACAATACTGGACCTTTCTAGACCTTGCAAATAATGTAGCCCTTATGGTTAACCCGTCCTCTTACCGACTCAAACGACCCGACCGTCGGAACGTGCGTATCTACACCATGGGTGTTTCAGACTCATCTGACAGCCGGCGGAGGGGGACCTGCGAAATATATAAAACTATGAAGTTGCGCGGCGCTTTCAATGCCAACCTCTCCGCCTCGTAGATCCTCCCTGAGGCACCGTAGGCCATGGCATTCGTAATGGTCACCGTGTCGAAGGGAATGGACTCGTTAACCTGGTAAAGCGCAACACCCCCCATGATACTTCCCGTTCGAGGAGCGACTGAGTAGAATTCATCGAGTGATGGACATTGGCCTGGCCATTGTTGAATTATAGCGTTGGATGTCGTCGATACTACCAACCCACACAGCGTAATTATGTTGACCCGATGGAGCGGAAAGGTTGAACGTGGCAGCGGCAAAGGTGAAAGCTCCCTTGTCGGAACAAAGCAGGATGAGATCAAGGAGGACACTGGCACGGTCCAGAAGAAACTCACGTCAGTCTCTTCCCAGAAAGCACCAGCAAACCTGTCATTGTAGTAGAGTCCATCGGAGGTGCCGTTGGTAGATTCAAGCATGACACGACTAGGGAACCAGGACTGGTCCTTCTCGCGGAGATGGCCGGAGAGAACTGCAGAAACGAACAAGAAAATGGAGATGAGGGCGGAATTCAAGCGCATAGCTAGGTTGCAGCAATGTCAGATAGTCGCTCGACGACTCACGAAGGCGTGGGTAAGTACCATACTTCAAGCTGCGCCAGTACCACCTGTAATGACCCGGCTTTCCTGGTTACTCTACCACCCAATTCCATCTCATTAAACATTAAAGCACCATGTCGACTTCGACGAGAGTTCAGTCTGCCTCCGGCGCCACATACGTGGTCCTGTATCTATCCTATTAGATCTACACATCATAAAATCCATTCATTTTGCAGTTGCAGGTGATGGCCGGCAGGTTTCAGTCGACACCGCGGGTTGTACGGGTCAGTGTGAACCCGTACCCCCAGAGGGTGCGGTGTTGGCGGGTACGGGTTCGGTGTTCGTTTCCCGACCCATGGTGTCACCCGTGTGCAACCCTACGCATAGCGAGGCTCTGAAAGACGTCCGACAGATGGGGCCCAGTGAGGCTGGCATCAAAAGCACCGTGCGACAGGCTGAGGTGTTTCACGTCTACATGTCTGAAACACACATCGGCGTGCAGGTGAGCATGGCCCTTTATCAGCATGGAAAGTGTTGAGCTGTCGGGTCGCTCAGCGGTTGTGATAGCCTCGTGAAGGTGAGATCCCACCTACGGTCATGTGGTCCACTTCGGCGCAAAGAGATTTGTACCTTGGTTTTTCGGAGACCCTTCCTCCAAGGTGCCATCCCTGACTCCGATGTGGTTCTCAGAATCTCTTTGCGCCGGCGTGACGATCCGAGTCGCTCATGACGCCGTCACATATTTTCTGCCTCCTAATCATCCTCTTATAAAGTTAAAGGGTCTGCTCACCTGTTTGTGGGATGATGATCCCATTGATCTGAGCGTATGTAATACAACTCAATTGATGAAAAAGATTGGTGTGATGATAACCATCAATCAGATATGGCGCAGGAAGAGCGTATCGGTCGAAGCGGAGCATGGCCGTGACTTGGCACCTAATGCTGGACATCCAGAAGGCCCAGGTACACTCAAGGGTAGCGCGGGGATGGGCGACCTTGAACGCCTCGGCGACTACGAATTCTCATCAAAGATGCTGAGAAGCAGGTGGAGGTGATGGCCGCTCATATGCTCATGTCTGCACCTCGCTCATGGGATCTCACATCAAGGCTAGACAATAATATTCGCGCACGGCGCCGAGGAGGAAAATACAAGACATACGAGCGAACCGAGCATTGCATTCCACTGGCTTAATTATCCAAATAGCGTCTCTTCCGCCTTCCTGCGCCTACTGCACACGGTGGATGGTGACGGAAGATCCCTCTGTGCTGACAGAGGCCATGACAACCCCGTTTTTTTGTGAAATTTCCAATTTCTGGGCCCCCGCTGCCTCGTAGACCCTCTGTGATGAGGGACCGTAGGCCCTGGCATTCGTAATTTTCACCGTGTCAAAGGGAATGGACGCGTTAGCCTGAATCTCGGCACTCCACGCTGCAATCCGTCTGCAGAGCGGCTGAGCAGCATCGAAAGGCTGGACAACGGTCCGACCATTGGTGAGATTTTCGAGAATGGCGACACCGGATGTGGCAGAAGGCGCATTGAGACTGGCTCTGATGACATCTCCAGGTGCAATGGCGAGGTTGGGAAGGTACTGCTTGTCGTCTGCCCACTCGGACCACGCTATACAGGGAAAGGGTAAGTGAGTAGGCTGCGGATGGACGGCTTAATGTCACTCTACCTAGGTAAGTGATCTTGCCATCAGTTACAGAGGAGCTGATTCCAGCCGTAAACCAGGAATTGCACGTGATGCCGTCGATACCAACCCACACAGCGTAACCATGTTGACCCGATGGAACGGGGACGTTAAATGTGGCAGTGGCAAAGGTGAAAGTTCCCTTGATGGAACAAAGCAGGATGAGATCAAGCAGGACACGGTCCAGAAGAAACACACATTGGTCTCTTCCCAGTAAGCGCCAGCAAGCAAGTAATTGTAGTAGACATCATCGGAGGCGCCGTTGGTAGATTTCTTGACAAGGTTAGGGACCCAGGATTGGTCCTTCTCGCGGAGAGGGCCGGAGAGAGCTGCGGAAACGAACAAGAAAATGAAGGTGAGGGCGGAATTCAAGCGCATAACGAGATTCTGAATGTCGTCCGACAGATGGAGCCTGGCGTCAAAAGCACCGTACGACCTCGCATTTTAATATGTTCTGCGGACTGCTGATGTGTGTCATGTCTACATGACATCGTGGAGGTGAGACTCATGATGGCCCTTTATCAGCACGGAAAGTGTGGAGCTGTCGCGTCGCTTAGTGGTGCTAGTCTGGTGACCAGACCGTCTATGAGGTGCCTCGATCACAATGAGGCGACCGTCGATATGAGCGCAACGACATCCACACCTAGTCCCACAGTCCCATGAACCAGTTTTTCATTGCCAGTGAGTGTGCGTAGGTTTTGGTCACAGACATGACCACATGGCCACTGAGCACAACGACATCCACACCTAGTCCCATGAACCAGTTTTTTCTCAGACTGAGAGTTGGAGTCAGAGCAACGCGTTTCGGGACCTGACTCTCAGGTTGAAGCAACATATGCACCCCAACACTAATTTTTCTTGTTTGGAGATACTCTACCATACCCAACATTGATACCATCGAGTAGATATCTACCTGGACCTATTTTAGTTGGCACATATGGCCAATGCACAACTTGAACTATCGCGCATCAGAGACATTCTGCCATCTTCGTGCAATCTTTGACTCACTCACTGGCGATCGACTTGTCTTCTTTGACGTTGCCACTGTCGATGTGACGGGCTCAATGGCTTGCGTGCGTAGTACACGTCGGGCCTAGTACTTGACT